>JBBGZY010001674.1:1200000-1800000 GCA_037952925.1 Lithobates clamitans
AAAACTAATGTAGCCATCACATCTAAGAATTAAAGAATCTGCAATATAATAAATGTCTGCTTTTGGATTTAATACCGCTTGAGGCCCCATTCACACCTGAGAGTTTTCTGGCTTGAAGCCTGAAGCTACCAAACGCTGGGGGAGAAAAAAATCAATTATTCTCTATGGAGATGGTTCACATCCCCACTCCAAAACGCCTGAAGCTTAAACAAGTCCTGCAGCTTCTTTTTAGGCAGATTACATGCGTTTTTTCTTTTTTTTTTTGACCTGTACAAAATCGCAGCAAAACACGCAGTAAAAATCGGGGGTAAAATTGCACGACTTTCCGCCTGAAAACAATACGCTCCGGTGTGACTGCAGCCTTAGAACTCCAAAGTGACAGGTGTGTTTTTACTACATGTGGCCTTTGAAGATCTACCCGCATCAAATGGATATCTATAATATTTCATTATAAACATCAACATTTGTTCAGAATTCAAAAAATTCATCACAATTAAAACCTCAATACACTATGTTTTTATCTGCTGTGTGAATGTCTCAAGCATACATGCATGGGGAGTTTTCCTTTACTATATGCACATGACCAAGTCTCCGTTTTGTAATAAGAAATTCTGGGTTTGATTCACTAAAGCTGGAGAGTTCAGAATCTGGTGCAGCTGTGCACGGTAGCCAATCAGCTTCTAACTTCAGCTTGTTCAATTAAAGTGGATGTAAACCCGATTCATGAAATCTGACCTTGGCACATATCTCTGTAGTGTTTATGTATCTCTCTCCAAAGCCCTAAGTCCCGTGTCTTTCTGCTGCTCTGTTTTTCTGTTATCAGCATCATAACTTCTGACAAGTTCTCCGACACAGAAGATAAAACCAGCCTGAAATTTGTATCGGGGCGGGTGCTATAAATAAATTAGCAGAGAGCTGGTCTATTCACAGCCCAGCTCTGCAAGTATCTTCGTTCCTCTGCCTATGTGGACTGGTGGAGGGGGGCGGGGGTGTGCCTTTCCTCCAATCAGCTGTCACACAGTGAATGCCAAGACTCCACACCCAGTGCTGGAACAGGAAGAAAAAATTCTAACACGAAGGGCACTTTCTGAAGAATAAGAAAGCTGATATACATTTAAGTCCGGGATTACATTATTGCGAATTGGATGCGGTTTCCCCCGCATCCAATTCGCAATAGCTGGAGATTTTGACTGTCTCTCTATGGAGCCGGCTCACATATCTCCGCTGTGGCTCCGGTGCGAATTTGCACAGAAACTTATGTAGGGAGATTTGTTTCATCTCTGTGTATCATCTGAGGCTGTTCACTTCACTGGGGGTATTATTATTATTATTATTATACGAGATTTATATAGCGCCAACAGTTTACTCAGCGCTTTACAATGTATAAGGGGGACAACACAATTACAGTACAATACAAAAGGTACAGGAGGGCCCTGCTCGTAGAGCTTACATTCTAAAAAGGGAGGGGGTGGTGGTACAAAAGGTAATAGCTGCAAAGAATGATTTGATGGGGGTGGCTCAGGGACAGTTATGTGGGTGTGGGATAGGCTTCCCTGAATAAATGAGTTTTCAAGGATCTCCTAAAGGTGGACAGGGTAGGGGCTGATCGGACATATTGGGGCAGGGAATTCCAGAGGATGGGAGAGGCTCTGGAGAAGTCCTGAAGGCGAGCATGGGAGGAGGTAACAAGGGAGCTAGAGAGCAGGAGGTCCTGGGAGGAGCGGAGGGGGCGATTTGGGCGATATCTGCAGATGAGGTTGGTGATGTAGATGGGGGCGATGTTGTGAATGGCCTTGTATGTTATGGTTAGCATTTTGAATTTTACACGGTGGGGTAGGGGAAGCCAGTGAAGGGATTGGCAGAGAGGAGCAGCAGTCACGGATCGATTAGTGAGGTGTATTAGTCTAGCAGCAGCATTCATAATAGACTGAAGGGGGGATAGCCTGCTTAAGGGTAGGCCATTAAGGAGAGAGTTGCAATAGTCGAGGCAGGAAATAATCAAAGAGTGAATAAGTTGTTTTGTAGTGTCATTAGTCAGAAAGGGTCGAATTCTGGAGATGTTGCGGAGGTTAAGGCGGCAGGATTTAGCCAGTGATTGGATATGGGGGCTGAAGGAGAGGTCAGAGTCAAGGATTACACCCAGGACTCTGGCATGTGTGGAGGGATCAATGGTTGTGTTGTTGATATTAATGGTGAAGTCACAGGAGGGGGACCGTGAAGGAGGAAATATAACAAGCTCAGTTTTAGAAGAGGGTCTACATCAACTTTAACCACTTTACATCCCGCCTATAGTCATATGACGTCCTCGGCTTTCCCCGCCGCGTCACTCGGGAGCCGATGTGTGTGCCCGGCTGGACGCGATGTCCACCGGGCACCCGCAATTGCCGGTAACCGAGCCGGGATGTTGATCTGTGGGTGTAAACATTACTATTAAAAAAATTATAAAAATGCCATAATACTATCCCCTGTTTTGTAGACGCCTTAACTTTTGCGCAAACCAATCAATATATGCTTATTGCGAGATTTTTTTTTTTTTTTTTACCAAAAATATGTAGAAGATACATATTGGCCTAAACTGAGGAAAAAATGTTATTTATTTTTTAAAAATTGGGATATTTATTATAGCAAAAAATAAAAAATATTGTTATTTTTTTTTTTTTCAAACTTCTTTTGTTTATAGCGCAATAAATAAAAACCGCAGAGGTGACCACCAGAAGAAAGCTCTATTTGTGGGGGGGGGGGGAAATGATTAAAATTTCATTTGGGTACAGTGTTGCATGACCGCGCAAGTGTCATTCAAAGTGCGACAGCGCTGAAAGCTGAAAATTGTCCTGGGCAGGAAGAGGGTGAAAATGCCCGGTATTGAAGTGGTTAGGCTTTGCCAAAAAAACCTGGGCGCTGATTGGTTGCTAGGCAGAGCTGCACCAGATTTTACACTCTCCAGTTTTTAAGTAAATGAACCCCAGTGCACCCCCAGCTTCTCATAAATACAGTGCATTTACATATTCATCTATGCCAATTACAGGAGGGTTGTGGAAGCTCATTTTTTATTACAAACTGTTGCAATGGTTGCAAAGCGGACAACTCGATGGGGGGGTGGGGCACTTGTAGAAAATCAGACGGGCAGCATTTTAAAGAGTAGCTTTCAATAACCTTCAGTTATAAAAAAAAAAAAGGCCTTGAGTAGCAGTTAGATAAATCCATTATTAATGAAGTGCCTATGAATAACTTCTACTCGTCTGCAGACCTACGTTCTATTATTTCCACAGCTCTGGAACACGGCTAGATGGGTGAATTGATGCATACATTATGCCATTATAAATAGAATTCTGGGAGTCGTGTTTACATGGTGTACGCAATTAATAATTTAGCGTTTTTAAATGTTTGGGAATTTTTAAAAAGTAGGTTAAAAGCTCCATTGATGTCTGGCACTGTTACACTGAGCACAGCCTACTGTGTGTTTGCTAGCAGTCTGCACCGTGGTGTAGATTTATCTGTGTTCTCATTCTCAGTGTCCACAATGTACTTCCACCTTGTTGGTTTCAAACACACAAAATTACCAAAACTTCCATTTGTATGTATTCTTTTGGACAGGGCACTGCCCCTCCTGATCCTTATATTTAAAGTGCTGGCAGAGAAGGACCACATCCATCTGAGAATCCTCATATAGCTATCCCATTTGTGCAGATTTGTTTTTTAAAGCTTCCTGTATAGACATGTGCAGAACGAAAAAAATTTGTTTCTTTTCGATTTGTTATTTACATAAAATAATTTCGTTAAATTAGTTTAACTAGTTTAATTCATTTTCAGAATTGAGTTTAGTTTATTCGTATTCGAATCGATTCAAATTTCTGGAATTCGAATCGATTCAAATTGATTCGAAAACGATTCAAAATTGATTTGAAAGCTATAAACATTTTCAAATTCAAATAGTTTTCGAATTGGAAAAGTTTTCCAATTTCCAAAGCGAATAAAATTGAATAGAAAATAAAGGAATAGAATAGAAAAAAAAAATATAATAGAGAAGAAAAGAATATCACAGAAAATAAGATAAAATATAATACAGTAAAACAAAACAAAATAGAAAAAAAAAAAACAGAATAGAATGGAATAGAGTAAAACTATTCAAAACTGATTTGAAAGCTATTTAGAATAGTTTTCGAATTCGAATAGTTTTCAAACTCAAATAGTTTTCGAATTGGAAAAGTTTTCCAATTTCCAAAGCACATAAAATAGAAAATAAAGGAATAGAATAGAAATAAAATATAATAGAGAAGAAAAGAATATCACATAAAATAAAATAGAATATAATACAGTAAAACAAAATAGAATAATAATAAAAACACAAAAATAAACAGAATAGAATGGAATAGAGTAGAATAGAAACGAATAGAATCAAAAAAGAATAGAATAAAATAGAATACAACCAAATTAATTTGAATCAATTCAAATTTGTGGAATTCGAATTCGAAGCGATTCAAATTGAGTCGAAAACTATTCAAAATTGATTCGAAAGCTATTTCAAAAAATTAGTTTTAAAATTCAAAAAGTTTCAAAGCGAATAAAATAGAAAAAAATATAATAGAGAAGAAAAGAATATCACAGAAAATAAAATAATAGAATATAATACAGTAAAACAAAACAAAATAGAATAGAGAATAAAAGAACAATAGAATGGAATAGAGTAGAATAGAAACTAATAGAATCAAAAAAGAATAGAATAAAAGAGAATATAACCATCTTCTGAAATTCAAATAGAAAAAAATTAAAAAGAAAATAATATAGTTCAAAAAACAATAGAATGGAATAGAAATTTGAATTTGAATAGAATATGAAATAATAGATTAGAATAGAACATAACAAAATTGTATAGAAAAAAAACAATAGAATAGAAAGAATATAACTATCTTCTTATTCTAATCTATTCTTTTCTATTCTATTCAAATTTGAATTGATCCTATTTGAATTTTGGGAAATGGTTATATTCTTTCTATTCGATTCTATTGTTTTTTGAATTCTATTATTTTTCTTTTTGTTTATTCTATTCTATTCTATTTTATTTTCTATTCTATTATTTTCTATCCTATCCAATTCCATTCTACATTTTTCTATTCAAGTTTCTTCTATTCAAAATTTGAATTTCGGAAGATGGTTATATTCTTTCTATTCTACTCTGCTGTTTTTTTTTCTATACTATCCTGTTATTTTATATTCTATTCTAATTTACTCTTTTCTATTATACTCAAATTCAAATTGATTCTATTTGATGTTTGGGAAATGGTTATATTTTATTTTATTCTATTGTTTTTTTAATTCTATTCTTTTCTATTCTATTATAGTCTATTCTATTCTATTCTTTTTTTTTCTATTTTGTTCTATTTTACTCTTTTCTATTTTATTCTTTTAATTTCTGTTATATTCTTTTCTATTCAATTTTTTTCTATTATATTCCTTTATTTTCTATTCATTTTTTTTTTCTCTTTGGAAATTGGAAAACTATTCGAATTCAAAAACTATTTGAAATTGATTCGAAAACTATTCAATTTTTTTTTTGTTATTTCGGATTCGTTTTAAATTAGGTACTATTGTAATTCAGAAATTACATCTGAATTTCCGAAAAACGAAAATTCATCCGAATTCAAATCGGAATGAAACGAACTTCACAAGTCTAGTTCTGTACATTAAATCTGAACTCCAGTATGAGTAAATATTGTCCGAATACAAAAGTCATTCTTCAAAAGTGTATTCTTCCTTGAATCTCGTTGTGCTTTGTGTATTTCTTCCAGATCTGTACAGTAATCCAGTGTAAGACTTTCCCTCTGTGTGGAGCTTCCTGTAATAAAGACCGCTCACTGCTGATCTCTCTCCTTGTGTAGGGTGGCTGGTCTTGTCTCCGCCCCCTCCCTGTAGTTTTCTTCAGACAACCTATAGTGGGAGGACTTGTTGGGTCCTTCCCAACGCTCTGCTCTCTGTACAGGCTATGTGCAGGACGATGATGATGGCACCACAACTTTTACAAAGTATTATTTGGGTTAGCAAAGGCTTTTGGTGGATATATATCCCTTGTGGCTTGACTTTAACAATTTGCCAACCAGTAAGTACCAGTTTTTTTTTTTCGATCCAGCAGGCAACCCTCTTGTAAAAGCAATCCTAGCAGCCGCCTTCCATTTTCTCGGTCTCTCCCATCCCACCGGTAGACCTGAGTGACCAGCCAGCACTTCTGCCGGGCGGCTGATCGGAAAACCGAACGAAGACTCGATTGGCTTTGTTCGGCTCTTGGCTCTGATAACCCGGAAGCAATGACCTGACATCACTTCCAGGTTACCCGGATGTCAATATCGCCATTTTCAAAAAGCCAAAGCATTCCAAAACACTGAATTTGGTGTTTGATTTAATGGTTGTAAGGGCAGAGGGGGGATTTTTGGGGTCTTATAGACTCCAGATCACTCCATAAAGAGTACTTTTATTACCGTCACAAGAGATGTTTACGTTCCTTGTGACAGCAATAAAATTGATTAAAAAAAAACTGTAAAGTGTAAAAATAAGTAGATAAAATTTAAAGTGCCCCTGCCCCCCTGTGCTCAAGTGCAAAGGCAACTATCCCCTATTTTGTAGATGCTATAACTTTTGCGCAAACCAATCAATATATGCACATACCACATCGGTTGTTATCCCTGGATATCCAAACGCCCGCTCTAAAAAACGGTACTGGGAAAATGCTTGCAGCTGCGGGCATCATCCCAGTATAACCCCCTAAAGCTGAGGCCGCATATATGCGTACGCTCGACGGCAAGGGGTTAATATAGCAAAAAGTCAAAAATATTGCGTTTTTTTTTCAAAATTGTCGCTCTTTTTTTGTTTATAGCGCAAAAATAAAAACCACCATCAAATACCACCAAAAGAAAGCTGGGGAAAAAAGGACATCAATTTTGTATTGGTGCAACGTCACCCGTGCTTTGGTCAGGAAGGGGGTAAAATCTTCTCCACATACGGATCAACACGCCACATACGGATGATTGAATAAATCTTGTGTGTAAGCCAGCCAATCTGAAATATATTAAATAATAGTTTTCAATAAATCTTTTTTTTGATAGCTCATATTTTCAAATAACATCATCATGCATCATTTAATATTTTAATTGATGGTGAATTGCTTCTTTGTGATCACGTGCAACAAGATCGATCATGAATCGATACATGGATGGGCACCTTAAGATGGGCAAGGTTTGCGGGCTGTTTGGTTCCTTTTGGCCCACACTTTCTAAATATAGAAGATACAAATCCTAACATCCTCTGCCTGTGAGATTTAGGCAAGGAATTGATAGGACAATAAAGCAGATTTTCACCCTCTTCTTAAAGATTCTCTCATCTGCATTCTCATCCAGTGTTTTGTAATGTTTGGATATTATAGATTTTCTTTCTTTATAGTTTTTTTTTTGTAATTGTATAGCCGCTTTAGCTTGCAGCTGCCTAGGTGAATTATGTAACTATACAGGCCCCATAGACTCTTTGAATATTGTTGTCACCAATCCCAGGAGTCTTTAGGCATCCTCACTGTGCGCCATGCAGTGTGGTTACTACACATGCGTGAGATCAGGATGCACATGCTGGGTAACCAGCTGCACAAAATATAGGAAGAGAATGGATGGTAGCTTCAGATGCCCATAGATGACATGGCAGCCACCAGGCTTTCTTGAGGAACAATTCAGGTAGATATTTTGCACATAAAGACTCCACTAAAATTCTGAACAATATCCAAAGTGCTGAAAGTGGTGCTTAACAATCCCCAAAATGTCTTTATTTAAAATGACGTTTGCAGACTGTAGCTCCTATTTAACATAGACATCAACTTTATCGAGCAAGTTAAGGGATGATAGGATTTATCCTTTCATGCAAGGCTGAAGTGCCCGTCTGTGTTATAATGCATTATATGTATGTGTGTGTTATCCTAAATTACTTTATCACAACTTTGAGATACCTGCTGACGCCCTTATTAACACAAGATAAAAAAAAGTAATTTTATATGCAGCAATTCATTTTAATATTCAGATGCTCTCCTTTAATATTCATCCATTTCAATGATGATGTCCTTTTCATGAACCTGGATTCCAGCAGTGCTTAAAGGATAGAACATCTCCATAGTTAAGAGAGCCTTACAAGATCTAGCAATCCATAAATCATATATCCCTATCTCTTTTCAGAGTATCTAACTGTGTGTGTGTGTCTGTATAAGTAAGTGCAGGAGGATTGTGGCGATCATCTGGGGCACAATGGTTAGATGCTGCCAGTTCCTTAAAGAGGCCTTGTCACCAAATAAGAAAGTTGCATGTAAAAGCACTGAAAATAATTAAATGCTTACTTGTAGTATTTTTTTCCCTTTCCATAAATTATTTTTTATTACCTTTTAACTTGCTTGGAAATTTGACTAGTCAATTGATAGCACAGCTAGAGTTGTCACCTCATCCCTTTAAACCCGAACACATGTGAATTACACAGGTTCTGAGTCTAATTTATTGCAAATAAGGCACCAAGTGAGTTTAATTACCACCTTAATCAGCCACAGAACCTGTGTAAGTAATATGTGTAAGGTTTTAAAGCGATGAGGTGGCAACCCTATGCACAGCCCACTCCATCGTTCCAAGGCACAGCCCTCTTTTCTTTTGGCAGTGTTTAAAGGAGAAGTCCAGCCTGAGCTTTTTAGGCTGGGCTTCTCCTAAGGGTCACCCGTCACTGCGCTCAGTCGAGGCAGCACGTCTTTCCGACTAGAGGCCCATATACACGATACGAAAATCAGATGGAAAATTTTGTACGACGGGCTGTCTGCCGATTTTCGGATCGTTAGTACGGTGCTTTCGACAGCCGGTTTCATTTTTTCGTCAGACAAAAGCTGGATGTGCAGACTATAAAATTTTTGTCGGATGTGAACTCAACGTCCGATTTTCGTTTCATTAGTACGGTTTTCATACAAAAAAAATCGTAAGAGCAAGACTACGCATGGTCAGAAACGAAAGATCACATACAAAACTGTTCAACACGTTACATTACTTCTGAATTCTTACATAGTTACATAGTTGGTAAGGTTAATCAAAGACAGTAGTCCATCAAGTTTAACCTGTGTGGGTTTGTGTTTGTGTAGATAATCATTTCCCATATCCCTGTATATTGTGTTCACTAAGATTCACGTCCAAGAGTCTTTTAAAACTATCAATACTGCCTGCTGACACCACTGATTGTGGAAGAGAGTTCCACATCCTTATTTCCCCCCCAGGGAAAACCCCCAACACAGCTTAAGGTTAAACTGCTTCTCCTCCAACCTCATTATATGGCCTTGTGTCTTCTTGCACTCCCTGAGACTGAATAGTTTTTTACTTACGCTTGGATCACCATTGAGGTATTTGTATGTTGCTATCATATCTCCTCTAAAAGCATCTCTTTTCCAGAGAGAATTTAGCGCTTGTAGTCGTTCCTCATAATTGAGGTCCTCAAGCCCCCTTATTCAGAATAAAAGTTTGCCACTTTCTCAAGTCTTTCTTGAGGTTCAGAAGTATTTTTCAACAAATTGAATTGAAGGTTTGGAGACTGATCATTACAACTAAAAAATAAATGATAAATCCCTGATGTTTCCCCATTCTCCAGGAGCGTTCACCTTTCTCTTGAACATGTTCCCAGACAGGAAAAATGTGCTTCCTAAATTAGTGTTATCTCTACACTAGTTTTCCAATACAATTGGCTAGTAAAGGTCCCTGTATATGCGCTACGTGTTTCCGTCACAATCACCCAAAAAAGACTTCCCTTAGCTCTAGCTCCAGCTGGGTGACACTAACACATCAGGAAGTTTAGAATCCTAAATAACTAATAGAAAATATGACAAATAGGGCCCCATTCACATCAGTGGACCGAATGGATCTGTCTGTCCATTTTTCAGGTCGGACCCGATCGGACAACCCATTGTTCTCTACAGGGAGGTAGATGTAAATGGACATGTGTCCGTTTACACCCACCTGCATCCAATCCGATCTGGGCCACCAAAAACAGATGGATGGGGATCTGTTCCACACCTCTCTAGCGGATGGCAATCAGATGGAAATGGACAGTTGGTCTGTTTCCATTCAAAAGCCCCATTGTCACACGTATCCGGGATTTTGCTTGTTGGTAGAATCCTGGTTATGTTCTCTCCATAAGTTTGGATGTTGGCTCCACCCTGGGACCAGCTGTTGGTAGTCACCTGATCAGTGACCCTATAAATCTTCACTTCCCCTTCCTGTCCTTGCCCTAGTATAGGTTCCTGTTCGTGCTAGTTTGGTGGATGCTATTTGTTTCTGGTTGCTGACTTTGCTTGTTCCCGACTCTGATTCTTGGATTACCCCTTGGATTTACGCTGATCTTGTTGCCGACCCTGCCTGTTTCCGTCACTGCCTTCTGGTTGACCCCTATGTACTTCTGCCTTGGTCCGCTGTCTTGGATTATCCTTTCATCCACGGGTTCCTGTCTTCGGCCTCTACTAACCGTGAGTTATTTGCTGGTGGTTCCTTGCTAGGCTGTTTGCACCATCTATTGCGGTCCCTTTATACTGGCTGCTGAATCTCAACTGTCCCTCCACCTGATACTGGGATAACAAGACTTGTGGTCAGGAAACTGGAGTGATGGTTGGAATCTCCTGGCAGACCTGACACCCATAGAGAACAGTGGGCTGTGTCCATGTCCACTCTGCGCCAGCAGAGCGGGCACGGACCTGTCATCCACCTGCTTAGCGGGGATCAGTGGACAGCAGGATCCGTTTGATGGAGTCCGCTCAATGTGAAAGGGGCCTAAGGCTTGGTGAAATCTAGCACTTGTGTCCATGGACAAATAAACACTTTGCAGCAATCTCATCCAACAATATCAAAGAGCATATACAAAGGGTCTAGGGACAAGATTCTTACACAGTCTTATACATGTCCCATAGCCCATCTGAAAATACAAGGTGCGTGGTTAGCATGGTGATCTGTTGTTTTAATATCGAATCACTGACCTAGATCAGATATGCAGATTGGAAGTTCAGACTTCAATTACAGTTATTTATTTCTGGTCCATAACTTAGAATTCTGACCCACAATCTACCAAGCAAATAATATATTCAGGTGTAAGTAGACAATGGCTAAAGTTGGAAACTCTCGGACTTTGACCTGAAGACTCTGGCTAATATGTTTGATTACCAGGTCAACTATCAATCACCTGCTGGTTGCCCATATATTTTAACTATTGCTTGTTTGTTTCCTGTGTATTGTAATAATTGCCTGTTTGTTGCCTGCGGATTGTTACAATTGCCTATCTCTTTTTCATGTAAAGTAACAACTGCCCATGTATTGTCATGATTTCATATTTTTATCTGTTTTCAAGCCAGTGCTCTTTGCTTAGAGGACTGTATTGTTATAATTGAATCCCCTGCAGGCATGTAAATGTGAAGCTCATCATTATTATCTATTTTTTTTAACTGGGCCAACTGAGGCAAGCCATAGATGATCGCTTGCAGCCATGAATCACTCGATTCCCCCATCAACACAGTCAGTGTTGATGGGGTAATGCGTCCCACAGTGCTATTGTGTTCTGTCAGCAGGGTGGAGGAGCAAGGAGCCTTCCCGTCCGGTGGAACACAATGATTACTGCTGATTTTATGGATAGACATGGGTACAATCAGCCTGCCCATAGATGGATCCACTCTTGGCCGGTCCCTGCTGAACCGGCCGAGAGTCGATTCATCAATGGCCGGCTTAAGTGCACATTTAATAAACCTCTTCCAACTATTAAATCACTACTTTCAACTTCTGAAATCTAAGGTTGATGAACTTCCAAATGTTCCTGGATATGGCACCCTTTGAGTTTGTCTCATAAAAGGCTTTTCTAAAGGCCCCAGACAGTATAAAAACAGAAGAAAAGAGTGATGGGTCTTTAAATGAGGGATGTCACTGCAAAAGAGGTAATACATGAGGTATAAAATGTTATAATTTATTGATCAGATACATATGAACAATCCATAATATGGAGATACACAATATGCCTTGGTTCATGTTACAAAACAACTATTTGCAAAAGAGCTGACATATGAACAGAAAATACACATACATGTAAATGACATGATGCTAAATAGAAATATGGTACATAAATGTGACCATGGACCATGAAAACTCTACGTGTTTCATGGCTCTTGACCACTTATCAGGAGTGAGTTGCAAGGATGAACTATGAAAAATAGATACACAGAGAATATCTGTTATTGTAAAATACTACCCTAAAAGGGGAGAGAATGTTTTTAGGGAACAAGGGGTCTGATACTCACAAGTCAGCTATAAAAATATGCCAAGCTGGTATCAAGGGAGGCGGGGCCTTATTCCCTGTGTATCTATTTTTCATAGTTCATCCTTGTACCTAACTTCTGATGAGTGTCAAGAGCCATGAAACGCGTAGAGTTTTTTTAAGTGCCTTGTCAAGATTGGCATATCATCTACTCTCCATGCGCTGGTCTGTGGTCATATTTATGTATAATATTTCTATTTAGCATTATGTGATTTACATAGTTACATAGTAGGTGAGGTCGAAAAAAGACACAAGTCCATCAAGTCCAACCTATGTGTGTGATTATATGTCAGTATTACATTGTATATCCCTGTATGTTGCGGTCGTTCAGGTGCTTATCTAATAGTTTCTTGAAGCTATCAATGCTCCCCGCTGAGACCACCGCCTGTGGAAGGGAATTCCACATCTTTGCCGCTCTTACAGTAAAGAACTCTCTACGTAGTTTAAGGTTAGACCTCTTTTCTTCTAAATTTAATGAGTGGTCACGTGTCTTGTTAAACGCCCTCCTGCGAAAAAGTTTTATCCCTATTGTGGGGTCACCAGTACGGTATTTATAACTTGAAATCATATCCCCTCTCAAGCGTCTCTTCTCCAGAAAGAATAAGTTCAGTGCTCACAACCTTTCCTCATAACTAAGATCCTCCAGACCCTTTATTAGCTTTGTTGCCCTTCTTTGTACTCGCTCCATTTCCAGTACATCCTTCCTGAGGACTGGTGCCCAGAACTGGACAGCATACGTTAGGTGCGGCCGGACCAGAGTCTTGTATTTTCTGTTCATATGTCAGCTCTTTTGCATATGCTTGTTTTTTTACCATAAACCAAGACATATTGTGTATCTCCATATTATGGATTGTTCACATGTACAGTAACTGATCAATACATTATAACAATTTATACCTTATGCGTTACCTTTTTGCTGTGACATCACTCATTCAAAGTCCCATTACTCTTTTCTTCTGTTTTTATACATATATTAGGGATGGAGGTTTGTCACTGTTGTCAGGTCACATCTCTCTCTTTTTTTTTTGTTAAGGTACCAGACAGATTTACCATTTGATCCAATTACAGTTAGATTGGGAATCATATACTTATGGCTGGTCATGTGAGCAACGGCTAATAAAAACATGCAGTTTATGCCACATTCACAGTAAATAAACTTTCAGCATTTGGATCCTCTGATGGCTACCATTTTCCGAGAATAAATAGGTTTATTGATCCTGAAACATAATTAAATAATGAATCTATTATGGATAGGAAAAAAAAAATTAACAACAAAAGCTTTCCAGTGTTTTCCATATCAAGTTACCGTAGTGAGGCTAGAATCAGATTTTCTTTAATAACGGTTATTACTATGGTTACATAAAAGAAGGTAGTACAGCAATAATAGCATGCTGTACAAAATCCTGTCTACCTTTCAGAAAAAAGCAAATTAGGCAAAATCACAAATAATGCAGTAATCAGCAGTCAATAACCTACAGCACATTAAAAACATAACTAGTCTCTATTATCCTACAAAGCTGAAGAAGACAATTTGAAGCAGAATAAGTTATTATATGCTGCTCTATTAAAATTAGCTGTTGCTTTTTCATAAAAGTAATTTCTTTTTCATTATGCCTTTATCAAGATGATTATGATGTTGTTTGACCTGTTATGTGATTTGACTTAGTTTGCTAGGTCAAATCACATGTCTGCATTCAAACAATTTGTGTGTTTGGAGGTATTTAAAGAGATTCTATCACCAATTAAAGCATAGCTGTTGGACAGAGTGGGGAAAAGGTTTTTATTGCGGTCTGTGCTTCCATGATTATTATTACAGGCGTTTTTATATGGTGATGACAATTTACATAGCACTTTACCTACTGTACATTCACATTAGTGCCTGCCCTCAAAGAGCTTACAACCTAAGGTCCTTATCTCACATATATACAGTGCCCTGACAAAGTATTCATACCCCTTGACATTTTCCATATTTTGTCATGTTATAACCAAAAACGTAAATGTAGTTTATTGGGATTTTATGTGATAGACCAACACAAATCGGCACATAATTGTAAAGTGGAAGGAAAATGATAAATGGTTTTCACATTTTTTTACAAATAAATATGTGAAAAGTGTGGCGTATATTTGTATTTGCAAAGTCAATACTTTGTAGAACCTCCTTTCACTGCAATTACAGCTGCAAGTCTTTTTGGGGATGTCTCTACCAGCTTTGCACATCTAGAGAGGGACATTTTTGCTCATTCTTCTTTGCAAAATAGCTCAAGCTCTGTCAGATTGGATGGAGAGCGTCTGTGAACAGCAATTTTCAAGTCTTGCCACAGATTCTCAATTGGATTTAGGTCTGGACTTTGACTGGGCCATTCTAACACATGAATATGCTTTGATCCAAACCAGGGATATGCAATTAGTGGACCTCCAGCTGTTGAAGAACTACAAGTTCCATGAGGCATAGCAAAACTCTGACAGCCACAAGCATGACACCCAGAGGCAGAGGCATGATGGGACTTGAAGTTTTGCAACAGCTGGAGGTCCGCTAATTGCATATCCCAGATCTAAACCATTCCATTGTAGGAAGGAAGAATCTCTGCCCCCCCGTCTCAAGTCTTTTGCAGACTCTAACAGGTCTTCTTCTAAGATTGCCCTGTATTTGGCTCCATCCATTTTCCCATCAACTCTGGCCAGCTTCCCTGTCCCTGCTGAAAAAAAGCATTCCCACAACATGATGCTGCCACCACCATGTTTCACGGTGGGGATAGTGTGTTCAGGGTGATGTGCAGTGTTAGTTTTCCACAACACATAGCATTTTGCTTTTAGGCGAATAAGTTCAACTTTGGTATCATCTGACCAGAGGACCTTCTTCCACATGTTTGCTGTGTCCTCCACATGGCTTCTCACAAACTCCAAACAGGACTTCTTATGGCTGTTTTTCAACAATGGCTTTCTTCTCGCCATTCTTCCATAAAGGCCAGATTTGTGGAGTGCACGACTAATAGATTCTCCCAACTGAGCTGTGGATCTCTTCAGCTCCTCCAGAGTTACCATGAGCCTCTTGGCTGCTTCTCTGATTAATGCTCTCCTTGCCCGGCCTGTCAGTTTAGGTGGACGGCCATGTCTTGGTAGGTTTGCAGTTATGCCATACTCTTTCCATTTTCAGATGATTAAACAGAGCTCCGTGAGATTTTCAAAGCTTGGGATATTTTTTTGATAACCTAACCCTGCTTTAAACTTCTCCATAACTTTATCCCTGACCTGTCTGGTGTGTTCCTTGGCCTTTATGATGCGGTTTGTTCACTAAGGTTCTCTAACAAACCTCTGAGGGCTTCACAGAACAGCTGTATTTATGCTGAGATTAAATTACACACAGGTGGTGCAATTGGTTCCACTAGATTTTAGTTGGGGGGTATCAGAGTAAAGGGGGCTGAATACAAATGCACGCCACACTTTTCAGATATTTATGTGTAAAAATGTGGATAATCATTTATCATGTTCCTTCCACTTCACAATTATGTGCCACTTTGTGTTGGTCTATCACATAAAATCCCAATAAAATACATTTACGTTTTTGGTTGTAACATGACAAAATGTGGAAAATTTCAAGGGGTATGACTTTTTCAAGGCACTGTACATGCACACACATACTAGGGCCAGTTTAGACAGGAGTTAATTATCCTATCAGCATGATCTTGGGAATCAGAGTACCCAGAGAAAAACAACTGAAGCCCAGGGAGAGCATGCAAACTCCAAACTAAGCACCCCAGTGCTACAAGGCAAGCTGTTAACCACCAAGCCACTCTGGGTATTTTGAAGGACATCTGCTCACTTTATGTCTTTGGAAATTAGGTAAAATCTATCCAACTATCAGTAGAGTGGGAAGCAGTTAGAATCTTTGTGGACTTTTATTTCATTGTCCGAATTGCAAAGCTATACTAAAACTGGGACATTTTAGACAAAACTGCAAATATTATTGTCGTGGGTAACTCCACTTTCATGGGGAAAAAACTGAAAATGGAAAAATATAGCATATAAAATTGCAACACAAGTCATATTGTAATTTAATGCTATTAAAAATGACCTCTCCCTTTCAATCTGCAGTGCTGTAGTTTTCTGTAAAATGCAATGCAGTATAGCAACCTGAAGGTGTTCTGTACACAGATGGAGTACAGAACGCCACCCAGAAATGTCATTTCCTGCTTGCGTGATTGGTTTACTGATTTTCCCAGAGGTCTGCACTAAGATACAAGTCACATTTTGGGCATCCCCTGCAACAGGAAAGTGTCATTTTGGTGAGATACTACCAAAGGGAAATCACGTCTTAAGGGATTCAAATCCTGCCACTTTCTTCATTAGAACCCTGCAAGTGCAGCAGCTGATTGATACTTATAAAGTCTCTCCCGTTCACATTCACTTTGCACATGGACACAGACCAACAGCAATTTCTTCAGAATAACAAAAGTTATTCAAAGTTTGGTAAAATACCTGCAATGTAGATAGATCACCCGGAGAGAAAATTTTTTTCTCAGTGGAGTTACTCTTTACATTAAATGCTTATGCAATTTTCTGGTTCCTACATTGTTGTACCTATTTATTCTGTTACTATCATATTTTCTTTTATTGCATCACATTGTATACAAAATGGTGTGTAGGCAAACATTACAGATAGAAATAGGATATACCGATAATATGTATTTGTCAAATCTCTGTAGGAAAGCATCATTAGAGTCTCTGTATGCAGATATCGGAAGATTATACAAGTGTTGACTGCCGTTTGTAGGAGCAAGTATTTTCTTCTCTAGAATATAAAGTTGCCTTAGGTTTTCCATTGTGCTTTTAGCTGGATCTGCAGTAATAGGACAGGGCTGAGCATCACGGACTTTTTATAACCTTGCTATATTACTACTTTTTTTTTCTAACTTTTATTTTCCTTAAAGAAATGAAAGGACAGTCATTTTTCCACTGGCTACCTTAACGCCTCTACTGTGCAATACTTTGCTAAAAACAGATAATATGGTTGTAAAACGAATTGGATATTATACATCCCTAACATAGCGGGGTTCTTTACAAACGTTCTGTTCAGTTCATGGTCCTTTTTATGTCCAAATGTTGCTTCTCCTGGTGCCGTAATTCTTTGACTTCCATTTCTCAGCTGTCATTGTACACGGCACACAAAGCATTCCAGTGCCAGATTGCATTGTGTTATTTATATATTAATTTTTATCTGGGGTCCATCCAACCTCCATGGATGGAAAACCCATTCAATAATGCATTATTGCCAGCACCAAGCCCGCACGGACTTGTAGACTTTATACCTCTTCAGATGCATTAACCTGCGCTTGAACTTTACAGCTTACTTTCATTTTTTTTTTTGGCCTGGAAAAGAAGATAAAGAAAGTCATTTTCGAATAGTCTGGATGGCCTCTCCTGTCTTCCTAGAGGAGAGTACAATGCCAGGCAGAGATTAATGACCTGCAAAGTGTGAGCTTTTTAAATTAATGTTACTTATTACAACCATGGCTTCCAGACAAAAGAAAAGTCATCAGCTGGTACACTACCACCCACTAATTGATTTGAGAAGTTTCATTTAGAAGTATAAGCACTTCTTGGTGTTCTCTGAAAGTATTTAAGCAGGTTTGTGACAAGCGTGGCGAGGAGTTAAGCCCCAGAGCTTCTGTTGGCTGTTACAAGGGAATTGCAATGTATTGTCTGGGAATCAATCAAGGAGGTGTTGGGCACACGCTAGCAATCCTCCCGAGGTCTCACAAATAAAACTACATACACATACCTTTACAGGCCAGCCATCAATTAAAGTAACAAAACAAAGTGACATAATGTACTCAAAGTCTTTATTTAATATTCATTGTTATTTTTTAAAATCGGCTCTGAAATGGTACATATATTTTAATAAAGCGGCCAAAAGGTGTTCCACTTGTCTGCTTACTCCCCCCCCCCCTCCTATTTTTTTATAAATTCTTAATTTTCTTTTACAAAGGTAATAAGACACTTTCATCATCTATACAACACAACATTCTTTTTTTTCGAATCCTGGCCTCCTTGTAATTCCTATTAGTTGCAATTATTCGGCTTCCTACTCTTCAACTTAACCTACTTATTCATATTTTCAAATTAATCTCATTTGTAACAACCCAGCCTTTGTGATATTTTCCCTTAACCAGACTCCATTCTGCTTATCTTCAAAAAAGAAATAGGTATAGGAAAAAAGGAAAAGCAAAAAAGAAAAAGTAAGGAAAAAAAAAAAGAAAAGAGGAAAAAAAAAAAATTAAATGAAATCCCCCCCCTCCTCCCGGGATTACTTGTTGCTATGAACTTTTAGGGGTTCTGTTCCCTATATAACATAAAAGGAGCCCATACTATCCTATATTTCTCATCTTGCGCTCTTAACATTGAAGTAAGATTTTCCATTTGTTGAACTTCTGTTATCCTCGTAAACCATTGTGCTTTTGTTGGCGATACATTCGTTTTCCACAAAACCGGAATACATGCTTTTGCTGCGGTCAACAAATGTCTTAAAATAGAGTTTTTGTACCTTTCAATGGATAGAGGAATGTCGAATAATAAGAAAGCTGCAGGATTTTCTCCAAGAGACACATCTGTAATTTCTTTGACTATTTCGGAAACCATCGTCCAAAATTCTGTTAGCCCCGCGCATTCCCATAATATGTGCAGTAATGTAGCCTCAGACTTCTGACATCGCCAGCAGACATTTGATACCTGAGGATATATTCGATGCAGAACTGCCGGTGTTCTGTACCACCTAGTCAGAGTTTTATATCCACCCTCTTGATACCTTTTTGACATTGACGCCTTATTTGTAAACAACCTCCTCCTATTTAAGTTCTGGCCCTTCAATTTTTTTGGGGGGGTGGAGGTGGGTACCTGTTTTTCACAAAGCACAGCGTGGCTCCTACGTGTGCAGTGGGAACCAGTTGTGAAGCTTCAAGCAGTCACAGCTGGCCTCCCAGAGTAAACAGGCCAATGCAAAGATGGCTGAAGAGCTGGCTCCAGTGAGGACAGAGATGGATCCCTGTACCCCAAGGTAAGTTTCCTATTATTAAAAGTCAGCAGATACAGTATGTTTAGCTTCCTAACTTCTATAAAGAGGATACTAGCCACTGTTGTTTACTGTTACTACCAGTGGGTCAATATATTAAACAAAGTAGTATTTAGTATTGTTTCAGGTGAGTTTACTGCTTTAGAATCACTATTCAGCTTGGTGGTTTTCAGCAGTCTTTGATTTAGGTGAATTTCACAATGGGGACAAGAGAAGAGAGATGGCGGCACTTCCAGCGTGTAAAATCCGCTCTTTATTGTGAATCCAGTAAAAGCAAAGACATGACATACACATGCGACCCTCAACAGATCAGCTGAGCTCCTGGGGTCGCATGTGTATGTCATGTCTTTGCTTTTAATGGATTCACAATAAAGAGCTGATTTTACGCCATCTCTCTTCTCTTTCTACTGTGGACTTGGTTGTGGACCAGGCGGGCACCCGGCTTCATACAGCAGTGGAGGATCTCATTCTTCCTTTCACAATGGGGGCACTTGTTCTTCTGACAACTGTTTTTCCTGTTCTGTCCCTCCAGTCTAAGCACTACAATTGTGATCTCTATATTTTATTCAGTTGTGACAAGATAGCTGTAACTTACAGTCTCAGTAGAATTAGCAGACAGTGACTCAACCCAAATTACATCTTGCAGATCACAGAAAACTGTAATCCAAAACTTGTGCTGATCTTTACAGATGAACATCAGATAGATCAAAAAATCATAGAGTGCCTAGCTCCAGCAATTAAATGTTCTTGGAACAGAAATTAATAACACACTAAAATAAGGGTGGGACTAGCTACAGAGCATCTCCTATCTACGAAGTGAGGAAGGACACAATTATTAAAAGGCAAACAAACAGCAATGCCTATTATGATAGATCCCACTTCGAATTGTGTCTACAATGGCAGAAAGTAAATAGAAATATTCTGCATGGGACACAGTTGGCAAAAAAAAAGACACAAAAAAAAAATGACAAGGGATTTAACCATTCCCATCAAATTCCAAAATGAAAAAAAAATAGTTTTGGCTTTAGTTGTACTTTAATTACAGATTCAATTTAAAGTGAATTTAAATGGAAACAGGATTTTGAGTACCTTAACCACCATATACCCATAAAGCTAACAGCTGCTACATTAAGCATTCAAAAAATGTGGCATCAGAAGTGTTCCACTCTAGTTAGAGGTAGAGGGACAAGACTCATTGCCACAGTGAATTAGAAGAAGCACCAGTCCAGGAACACAGTGTTTGTGAGTGCTTGTTAGAAGAGCGGAGTGGCTCAGATATTATGGAGCCATTTCATTGTTCCTGCTGAACCTCTACCAAAACAAATGTTAACTTCTCCTGTAGCTCTCTGTTTATCCGCATAAATCAGCCCTGAGGAAGGGGACACAGAATATGTAGCGTCAGCTTGCCATAAGATTTTAATTTTAATATTCAAAATGAATAAAGAGATGGGTTATGCATCCAGTCTCTTTATTCACTCTGGTGGTGAGTTTTGGCCAACATACAAGAGTTCCCTTGTTTTCATCACATTTTACGGAGCAGCCTGTGACCTGGACCTTGCACTAATATAGCCGGTGCCTCCAAAAATCTTTTTTTTCCCTCTCTAAATTAGGCCTGAGACAAGTTTCACTTTAAGATATTACTAAGCCCTATCAAATTTTGGTAAGGACAGCCAAGGGTCTAGATTGGTGACTGTGGCAGGTCGGGCCCTTACCACTGTTTAATTTGGTGGTTTATGCCAGATTTTGTAAGAAGCAGGCACGGTAATGGCACAAGTGTGCGCTGGCTTTATATGAGAGCCAGGATTAGAGCTCAAAGCCCCACCCTCCCAAGGGGATGGGTGTGTGAAAAGAGAAGTGAGAGGTGCTCCTATGCACCGTACTGTCCAGGACAGGACAGACCAAGGCCTGAGCCTGAGGGAGAGTTCATGAGGGACAAAGCAGCTGGGAAGAAGGAAAGAAGCAGAGCTGAGGTACAGAATCAGTGCATGAAACCTGGGATGTGTTTGATGGTCAGGAGTAGCAAAAGGTACTAATGGTCAGGAGGACCAAGAGGTACCAATTGGAGCAGTAAAGCTGCCAAGAGTGCCAGGAGGCCTAATGTCCTGTTTTGTTTGTACTGATCGTGAGAACCCCCTGCATGGGAAGACATACCTGTGTGAACTTTACCTTCTTTTTAAGAAAAGTGGGCAGGAAAGCCCTAAAAACTAATTATGACGTAGAGTAAACTCATTGTTTTGCCACTACTCCTGAGCTAGAAAACCCCAACCTGTTACAGTGGCATACAGTAAGTTTTTAGTTCATTTTTAGCACTGTGATCTAGGATTAAAGTTACTCCAACTGTAGCTTTATTAATTCTATATTTATTCCTCTTAGTGCTTAGTGTTCCGGCCAAAATTATACTTTTTAAATAAAAATACCCCTATAACACACAAGCTTAATGTATTCTAGTAAAGTTAGTCTGTAAACTAAGGTCTTTTTTGTTAGTTTATAGCAGTAGTTTGTTATTTTATAAACTTACAGCAGGCCGTGGCCATCTTAAGTGTGGGCATCTGAAGCCAGACTGTATTTCTTCCTGGATCTCATCCTTGCAGATCTCACACATGCTCAGTGCAGCACAAGCAGTGTTATAGGTTTCAGGTCAGGTTTCCATAGCAACGGCAGTGTCAGAGGATGTTGCCGCCCCTTCCCAGAAGGCATAGCAAACAGGAAATGATGCGATGGGCCACGGCCAGGGAGGAGGAAGTGAAAAATGAATACAGCAGATATACAGTAGGTGCTGAGACAAAAAATGTAAAGATATCCAATTCGTTTACAGTGCGCAGTTTAGTGAGGGATGCTGAAGAGTTGTAAAAGTGGGTGGAACTCCACTTTAAGTTGGTACATTCTCCCATTGTTTGTGGTAGTATTGTGGCGCTTCTCTTTTTCTCCCGTGATCCATGGCAAACCTATACGAAGAAGTTTGGGGTTTATAAAAAAAAAAATTAATACTTACTCTCTATGCTGCATCTTTCCAACAATGGCTCTAAGACTGAGAACTGAGTGATCACATAATTGCTCAGGTCTCAGCCTGCTCTGAGCAGAGAGTGGTGACTGTCAGTCACTGTTCTCCTCTCTGCCCCTCCAGCCCTAACTGAAGTGCCAGGCTGAGGAGGAGGCAGGCACAGCTGACTCTGGTTCTCAACCGTCAGCTGAAAGTCAGAGCCAGCTGTCAGGCAGTGGGGTGGATCCCGACAATATTGTTAGTATCATTCCATAATCTGTAGAGGCTCTGCCATATCAAAGGATAGTGGGCAATAGCCTGCTATAAGCTGACTCTAAGTCACAACAGAACAGAAATAAGTGCACTCCTGTGATCCACAAGAAAAGTATGGCCAAAAAAGCTTTGGCTATACCTGTCCTTTAAAGTGATTTTAAAGTTTGTTTTTTTTTGTTGTTTTTTTGTTTTTTTATAACAAACTTACCTACTCTGTGCAAGGGTTTTGCACAGAGCGGCCCCGATCCTCCTTTTTCTGGGGTCCTCCGGTGGCGCTCCTGGCTCCTCCTCCACATGGAGTGCCCCCACAGATAGCTGCATTCCATGTGGGCACTCATATGGGCATGCTCCCAAATCCTGCTGCTGCGGCCAATGACACAGACAACAGGACTCGCCCCCCCCTCCCCGGCTCCCATATCACTAGATTTGATTGACAGCAGCAGGAGCCAATGTCTCCTGCTGATATCAATCTATCCAGTGAGGACCCGCAACACAGGCTGGAACTTCTGGGCTTGTTCTCGTCGCTGAAAAGATCGGGTTCAGGTAAGTAAAAAGGGGGGCTCTGGGGGGCAGCTGCACCACAGAAGGTTTTTCACCTTAATACATTAAGGTGAAAAATCTCGAGGCTTTACAACTCTTTAAAAATCTCTTTAAAATCTAATGTTTGGCTTTCTCTAACAGAGATTCACTAACACAGTGTAATCTGACAAAGCAATCAGTAAGAAATGTATCCATAGTATGTAACTCCTGATTAGAATCGGTAGAGCACTTTCACAAGTAGGACAATGCTTAGGCACTCTCCATTTGTCAAGCCTTACAGGGTTGAATGTATGAAAAATTGGCATATAATTGGCCGCAAATAAGCACCCGCAGTGTTTATACTCAGTGCTATGTCATTCATAACTGACTTGATTCACACTTAGAAGAATAAGGTTGTCAAGTATATGCAAACCCAGATATACAAAAATATTATTCTCCCCTCCACACAGTGGGAAAGTTCACAAAGGTGTTTTTCTTCACATGTGTGAAATCCCCTTGGTGTTCATGCCAGTCCCTCTGCTTTCCTATTAAAAACTGACCACACTAAGCAAGAGAGCACAGTGTGGTCAGTTCTCTAGCTATGCTGGGAACTCAGCCTGCTCTCCTCCAATGATCAGACTTGTCCTGACACGCCTCCTCTGCACAGCCATTCACTGGAAAGCTCAGTGTGTTGCTGCTTCTACTCTCCCCCCCACCCACCCCAACTCTTATGCAGTTTAGAACAGAGGGAATGTAATCATTTATTTAAAAAAAAGGGGGGGAAATTGTATTTTATATATTTTTTTATATCAATGTTTCAAATGTTTTGCCTTGTGAATAACCCCAAGGCATAAAGACGTTCTCTTGTTTCTCCCGCAGATGATATCCAAATTCACCACCACAGCTATGCCAACTAAAAACACTCTAATTGGAGGGTAGCTGACTAGTTAAATGAATAATCTGGCCTTACAGAACTTGTTATTAATCCTGGTCTTCTTTATCACAGTCTTCAGAGATAGCTGTGGTGGTAGATATGGATAATACCCGTGGAAGGAACAAGAGAACATCCTTCTGCCTTTTTTCACCTTTGCAAATTTCCCCTTAAAGTGTCACTAAAGGCAAACCTTCTATTTATTTATTGAGTGCTGGTCAGAGAGGGGAGATTTCCCTTCACTTCCTGTCACATAGCCAACACAGGAAGTGAGAGGAAATCACTCTGAACTGAGGGCAGTGCCAGCGTCCCCATTGGAATATTTCCTTCTATTCCTGTTCTGATTTTAATACTAAATCTGGGATTTTCTTTTACTATTAGCCTTCAATGATAACGGTAAACATGACAAATAGAGAGGGGGAATCTCCTAATGGGGGCACAAACAGCAATAAAAACTGACAGGTGTTCTAACCCATCTCCACTCTATCCAAAACTAAAAAAAAAAAAGGTTTTGCCTCTAGTGATACTTTAATGCTTTTTTCCCCTTATGTGAACTTTCGCACTGTGCGGAGGAGAAGCAAAGTATCTTGGATGTCTGGATTTGCACATACTTGTCTGCCCATTATATGCAATCTGCCTGCACATAGTTTTATTCTATTGGCACTAGTCTTAGTGATATTTATTTTTTATTAATTGCCATCTGTGCATTAGTAATATTTATAGCGCAAAGCGCTGTGTGATAGGTTTACATTGCCATTTGTTTTTTTTGTTATTTTTATAGCAGTTAGTCATTGATTTAGCACCAAAAGCACTTTATTTTTAGTATGGATTTTTGATATTTTCACATTAGATGCTGTATATTTATAGCACTGAGCGCTGTGTCACACAGATTGATTACAGTGTATCAAAAATATTCTTTGCAGCAGATAAAGATATTAATAAAAAATATTCTTGGTAGCAGCTGTCCAGTTTATTTCAACATGTTCAGCATCTTATTTTAGCATGGACTTCTCATATCCACCCCAAACTCGCTCATCCATGTCTTTATGGACCTTGCTCTGTGCACTGGTGGGCAGTCATGTTGGAACAGGAAGGGGCCATCCCCAAACTGTTCCCACAAAGTTGGGAGCAGGAAATTGTCCAAAATGTCTTGGTATGCTGACGCCTTAAGAATTCCCTTCATTGAAACTAAGGGTCTAAGCCCAGCCCCTGAAAAACAACCCCACACCATAATCCCCCCCTCCACCAAATGATTTGGACCAGTGCACAAATCAAGGTCCATAAAGACATTGATGAGCGAGTTTGGGGTGGAGGAACTTGACTGGCCTGCACAGAGTCCTGACCTCAACCTGAAAAAAACACCTTTAGGATGAATTCGGGTGGAGACTGCAAGCCAGGCCATCACGTCCAACATCATGGCCTGACCTCATAAATGTGCTTCTGGAAGAATGGTCAAATATTCCCATTGACACACTCCTAAATCTTGTGGACAGCCTTCCTAGAAGAGTTGAAGCTGTTATAGCTGCAAAGGGTGGGCCAACTCAATATTGAACCCTACGGGCAACTCTGGGATGCCATAAAAGTTCATGTGCGTGAGAAGGCAGGCGTCCCAATACTTTTGGTAATATAGTGTATATTTAGAAGGATAAGGTTGCCTAAAGCTGGCCATACATGATTCAGTTTTTTTCATTCAACAAGCTGGCTGAATTTAAAAAATTGAACCGATTCCCCCATCAGCACATTCGAAAAGGATTCGAGAATCCTCCCTGTTGTGTCGTATGCTGACAGTGGGACTCCTCCACCATCAGAATACATTGATCAGCACTGCAGCCACGTTGATACTTGCGCTGATCAAAGCTAAATTTTCCAACAAGATACTCCAAAAACAGTTTCCCAAATCCCTGGACAATTGCTGGAGATGTTGGAAGGCTAAGGGTTTGATTCCACATATATTCTGGTCCTGCTCCCTACTGAGACCCTTCTGGATGAAGGTTAGGAACAGCTCTCAAAAATGTTCAGACTTCCCTTTGCCAGATTGTCCAGCCTTTTTTTTTTTTTTTTTGATTCACCATTGCTCTATTCCCTTTAAAACATAGAGGAGAGCCATGCTCTGTCTATTTCTGAACATGGCCAAATTGTGTATCCCTCTACAGTGGAAGGACCCAGAGCCGGGACAAGGGGTGACCAGGAAGGTACGGCTGCCCTGGGTGCCATGGGGATTTTGGGCGGTTGTGATAGAATGGCTGATTGGGGGGGGGGTTATACTAGGAGAGTAGATTTCTGTTAGGAAGGGGGCTTTGGGGTTGATAATTTGTGCTAGGAGAGGGGATTTGGGGGATTTCTGCTGGGAGAGGGGGATTTGGAGGGGAGGGGTTTATACTCAGAGTGGAAATTTAAATGATAGAGGAATTGTGCTGGGAAGGGGGAGTTGGGGAGCGTGAGGATTTGAGCTGGGAGGGGAGATTTGTACTGGAAAAGGGGGGATTATTTTTGGGGGAAAATTTGGGCTTTATGCTTAGGGGGTAAGTGTGAAGGTTAGTGCTCAAATTTTTTTCAGAGGAGGGGGAGAATTTTTGTTGACACAGAATGCTCAAACATTATGGTGGAGGTACTGTTTGACTATTTGACCCCTGCCCTTTCGATGTACTTGGGAATTAGGACATCTTCATTCCCCCTCCGTGCCCCCCACCTCCACCCCTCCAACTTGCTTTCTCCTTCATCTCCCCCCTTTTTTTTTTTTCTTCTTTCTTTTTTTTTACCCCCAATCCTCCCTTACTTTTCTGGACCTCATAAACTCCCCTTCCCTTAAATAGTGAAAAAGAGTAACAGAAAGCAGGTTGCACAGGTTTGAATTATTTCATGCTTTCATGGCTCTTTACAGCTGAGGAAGTCTTGTTCTTTTCTCACTATACCTTGTTTTGTACCACGTCTTTTCTGTAACAAACCTTCTACAGTTTGTAAACTTGTAACCATAGTACAAACAAGTGGCCACTGCCCCCATCTATAACTAGTCTATGCAGCAAGGAGCACTGGAAGGGCAATGTATGTCAAGCAAATACAAAGCTCAACTTACCAACCAGCCAGCATCCAGCCAAGTTGACCTTTCATGCGTAAGCTACAGGCCCTGTCAAGGCATCCACTTTTCTGTAGTCCCTGACTCAAACTTTTGAGAGTCTCCACAATGGAAGCACATGCATTTTAATGGATAGGCAGAGGGCAGGTGAGCCTGGAAGGAGCCCATCCTTCCTTAAAGGTACAGGGGCACACTGAACACCCAGCACATAGCACTATGGCAACAAAGATGTTAGTGTGTTGCCTGACCAATATAATTAAAATACAAACAAGTGGCCACAGCCCCCACCTATACTTGGTCTTTGTAGCAAGGAGCCCTGAAAGGGTGACGTATGTCAAATACAAAGAGATTTCCAAGCCAAAATTTACCAACCAGCCAGCAACCAACCAAATTGACCTGTCTAATGCCTTGTACACACGATAGGATTTTCCGACAACAAAATCCATGTTTTGTGTTTCCGACGGATGTTGGCTCAAACTTGTCTTGCCTTCACACGGTCACACAAATCTTGTCGGAAATTCTGAACGTTAAGAACGAGGTGACGTACGACACGTACGACGAGCCCAGAAAAATGAAGTTCAATAGCCAGTGCGGCTCTTCTGCTTGATTCTGAGCATGCGTGGAACTTTGTGCGTTTGAATTGTGTACACACGATTGGAATTTCCGACAATGGATTTTGTTGTCGGAAAATTTGAGAACCAGATCTCAAATTTTGTTTGTCGGGAATTCCGATGGAAAATGTCCGATGGAGCCTACACACGGTCGGAATTTCCGACAACAAGCTCCCATCGAACATTTTCCGTCGGAAAATCCGACCGTGCGTACGCGGCATAACTGTGATAATCTCCATGCTTCCATAAATCCCCCCTCTGTTCAGATGAATTCCAGCACCCCTTGAGAACTTACTCAACATCAAGGCCAAAAAATTGGTATGTCTTCTAGACAACAAGCTCCCATCGAACATTTTCCGTCGGAAAATCCTATCGTGTGTACAGGGCATTACAGTATGTGTTAAGAACAGGGGGTGTGCAGACTAAACCCCTGTTCTTAATGCATACTGTTAGACAGGTCGATTTGGTTGGTCGTTGGCTGGTTTGTAAGTTTCAGCTTGGAAATCTCTTTTGTAATTGTATAAGCTTGTAACCATACCTAAATAAAGAATAAAAAAAAAAAAAAACATTTCCAACAAGCCAGTTCATAGGAAGGTAATCAATAGATCGACTTCTAATCAACAGGAATAGCCATACCCAGATCTAAATTTGGCCGGTTCTTGCTGAACCAGCCAAATTTAGAATGGCTGGCTTTAGTCTAGGTTTGCTTTAGACGGCCCCCTTACCAAAAATTAGAGAACTTCAGAAAAGTGTATGAAAAGTTGGATAAAATCCAGATTCTATAATTCAATTTTAGGCTTGGGTTGTACAGATGACATCTGGTAACTAACTGGCTGCTATGGCCAGCCAGAACATTTGTCCCTAGAACCATTTTTATACACGAGATCCAGAATGTGTAAGTGTGTCTCTCTTTGATTGTGGTAATGATTTTAAATTGTGAGAACCACGGGAGCAGGGAGTAATGTGAATGCCTTAAGTACTCTATATGGAGCTGTTTAAGAGAGATAAAGTGGAACGGTTTCATGGTGTATTTATAGGTAGAAACTAATGCTAACTAATGCAAAAATGAAAAATGTAATGCCTTAGATCAATAAACAGTGCAAGAAGCAAGGTCTAGGGAAGGAGTATACAGAACAACCCGTCAGAGCTCACATTACTTAATCAGTAACATGATGGATTGTGACTGGTTGCTATATGTTCTGTGCTTTTTTTTTAATGCTATGCTACAAAAAAAAGAAAAAGACTTTTGCCAAGTCCAAGAGGTCACTGCTGAATTTCAGCTTCTATGCCTATGGGTTATTGGTCAGCAGTCCGCCTAGAACAGATACCCCTCCTGCAGAATGGTTTAAATAGCTGGGATCACAAGAATATCTTCAGTTTCATATAATTCATTATTTCTTTGGAAATGTATGACATCACAGACAGATCTTCTAACATGTCTTTTATTTTCATTTTCCAGACCCACCTGCTGTAGAGCCCACCTTTCAGGAAATAAGGAAAGGCCTTGGGGCCAGCGTCACCATGAGCTGCAGAGTCTTGCGGGCGTATCCAAACAAAGTTCTCACGTATGAATGGAGACTGGGGAACAAGCTCCTAGATAAAGGACAGTTTGACTCTCAAGATTACACAGAGCTGACCGTCACTATTCACGCCAAGGAGCATTATGGCATATACAACTGTAGTATAATGAATGAAGCTGGATCAGGACGATGCAGTTTCCTTGTAACAGGTAGGAATTCACAGATAATGTTTTCCAGCTTGTCTGGACTCCATTACTATCATAAGGGGAGCTGGCAGGGATCTGAGCACTAACTGACCAGATAGCATTGGTCCATTTGCAGCTTGCATGTGTGTGGTTTGATGTAAGCAACCCCCTCTTCTTCCCTGGAGTTGCCTATATACAATATTGTGGCTACTCTGAACATCAAACATGTAGGATCCAGAATATTCAATCCGATCAACGAGTGATGCGATTCATAACAAGTGGTATCCAGCCAGTGATCTCCTCCACCAAGTGACGTCGCCAACGTTTAGCCAAGATGTACTCTTACCAGGGCTTTTTTTCAGGGGGAACTTGGTGGAACTCAGTTCCACCACCTCTGGCTCAGACCCTTTGGTGCCTGCTCACCACAATCACTTGTAAACACAGAAGTCTGGTTTCTGTGTTTACAAGTGACAGCTCTGCACTCTGTATGTAATGCAATC
Organism: Lithobates clamitans; assembly: GCA_037952925.1. Classification (NCBI taxonomy): domain Eukaryota; kingdom Metazoa; phylum Chordata; class Amphibia; order Anura; family Ranidae; genus Lithobates; species Lithobates clamitans. Next base: position 1,229,992 of record JBBGZY010001674.1, read on the forward strand.
CTGGTATTTAATGCCCCATTAAGACACTTATATTGTTTGTGAAATATGACCACACCCACTATTTGATGGGGTTTTTGGGGGGGGGGGGGTCGTGGTTGAGTTCCAGTACCTATTGTTTGAGAAAAAAAGCCCTGACTCTTACACACATGGTGGACCCTCCAATTATAGAAGGTCAAACTCGCTTAGGATTTATCAGTTTATATGGCATCCAAAAGTGTATAATGCTTGCAGTCCATGTCTCCCCACAAAAAAAAAAGAAGAAAGAAGGGACCTCCGATAGTGTAAAACCTTTGAGGTATAACCTTTGAGGTCTTGAAGCTTTGACATTGGTGAATACTTCCAATACTCTCTGCACACCTCTCCACAAAGGTTTTACACTATCGAGGGCTCCTTGTTTATTCATTTTTTTTTTTTTTTTTTGGAGTACTGCTGGGCTGCAATGATGGTTCAATCCTAGAGCAGAAGGAATGGCTGGAGAGAGACGTGTACTGCCTGCATTATACCCTTTTGGATGCCATATCAACAGATATATTCTAAGCAAGTTTGACCTTCCATAATTAGAGGGTCCACCATGTGGGTAAGAGTACATCTTGATTAAATGTTGGTGACGTCACTTGGTGGAGGATATCACTGGATACCACTTGTTATGAATCGCATCACTCATTGTTGATCAGATTGGATCATTCAGCTCACTTGTTGGACTATGGTCACTTCTTAATACATAATTAGCGCAACTTTTTTCTTTTTTCAATTATTTTGTTGGGTTATATCTCACATTTCATTGTTGCTGCTTTATTTTATTTTATTTCATTCAATTAATTTTCAATTATTACACAAGCACAGTATTGCTTTTTGTTTTTTTAGGATCCAGAATATACAATACTCCTGCAATGATAAAATATTCTTCCAACCATGTGCAAATAAAAATTCAGATTATTTTTTTTCTTGCCCATGATTGGATATTCTTTGTAAAGTGAATTTCCACCATATTCACTAATCTGTGGGGCAAATTTCCTTGCAAATTGAATAGTCACGCGTTGATCTAACAGTGATGCCCATAACTCTTAAAGTGTCTTACTTACATCAGTGTGGAATAGTTTATGATTTATTACTTATGAGGCATTACTATTCTTGATTTACACAGCTTAGTTAAAACATTCTGACCACTAACAGGTAAAGTGAATAACAGGGTTGCACCGATTCCGGTTTCAATAATAAGCATTTGCACGAGTACTCATGCAAATGCTCCGATACCTGAAGCTAATACCTTTTCCGTGTGGTTTGAGCCTAAACAAAATAAATGGGCTCAAATCGCACTGCAAATAATTGCGTGCGATTTGAACAGGAATGTGGTGTGATTCCTGTCTGAATCACATGCGGTTCCCCACACCGCTCCTGCGTGAACCTTGTCATAGTGATTTCAGCCCTAGCTCACAAAGGAGAGGCACAAGAAACTGCATGTGATTCAGACAGGAATTGCACCTCATTCCTGTTCAAATCACATGCGATTCTTTGCGGTGTGATTTGAGCCCATTCATTGTGTATGGGCTCAAATCGCACTGCAAAGGTATCTGTACTCGGTAGCCATGAGTATGTGACCAAAAGTATTGGTACTTGTACTTGCTGGTAAAAACGTTACCGGTGCAACCCTAGGGAATACAATTGATTATCTTATTACAATGGCTTAAAGTGGGTGGGATATATTGGGTAGCAAGTGAATATGTTGTCCCTGATGTAGATGTGTTGCAAACAGAAGAAATAGGCAAGTGTAAGGATTTTAGTGACTTTGACAAGGGCCAAATTGTAATGGGTAGACAACTGGGTCAGGACAACTTCAAAACTGCAGCTCTTGTAGGATATTCCCAATCTGCAGTAGTTGGGACCTACTAAAAATGGTCCAGGGAAGGAAAACCAGTGAATGTGTGACAGCGTTATGGGCAGTCAAGGCTCATTGATACAAGTGGGGAGCAAAGGCTGGTCCATTTAGTTCCTATCCAAAAGAAGAGCTACTTTAGCTCAAACTGCTGAAAAAGTTAATATTGGTTCTGATAGAAAGGCGTCAGGACACACAGTGCATTGCAGTTTGCTGTGTATAGGGTGGCTATGCTGACTAGTGTCCACAGCCAAAAGCACCTACAATGGGCACCTAAGCATCATAACTAGACCACAGAGCAATAGAAGCAGGTGACCTGGTCTTGGCATTCAAGAATCGTTTGTGGAACACAACAATAAGTTTGAGGTGTTGACTTCTAAATTCTTCAGATCTCAATCCAATTGAGCATCTGTGGAATTCGCTGGGAAAAACAAGTCTGATCCATGGAGGCCCCACGTCACAACTTCCAGCACTCGAAGGCTCTGGTACTGACGGCTTGGTGCCAGATACCACAACATACCTTCGGAAGTCTAGTGGAGTTCATGCCTCAACAGGTTATGGTGGGTGGTCATCATGTTATGGCTCATCAGTATATATTTATCTAGTGCGATAATCTATCCGTACAATGTAAGATGTTACAAACAATGGTAAAGTTTACACATGTGGTACATAAAGTCTTTTTAAAAAGTACATACGGTTACACAGCAAAACACATGTAGTTTAGAAGTAGAGATCCGACATTTGAAGCTCACAGTCTAAAGAAATAAGTGTTAGGCCTCTTTCACACGGACGATCCGTATGTCCGTTTTTCATCCTTCCGTTTTCGGATGAAAAACGGACATACATTCATCCCTATGGAGCGTCGGATGTCAGCGGTGACATGTCCGCTGACATCCGACCCGCTCCGATCCGAAAAGTGTAACGGAGGAAAAACCTACTTTTCCATCCGTGATCGGATCGGATGACGACGGACTCTACGGTCCGTCATCATCCGATCCCCCATAGGGGAGAGCGGCGCTCTGACAGGTCCGTCGCTGCACAGCGTGCAGCGATGCACCTGTCATCTTCCTGCTCAGCGGGGATCGGCGGAGCTATCCCCGCTGAGCAAGCGGATGTTCACGGGACGGATCATGACTGATCTGCCCCGTGTGAAAGAGGCCTTAGAGGCAACGTTTAAAGAAGTTTTTATTTATAAAATTAAAAATATTTTCCCATGCAATGGGGCCGTGCCCTCACTGCATGGGCTAATGCCATGCACACACGGCCGGACTTTTCGACCAAACTTGTCCGACGGATTCGACCATGTGTGAGCTTCATCAGACCTGCAGCGGACCTTTTCTGTCGAAAATGTGACGGACTTTAGATTTAGAACATGTTCCAAATCTTTCCGACGGACTCGAGTCCGGTCGAAAAATCCATTCGTCTGTATGCTAGTCCGACGGATGAAAAACCGACGCTAGGGCAGCTATTGGCTACTGGCTATGAACTTCCGTAGTCTAGTCTGGTCATACGTCATCGCGATTGAATCCGTCGGACTTTGGTGTGATTGTGTGTAGTCAAGTCAGATTCGACGGAAGTCCGTCTCAAAATCAGTTGAAAGTCTGTCGAAAAGTCCGACGTGATTCAGTCCGTTGAAAGTCCGGCCGTGTGTACACAGCATTACTGCTTGTTTTTGTCTAGGGAGATTGCAGAATGGAGATATACTTACCTAATCCTGTGATCCTCCTAGTGCAAGACCGGTCCTTGCCGTTCCTGCTCTCCTGCATGCTAGCAGTCTTGTGAATGGACTGTTCCTGACGTCATCGTTCCCATAGATCGGCTCTGGATGTGAGGACAGCAGGAACAGTCCACTGCTGGACATGGGGGAGTGCTGTTTTACGGAGGATCAAAGGATCGGGTAGGTATAGCCTTTCGGTGCGCCTCTAGACTAAATAAGCAGTTAACCCATGCACTGCATGGGAGAAGAAACATTTATATGTTGTTCCTCTTTATGTAAATGAATAAACTATGAAATATAAAACCACTGAATGTGCCTAGTGAAATAGTGAAGCAGGTAGGCCAGGTAATACGCTTGTCGTAAGAAGTGAATTCTAAGTGCATTTGAAAGGTTGAGAGTGCCAAATGGCAAGAGAGGTAACTCTAGAGAAGAGGCACATGAGGGGTCTTGAAGGTGATAGTGTGAAGAGGCAGCTCGATGGTGAATAGGTAATTTGCCGAAAGTGAGCTGTGCTTGAGAGAATTACTGGAAATCAGCATGAAGATGTATGACAGAGCAGCCTTGGTGGGAGTTTTGCAGGTTAGAGCTTTGAGTTGTATTTTGTGCACATTTGGCAGTCAATGCAGCAGCATTTACAAGCAAGAGGAAAACCGGATGACCAACTAAATTCTGGCCTGGTACCGCTATGTTTATAGGTAAACCACTGAAGTGGGTCACAAAAAATGAGTCTGAGATAAGATGTGATGCAGTTTTATTTCACCTGTTATTGATCAGGCAGAAACAGATGCAGGAAATGATCAATTGGAGATGGCAGTAGGTGATTAGTGTTAAAGACCCGAGGTCTCATGGATCAGTGTCCGTACTGAAAACTGTCATTACTTTCTTACAGCTGCCAATTAAAACCTGCCATTTCAGAATGACAGCTAGATTCCGAAAGACGTCATCTGATTGGTGGCTGTAAGAACAGAACACTTTTGCAGACATTACAGATTGATATGCAAGGTTATAGTTTTAATATGTGAAGCTGGCCTTAAGCCCCATACACACGGTCGGATTTTCCGACGGAAAATGTGTGATAGGACCTTGTTGTCGGAAATTCCGACCGTGTGTAGGCTCCATCGGACATTTTCCATTGGATTTTCCGGCACACAGAGTTTGAGAGCAGGCTATAAAATTTTCCGACAACAAAATCCGTTGTCGGAAATTCCGATCGTGAAAATCCAACGCACAAAGTGCCACGCATGCTCAGAATAAATAAAGAGATGAAAGCTATTGGCTACTGCCCCGTTTATAGTCCCGACGTACGTGTTTTACGTCACCGCGTTCAGAACGATCGGATTTTTCAACAACTTTGTGTGACTGTGTGTATGCAAGACAAGTTTGAGCCAACATCCGTCGGAAAAAAAATCCATGGATTTTGTTGTCGGAATATCCGATCAATGTCCGATCGTGTGTACGGGGCATTAGTCTGTAGAGATCAATATTGAGTTGGCCCACCCTTTGCAGCCATTACAGCTTCAGCTCTTCTGGGAAGGCTGTCCACAAGGTTTAGGAGTGTGTCTATGGGAATGTTTGATCATTCTTCCAGAAGCACATCTGTGAGGTCAGGCACTGATGTTGGACAAGAAGACTTGGCTCGCAGTCTCCACTCTAATTCATCCCAAAGGTATTCTATCAGGTTGAAGTCAGGACTCTGTGCAGGCCAGTCAAGTTCCTCCACCCCAAACTTGCTCATCCATGTCTTTATGGACCTTGCTTTGTGCACTGGTGCGCAGTCATGTTGGAACAGGAAGGGACCATCCCCAAACTTTTCCCACAAAGTTGGGAGCATGAAATTGTCCACGCCTTAAGAGTTCCTTTTACTGGAACTAAGGGGCCAAGCCCAACTGCTGAAAAACAACCCCACACCATAATCCCCCCTCCACCAAATGATTTGGACCAGTGCACAAACAAGGTCCATGGATGAGCGAGTTTGGGGTGCAGGAACTTGACTGGCCTGCACAGGGTCCTGACCTCAACCTGATAGAACACCTTTGGGATGAATAAGAGCAGAGACTGCAGCGAGACCTTCTCGTCCAACATCAGTGCCTGACCTCACAAATGCGCTTCTGGCACAATATAACCTAACAGATAAAATTTTTTATAGATTCCTACAGTTAAGGCATGCACTGCAAGTTTAATTTGGTAGTAATAATGTTGACCACTTCCGGACCGCCGCACGTCGATATACGTCCTCTCTTTGAAGAGGAATATCGTTGTTATGGCAGCAGCTAGCTTCCATAACCCCAGTATCCTCCTCTTCAGCGGGTGGTCCAGTTTCCGATAATAGTGGTCTTTGGGGCAGATTCGCGCCCCCCCCCCCTCCGCTCTCTGGTGCCCTCCGCCGCTTACCGGAGCCGTTAGTAGCGGCGGAGTCGATCGGATCCTTCTCTTTCCTGGGTATGGAGACAAATGAGGGGAAGATGGCCCCCACCCGTCTCCATACCATTGCAGGGTGGAAGCAATGTCAAAACGTCACTTCTGCCCATAGCTCTTAAAGGGCCATTTTTTATTTTATTTTTTTATTTCAAATGACAATTTATTTTTTTTTTAATTGCATTTTAGTGTAAATATGAGATCTGAGGTCTTTTTGATCCCAGATCTCATATTTAAGAGGTCCTGTCATGCTTTTTTTTCTATTACAAGGCATGTGTGCATTTTTTTTTTTTTTTTTAAAGAACAGTGTAAAAATAAAAATAAAAACATTTTTTAAACACGCCCCGTCCTGCAGAAGCGAACGCATACGCGAGTAGCGCCAGCATATGAAAACGGTGTTCAAACCACACATGTGAGATATCGCCGTGATCTGTAGAGCGAGAGCAATAATTCTAGCCCTAGACCTCCTCTGTAACTCAGAACATGCAACCTGTAGAATTTTTTAAACGTCGCCTATGGAGATTTTTAAGGGTAAAAGTTTGTCGCCATTCCAGGAGCGGGCGCAATTTTGAAGCGTGACATGTTGGGTATCAATTTACTCGGCGTAATATTATAATTTACAATATAAAAAAAAATGGGCTAACTCTACTGTTGTTTTATTTTTTTAATTAAAAAAAAATTTATTTTTTCCAAAAAAAAGTGCAATTGTAAGACCGCTGCGCAAATACAGTGTGACAGAAAGTATTACAGTGACCGCCATTTTATTCTCTAGGGTGTTAGAAAAAAATGTATACTGTTTGGGGGTTCTAAGTAATTTTCTAGCAAAAAAAAAACAAATTTTAACTTGTAAACAACAGATCTCAGAAAGAGGCTCGGTCCTTAAGTGGTTAAACTACAACAATTCCCTCTTATTGGAATATTAAGAACTCAGAGACCAAAGGGATTAGTATCTAAACTATATACATATTTAATGCAGGCCAAGATACAGGATGCTCCTTTACAGATTAAAAGGAAATGGCAAATGATCTGTACATCTATGACAGATGAGATATGGAACGAGGTGTGTAAATCACATTTGGGAGTATCAATTGCAAGTAATAACAGATTGATACAGCTGTATATAGTACATCAAGCCTATCTTACACCACGTAAATTAAATTTAATGGGACGGCATCCGCGGACTGTGTGAGGTGTTATCAACCAGGGGCTGATTTTGTGCATTTAATGTGGTCTTTCCCCAGCATTAGTAGATACCGGAGACAGGTCTTGGATATATTATCAAAAGTGCTGGGAGACCGCATTCCATTCACTTTAGACGTTTGCCTGCTAGGACTGGTTGAGAACCAGAAGTGGACTGGATATACCTGCCTACAGGAAACCCTATTCATGGGACGCAAGGAAATTGTGCTTAGGTGGATGCAACAAATGCCCCCCTCAAGGGATCAATGGCTTAAAGCGGTAAAACCAAATACTTCCATACGAGAAATTAACGTACGAGCATAGAGGAACACCTCAGAAATATTATAGAATCTGGGATAGATGATTGAATTCACCATTAACTCTTATGCCCCGTACACACGGTCGGATTTTCCGACGGAAAATGTGTGATAGGACCTTGTTGTCGGAAATTCCGACCGTGTGTGGGCTCCATCACACATTTTCCATCGGATTTTCCGACACACAAAGTTTGAGAGCAGGATATAAAATTTTCCGACAACAGAATCCGTTGTCGGAAATTCCGATCGTGTGTACACAAATCCGACGGACAAAGTGCCACGCATGCTCAGAATAAATAAAGAGATGAAAGCTATTGGCCACTGCCCCGTTTATAGTCCCGACGTACGTGTTTTACGTCACCGCGTTCAGAACGATCGGATTTTCCAACAACTTTGTGTGACCGTGTGTATGCAAGACAAGTTTGAGCCAACATCCGTCTGAAAAAATCCTAGGAATTTGTTGTCGGAATGTCCGAACAAAGTCCGACCGTGTGTACGGGGCATAAGTGGAAATGAATAATGTATAAGAGGGGCATAGATAGAAGAGGACATTGATTGATGGGTATTAGAAAAACAGGGGAGGAGGGTGCTGCAGCCAGGGTATTTAGCTGATTCTACTATTTTTGAATTTTTTTTTTGGTTATTTTTTTTTAGGGTGGAAATATATTGTGTATTGTTTTTTCTTTTTTTGGTTTGCATTGATCAATATGAGGAAACAATTGACTTGGAAAATGATGAAATGTGATATTATCAATTTTGTTAATGCAAACTTATAAAATAAAAAGTATTTAAAAAAAAAATGTGCTTCTGGAAGGAAGAATGGTCAAACATTCCCATAGATATACTCCTAAACCTTGTGGAAAGCCTTCCCAGAAGAGTTGTTGTTATTATAGTGGGCCAACTCCATATTGAACCCTACGGACTAAGACTGGGGTGCCATTAAAGTTCATGGGGGTTTGGGTTAACATCGTTAGGGGATCAATGTGAGCATCTGTATTCCAAACAATGGACAATAATTGGACAAACATTGCATGTAGAACTCCCAGTTCTGAAAATACTTCCACTGCTCTCAGGCGATGCAACAATATTGAAGGAGCAGCAAAATGCGCCAAACTAAGTGTAGCAAGTTAAGTCAAATGGGGATTTATTAAAAGCATCAGCCAAATGGCTACTCACATGGTATAAAAATCAATGAGCATGCAAATGAGAGGAGTCCATGGTCACTCAGGGAAGCCCCAGGATGCAGCTGGGTCAGCGATGTTCCGGCAGGGAAGATGGATTAGCCGCCCAGGACCCTGCGTGGAATGCACTCAGAGCCGTACCGGACGTGATGTCAAGACGTGTAAGATGACGCGTTTAAAAACTTCCGCTGGGTCAGCGATGTTCCGGCAGAGAAGATGGATTAGCCGCCCAGGACCCTGTGTGGAACGCACTCAGAGCCGTACCGGATGTGACGTCAAGACGTGTAAGATGACGCGTTTTAAAACTTCCGCTTTTTGATCAGATCTCTGAAGGTCTTGACGTCATTTCCGATACGGCTCAGAGTGTGTTCCACGCTGGTTTCTATGCCGCAAGGCAGGGTCCTGGCCGGCTAATCCATCTTCCCTGCCGTAAAATGCTGATGCTTTTAATAAATCCTTGTTTGACTTACCTTGCTACACTTAGTTTGGCGCACCTTGCTGTTCTTTCATTTGTCTTCCAGAGGATTGTTTCACTTTCAAGGGAGCTGCCACTAGTGTTGCCATTCCATGGACTTTATGAATTTGTTGTGTTTCTTACAACCTGTATTTGATTTATCCAGGATTTTTAATGAATGTTTTCTGACACCTTTTATCATCAGTCACAATGTGTCTTTGTACCAATTTTTGCGCCATTCTCTCTTTCGTTTGTTCAGTGCAACAATATAGCTTTGTCCATTTTACTTTAAAAGAAAAAAAAATTGGCAGGTAAAACACTTCCATAGGTTTCATCTGTATATTTAGCTCTTTGACTGAAGTTTCTATCAGACCCCACTTCTAAACAAAATTTCCAGTGGCATTCGGAATATGTGATTTACAATCCCCTATTTTCTTGCTCAAGCTGTTGAGGTTCCAGTCTGTAAACTTTTTTTAAGGGGCACAGAATTGTATATTTTAGCATGTAAAAAACATAAAAAGAGCAACCGTAATGACGAACATTGTGAAGAATAGACAGAGATATAATTTTTATTATAGGCAGTAAAAGCTAAACTACAACATCAGGAGAAAAAATACTACTGGAGACATTATCCTTCTCAGAAAATTGGATTTTTTTAGGGTCACTCTTAAATTATATCTAATATATAACATTATTTGGAGTCATTTGTTCCACTTGTAATTTGCGACCTAGCATGAAGGGAGAATATCTGGAGGGATGTTTAGCATGATAAGCAATAAATTGAGAGCAATTAGGAGATAAATTGATGTTACATGTGGATAACGGCAGACATTGCTGAAATGTATTAGCTGTGTAAAGGAAATTAATGACAGGCTGCAGCCGCTGTGTTTGAAATGTTGGTGAACTTAGCAGAGTGCTCACAGATTTGTGGTTTGGGAAAAGGGTACCTAATGGTTTTTAGAGGAATTTAAATTGTTTTTAGAGAATTAAAGTGCCCACAAGCCTAAAATATCAATTACATTGTTGTGTAGTTCTATGGCCATGCTACAGTTTCAGGAAATTAAAAAAATAAATAAAAAGGAATGAAGGGGAGGGAGGGGGAACAAATGTGAGATGGTAGACAGAATAAATACCGGTGAGTTAGAGGGGACCTAGGAAAGAAGTAGGGGAGAGGGGATAATGTAAAGGGTAAGGCAAAACAGAAGGAGATGGAGTGAACAAGAATGAAGAAGGGGAGACAAAGGAAGTTGCCAAATTTAGGAAGCAAAAGTATAACTGGTTATCTCTCGCCTCGACTACTGCAACTCCCTCCTCATTGGTATACCTTTAAATAGGCTATCCCCCTTTAGTCCATCATGAATACTACTGCCAGACTCATCCACCCTACAAACCGCTCAGCGTCTGCTACTTCTCTCTGCCAATCCCTCCATTGGCTGCCACTCACCCAACAAATTAAATTCAAAATACTATAAATTACAAAGACATGCACAACTCTGCCCCCACTTACATCACTAGCCTAGTCTCAAAATACCAACCTAATCACCCTCTTTGTTCCTCCCAAGACCTCCTGCTCTCTAGCTCCCTCATCACTAAAAGAAAATAGTAGGTATTTTGGATGGCCCTTCTTATAGGTACACCAACAGGGCCCTCAGATATCTGGAGACACCGAATGAAATGAGAGGCAGGTTGTGCATTCGTAAAATGTCTGCCTTTATTAGGTGCGTTACAGCTTATATATGGTTCAACATACCAATAGAAAGAGGGGAGGGGGAGTGGTTAGTAAATTATGTATTGGTATATAATATATGGTACATATATCATATATCATGTATCATGAGGTTACAAGAGTCAACAGGTCATCTGGTTATGAGTCATAAGTCATGCATCCTGGCCCATGGCCTACAGAACAGAGAACAGGAAAGGACAAACCAACCCACAATGATATATATATATATATATATATATATATATATATATATATATATATATATATATATATATACACAGAGAGAGTTTTGGGGGTGGGGGTGACGAGGGGTTGTTAATGGGACAGGGTAAAGAGGGTGAGAAGTAAGGAGGGAAATCCACGGTGGGGGTTACATGTTGGTACAGGGAATGTAGAGTGAGGCAGCTATGGAAGAGAATGGTTGGAGGGTAGTGTTAAAGTATAACTAAAGGTGAGAAAAAAAATGTTTTTCCTATAGTTCTACTTTAAAGCCAAACCTAGGTTTCCTGTGACTTGAAATGATTCATTTGGACCAAACAAACTATTTGCCTCACTAACAGATGGACCCACTTGGAGCGGCATATAGACTATATACATAGCATCAGCTACATACAGTATACAGTACAGCACTGTGTTTCAGCAGCAGGACAGTAACTTCCAGTCCTGTTCCCGGGAACAAAATTGAGCACTGCTCAGCCATTCACAGGAAGCCTTGTATTTCATCAGAGAATGCAGGGCTTCCTCTGATTGGCTGAAGTTGAGAGGGAGCAGTTGACTTCACAATCTACACCTAAGCTAGTAAGAGGAAGCCTTGTATTCATTCATGAAATATATGAAAAGTACAATGCTTCCTGTGAATGGTTTAGCTGTGCTCAGCCCGACCCAATTTTGTTCCAGAAGCGTAATGGGAAGCCCCTATTTTGCTGCCGGAAAAACAGCACTGTATACTGTATGTAGCTGATGCTGCATATAGCTTATACACCACTCCCAGTGGGCACATCTATTAGTAAAGCAAAAGCTTCACTTGGACCAGCTTGGTCCAAATTATCTATTTAAAGTCAAATTAAATCTGGAGTTTAAAGTAAATGTAAAACCCAACAATGGCAAGTATAAAGTGCTTTTTTGCTCATCCCTTGTTGCAACTCAATGCTGCTGATCCCCTTGAAATTCCATTGGCCTTTTAAAAAATATTAAAGTTTAGTGATTGTGTTTACATATACATAACCATTTCCTGGGGGGTTTTCTTTTTGAAGCCTAGATCACCAGACCAAGTTTAGCAGTGTTGGTATGCATCTGTTAACTTGGCAATAACTCTATGATTAAAGTGGTTGTAAAGGCTGAATTATTATTTTTTTTATCTTAAAGCATTCTATACATTAAGAGAAAAAGCCTTCTGTATGCAGCAGGCCCCCTTCAGCCCTCCTAAAACTTACCTGAGTTCCCTCTGATCCAGCGATGTTGCACTCGGCTGTCCGGGACTCTCCCTCCTCATTGGCTGACACACCAGCGAAGCGCCATTGGCTTCCGCTGCTTTTAATCAAAGTCAGTGAACCAATGAGGAGAGAGAGGGGGCGGGGTGGGCCGTGGCTCCATGTCTGAATGGACACACACAGCTGCGGCTCAGCTCGGGTGCCCCCATAGCAAAATGCTTGCTGTGTGGGTTTACAGGAGGGAGGGTCCAGGAGTGCCGGCGAGGGACCCGAGAGGAGGATCTGGGCTGCTCTGCGCAAAACCAACTGCACAGGGCAGGTAAGTATGACAAGATTTTAGTATAACTTTAAGGCCTCATTCACACGAGGCGGATCCGCTGCCACTGAGTCCACCAGCTCAGCGGGAGGTCTCTCCTTTAATCTCCGCTGAGCCGGTGGATGACAGGTCCCTCTCTGATCACTGAACGGGGAGGGGCTTGTTGAGGGCCGCTGCTTGCTATGCTTGCTTGCTATGGAGAGATCGGACGAAAATGGACAGCATGTCATCAGATCTCATCCGATCCGCCAGGGATGGATGCAAATGTAGGGCCATCCGTCTGATTTTAGCGGATCGGACCGGATCGGATGTCAGCGGACATGGTCACTGCTGAGATCCGTTGCTCCATAGACTTACATGGAGCGCTTGTTCAGGTCCGCCAAAAAAAACTGACAGGCGGACCTGAGCGGTCCGTTAAGCAGAGCTGGTCAGAAACCATGAATCAAGCTGAGACAGAAGTACAGTTAAATCGCACTTGTTTAATAATAATAAAAAAGGTAAACAGAGTAAACATAGTCAAAACATAGCCAGAGTTCAGAAACCGGAACGGATAGTCAGACAAGCCAAAACGCGAGGGAGACAGAGATGAGCGTAGTAGTACAGCAAGCAGGATCTGGAGCCAGAAGGAAATTCAGCCAAGCAAGTCTTTAACGGGAACACAGTAGAGCGTCTCTAGAGATGTGACCAAGGCGAAGGCAGAGATTATCTGGACCGGATGGCTTAAGTAGGCGGGACTGACGAGCAGGATATCATCAACAGGTGAGTCACTGTGGAGAGATAGGAGCTGGAAATTAGCCGACAGCTGAGCGGCCAGCTCAGAGAAGGAAGGGCTGAGTCCAGCCCTGACAGAGCTCCAGCCCCCCTACCAAAAATGTAAAAGTCAGCAGCTACAAATACCATAGCTGCTGACTTTTAATAGTAGAAAACATTCCGGTTCAGGGATCCTGTGATGTCTTCACCCCAGCCGACTTTTCAATCGGCTCTCGGGTGCTGCCAATGTAGAAGAAAATTGCCGCTCCAAAACCTCCAGACCCATTAGGGCACTCGCCCTATTGCGAACTTGCAGGTTCTGGCTCTGCTGAAGTTTAGAAGGAAGGAGAAGATTCTGGATGGCCGCACACTGCTAAAGGCATCTTTATTAAAAGATACAAATCCAAAACAGTCACTTTGTATGCATGACAAACAGGAAAAAACACTAACGCGTTTCACATCATGTGTTCATGCTTAGTCATAGCCGCCATTCCTTGCAGCGTCACAGCTGGTTCCCTACTGCGCATTTGCGAAGCGTGCTGCGCTTTGTGAATGGTTCAGCGGCAGCTGATGGAGGAGGGGGCCGAACTTCCGAGGGACCTCACTGCGGCAAGGTCCCACTGGAAGTGGGACGGGTACCTGTCAAAAACAGGTACCCGCTCCCTCCTCCCCGAAAGGTGCCAAATGTGGCAGTGGAGGGGGAGAGGAAGCAAACAAGCAGAGCTTCCCCTTTTGGGTGAAGCTCCGCTTTAATGTTACTGATTTACAGTGGGTCTGAGAACTAGGAACGCACACAGTTGCACATTAATTGTTCTCTGCTGTGAGGTTGAATAACATTCTTACTTTTATACAGCAAGGGGCATTTTAAACTTGCAAAGTTTTTCTGTGGTCACAAGGTGTTAGGGCAAAGATGCAAAGAAAGAGAAAGGGGAGATAGAGATAGTAGGATGGGGGAAGCGGGTGATTGAGAGAGGAACGTTAAAGTAAAAAGGAAATGGGGTATAAGACAGTTAGCGGCAGAGAGAGAAAATGGGGAAAAAGACTGGTGGGAGTATAAGGGGAAAGTGAGATGAAGAATGGTGGGAGGGAAAGGGGAAAGTGAGATGAAGAATGGTGGGAGGGAAAGGGGAAAGTGGGATGAAAAATGATGGGAGGGAAAGGGGAAAGTGGGATGAAGAATGGTGGGAGGGAAAGTAGAAAGTGGGATGAAGAATGGTGGGAGGGAAAGGGGAAAGTGGGATGAAGAATGGTGGGAGGGAAAGGGGAAAGTGGGATGAAGAATGGTGGGAGGGAAAGGGGAAAGTGGGATGAAGAATGGTGGGAGGGAAAGGGGAAAGTGGGATGAAGAATGGTGGGAGGGAAAGGGGAAAGTGGGAGGAAGAATGGTGGAAGGGAAAGTGGGATGAAGAATGGTGGGAGGGAAAGTGGGATGAAGAATGGTAGGAGGGAAAGGGGAAAGTGGGATGAAGAATGGTGGGAGGGAAAGGGGAAAGTGGGATGAAAAATGGTGGGAGGGAAAGGGGAAAGTGGGAGGAAGAATGGTGGGAGGGAAAGGGGTAAGTGGGATGAAGAATGGTGGGAGGGAAAGGGGAAAGTGGGAGGAAGAATGGTGGGAGGGAAAGTGGGATGAAGAATGGTGGGAGGGAAAGTGGGATGAAGAATGGTGGGAGAGAAAGGGGAAAGTGGGAGGAAGAATGGTGGGAGGGAAAGGGGTAAGTGGGAGGAAGAATGGTGGGAGGGAAAGTGGAATGAAGAATGGTGGGAGGGAAAGGGGAAAGTGGGATGAAGAATGGTGGGAGGGAAAGGGGAAAGTGGGATGAATAATGGTGGGAGGGAAAGGGGAAAGTGGGAGGAAGAATGGTGGCAGGGAAAGGGGAAGTGGGTTGAAGAATGGTGGGAGGGAAAGGGGAAAGTGGGATGAAGAATGGTGGGAGGGAAAGGGGAAAGTGGGATGAAGAATGGTGGGAGGGAAAGGGGAGGTTGATGAGAGGAAACTAGATAGAATAACATAAGGGAGAGAGTATAACAGAGGTGGGGTGAGATATTGTGCAGAGAGAGAGAAGCAGAGGAGAATCTTCTGCCTTTAGCATAACCACTCCGGAGCTGATCAAACTGCGTTTGTTACTCTCCTTGTCAGGAATCACACCAGCGCTGTAGTGCTGCAGGCACTTATAATATGCTAAATAAGGACATGTTTTTTGCAGTCTTTTTTTTTTTTTCTCTTTGATCTTGAGTTAAAGTCAGATTTTCGGAGTAACTGAAGGTTAAGCAAAGCTATAAATACATTCTCATTATGTGACGATACTTCAGAGACAAACGTTGCTGTAAGTATTTTTGTAGAGACATTAGGGAACGTTTATGAAAACTGCTGTACCGGTTACTTTGCAGAAAGTCAAAGTCTGTCATTTTTTTTTTCTGTTAAACTTTACATACTATAACAAGCCTGTTGCAATGCGTAACAAGGGGAAATGGAAAGGAGGAAGAAGGGGGGGGGGGGGGATTTTACCAGCACCATCCTATTAACATTTATACAGTGATAATGCTTTACTAACTCGTTTATATACACTCACCGGCCACTTTATTAGGTACACCTGTTCAATTACTTGGTAACACAAATTGCTAATCAGCCAATCAAATGGTAGCAACTTAATGCATTTAGGCATCTAGAAATGGTTAAGAGGACTTGTTGAAGTTCAAACCGAGCATCAGAATGAGGAAGAAAGGGGATTTAGGTGACTTTGGACTTGACATGGTTGTTGGTTTGTTGGTGCCAGACAGGCTGGTCTGAGTATTTCAACTGCTAATCTACTCAGATTTCCATGCACAACCATCTCTCTGGTTTACAGAGAATGGTCCAAAAAAGAGAAAATATCCAGTGAACGACAGTTGTGTGGAGGAAAATGCCTTGTTGGTGTCAGAGGTCAATGAATGGGCAGACTGGTTCCAAATGATAGAAAGGCAACAGTAACTCAAATAACCGCTCGTTACAACCAAGGTATGCAGAATACCATCTCTGTATGCACAACACATCCAACCTTGAAGCAGGTGGGCTACAGCAGCAGGAGACCACACCAGGTGCCACTCTTGTCAGCTAAGAACAGAAAACTGAGGCTAAAATTCGCACAGGCTCACCAAATTTGGACAATAGAAGATTGAAAAAACGTTGCCTGGTCTGATGAGTCTCGATTTCAGCTGCGACATTCAGGTGGGAAGATCAGAATTTGGCGTAAACATGAAAGCATGAATCCATCCTGCCTTGCCTCAATGGTTCAGGCTGGTGGTGTAATGGTGTGGGGGGTATTTTCTTGGCACACTTTGGGCCCCTTGGTATCAATTGAGCATTGTTTACATGCCACGGCCTACCTGAGTATTGTTGCTGACCATGTCCATCCCTTTAGGACTACAGTGTCCCCATCTTCTGATGGCTCCTTCCAGCAGGATAATGCACCATGTCACAAAGCTCCAATCATCTCACCATTGGTTTCTTGAACATGACAATGAGATCACTGTACTCCAATGGCCTCCACACTCACCAGATCTCAATCCAATAGAGCACCTTTGGGATGTGCAGCCGACAAATCTGCAGCAACTGCGTGATGCTATCATGTCAATGTGAACCAAAATCTCTGAGGAATGTTTCCAACACCTTATTGAATCTATGCCATGAAGTATTAAGGCAGTTCTGAAGGCGCAAATGGGGTCCAACCGGTACTAGCAAGGTGTACCTAATACAATGGCCCGTGAGTGTATACAGTATATTAGTCATGTAGCGTCAGTGACTTTCTTTTATTCTCCAGAGATTCATAGAAACCATTAAAAAAAGGGATTGGTCCATCTATTTCAGGGCATAGTTAACCTGGAAATGATTACCTCTTCAGTAGGGATGAGACGAACACCCCTATGTTCGGTTTGCAGCAGAACATGCAAACAGTAAAAAAGTTTGTTCGAACACGCGAACACCGTTAAAGTCTATGGGACATGAACATAAATAATCAAAAGTGCTAATTTTAAAAGCTTATATGCAAGTTATTGTCATAAAAAGTGTTTGGGGACCCGGGTCCTGCCCCAGGGGACATGTATCAATGCAAAAAAGAGTTTTAAAAACGGCTGTTTTTTCGGGAGCAGTGATTTTAATAATGCTTAAAGTGAAACAATAAAAGTGTATTATCCCTTTAAATTTCGTACCAGGGGGGTGTCTATAGTATGCCTGTAAAGGGGCGCATGTTTCTCGTGTTTAAAACAGTCTGACAGCAAAATGATATTTCAAAGGAAAAAAAGTCATTTAAAACTACTTGCGGCTATTAATGCATTGCCAGTCCAACAATACACATAGAAGTTCATTGATAAAAACAGCATGGGAATTCCCCACAGGGGAACCCCGAACCAAAATTAAAAAAAAAAAAATGACGTGGGGGGGGGGTCCCCCTAAATTCCATACCAGGCCCTTCAGGTCTGGTATGGATATTAAGGGGAACCCCGCGCCAAAATTTAAAAAAAAAACGGCGTGGGGTCCCCCCAAAAATCCATACCAGACCCTTATCCGAGCATGCAACCTGGAAGGCCGCAGGAAAAGAGGGGGGGATGAGAGAGCGCCCCCCCTCCTGAACTGTACCAGGCCACATGCCCTCAACATTGGGAGGGTGCTTTGGGGTAGCCCCCCAAAACACCTTGTCCCCATGTTGATGAGGACAAGGGCCTTATCCCCACAACCCTGGCCAGTGGTTGTGGGGGTCTGCGGGCGGGGGGCTTATCGGAATCTGGAAGCCCCCTTTAACAAGGGGACCCCCAGATCCCAGCCCTCCCCCCTGTGTGAAATGGTAAGGGGTACAAAAGTACCCCTACCATTTAACTAAAAAAGTGTCAAAAATGTTAAAAATGTCAAGAGACAGTTTTTGACAATTCCTTTATTTAAATGCTTCTTCTTTCTTCTATCTTCCTTCATCTTCTTCTGGTTCTTCCTCCGGTGTTCTCGTCCAGCATCTCCTCCACGGCGTCTTCTTCCCTTCTTCTGAACTACATTTTTCTCGGCTCGTCGTATGTGTTGTACGTCACCACATTCTTGACGTTCGGAATTTCCGACAAGATTTGTGTGACTGTGTGTATGCAAGACAAGTTTGAGCCAACATCCGTCGGAAAAAAAACGTGGATTTTGTTGTTGGAAAATCCTATTGTGTGTACAGGGCATTAGTGTATAAAAAAATAATATTCGTGCACACTAACATTTAGCTAAAAGACGATGAAACCATAGATCTGCTGCTAATAACCACAAAATCATTCCAGGGATAGAATTCTCCAAGTGCAATAAAAACTTTAAGATTTCTTCAATAAAACTATGGCTAATACATGTTAAAAACATGTGTGAAATCCAGGCTTGTCTTCAATCAAGTTGATATCCTCTTAGTACAAGGAGCAAGCAGAACTGCTGGCTACGGCATGCAGGCTCCCTATGGCAAGAGGATTGAAACCCAGCTGTTAAAAATTCTTCATTCCACCAATGTTTGTGCCTTTTTTTGTCACAAGTTCATAGTTGATTACTGTCTGAAATACATTTTTAAAGTTACAACAACACCATTATCCCGTAGTAGTTAGGATCAAAGATACAACTATGTTGGAGTCCCTTGTCAATTTTACATTGTATTTTTTTAAATGTAACTGCCTACTCCCAAAATGTCATTTGAAGGAAAACACATAGCCAAGTATTATTCTACACAATTTTTTTTATTGTGCATTAAAAAAAGAAAACAAATAAAATTAGACATGCTATCTGCCAATAGAACTTAACCAAAAAGTGCATTCTATGCATCCAAAAATATAGAAAATATAACAAATCAAATCATCAGTCAACCAGAAAAATAATGTCAAAGCAATAACTCCAAGGCCAATAATAAATTACACGTTATCTCCTCCGATTCCGCAACATGTCTGGTTGACGAACAGCCGTTCAGAAACTAACTGAAAAGCGTGAAATGAAAAGCGCAAATCAACTCTCACCAAACTTCTACTAACACGAAATTAGCAGAAGGAGCCCGAAGGGTGGCGCTAAAGAGCTGAAAAAACACATAGTATGTCTAGTATGTTCATGATTGTTGGCCAACAATTGTGTGCCGTTTGTATGCAAGACAAGTTTGGGCCAACGCCCTTCGGACAAAAGTCCACGGTTTTGTTGGCCAACAATCCGATCGTGTGTACAAGGCTTTACCCTAGCTAGTAAACCTAGAGTTAGGCCTCGTGCACACTGGGCGTTTGCTTTTCACCTCTGATTGCCAGAGCTTGTGGCAGCTGCTAAAAAGTTGTTTTTTTAGTGGAAGTATTCCAGGATATTTATTAAAGGCACACTGTTATCACACTGTGATGTCATAATAGGGACACAAAGCCAATGAGGCAAATGGAGGCAACCATCTCAGGCAGCACTCAGTGGGGGGTTGGCATGAGGCCAGAGTGCCCATACTGAACACTCAGTCCTCTATGCATCTCAATAACGCTGCTCTTGCTGGGCCAGCAACCAGGGGGCAGCAGAAATGGCCCCTCAAGTGACAGTTATCTGCATGAGATAATGTCTCTGATATTGGTGATCTCCTGCTTCACTTTGCTGTTGGTTGGAGCCCTGTGAAGTGAAAGCAGGGGTCACTTGTTGCTGCTCTTTCATACATGAAACTTCCCTTTAGTTAGGAATACAGGACCCTAAGGAAAGAATAGGCATGACTCTGACTTAACATACAAAATGGCAGCCTTCTCTCTGTATGGATGACAAGTATACTTTAAAAAGTAAATCTGTAATGAGCATTATACCTTCAGTAAACAGTTCTAACTGTTTGTTCAGTAAATCTCAACTTCTACATTACAAAAGCTTTTAAGCCCAGGCTATTCGGGTGATAAGTGGAAAATCCTGTTCTAAAGCATTTTCTTTTTGAATGTATTCAGCTTTTAGTATGCCCAATGTGCAGGGTAGACTCTATCTCTCTAATTTAAATTAATAGTTCACATTAATTTAAATGTAGAGGAACTCAGTGCTTTTACCATAATGGTAGTACGCAGTTTGATCAGTTTATAAGTAAAGCAATTCAGGTGGTGGCTAATAGAGAGGACATCAGAAAAAAGGTGTAATTTGTACAATATAGACTTTCAAGGACACACATTTGTTCACAAGTTGCTGTGTATACCTACTTAATCAAGAATCTTTTCGGGGAGCTGGAAAAACACATAAAAAATGTAAAATTATGTTCTGCTTATCTTGTTTAAAAGGTTTCACTGGTATGAAGTTCAGCAAACCAGTCATTTCTGTAGTTCCAATTATGGACTTGCACTCTTCTTATGAAGGCTCACATGGCAGGGAGGTAAAATCCCTCCAGAGTGTTCTGGATTTGCCTTATATCAGTTGGAAAAATGCTAATGGAAGACCATCAGGAGATATCTAGAAAAGACACCCAAGCCTCCTCAACATTTATCTCTTTCCTATGAACAGCTGCTATACTCTTAGGCCTCATATATACAAATTGGCTAAAAACCACAAGTTAAATTTGCCATATACTTTCTCTGGGTCAGTAAATATGAATCCTTTTAATAATTTCAAATGCATAATGCATGGAAAATAATGACATATATTTAGTATTTAACCACTTGCCATCCAGGCCATAGCCAAATGACGGCGTGGTTGGATAATTCTGTGAGGGCGTACAATTACGTCCTCCCAGAATCGAAGCCCCTGGGGCGCACACATGGGAATGTCCATGTCTGCCAGGTTCCTGGGACCTGGCACGTCATGGATTGGGGTGAGGGGCCAATCTCAGCAGTCCTTTACCATGTGATCGCTCCATCCAATGATGGAGCGATCACGGTCAACAAACCGGCGTCATGTCCAGTTCTCTCCGCTGCTCACACCGATCACGTGAGCAGAGGAGGAAGAAGCTGCAGCGTGAGGCTGCTTGAGTTTTTTTGCAAGTGCCCCAGCAGTGCCCAACAGTGCCACATTTGTACCCAGCAGTGCTTTATCTGTGCCCACCAGCAGTGCTCTACAGTGCCCCAGCAGTGCTACATCTGTGCTCCAGCAGTGCTACATCTGTGCTTCAGCAGTGCTACATCTGTGCTCCAGCAGTGCCACATCTGTGCCCAGCAGTGCCACATCTGTGCCCAGCAGTGCTCTACAGTGCCCCAGCAGTGCTACATCTGTTTCCCATCAGTGCTCTACAGTGCCCCATAAGTGCACATCTGTGCCCCATCAGTGCCACGTCAGTGCCCCATCAGTGTCACATCTGTGCTCTACAGTGCCCATTAGTGCCAATACAGTACCCATCAGTAAGTGTTCATCAGTGCCACCCTATCAGTGGATCCTCATCAGCACCCATTAGTTCTGTAAAAATGTGTAAAAAAATTGTAGAAAAAAGCATTTTCATTTTCTTTCCACATTTTCCAAAAACGTGTGGGAAAAAAATGACATGTTCAAAAGACTCATTAGGCCTCATTAAGTATATGTTGGGGTATTTTCTTTCCAAAATGGGGTCATTGTGTGGGTGTTTCCATTGTCCTGGTGCTCCAGGGCCTTCAAAAGTATGATAGGTTGTCAGGAAATTATATGTGTAATTTATGTCCCTAGAATGCCTAACGGTGCTCCCTGCATGTTGGGCCTCTGTATGTGGCCAGGCTGTGAAAAAGTCTCACACATGTAGTATGGCCATACTCAGGAGTAGCAGAATGTGTTTTGGGGTGTAGTTGTAAGTATACATATGCCCTGTGAAAGAAATAACCTGCTAATATGACAATTTTGTGAGAAAATAAAAATAAAAAAATCTTAATTTTGCAAAGAATTGTGGGAAAAAATTAAATTGGGAAAAACTCACTACGCCTCTTACAAAATACCTTGGAATGTCTACTTTCCAAAAAGGGGTCATTTGGGGGATATTTATACTTTCCTGGCTTGTTGGTGTCTCAAGAAATGAGATCAGGTGTGATCTATTTTCAGTGATTGGCACCATAGCTTGTAGACTCTAAAACTTTCACAAAGACCAAATAATATGCACTGATTTGGGTTATTTTTACCAAAGATATGTAGCAGTATAAACTTTGGCCAAAATTTATGAAGAAAAATTACAAATTTGCAAAATTTTATCACAGACACAAAGAAAAATACATTTTTTAACAATTTTTGGTCTCTTTTTTTATTTATAGCGCAAAATATAAAAAACCCCAGTGGTGATTAAATACCACCAAAAGAAAGCACTATTTGTATGATAAAAAGGACAAAAATGAATATGGGTACAGTGTTGCATGACTGAGTAATTGTCATTCAAAGTGTGACAGCACCGAAAGCTGAAAATTGGTCTGGTTGCTAGGGGGATTTAAGTGCCCAGTGGGCAAAACGTTTGTTAACACAAAAAAAATATTGATCCTGTTTCTTTAAAGCATGTTATACAGCACAGTACTTGTGGTGTGTGATTTGGCCCCCTGTAACACCTGTAATACCTGGTTGATTCTGCCCTCCCCCTTGTAAACTGACCACGGTGCATCATGGCTGCTGAGCCCTGACACCGTGGTCAGTTTCCATCATCCGCAGCCTGCTATCTGCAGCTCTCCTCTCTGCTCCTGTGCCCCCCCTCCCCTCTCTGCCTGTCATCTGTGTGTGTGAGCCGCCCCGCCCCTCCCCTTCTATCATCGTTCCCAGCAGCTCGCACATTACTGCTCCCAATCACTGTCAGCCCCTCTGCTAGGATTACATGATGTGCAGTATACCATATGCTTTGTTCTAAACTTCTTCTTATAAATAAATTTTTTCTTATCCCCGATCAGCGGTCACACCCGGCGCTGTCTTCCTCCGATGTTTGTATTACAGAGAGAGGTCACGTGACCGCTCGGCAGACATCAGAGGGAGAGCTTAGCCCCTCCCTCTGTAATACATACAGCGAAGGAAGACAGCACCGGGGTCACATGACCACTGATCTGGGGTAAGAAAAACAGTATTTATAATAAGAATTTTAGAAAATGGCATATAGTATATACATCATGTAATCCTAGCAGAGGGGCTGGCAGTGGCTGTGTGCACTGCCTTAACAAACACTTTAAGCTAGAAAGTTAACTAAGCAATTATATTTGATTATAGTTCAGTACCATAGATTTTTATTTATTTTTAAAATCCTTATACATGTTTTGAGTGATGGCATAGTGTGAGTTGGCATTTGTACCTGATATCGTAATCGGTTCCTTAAAAAAAAATGTCAGTTATGTTAACACCTCATACAGACTCAAAGTCATCCCTTCACAACCAACTGCAAAGTGCAGATCTCCTTTACGAGAGAGTGACTGGCAACCTCAACTGCCTATTTGCAGGAGGAAAGCAGAATTTAACCACAAAGGTGGTGATGGTTGTATAGAGATAGCTTGTTTCCAGTGACAACTTACCTGTGAGTAGAAAATAAAATATATTTTGTGATTCCTTTTGATTTCCTCTATAAAAATATAAAATAATATAAAAATAATTTTTACAATAATATAAAAATATTTACCCGTTGAAAACTAGATGAATTCCCATGATTCTCTTTCAGCTGAGTCGTTGCAGCCAGTTAGAATCCTTTTCACCAGACCATGACGGCTTACTATTTATTCATTATAACCTTGGAAATCCTCTTTGGAATACTACATTTTATACAGTTTGCAATTTTACCTGCATCCAAGTTTGTTACAAGTTTTTTTTTTTAAACCAATACAGTATATCCTTTGTATCGGACATTTTGGATTGTCCTAAGATGTGGAATATATTATTAGAACAGCGTTCTAAAAATATATTCCGGGTGTATATTTTGTTAAAAAAAGAATTAATGAGTATTGGCTATATGTTAGAAAATGGAACACATACATTGTGTTATATTAATATTACTCCTTAATGGCCTAATGTATTAATAATATGATTGATACACTCGCAGTGCATTCTAAAAAAAAAAAAAAAATCAAATCCATTTTATCGGTGTTATAAAGGAAAGGAATTAAAAATGGAAATTCACGTCATGATCTAATTCATTGACACAAATTGATAAACTACAAAAAGAAATTAGGAGAAAAGACTTTAACAAGTCAACATTTTAATATCAAACAAAACACACTAAAGATTATTATGTGAACAAGTTTTCATGTCAGCTGAACATTGAAATGTATATTTTTTACAGGATATTGGTTAAAATACACAATTTATTTAATGCAAAAGGAAAACGATTATAAATATCAGGAAAGTAAAACCCTAGGCTAATAAATGGTTAGGACAAGGGGATAAGGATATGGAAGTGGAGTTTACTGGGGCTACACTAGTGACATTATAATATCTGTAAATTAATTCCATTTCTCTTTCTTTGCTTTTTAATGGTTAATTTTTGTATTATTTTAGTGCAGTGTAGCATGCAGTTATTTTTTATGTACTTGAACATTTTGGAACAGTGAATTGTGTGTTGGTTTGCTATTTTCGAATGCAAATTTCTATGTTTGACAAATAGTGAAAATTACTGAACAAGAGGCTTTAATTTCGGTGCGCTTAAAAATGCGGTAAGAGTTTTGCTAAAACGCATATCATGTTTTTAACATGTTTTCAATGTGTGTTTTTGGTGAGCTTTCTGGAATCCTGACTCCCAGCATGCTCCTGTAAAAACTTTGATACATGACTCAAAAAAATGCAACAAAAATTATACGTATTTGGTGCATTTCCAATAAAAATCAATGGGAGGTGCATTTTTGAGACAGGGCAAAAACCCTTGAATAGGGGCACCAAAGATTCAGCATGCAGGACTTTTCCACACAGCACACTGATGTGAAAAGTTACATAAGATTTAAAGGGAAATATTTTTTTTAATTTTGATGCACTTTACAGCACAGCAAAAGCACATCAGTGTGCAAGGAGCCTTAATGTGCAATAAAACTCTCTAGCCAACATTTATTCTAAATATAAAAAAAATGTTGAATACATTGAAAGCACGCAAAATAATTTGTAGTATGCCTAATTTGTATATCTAAAAGAACATGAGATATGTATTTTCTGTGTGGCCCAAATGGAATGCAAATGGATAGTGATTATTACACACTTAGTAAAGTCAGGCCGGGTGTTGCTTGATGACCAGTACAGAAAGAGTGTCGGCGATGTATCTTGTCACATGCACAGCGATTGCCTACCTCCTCTTTCTATGTTCCAATAACAGCATTGTTGTTTTCGAAAAGTTTTTGCATTTTGGCTCAATGGCATTACACTATCCCTGCCTACTGTTCCATGTTCAACAAAGTGACAATGATTTACAGATTCACACATATGCCTTTCTTAACAGAGTCTTGTACCAGTAGAAATTCTGTAAGCTCCTTTTGCTGTTCTCATTCTGAAAGTGACAGTTTTCTGCCTCTGATACAATAGTTTTGAATCAAAGACCTTGAACATGTGTGTAGAAACTAGAAGTCTTCATTGTTGTCCTGGGTCAAAGACACAAAAGACTGAAGTCAGCGGATCAGCATGAAAATACAATAGCCAGACAACTAGCATTTTTATTAGAGAGGTCAGCAATGGCAGCCTAAATATTTCTCACAGTACAGATTTCCCTTTGTTGTAAAAGGGTAAGTGGGTTCCTTGTTTTATTTGCCACCAAAGAATACTGTCTGTATGGAGATAGTACTCTCCTTGTGTTTTTGTGAGTTTCCTTAATGTATATGTTTTCTCCCACAATTAAAAAACCATAGTGGTAGGTCTATCAGCTTCCACTCAGATTTCCTATAGTGTGAGTGTAATAATGACTCTAGAACAGTACATTCCCCCAGGGTATGCACATATCCCACATACCGGTATCTTAATGTGTTTTGTAATGTGCAATTAAATTAGTCAGCAACATGGAAATGTATAAAATGTTACAAATTTCTTCTGTGTAGGAAAGGCCTACCCTCCGGAATTCTACTATGACACCTACAATCCGTTATGGCAGAGCAAAGCCAGCATCTACTCATACAGTTTACAGTGGACACAGATGAATCCAGACGCTGTGGACCGAATAGTGGCTTACCGTTTGGGACTTAAACAGGTGATTACCTAAAGCTAAGTAATACTATTGCCATATTGTCACTTTGGTTTCACTTTATATACAACTTCAGTAAAAACATATTTTACTCACTACGAGGCTCCCCAACAAAAATACGATAACCTGTGTTTTGAGAAGAATTTGTTGATTCAGGAAAAATTGTGCAAATTTTTGAATCGATCTGTGGAAGAGACCAATGAAGCAATAAAAGGAATGGAAGGAGGAGAAGTTGGAAGGATGAAGGAAACTGTCTGCTCAAACTTGCTAAGGTTAAATGGTAACACATGCAATAAGTACATAGGCTGCATGTTTTCAAGGTCAATTTAACCATAAATAATTTTCAATTGATTTTAGAGATTGTAACATTTGTACACTGCAAATGCTTTTACCTTTGCTGTCTGCCTTGCACGCTTTAGTTATTTACATAGGCCAACAGGCCGGACTGATGTCTTTGATGTAGACATGTAAATGGTTTATCTAATTGGGTGCTTGTATGATGGCGCTCATCTATCAACATGTTGAACATTTTTCCATACTTGTCATATTTTAAATCCTAATGTGCTTCTGTGATATCCTTTAGTGTCCGAGGGCAGTTTTACCTTGTACAAGGTCACTGCTGACCTTGTCTTTTACTGGCCTAGGAATAAAACTCTGTTTCAGTATAGGCAGCGATTTAAAATAAAAGTTATAGGACAGAGCTACCAAGTCCCCAGAGAGTTATAAACTCTTACAACTTTCTTAATAAAATCATGAAACAGGTCAATGGATTTCATGTTTTAACTCAAGACTTCCTCCAAAATGTAATTCATAATAGAAAGATAACTTCTTTTTTGTGATCTCTATTTTTCAATGAGAAAATGAAGACTGTTAAATCTACCATTTGGCAGTCTGCTACATGAGACAAGAACAAGTGTTCTGGAGAAGTGCACAAGACATATTAAATATCCTGGTCACCACCTCAAATCCTGTGCAGATACCTGAATTCTCAAAGAAGAATATCAACCACAGGGAACCAGATAAGAATTCCCCCAGCCACTAAGCCCCTAACACACAAGTTTCATAAGAGGGTTCAACAGGAGTGCCCTGATGTTGCCGGTTTTCTGCATCAACATTGGACCGTTGGGTTCCCCCAAAAAATGCCCATGCTGTCAGCAATACGGGCAATGAAAGTATACCTGTAAGGGTAGGGTGTGCATCTTGTGATGGACAGGTGAACTCTCCTCCATGTGTTCCCCATGAACTCATTGGCACTAAGCATAAGGGTCACACAGGAGGCCTACCCTGGGGTGGGTTCTTCTGGGCTACATCCTTTGCCCATAAAATCCTAGGGGCACCTCCTCTGTTTTTTTTTTTTCTTCTGGGCTACACCAGGTGACTAGAAGGATCATATGCTGTAACAGCGGGTTTACACCTTGCCCAAGGGCATGCTCATCATTGCTGGGACCCAACAAGGGCTGCGGTCATGTGAAGAATCAAACATTAGGGCAGTCCTCCCACCCATAGGCAAACCACTTGTGTGCAGTGCTATGTGGAATCCTTTCCGAAGGCATGGTACTGTATATTACACACTTGTACAGGTGTATGTGTTGCATTCAGAGGAACATGCAGAGCCTATGCCTACTTGTCAGCGTACACTGCCTCGCAGGGAGCCCTGTCCTCTTCCTGGTGTTGAACTTCCAGTGCTGTGAAGGTTAATAGCTTTGAATTTCCAGGTTGTGCTGCATTCAAGACAGTCCAAGAGGGACCTGCACCCTCCACACCTCTCATCCATTAATAAAAGCTTGTGCATTGTTTACACTGAATGTAACATGTTCTGTAAATGGGAGAGAGTCTGGTGAAGAACAGGATTCTCCCCCCATTCAGAGACCATGTTACTTTAAGTGAAAACAATGCATGGACTTTTCTTAATAGATGACAAGGGGGGAGGGGGCTGGTCCCCTTCAGATCATCTTGAATGCATTTCTGCCTAAAGACCCTAAGCTATTAACCCCTGCTGTGCTGGAAGTTTAATATGAGGAAGAGGACCGGGCACCCTACAGAAACATTTTCTACATGAAGCAGCAGCCTGCATGACCTAGGACATACTTCATTATATGAATGTGATGTGACTACAGCTATAGGGGGGGGGGTAAAAAAAATTTTTTTGACTAAACCTCATCTTTGAAGCCCAAATCTTGCTTGGATTATTTAAAAAAAAAATAATATATTTTTGGTCTCTAGTTGGTAAAAAAAAAAGTTTTAAATCTACTACTTACCGTGGCCATTATCTGGCAATGCTCTCTGATTCATCCTCTGACAGTAATTACTGCCTTCTGTCATCCAATCTCTTCCTGTGCACCACTCTATGTAACTTTGAAGGCCACCCACTCCCCAACCCTAGAGAAAAAAAGCACGAGAAGGCTTGTCATGTGACTGCACTGAAATGCCTCATAATTAAGGTACAAATACTTAAATGTATTGAAATTTAGGTACAGCTGAGCCTAAAGTACATCTTAACCCAACATTTCATGTTCCTGCTATATGTATGTTGGGCAATTTACTTGTGTTAAAAAGCATCCTGTTCTCTTTGTATTGCTTCCTTTGTGTGAAATTTCTGGTGTTCCTGCCAATCCCCCTGCTTTCCTTCTCATTTGCCACCCAGGCCAATTCTGACATTTCTCTCCTACATGTAAAAACCATCATTTTTTTTGCTAGAAAATGACATAGAACCCCCAAACATTATATATGCTTTTTTATCAAAGAGCCCAGAGAATACAATGGCGATTGTTGTAACTTTTTATCTCGCATAGTATTTGCGCAGCAATTTTTCAAACGCGTTGGAAACGTTTTTGGAAAAAACTGTTTTGTGCTTAAAAAAAAAACAAAACAGTAAAGTTAGCCCAATGTTTTTGCATATTGTGAAAGATGAAGTTACGCCAAGTAAATAGATACCTAACCTGTCACGCTTCAAAATTGCACACGCTCGTGGAATGGCGCCAACATTCAGTACTTAAAAATCCCCTTAGACGACGCTTGAAATTTTTTTACTGGTTACATGTTTTGAGTTACATAGGAGGTCTAGGGACAAAATTATTGCTCTCGCACCAACGTTCGTGTTGGTACCTCACATGTATGGTTTTACACCGTTTTCATATGTGGGCGGGACTTACGTATGCGTTCACTTCTGCGTGCGAGCACACGGTGACAAGGCTGCTTAATTTTTTTTTTTATTGTTAATTATACTGTACTTTCTTTTTTTTAGTTTGACACTTTTTTGAAAAAAAAAATGATCACTTTTATTCCTAATACAAGGAATGTAAACATCCCTTGTAATAGGAATATGACATGACAGGTCCTCTTTACAGTGAGATATGGGGTCAATAAGACCCCACATCTCACCACTAGGCTGGGAAGCCTGAAATAAAAAAATAAAAATAAACCGATCACGGCTTTGCAGCCGAATTGGCGACGTTTTTTTTTAATGCAGAGGCCGGGTGTGATGTCATAACTTTGCGCCCGGCCTCCGACGATCATAGAGACTCCGGCGACCATCTGGTCCGCCGGAAATCTCTATGATCAACATCCGGGGCCGACGGATCCGTTCTCCAACACACCGATCGTAACGGTGAGTCGGTAGAAGCACCGGAAGGTGGCGGGAGGGGGGGGGGACGTCCCCTCTCGCCTCCCGTAAGAACGATCAAGTGGTGGAACAGCTGCTATGATCGTTCTTATGGTATGGTGTAGGGAGTCGCTGGCTGAAAACGGCAATATCTGAATGATGTCTGTAACTACAGGCATCGTTCAGATATCCCCGCTCAAAGTCCATGACGTCATATGACGGTGGGCGGGTGGCAACAGGTTAAACTGACCACATCAGGCATGACAGCACAGCCTTCCAAACATGGTCAGTTTTCTGGCTGTACCGAAAGAACAGCATGCCTGTCCGCCATTGGTCTGACAACCCCCCCCCACACACACACACACACACACAGTTATTCTCTGGGAAGATCAGTGTACTGCTGTTTCCCCACCCCCACCTCTCCAAGCCCCTTGTGCAGCTGAGAACAGAGATTATATGAACACTTAAAAAATTTTTTAAAAAGTATTAGGTATTTATATATTTTTTATATATATTCTCACACGTTTTACCTTTCATTTCTATGTTAAACTGAATGTGTGGTTTTACAAGGTATGGGTACTTTAAGTCCTTACAACTGCACTGACTAGCTAAGAAGGGAGATGTTTCCTTAATGCATAAGAAAATCAAAGTACTGCAAATTGCATGCACTTTTGAAATGTTCCTTTATCATACCTATTTTTTTCCTGTGTCTTGTCATAATGGCTTCATTCACCTTTTTATATACCGTGAGTGGCTGTTTTATGGAAGCTAAGGAGTGATTGCTAAAGGCTATTATTTGTTAGAGTTGTACTTGTTGATGTTTTGTTGGACAAAAAGCTCTATTATGTGTTCTCTCTGGAGAAAATTAACGCATTAGCATGTTTGGGCACAAAAGAAATTCTAAACTTGTTGTGAAACCGAGAAAGCTTTTAGCTACCGTACATTTTAGCATTGAATGGCTTTAGTTGGTAATGGCAGACTTTCTAGATGTCCATCAAGTCAATATATTTAGTTATGTGCTGGAGAACATTGATACGATCACTCTCGGAGATGTGGAAAATGTACTTCATGCCTCCATTGTAATATTATAATATATGACAAGTCATTTGTTTGCATTGCTCTTCAGAGACTAAAATATGTAGTTTTTCCATCAGATAACCAACACTGAAGCCGATTATGTAAAAGGAAAATGACCCATAACAACATAGTCTGCAATTTGTATACATCAAAACATCAAGTGCTCAAAATGTATTATTTAGAGAAAAGGACTATTAACTGGCTAAATACTGAAATGGTGATCTTACTGTGTGTGTACAGTGCATCCGGAAAGTATTCACAGCGCTTCACTTTTTCCACATTTTGTTATGTTACTTATTCCAAAATGGATTAAATTCATTATTTTTCCCCAATATTCTACAAACAATACCCCATAATGACAACTTGAAAGAAGTTTTTTTTGAAATTTTTGAAAATTTAATAAAAATAAAAAACGAAAAAAAATCCCATGTACATAAGTATTCACAGCCTTTGCCATGACACTCAACATTGAGCTCAGGTGCATCCCGTTTCCACTGATCTTCCCTGAGATGTTTCTACAACTTGACTGGAGTCCACCTGTGGTAAATTCAGTTGATTGGACATGCTTTGAAAAAGCACACACCTGCCTATATAAAGTCCCACAGTTAGCAGTGCATGTCAGAGCACAAACCAAGCCATGAAGTCCAAGGAATTGTCTGTAGACCTCTGAGACAGGATTGTATCGAGGCACAGATCTGAGGAATGGTACAGAAACATTTCTACAGCATTGAAGGTCCCAATGAGCCCAGTGGTCTCCATCATCCATAAATGGAAGAAGTTTGGAACCACCAGAACTCTTCCTAGAGTGGTCCTCCCTGCCAAACTGAGTGATTGGGGGATTGGGGGAGAAGGGCCTTAGTCAAGAAGGTGACCAAGAACCAGATGGTCCCTCTGACAGAGCTCAGAGAGAGGAGAACCTTTCAGAGGAACAACTATCTCTGCATCCAGCACTCCACCAATCATGCCTAGATGGTAGAGTGGCCAGAGGGAAACCGCTCAGTAAAAGGCACATGACAGCCTGCCTGGAGTTTGCCAAGAGGCACTCGAAAGACTCTGACCATGAGAAACAAAATTCTCTGGTCTGATGAAACAAAGATTGAACTCTTTGGCCTGAATGGCAAGTGTCATGTCTGGAGGAGACCAGGCACCCCTCATCACCTGGCCAATACCATCCCTACAGTGAAGCATGGTGGTGGCAGCATCATGCTGTGGGGATGATTTTCAGCGGAAGGAAGTGGGAGACTAGTCAGGATTGAGGGAAAGATTTATGCAGCAATGTACCGAGACATCCTTGATGATTACCTGCTCCAGAGCGCTCTGGACCTCAGACTGGAGTGAAGAGTCATCTTCCAACATGACAATGACCCTAAGCACACAGCCAAGATAACAAAGGAGTGGCTATGGGGCAACTCTGTGAATATTCTTGAGTGGCCCAGACTTGAACTCGATTGAACATCTCTGGAGACATCTAAAAATGTCTGTGAACCAACGCTCTCCATCCGACTTGATGAAGCTCAAGAGGTACTGCAAAGAAGAATAGAAACTGCCCAAAAATAGGTGTGCTAAGCTTGTAGAATCATACTCAAAAAGACTTGAGGCTGTAATTGGTGCAAACGGTGCTTCAACAAAGTATTGAGCAAAGACTGTGAATACTTAAGTACATGGGATTTTTTTATTTTTTTAATAAATTTGCAATGCTTTCAAACAAACTTCTTTCATGTTGTCATCATTATTAATTCATTTAATCAATTTGGAATAAGGCTGCAACATAACAAAATGTGGATAAAGGGAAACGCTGTGAATACTTTCCGGATGCACTGTATGTGTGTATTTACTGTATATTTATATATAATATATTAGCTTATTAGTTACAGTACATATATATATATATATATATATATATATATATATATATATATATATATATATATATATATATTACACCCTTCACATTTTTGTAAATATCTTATTCTATCTTTTCATGTGACAACACTGAAGAAATTACACTTTGCTACAATGTAATGTAGAGAGTGTACAGCTTGTATAACAGTGTAAATTTGCTGTCCCTTCAAAATAACTCAACACACAGCCATTGATGTCTAAACCACTGGCAACAAAAGTGAGTACACCCCTAAGTGAAAATGTCCAAATTGTCAATATTTTGTGTGGCCATCATTATTTTCCAGCACTGCCTTAACCCTCTTGGGCATGGACTTCACCAGAGCTTCACAGGTTGCCAATAAAGTCCTCCTCTACTCCTTCATGATGACGTCACGGAGTTGGAGGATGATGGAGACCTTGCGCCCTTCCGCCTTCCATTTGAGGATGCCTCACAGATGCTCAATAGGGTTTAGGTCTGGAGACATGCTTGGCCAGTCCATCACCTTTACCCTCAGCTTCTTTAGCAAGGCAGTGATCTTCTTGGAGGTGTGTTTGGGGTCATTATTATGTTTGAATACTGCCCTGTGGCCCAGTCTCTGAAGGGAGGGGATCATGCTCTGCTTCAGTATGTCACAGTACATGTTGGCATTCATGGTTCCCTCAATGAACTGTAGCTCCCCAGTGCCGTCAGCACTCATGAAGCCCCAGACCATGACACTCCCACCACCATGCTTGACTGTAGACAAGACACACTTGTCTTTGTACTCACCTGGTTGCCACCACACACGCTTGACACATCTGAACCAAATAAGTTTATCTTGGTCTCATCAGACCACAGGACATGGTTCCAGTAATTAATGTCCTTAGTCTGCTTGCCTGTTTGCGGGCTTTCTTGTGCATCATCTTTAGAAGAGGTTTCCTTCTGGGACGACAGCCGTGCAGAACAAATTGATGCAGTGTGTGGCGTATGGTCTGAGCACTGACAGGCTGATCCCCCACCCCTTCAACCTCTGCAGCAATGCTGGCAGCATTCATACATCTATTTCCCAAAGACAACCTCTCGATATGACGCTGAGCACATGCACTCAACTTCTTTGGTCGACCATGGCGAGGCCTGTTCTGAGGGGACCCTGTCCTGTTAAACTGATGTATGGTCTTGGCCACCATGCTGCAGCTCAGTTTCAGGGTATTGGCAATCTTCTTATAGCCTTTTGCCATGAGGTACCATGTTGAACTTCCAGTGACCCATATAAGAGAGTGAGAGCGATAACACCAAATTTAACACACTTGTTCCCCATTCACACCTGAGACCTTGTAACACTAACGAGTCACATGACACCAGGGAAGAAAAATGGATAATTGGGCCCAATTTGGACATTTTCACTTAGGGGTGTACTCACTTTTGTTGCGAGCAGTTTAGCCATTACTGGCTGTGTGTTGAGTTATTTTGAGGGGACAGCAAATTTACACTGTTATACAAGCTGTACACTCACTACTTTACATTGTAGCAAAGTGTCATTTCTTAAGTGTTGTCACATGAAAAGATAGAATAAAATATTTACAAAAATGTGAGGGGTGTACTCACTTTTGTGAGATACTGTAAATATGTAAGAATCCACTGGTCTAAACCAGAAAAAAAATCACAGTGTAAAAAATATAATAACTTCCAAAGTGACTTGTGCCTGGATAAACAATATCTCTTGGTGAAAAATTAGGTGAAATCCACATGTGCTCCCCTCTCAGTTCCACACTCACCAGAAAGATGTACCCTTGCAGGGGTAAAGCGCATTCAAGCAGGGTCCTCTCTGGTCTCTTGTCTGGTGGTATCTCCTCCACGGTGGGTCTGGTTATTGGGTACTCTCACATAAGTGTGGATGGAAAGAAATGGTCCTCATAACGTGAATCCATAAAAATGAATTTTTTTCCAAATCAAAGTTTTCAAATCGCACTTTCAATAGTGCTACAGGGTCAGTACAAATACCACAGCAATAGATCTGGGACCCCTTGCATTCCACAGACTGGAAGTAACGTGAGGGCTCTCCAAGCTTCACCTTACGTCATATAGGCTGCTTCTAATGACGTTTATGACGAAACGCGCAAGCCAGAGCTTGGAGCGACATCACGTTACTTCCAGTCCGTGGAACGCAAGTGGTCCAAGATCTATTGCTGTGGTATTTGTACTAACCCTGCAGCACTATTGAAAGTGCGATTCCAACAAAATAAATTTTTATGGAATCACAATGAGGAGCATTTCTTTCCATCCACCCATATACGAGTGTACCCAATAACCAGACTCACCATGGAGGAGGAGGTACCACCAGACAAGAGACCGGAGACAACCCTGCTTGAATGCGCTTTACCACTGCAGGGGTACATCTTTCTGGTGAGTGTGGAACTGAGAAGAGAGCACGTGTGGATTTCACCTAATTTTTCACCAAGAGATATTGTTTATCCATGCACAAATCACTTTGGAAGTTATTATATTTTTTGAACTGTGATTTTTTTTTTTTTTGGTTTACACCAATGGATATACCGTATATACTCGAGTATAAGTCGAATTTTTCAGCACATTTTTTTGTGCTGAAAGTGCCCCCCTCGACTTATACTCGAGTCAAGCACTTTTCTGCAGCAAAACATTTCATTTTCCGAACCGATTTCGGGGCCCCGTATCTCAGGACCACTTGGTGCTAGAAACCCCAAATTTGGTATGCTAACCCAGTGGACCTAGTACCACAACATATCCAAAGCTGAAGTTCCTAGCACTAAGTGGCCCCGAGATACGGGGCCCCAAAATCGGTTCGGAAAATGTCATTCTCTGCTGCAGAAAAGTGCTTGACATTTTCTGAACCGACTTTGGGGCCTCATATCTCAGGGCCACTTGGTGCTAGGAACCCCAAATTTGGTGTGCAAACCCAGTGGACCTGGTACCATAACATATCCAAAAGCTTGGGTTCCTAGCACCAAGTGGCCCTGAGATACGGGGCCCCAAAACTGGTTCGGAAAATGTCATTCTCTGCTGCAAAAAAGTGCTTGACATTTTCTGAACTGATTTTTGGGGCCCTATATCTCGGGGCCACTTGGTGCTAGAAACCCCAGCTTTGGAAATTTTATGGTGCTAGTTCCACTGGGTTTGCACACCAAATTTGGGGTTCTTAGCACTAAGTGGCCCCGAGATACAAAGCCCCAAATTCGGTCAACTGTGTCTATCTGCAGCAATGTCAATTCGGGACCCTTTGGGTTCAGAGACCCCAAATTTTGGCTGCAGCTAAGGGGCATCTAGGAACCCTTAACTACCGAGTTTGAAGTTCAGGGGACCTATGGCTGCAAATGGGCACAGTGAGGCATGCAAATGGGCACAGTGATGCTGCAAATGGGCATTGTTGACCCTCTTTTCCACTTACAGTAGCTGTGCATTTCTCACCCTCGTCTTATACTCGGGTCAATAAGTTTTTCCCATTTTTTTTGTGGTAAATTAGGGCCTCGACTTATACTCGGAACGACTTATACTCGAGTATATACGGTATATATATATATATATATATATATATACATATATATATATATATACATATATATATATATTATACAGAGTTTAATCCAATTTTTGAACAAATATTTTGTATGGACACTGTTTGCACAATAAGCAAACTGAGCACATTATATGTGTATTTTTTTGGTTTATGGAACTTGTAATGAGTCATCCAGGATTGCAAATGTTATATTGAGCACTCATACAATTTAACACTAACAATGTTTGTGTGATTTTAAGACATAGGACACGTTATTAGACGGTTTTATTTTATTTTCCCAACTTTAACACAACCACTTATTAGATTTAGGCAGCGCCATGTTACCTCCCCTTTCCTTTTATCTTTCTTACCAACTCCACTCTGTGGGGCTTTGGGGGTGGGCAGCAGCCACACCTGTTTTACCATAGCATGGAAAATAACTTATTTCAGCTGTTGGTGCTAAATAAATCATGTATAATAATGGCAGTGGAGAACCTATCCAGTCCCCCATCCCCATTAAGCACTTCTTGTCACGTACCTGGTTGGAGGCCGGAATGCTGAGAGGGCTACCCTTGCAGCTGAGTGCAGATCACCCCTGAAAGTGATAACGGGAGATGCTACACCAAAAGAACCACAGGTTGCCAGCTGTAGTTGCCTGAATGACTGAGACGATGTTCACCACCGGATGACGGCTCTAAAAGCAGGAAGAGCTGCAGGACCAGCTGTCCCTCAGAAGTACCAGGCTATGCTTGACAGCAGGGCAAAACAGGAAGCAGAGTCAGGAGCCAGGCCAGTATTCATGCAGGGAGGGTCAACCAGAAGCAGAAGAAGTCTCAGGAACATGCCAGGGTTATACACAGGTGATCAGGTAGTAGCAGAGTCAGAAAAGCAAGTTGAGGTCATTCACAGGTAAGCAGGTGGCAGCAGAGTCAGTAGACACAAGCCAGGGGTCAAAGCCAGGGATGGAGACAAGACAGGCCAAAGGCAAGCTGGGTCGGTAACAGGGAATCCAATGATAGCATATACAGGAGCACAGGAACAGGGGGGAAAGCTGACAATCATCCAGCAATCCTGTGTACCAGACTGTTGGCTTTAAATAGGCCTTTGGGTGCCAAGACTCGTACACAAGGTCTGAACGCATTTCAGTGCACGTTAGCGTGGCCATGCAGGGTTATGGCAGATGTGCCAGTTCTTTTGTGATTCATTCTCTGATGCTTCTGCAGTAACAGGCCACTAAGAATAATGCTCTGATGTTCACTGTTCTCAGCGAGCAATATATTACTATTTCAGTGATCTGTTGCTGCAGGGATATCCACTGCAGAAGTGGATCCATTTTTTTTTTTATATGTAAAGATGGCTGCCTAAGCTCACAGGATGTACTGATGTCACAATGGCATTATAGCACATCACCTTGTGTTGCAATGTGCTGCTAAAGAGAAACTTTGTTTCAGTTCCTGGGGCTTAGAGCAGATGGTTCCAGCATTAAAGCAGCCCTGTTGCATCCTCAATTAAATAAAACTGGCAGAAGCCTGAAAAGAAGGAGCAGATTACTCAGCTATCTGGCCAGGTGACATGTCAAAACTTTGCTCCCTTGCAGAGCTCAGGGCACTGTTGCTAACTGACACTTCTGGGTATCTCAGATATATTGGTTCATCCATGCGTGCTGGGGTTCCTCCTGCGGACCCCTACGTCATTACAGGACATGGTAGTGAAGTAGGGGGGTCGTTATTTGCAGAGTTCCTCCAGTTTTATTAAAATTAAGGAATTGAACAGGACTCAAGTGCTAAATAATATGCAACTGGATTAAGATGTTTTTTTTTTTTTTTTTACTATTATTATTATTTGTTTGGAATTATTTTTAGGGCAAAAAAAAAGCGCCACCATCACTCCCTCACTTGCCATGAATGGTCATTCGACCAAATGCCAAAGGACCGTCCATTTGATCTTTGATTAACCACTTCAGCTCCGGAAGGTTTACCCCCATTCATGACCGGGCCATTTTTTGCGATACGGCACTGCGTTATTGCGGGTTTGTGTGGCGCTGTACCCAAATAAAATGTATGTTCTTTTTTCCCTACCCTGGTAGTATTGGGTCACCTCTGCCGTTTTAATTTTTTTGTGCTATAAACAAAAAAAGACCGACAATTTTGAAAGAAAAAAAAAAAAAATATCAACCCCCCCCCTCCAAAAAAAAAAATAGAATTTCTTCATAAATTTAGGCCAATATGTATTCTGCTACATGTTTTTGTTAAAAAAAAATCCCAATAAGCGTGTTTTGATTGATTTGCGCAAAAGTTATAGCGTCTACAAACTATGGGATTTACTTATTGATTGTTTTATTTTTTTTTTACTAGTAGTGGTGGCGATTAGTGACATATCAGACACTAACTGACACTTTTTTAAAAAAATGATTCGTAGTCATTCGTAGTTTATTGAGAACGCTGGCATTCAATTCCTGAGCCATAAATTAAAATATTAAGAAACCCCTGCCTTCCTTTGTAACCCTGCATGTTTCTTTCCAACTTTTGTTCACTGTAAAAAGAGGAGCATAAAAGGCAAATAAAAAGTTTCAACTCTTGTACAACTTTTGTGAATTTCACAGAACATTCTTTTCTTTTCACCTTGTTATAAATGTTCTTTGCACCCTTATCTGCACTTCTATCCGTTCTCCTGTGCAGCACACATGCCCCCTTTCTCCGACTTGAAACTAATTTGAAAGTA
This sequence comes from Lithobates clamitans, assembly GCA_037952925.1. NCBI lineage: Eukaryota > Metazoa > Chordata > Amphibia > Anura > Ranidae > Lithobates > Lithobates clamitans. The sequence continues at coordinate 1,269,161 of JBBGZY010001674.1, forward strand.
GGCAGCATTGAGTCAGGACATTATCTTGGTTCCTGCTCTCTCCGTGCTTTGTAAGGCAAAACTTTATTGTAACGCTTTGTTTGCAGATCAATCTCTGATAATTTTACATTACCAGGAACTGAATCTTGCAGTAAAAAAAAAAAAAAAGAAAGGAATTTTTTTTTTTTTTTTTTTAAGCAAAGCTTTACAGTTGGCATAAATCATTATGATGCCTATGGCAGGCATGATTTGAAATTGCATCACGTCCCAGAAGCTCCTAACTCTCCTGCCTTGATGTCCATGGGACTAGATTTTACTCTGCAGTAGAAGCAAAGTGATAAATCTCTCAGTCTATTAGCTAAAGTGTGTTAGTTAAGAGACTAGAAATATATGCTTAGAAACAACCTGTAAAATGTATCATGCTTTCTCGAATTCTCTGGAAATGTGGAGAAGAGAATAAATGAAAAATTTTTTTTTTGTTTTAATCCCTCCTGTTACCAAGAAAGCAGAATAGTATATAATAAGGGTCAGTCCACCCAAAATCGTTGTTTTTTGGTAGATACTGATTAGACCAAACAGTAGTTTCCCTACATCTCACGGGTAGTAAGAACATGCAGAGGTGAAATTCTACGTGAAATACTACTTGGGATGGTACACGTGGTGTTCACTGAGAAGTATTATCATAAATAGACACAATACATGGACACCATAAATATGGTTTAACGTGGCCAAAAGGTTGCATTGCTTTATTTATTAAGGGGAAACCCAAATAAATTATGAACCAAAAATAAAAATTTAATAAAACTACATAACCATTGGCCTAGCTAGCCAGATTAGGCCAATAAAAAAACCCACCAAAAAACATCCACAAAAAGACTGTAATTCATCCATCAAGCAAAACGCTAGATGATAATTCCTCCTCATAAAGTCTGCAACATAACCAAGCAATCGGGAAGGAAGGGAGGGAGGGAAGCTCGTTGGTGATACAGAAGGCCAGGAACGTGGAAGCCATCGTAACCAATAAGAAGAGTGCTAGGCAGACCTGCAAAATACCCAAACAATTAAAGGGGCCCCCTGTACCATCCCATGACATTTTGGGTGAACTGACACTTTTAATATACAACTGTGAAAAAAAAAAGTTATAAGCAATATGATTGAGATTCTCCAACAGCAAACATTACTTCTAGGTAACAGCTTTTTTTATATGAATGCCCTGAATATTCAACAAGGGTAAAGCTCAACGTGGGGTTTGCTTGCTCAGAAACCCCAACCTCTGGAGAGTACTTTTTAAGATTACAGGGACTTGTCAGTATGGACCTGGTAGTTGTGCTTGGCATATACAGTTACTTCAAATGGAGTATTAGGTAAAATACCCTATGTGGTTCTGACAATTGTAAATAAATTGTGCACATTTTCCTACTCGCACTTAATCTTGAGGTGGCCAGACCCTCATTGTATTGGACATAAGTGGAAACACAGACCCTACTGATGTAGCTCAGTAAGCCAAAGCAGAACACTCACTAATGCCTACTTAATCATTTAAAGAAACATATCGCTAGAAAATATGTTTGCTTTAGTTTGTGCATGTTAAGGCATATGCGGTAATTCAACATGCTACCATGTGTTAAGGAGTACTGAGTGGACTGGCAGAGCACCAGCTTTTGCTGCAAAATTCACCTTCAATACGGAGATTTCCCCTGCACCTTTTTATGGTACCAAATGTTCTTAGTCTAATGGCCAGCATCATTGCATCCACTTCCTCTGAGCCTAAGTGGTCCTGGACCCCCTCTCCACCATGGCCTGTGACTGGACAGTGAAAAGAGAAGCAGCACAGTGATGAGTCCTCTCTCCAGCGCTCTGCTTTCCCTTCCTGTTACCATGCTTTTGTCAGGACAGGAGGTAATTAGTTGTTTGTACAGCTTTTAGCACTCACATTCTAGTCCTGCCGTAGGAGCTGCCAGAGGATGAAACCAGGTCAGCTTCAGGTACTTACACTGCTTGTATTTACAAAATACATTAACCACTTCCAGAATGCCCACTGTTATACCAATGATATACATCATTAGTTTGATGTGAGGTATTTCAGCGATCGTTAGAGCAAGAGCAATAATTCTAGCACTAGACCTGCTCTGTAACTCTAAACGGGCAACCTGTAAAAAAATGTAAAATGTCGCCTATGGAGATTTTTAGGTACCGTAGTTTGTCCCCATTCCACGAGCATGCTCAATTTTAAAGCGTGACATGTTAGGTATCTGTTTACTCGACGTAAAATCCTCTTTTACATTTTACAAAAAAATTGGGCTAACTTTACTGTTTTTTGTTTTTATTTTTTTCATTTAAATTTCTTTATTTTTTAAAAAAAAATGTGATTGTAAGACCGCTGCGCAAATACGGTGTGACATAAAATACTGTAAAAATCTCCATTTTATTCTGTAGGATCTCGGCTAATATATATATATATATATAATTTCGGGAGGTTCTAAGTAATTTTCTAGCAAGAAATACTGATTTTAACTTGTAAACAACAAATGTTAGAAATAGGCCTGACCCTGACCCTTTTTTTTTCTAATGCAGTTTGCCACATGTGTTGTGCGGTGCTCTACAGTGCAAATGCATATCCCACTGCTGTGATAGGGCAATGGGAGGAGATTGAAAATAAAAGGCACTTCACAGTTTCATCCTATTGTGTGTTGCAGTAACATAAAATAAAACAAGCATTACCATAATGCATACGTATGAATGAACCCTTATCAGTGGAGCTGATTTGCTAAAACTGGAGAGTGTGTGAAATCTGGGGCAGTTTTGCATAGAAACCAATCAGCTTCCATTTTTTTTCTTTTTTGTTAAAGCTTAATTAAGTTAGAAGCTGATTGGCTACAATGCACAACTGCAACAGATTTTGCACTCTCCAGTTTTAGTAAATCTCCCTATTTGTATTTTTTCACAGAAGGGGTTGTTATCTTTCTGAAATAACATCAGGTTCAGGACATGTTACCAGTTTAGATAGGGCTTAGTGGAGTATTTCCTTAAAGCAGAGTTCCACCCATAAAAATAAGTTTACATAACTGTGCAGCAAATAACATAACTAATGACATTTGGACAAAAATATATTTTTTTACTTACGTTTTAAACCCTGTTGCTATGTGGTCCCTTTTAATCTTCCCCTTCCTCACCGTGGCTCTTGACGTCACTTCCCTCGGCTCCTCTGCTCGCTACTGCTCCTGAGAGATGTGTGTCATCATTTCCCAGGAGTCAGTGGGCAGCGCCGAGGGCTAGGTTGCCATCACAACGGGGTGGGCACTTCCGCCGCCCGTTGTGATGGCAACCTGTATAGTTTCCAGCGCCGCTACGTGCTATTACTGCGCATGCGCGAGAACGGGCGGTGCATGCTGGGAATACATCCCAGAAGAATATGCTTGTGGGCTTCTCCTGCCCACAAGTAAGATGGGGGAATCCACAAGAATGAAAAATCTAAGGTATTTTTTAATATAAATATATCATAAAGGCAGCGCTAATGACAAGAATAAGAATTGCTTAATATGCATCATGCAAGACTAATAGTTATTTAAGAAAAAAATCAAAGATGTGGGTGGAACTCTGCTTTAAATTCAAATTGTGGTGTTCCTGGAAAAAAAGACAACTAGAAATTGATATCATGGGGGAATATCTCGGTTCCGACCTCCATGTTCCAGTTCATAATGAACATTCCCCAATGGAAGCAATGTGTCATTTTTAATGAGATGCCAATAATGATTTATGGGCTTCCCCTGCAAATTGAGCACTCCCTGTGCCGATCATTGGATTTTTCCATTTTCCTGGCCATTTTTCAACTTAAGCCAGCTCTCGTGGGGGAACCTTTCAGCTTTAAGTGATTGCACCTTTAAATTGCAAAGTAATCCTTCCCATACAAATGGCTCTTACTGCAATAATTCTGACGTGTATTACTGATAGCTGATCGTCTGCAATGAAACAATCTATTGGTATCAATTACAACTAGATGTAAAATTATACTGGACGTGGCAGTGTCTCAGGTTTTGTGCACTTTTACGATGTTGAGTTATCTGCTCTACAGAAGTAAAATATCAAAAAGCTGCAAGGAGCATGCAGCTTAACAAAATTTGAGAAGACCTCCAGAGTCGAGGAGCAGCTTACTTTTCGCAGTACTTGTTGATCGTTCCTGTTTTCAGAAATTTCAAAGTGCTGCACTGCTTAAAAAAAAAAAAGTGAAATGAGTGAATGAAAGGTGCCAGTCAACGCCAAATTTATTCAAAGTGTGCAATAATAAAACATGAATAAAAAAATATGTGCAAACAGCTCTAGAGCAATGTCCTTAATAAAAGGCAGATCTTCCTTGAAGTGTCACAGTTGTGGAGAAGTGCATCTAACCAGGTGAACCTCTTCAGAGTGTAAAGAAAACACCACATATGTGCTTCTCCACCAGGTGCCACACAAGTAGGATTACCGCAAAATTACGACTCTCTGATCAGAGAAGTCACTAAGTGCTTGATAGAACCAAGTAAATCACAACTGAGCCTCTAAAGGTACCACCACTTCCATCAATCATAAGTGTCACCTCTGATTCAAAGAAGTATGCATGGGAAACAAAAAGACCAAGCTCTCCACAAAGCGTAAAACCATCCAGCAAAGTCTTTTTAAAAACATTACAATGACTCAAATCCAGGTAAAAAGCAACAGCGCAGTGTAAACAATCCAGTCCCAGGCTATATGGACAGCTTCTTCGTTTTCCGGTGCGTGGTGACGTTGCAAGCGCCAGCTCCGCCCTCCTGTTCACCAGCACCTTGAATGCATGGGGGTGCCCTTCACATTCATATACTGTATATTATGCAGTTCTGCCTTGTGATTTGTTTAAAGCTGAATGCCAGCCTCACCCTTATGCCGCGTACACGCGACCGGACTTTCCGGCAGAAAAGGTCAGATGGAATCATTCCGTCGGACATTCCGATCGTGTGTGGGCTTCATCTGACTTTTTCTTTCTAAAATTCTGACGGACCTAGAAATAGAACATGTTTCAAATCTTTCCGAGGGAATCAGTTCCTATCTGGAAAACCGCTCGTCTGTATGCTATTCTGACGTACCAAAAACGACGCAAGGGCAGCTATTGTCTACTGGCTATTGAACTTCCTTTTTCTAGTCCCGTTGTACGTCATCACGTTCTAAACGATCGGACTTTGGTGTGATCTTGTGTAGGCAAGTCAGTTTCAGCAGAACTCCGTCGGAACGACCGTCGGAGTCTATTCTGACGGAAAGTCCGGTCGTGTGTACGCAGCATTCGTTTTGCACAATTGTACAGGACCACCTTCTCTACTGAAATGACTTAAGCTGGCCATACACTAAGCAAATTGTGTTTGGTCATTGATAAGCCAGGTAGAATTCACCCTGTGGGCGGTCCTGTTGGCACCCTCCAGTCTAACAAAAAAATTGTCTTCCAATCTGATGCAGGCACTGTTTGTGTATTTTGATGGCTGGCAGTGCTATCAAATTACGCTAACAGTGTCTGTATATGAATTTAGAGTTTAACGTGTATGCTCGCTCTAATAAATAAATTATGTTGCTGCAATTTGGTCTATTTATTACATTAGTGCAAGCTTTTTGTAGTAGGTGTTTTAAAGGTGCCAAAAAGTACCTGCTGATCCTACCAGTGCTTGGTCCTTTTTTCTGCCACTTGTGTCGAGGTAACAATACTACCCACAGGCTGTTACTTCTGTGTTTGCCTTGTCAGTACCATCTGCATGCTACAAGTTCTAGGACTACAGGACACAGTGAGGAAAGCCCTGTTGTCAACCTCGAGCATCACAGATATAAACACTGCACGGCCTGCCCTAGAAAGTAGACAGCACTGTCACCAAAACTAGCCAGATAGTGTGGTTAAAACCCCACCCACAAACCAGGCATAAGGAGATAACGTTCATCAGCATGGATCAACGATCGTTAGAAGTTACAACTCACTCAGTCACTGCTGTCAACGAACAACAAGCAGAGGAAGTCTTCCACTATTCAATTCTCTGACGCACTCTATATTAGATGATGTAAACAGTCAGAAACTCAGAGGAAGTGAGTAGTAGAAGACTTTTTCTGCTGGCTGTTTGTTTACAGATGAAAGCATTAATAGGCTGAGCTGTCACTGTCGTCAATCACATTTCTGCACTGACAGAGGTCTGAATGAAGAGCAGTTTAACTACAGAAGTGCCCATTGCGTCATGTCCCTGGATTTCCAACTGGCCCCCGGGCTTGGTCTGAGCCCCAAAGCAGCCACGCAGACTGCTATGACGGCAGGTCCTCCGGTAATCTAGCCCTTTTCTCTGTAGCCTTACTGTCCCAGCACTTTACCAGCCCCTCCCACCACCCAAGAGCTGCCTAATTTGCATAGAGATGCACAGTGATAACATTATCAAAAATTGTTTTTTTTAAAAATACATTTCTGCCATGGAGTATTGCTATGTTATTTACAAATTAAATAAGCCTTTTTTTAATTTTGCAAAAAAAAAAACTGAATGAAAACAATAAATGTTAAATAATACCAGTAAAAGAAGTAGAAATAAAAAAAAAATCTGAAAGATGAGAGTTAAGGGGAGAGGGGAAAGAAAGGGTTAATCGGGACTGACTAGTGTCAACTAAAAAATGAATAAGAGGTTAAATAGAAACACAATCAAATGTAAATCCTTTGATTTGAATAATAATGAAACATAGGAAATGGCATGTAACCAAAATACCAGCTGGAAATTGCTGGTAAAAATGTACCGGGAGTGAGAGGAGGGGTAGAGAAGCAGGGCATAGTAGTCATGCCCTAAAAATGTTTTTGATGTTTTTTAGGATGGATCTCCTACACCTAAGGCCCAGAACTAGTTATTACTCTGTTTTTGTTTAGTTTGATTATACAGCTACACTGTGTGGCTATAAGTATGAGTTTAAGTGTTTTCAGTGACAGATACTGTTAATTCTACAGTATACATGAATATTTAAGATAATTGTGCTTTTCTAAACTTGTATCAGCAGTTCAGCAAAGGCCCTTTTCTGTTCCACCATGACTGTCCTGACCACAAACTAGCTCCATAAAGACATGGTTTGACCATTTTGTGATGGGAAGAACATGAGTGGCCTGCAGAGCCCTGACCTCAACCTACTGAGCATTTTTAGGATCAATTGGAATACTGACTGGGATCCAGGTCTTCTTATCCAACACCAGAACCTGACCCCACAATTGGTATTTTGACAGAATGGCCACAAATGCCCACAGACACTCCAAAATCGTTTTCAAAGCCTTTCCAGAAGACTGGGGGGTGTTATATGGTTTTGAAACGGGATGTCCAACATGCACATCTAGGTGTTATTGCCAGGTGTCCACAAGCCTTTGACTTTATAGTGCATGTTGTGTTTCTTATGACATATTTGATTTCTCTACTTAAGGAGGTGATGTGGGCTCAGTTTTGTACATTATCTCTGTGCCTTGCAGTTCTTCCTATTTAAATGTGATAATTCCCTTATCATTTCTCCTGACCAGCAACACCACAATTTTATGTTCTATAAAGTGAAATCTTGGTGGACAGCCTAGCAATTGATAACATATAAAATGTTATTTTTTTGTTCCACACAGAGATACAAGTGGCATTCTAGCACAAGCAACAGTTATCTATTTTAAGGAGAAACTTTAGTATACCTTCAATGAGTCTATATTTTTTGTCATTATAGTAAAGTGCACTCAAAAGTAATTTTACATTCAGTGTACTTGCTTGCTCCTTATTTTCACGCTAAGATTTGGACATTCTCCTTCTAATGGCTGGCTGTCACACGTGCCTCCCGTGGCTAGGTCTTGTTTGTCTCTGGGCTTCTGTTTATTTCTTTTAGCAAAGCAAAGACCTGTGCCAAGGAAAATACCAGAGCCGCCATTGCTGGCCTCCTTTCAAAAATGCTATTTTCCTGGCTGTTATCCCCTTCCCTGACCAAATGTAGTATTTTAATAAAATATGAAATAATGAATGACAAGTAATCACTCACAGGAAGGATGTAAATGTAAGGCTCATCTGTAGGAAAGTAGGATCCCGATGGAGACAAAAGTCGACACACCCATCCAGAATGTTAACTCCATGGTATGACAGGAGAGGAAGCCGTCCAAGTGGGTGTTGATGATGCGATGAAAGGTAGCGTGGAGCGAAGCTTTGGGAACGGCGTGTGAGTCAGTGTCAGTACGAGCCTTGCACATGCTCTGAAACGTGTTGTGTTGCCCGTCTCCCGATGATGTCACATGACGTTCATAACACTGCGCTCCACACTACCTTTCATCGCATCTTACCCAAACTTGGCTGGCTGCCTCTTTCGTCATACCGTGGACTTAAAGTAGTTGTAAACTCTCTCCCACAACTTTATCCCATGTAAATCAACATAAAAAAACCTAATGAACACTGCTTGTAGATATCTCCTTACTTAATTAGTAGTGTTGTAATCCATTTTGTTGTGACGTAATGACGTCACTGGAACATATCTCATATCTCCCCTGATTTATGGGACGCTCTGTTTGCTTGTCTGTCTATTATCAGGACTCCCTGTGGCACAACATTCAAATCCCACGAGACTGCAGAATCATTCAGAGCTTCCTCCTACACCCCATGTGACCATGTGACATCACATGGAGTGTAAACCTGGGCATACAGTGGCTATAGTTTGATAATTACATAATATAATGGACTAAATGGAAAGAAGCATCAGAGTGGGACAGTTTACTTCCTCTTTAACATCCTGGATTGACATGTCGATTTTCTTCTCAATCGGGAGCCTACTTTCCTAGAGATGAGCCTTATATTTACATCCTTCCTACGAGTCGTTATTTGCTATTTCATGTTTTATTCAAATAGATTGTCGCATTGTTTTATGATCAGTCACTGGATATATTGAACGATTATTTACGGAGGAATTTAGAAGAATTAATTCACAGAGGACTTTACACATTTATTTATTTATTGTTTTTTGGATTTAAATTCACAATATATTAATACTTTGTATTATTTTTGCTGCGCTACACTGATTTATATTATTTATTAAAATGCTACATTTAGAGGCTCTTTTCTGTCTTTTATGCCTATTTTTTTGCCATACGGCACTGCATTACTTAAACTGACAATTGTCGTGAGACACTGTACCCAAATAAAATGTATGTCATTTTTTTTCTCACAAATAGAGCTTTCCTTTGGTAGCATTTGATCCCTCTGCTATAAAACATATCCAATAAAAAAAAATTGGAAAAAAATCAAATTTCTTCATAAATTTAGCCCAATATGTATTCTGTAACATATTTTTGGTAAATAAAAATCCCAATATGCATATATTGATTGGTTTGTGCAAAAGTTATAGCGTCTACAAACTTTGGGATATTTTTTATTTTTTTAAATTTTTTTTACTAGTAATGGCGGCGATCAGTGATTTATAGCGGGACTGCGATAATGCGGTGGACATTTTGGACACTAACCGACACTTTTGGGGCATTTTGGGGACCAGTGACATTAATACAGTGATCAGTGCTAAAAGAAATGCACTGTGACTGTACTAATGACACTGGCTGGGAAGGGGTTAACATCAGGGGTGATCAAAGGGTTAACTGTCTAGCTAGTGATTTTGTGTACTGTGGGGGAGGTAATTTTACTAAGGGAAGGCATAGATCCATGTCCCTGCTTTGCAGGAACACAGGATCCATGTCTTCCCTACTGACAGAAAGGCGATCTGCCTTGTTTACATAGGCAGATCACCGTTTTGTCTGTGTACTGAACAATCTGGCTGGGAAAGGGTTAAACATCTAGTGCGATCAAAGAGTTAAACGTGTGCCTAGCTAGTCTTATTTGTGTACTGTGTTAGGTGCTTTTACTAGGGGAAGAGATGGATTTTATTCCTTGCTTTGCAGAGACACAAAATCCATCCTTTCCTCCTTGTCAGAATGGAGATCTGCCTTGTTTACATAGGCAGATCTCAGTTCTGTGTGTTTTACCGCCGATTGGCGAGTGCCGGAAGACATCCAGTGCCCGGCACCCGCAGATCGGCTTCTGCTGTGGTTAATCACAGCAGAGGAGGCCCTTTGGCAGCATGTGCGCCCCCTGCAGGTGGAAGTGCAGATTAATGTATATATGTATATGTATATATATATATATATATATATATATAATCCTGCACAGGAGAGCCGCCCTGTAGCAGTAAATCTGCTATGGGGCGGACGACAAGTGGTTAATATAATGAGAAGTAGATACATTTATATAGTCTTGCAGATACAACTGGACCTTTTGAGGGAAACCATAATAGTGATGCGGCCTGCAATGAAATTTAGTTTGACGCCCCTGTCCTAACAGGAGCACAGACAGCAATAAACACGGACAGGTGTTCTAATCCCTCCTCACTCTATCCAAATCTAAAAAAAGTTTTGGCTTTAGCTATGCTTTAAGTCACTAACCTGGAACAACGCTGCAGATGAGGACTTCTGACCTTGACTCAAGTTCAAGATCAAGAAGATCTACATATAGTACTTGCTCCAGGTCAGCGACTCAGAAAGTAGTGTAGTCAGTGGATCATATTAGCTAGGCAACTAGCGTCTTCATAAGGAGGTCAACTTCGGCATTTGATTCTCACAGGTAAGGTTATGTTTCAGTTAGTCATATAAAGGCAGGATCTGACACCCAGAGGACTGAGTATTGGCAACTTGGTTCTAAACATAGTTGTAATTAGACAGTGTCGGCTCGGGAGGAGGTGGGGGCCAGATGATGATATTATGTCACTACATGTAGTTATAACTTCAAACGCTACAGGAGTAATTACAATACAGTATTTCCCCTTAGAGATGTGTGAACTGTGACTTACAAATTGTTTTATAGCAATGATCATAGACATGGCGGTCAGTCTGGTGACGTGACCATGAGTCATTTCCAGATAACAGGGAACGTGTTTTAGCAGCACAGACACTATATAAAGCTGAAGAGTAAATTATCATCATTTCAAACCTGCTAAATTAAAAATACAGATGGAGCTCGGTTTGCTCATCCTTTGTATAAATAGCAAAATTAACCAATGTGGGTTTTAAAGATGAGAACAACCAGCTGAACGTAGAAAGATAGTCCAGCAGAGCTGATAAAACAATTGGCTCGTGTTCCCTTCTGTTACGGGAAAGAGATATTTTAGGAAATTCCAAAAAAAATTCACAAAGCCGTATACAGGTAAGAAGGGAGTTGTTATATTTAACTGTTGAGACTTAATCCCCCAACTCCAGGCTCTCCCCCTTACTCAACTCACCCCCATGGTGCCCTGCTTTCTATAGATTATACTTTTATTCCTACTCGCCCCTTTTTGAAGTCTTCAGGCCAGTCATAGGACATTTCAGGAAGAAGAAGAAAAGGGAACATCGTTTCTAAGCGTAGCAGGATTAGACACTTTATTAGTTTAAAAAGTAAGTAACTACTTTTAAAATTGCGCTTTGTATAATCATGTAAGTTCCGCTGTGCTGTACAGTCCTGGGTGGTCCCACTCGTTGTCTCTATGTTCCAAGAAGCAAGCTAGCGGCTGCACCAGTGGATTCTGGAACTTCTTTCAGTGCTTGTGGAGGCTGAGAACACTGGAGATAGGAGGATGGCATCACTTGTGGGTTTGTGGGGGGGGGGGGGGGAGAGGTGGCACATGTTCGGAGCATGCATGCTTCTTCATCAGGCCATACTGGGGGCCATCTTAGAGATGGTATATGTACACCAAAGCTTGGGAATCACCGCTTTCCTTTAAGGTGCGGTGCCCCTTTAATGTTTGGTGCTTGAGGGCGGTGATTCCCCTGTTTGTTAGACTTACCTTGTGATTAGGGATGAGCCGAACACCCCCCGGTTCGGTTCGCACCAGAACCCGCGAACGGACCGCAAGTTCGCACGAACGTTAGAACCCCATTGACGTCTATGGGACTCGAACGTTCGAAATCAAAAGTGCTCATTTTAAAGGCTAATTTGCATGGTATTGTCCTAAAAAGGGTTTGGGGACCCGGGTCCTACCCCAGGGGACATGTATCAATGCAAAAAAAAACTTTTAAAAACGGCCGTTTTTTCGGGAGCAGTGATTTTAATGATGCTTAAAGTAAAAAAAAAAAAAGTGAAATATTCCTTTAAATATCGTACCTGGGGGGTGTCTATAGTATGCCTGTAAAGTGACGCGTGTTTCCCATGTTTAGAACAGTCCCTGCACCAAATGTCATTTTTAAAGGAAAAAATCTCATTTAAAACTGCTTGCGGGTTTAATGTCATGTCGGGTCATGGCAATATGGATGAAAATCAGTGAGACAAACGGCATGGGTACCCCCCAGTCCATTACCAGGCCCTTTGGGTCTTGTATGGATATTAAGGGGAACCCCGCACCCAAATTAAAATAAGGAACTCTGAACAGCAGTATACAGGCGGTGCAAACAAGACAGGGACTGTAGGTTTGTTGTTAAGTAGAATCTGTTTGTAATTTTGAACATTTTTAATGTGTTTAGCTCCAGCCAAAAAATCTTTTCTAAGCTTTTTGGAAAACATAGGGAAGGGTTATCACCCCTGTGACATTTGTTTTGCGTCTTTCCTCCTCTTCAGAAGATTTCACCTCACTTTTTTGTCCCAATGAAAAATGTTTTTTGAAAATTTGGGTTTTTTTGTGGAACAAGGATTGGAAAGCATCAGTGGAAAGGAAAAATTGTTTTCCCATATTAACTCTTACAGGAGAGAATTTCCCTTCCTTAGGGGTAGATTTCATCTCACTTCCTGTTGTCTCCTTCCGTTTGCAAGTAGGAGTCGTTTGTAAGTTAGATGTTTGAAAGTAGGGTCCTGCCCTATATACTCAGCAGAAATTTGGGCCTTAGGTGTTGCTGTGGCCAAAACACTGTAAGCCCTCACAGGGCCCTGCTGTGAAATATTAGATCAAGAATTGTAATTACATGCCCCTGTTGAACAGGAGCTGAAAAATTAGGCCTTAGGCACTGGTGCTGGTGCCACAACACTGCAACCCCTCACAGACACTCTAGTTGGAACGCAGGAACGAGCCCTGCTGCAAAGTATTGCATCAAAAATTGTAATTACACGCCCCTGTTAGACAGGGGCAGAAAAATTGGGTCTTAGGCACTGGTGCTGGTGCCACAACACTGCAACCCCTCACAGACACTCTAGTTGAAACGCAGGAACAAGCCCTGCTGCAAAGTATTGCATCAAAAATTGTAATTACACGCCCCTGTTAGACAGGGGCTGAAAAATTGGGTCTTAGGCACTGGTGCTGGTGCCACAACACTGCAACCCCTCACAGACACTCTAGTTGGAATGCAGGAACGAGCCCTGCTGCAAAGTATTACATCAAAAATTGTAATTACACGCCCCTGTTAAACAGGGGCTGAAAAATTGTGCCTTAGGCACTGGTGGTGGCGCCCAGAACCAAAAATGTTCTTACAAGCTATCAGCGTGATGATTGAGGAGGAAGAGGATAATTACTCAGGGATAGTCACTCAGCATCAGCATAGGCAGTCTTTGAAGGGATCTGAGATTTCAAAAAAAATTATTCGGTTACATCTGCATCAGGTGCTTGGTAGCTGGTGGTGATCCAAGACTGATTCATTTTTATGAAGGTCAGCCGATCGACCGAGTCGGTGGACAGACGCACCCTGTGATCGGTTACCACGCCTCCAGCAGCACTGAATGTGCGTTCCGAAAGAACGCTGGATGCAGGACAGGCCAGTAGCTCAATTGCATACTGTGCAAGCTCTGGCCAGTGATCCATCCTCAAGACCCAGTAACCCAGAGGATTTTCGGTGGGAAAGGTGTCCAAGTCTGATCTTGCCCCTAGGTATTCCTGCACCATGTAAAACAGACGCTGGCGATGGTTGCTGGAACCGATCATACCTTGGGGCTGCGGACCAAAAAATTGTCTGAACGCATCGGTCAGACGGCCACCTTCTCCACCGCTCCTTCTTTGACTGACCGAAGCCTCAGCAACACGTTGTCCAGAAACAGGAGTTTGTAACCTCCCAGTCTCTGGGAACGCGTTGCACAGACCTTTCTGCAAGGCCTCCCGAAGATGTTTCATCCTCTGCTCCCTCTGCGATGGCAAGATAAGGTCCGCAACCTTACCCTTGTAACGTGGATCAAGGAGGGTTGCCAGCCAGTATTGGTCCTTCTCCTTGATACCACGAATACGAGGATCCTTACGCAGGCTTTGCAGGATCAGGGAGGCCATGCAGCGTAGGTTTGCTGAGGCATTCGGTCCGGAGTCCTCTGGGTCACTAAGGACAACAACGTCCGCAGCCACCTCCTCCCAGCCACGTACAAGTCCATGTGTTCCTTGGGACTGATCCCTTAAAGACTGCTGATGCTGAGTGCCAGGCTCCACCTCCATACTGACACAATCTTCCTCCTCCTCCTCCTCCTCCTCCTCGTCCTCTTCCTGTGTGATCGGCGGGCACGCAGGAACACTGTCTGGATAAAGGGGGCCTTGAGAGCTAAGGAAGTCCTCCTCTTCCTGCCTCTGTTCTGCCTCAAGTGCCCTGTCCATTATTCCACGCAGCGTGTGCTCCAACAGGTGGACAAGGGGGACAGTGTCACTGATGCATGCACTGTCAGTGCTCACCATCCTCGTGGCCTCCTCGAATGGTGACAGGACAGTGCATGCATCCCTGATCATGGCCCACTGGCGTGGGGAAAAAAAACCAAGGTCCCCTGACCCTGTCCTGGTGCCATAGTCGCACAGGTACTCATTGATGGCCCTCTGCTGCGTGTGCAGCCGCTGCAGCATGGCCAACGTCGAGTTCCACCTGGTGGGCATGTCACAGATTAGGCGGTTCTTGGGCAGGTTAAACTCCTTTTGGAGGTCCGTCAGCCGAGCACTGGCATTATATGACCGGCGGAAATGCACACAGACTTTCCTGGCCTGCCTCAGGACATCCTGTAAGCCCGGGTACCTGCCCAAGAACCGCTGCACCACCAAGTTAAGGACGTGAGCCAAACAGGGCACATGGGTCAGTTGTCCCTGTCGGAGGGCAGAGAGGAGGTTGGTGCCATTGTCGCAAACCACCATTCCTGCCTTAAGTTGGCGTGGCGTCAACCACCTCTGAACCTGCCCCTGCAGAGCTGACAGAACCTCTGCCCCAGTGTGGCTCCTGTCCCCCAAGCACACCAGCTCAAGCACCGCATGGCATCTTTTGGCCTGCGTACTTGCGTAGCCCCTTGAACGCCTACGGAGCACCGCTGGTTCCGAGGAAGAGGCCATGGAGGAAGAAGAAGAGGAGGGGGTGGAGGAGAGAGGTGTGTCACAATCAGCATTTTGGAGGCGTGGTGGCGGAACAACCTCCAACACTACTGCACCTTGTCCTGCATCCTTCCCAGCTGCCAGCAGAGTCACCCAATGCGCCGTGAAACTTAAGTAACGTCCCTGTCCATGCCTGCTGGACCATGAGTCAGCGGTAATATGCACCTTACCGCTGACCGCCCTGTCCAGCGAGGCATGGACATTGCCTTCCACATGCCGGTAGAGAGCCGGAATCGCCTTCCGTGAGAAAAAGTGGCGTTTGGGTACCTGCCACTGAGGAACCGCACATTCCACAAACTCACGGAAGGGGGCAGAGTCTACCAACTGAAAAGGCAGCAGTTGAAGTGCTAGCAATTTTGCCAAGCTAGCATTCAACCGCTGGGCATGTGGATGGCTGGGAGCAAACTTCTTTCGGCGGTGCAGCAGCTGGGGCAGGGAAATTTGCCTGGTACAATCTGACGTCGGTGTACCAAAAGCAGATTGCCCATAAGTACTTGGCTGTGACACACCTAATTCTACACCTTCATTCCTCTCACTGCAGGTCGCAGAGAGGACTGAAGGTCTAGTGGGGTTGGAAATCTCAGCTGATGAGGAGCAAGGAGAGATCGTCTTTGTTCTTTGGTGTGGGTCTTTTAGATACGCTTGCCAACGAACTGCATGGCAGGTCAACATATGTCTGGTCAAGCATGTGGTACCCAAGCGGGAGATGTTTTGGCCACGCGAGATACGCTTGAGACATATATTGCAAATAGCAGCGGTGCGATCTGATGCACTCGTCTCAAAAAAGGCCCACACCAAAGAACTTTTTGAATAACGCGCAGAGACTGCAGCGCCCTGCACATGTGGAGCTTTGGGGTGTGATGCAGTCAATGTGCTGCCCTTAGGCTGGCCCCTGGAGGGCATCCTGCCTAGTTGGTGATGTGCCACCTCCTCCTCCTCCTCCTCCTCCTCCTCCTCCTCTCTCCTATCAGGCACCCACGTTGAGTCAGTGACCTCATCATCCCCTCCCTCCTCATCACTGGAGCAAACCTGGCAGTATGCTGCAGCAGGGGGAGCATGACTGCCAGATTGCTGTCCTTCTTGGGCACCCCCTCTGTCCGTGCTCATGTTACTGCCTTCATTGAGCTCAGTATCATCATCAGAGCCTTCCAAACGCTGGGCATCCTCCTGGAGCATGTACCCAACACTGTGGTCAAACAGTTCGAGGGAATCCTCATGAGGACATGGTGGAGCTAGGGAAGGAGTCACTGATGACATTGAGCTGAGGGAAGAGGCCGCTGCTTTGCCAGACAAAGCACCCTGGGCATGGGTGAGAGAGGATGAGGAGGATGAGGACGGCTTGGTCATCCACTCGACCAAGTCTTCCGCATGTTGCGGCTCAACACGGCCAGCTGCCGAAAAAAAGGCCAAGCGTGTCCCATGGCCACGTGCTGATGAGGATGCACCGTCTCCACGACCAGCACTAGACACAGAGCCTGCTTGCCCTCTCTTATTGGCTTGTGACTGTCTGCCTCTCCTTCTTGGCCTTCCAGACATACTAATGGCCTGTAGCTGCACTAAGCTGGGATAGAACACCTGTAATTTTCTTCAGGTAGCTTTATATACTGTAACCAGACAAGCCTGCCTGTCAGTAGGAAGATAACAGGAACGGATCTAGCTGAACACTGTGAGCAGGACGTACTGCACTAAATGTATATAGCAGGAACGGATCTAGCTGAACACTGTGAGCAGGACGCACTGCACTGAATGTAAATAGCAGGAACGGATCTAGCTGAACACTGTGAGCAGGACGCACTGCACTGAATGTAAACAGCAGGAACGGATGTAGCTAAACACTGTGAGCAGGACGCACTGCACTGAATGTAAATAGCAGGAACGGATCTAGCTGAACACTGTGAGCAGGACGCACTGCACTGAATGTAAATAGCAGGAACGGATCTAGCTGAACACTGTGAGCAGCACGCACTGCACTGAATGTAAATAGCAGGAACGGATCTAGCTGAACACTGTGAGCAGGACGCACTGCACTGAATGTAAATAGCAGGAACGGATCTAGCTGAACACTGTGAGCAGGACGCACTGCACTGAATGTAAATAGCAGGAACGGATCTAGCTGAACACTGTGAGCAGGACGCACTGCACTGAATGTAAACAGCAGGAACAGATGTAGCTAAACACTGTGAGCAGGACGCACTGCACTGAATGTAAATAGCAGGAACGGATCTAGCTGAACACTGTGAGCAGGACGCACTGCACTGAATGTAAATAGCAGGAACGGATCTAGCTGAACACTGTGAGCAGCACGCACTGCACTGAATGTAAATAGCAGGAACGGATCTAGCTGAACACTGTGAGCAGGACGCACTGCACTGAATGTAAATAGCAGGAACGGATCTAGCTGAACACTGTGAGCAGGACGCACTGCACTGAATGTAAATAGCAGGAACGGATCTAGCTGAACACTGTGAGCAGGACGCACTGCACTGAATGTAAATAACAGGAACGGATCTAGCTGAACACTGTGAGCAGGACACACTGTACTAAATGTAAATAGTCTAGCTGCCTGACCGTGGTACTAATAGGATCAAAAAGAACACCTGTAATTTTCTTCAGGTAGCTTTATATACTGTAACCAGACAAGCCTGCCTGTCAGTAGGAAGATAACAGGAACGGATCTAGCTGAACACTGTGAGCAGGACGTACTGCACTAAATGTATATAGCAGGAACGGATCTAGCTGAACACTGTGAGCAGGACGCACTGCACTGAATGTAAATAGCAGCAACGGATCTAGCTGAACACTGTGAGCAGGACGCACTGCACTGAATGTAAATAGCAGGAACGGATCTAGCTGAACACTGTGAGCAGGACGCACTGCACTGAATGTAAATAGCAGGAACGGATCTAGCTGAACACTGTGAGCAGCACGCACTGCACTGAATGTAAATAGCAGGAACGGATCTAGCTGAACACTGTGAGCAGGACGCACTGCACTGAATGTAAATAGCAGGAACGGATCTAGCTGAACACTGTGAGCAGGACGCACTGCACTGAATGTAAATAGCAGGAACGGATCTAGCTGAACACTGTGAGCAGGACGCACTGCACTGAATGTAAATAACAGGAACGGATCTAGCTGAACACTGTGAGCAGGACACACTGTACTAAATGTAAATAGTCTAGCTGCCTGACCGTGGTACTAATAGGATCAAAAAGAACACCTGTAATTTTCTTCAGGTAGCTTTATATACTGTAACCAGACAAGCCTGCCTGTCAGTAGGAAGATAACAGGAACGGATCTAGCTGAACACTGTGAGCAGGACGTACTGCACTAAATGTATATAGCAGGAACGGATCTAGCTGAACACTGTGAGCAGGACGCACTGCACTGAATGTAAATAGCAGCAACGGATCTAGCTGAACACTGTGAGCAGGACGCACTGCACTGAATGTAAATAGCAGGAACGGATCTAGCTGAACACTGTGAGCAGGACGCACTGCACTGAATGTAAACAGCAGGAACGGATGTAGCTAAACACTGTGAGCAGGACGCACTGCACTGAATGTAAATAGCAGGAACGGATCTAGCTGAACACTGTGAGCAGGACGCACTGCACTGAATGTAAATAGCAGGAACGGATCTAGCTGAACACTGTGAGCAGGACGCACTGCACTGAATGTAAATAGCAGGAACGGATCTAGCTGAACACTGTGAGCAGCACGCACTGCACTGAATGTAAATAGCAGGAACGGATCTAGCTGAACACTGTGAGCAGGACGCACTGCACTGAATGTAAATAGCAGGAACGGATCTAGCTGAACACTGTGAGCAGGACGCACTGCACTAAATGTAAATACCAGGAACGGATCTAGCTGAACACTGTGAGCAGGACGCACTGCACTGAATGTAAATAGCAGGAACGGATCTAGCTGAACACTGTGAGCAGGACGCACTGCACTGAATGTAAATAGCAGGAACGGATCTAGCTGAACACTGTGAGCAGCACGCACTGCACTGAATGTAAATAGCAGGAACGGATCTAGCTGAACACTGTGAGCAGGAAGCACTGTACTGAATGTAAATAGCAGGAACGGATCTAGCTGAACACTGTGAGCAGGACACACTGCACTGAATGTAAATAGTCTAGATAGAAGATAACAGGAACGGATCTAGCTAAACTGAATACAGTGTATATATATATATGCAACACCTGGGATGCATATATATACACAATACACTGTAAGTGCAGCTAACTGACTGACTGTTCTGCCTAATCTATCTAACTCAAATCAAATGACACTGTCTCTCTCTCTCTCTATCGCTCAGCACACCGGAACACACACTACACAGGGCCGCCGTGCAGGCGGCCTTATATAGTGTGGGGTGTGTACTAAATCCCCTGAGCCATAATTGGCCAAAGCCACCCTGGCTTTGGCCAATTACAGCTCTCTCTACTGACGGCGCTGTGATTGGCCAAGCATGCGGGTCATAGTGCATGCTTGGCCAATCATCAGCCAGCAATGCACTGCGATGCCGCAGTGAATTATGGGCCGTGACGCGCCACACGAATTTGGCGCGAACGGCCCATATCGTTCGCAATTCGACGGACGGTCGAACAGCCGATGTTCGAGTCGAACATGGGTTCGACTCGAACACGAAGCTCATCCCTACTTGTGATGATAGGATCATGTTGCGGCTGCAGTTTATAGTGTCACGGCTGATTGATTCCCCTATGTCCATGTATTGCTACAGCTAGCCTGCCCCTATTTGTAAAATATTCAAGACAACTTCCTGTTCCGGATCACACAGCATCCAATGCGTGCCTTGCCATTCGCTCTGTGTCACATCACAAATGTGGGAGTACTAATGTAATAAGGAACATCTTCCAGCTGCATGGAGTGAACTCTCTGTGTGTCTGCGAATACTTTGCCTGCTTGTGTCTGTGCCAGATCTAACTACTGTGTAGCTTTCACCTGCATAGCACTAGACTGAGAGACCTGGAAACTGTGGGATATGTAGTTTCTTCATAGGAAGTGTCAGTTCTTAGACTGGAGATAGAGGGAGTACATTAACCTGTGCAGTTCTATGTCGTATGCCTCATGTTTCTACAAAGAAAATTCTGACGCTGGAATGTGAAGAATTACTGTGTACAGAGCAACGAATGACACCATGAAATTACATGATTAATGCACAAGCTGTAGGTAGGAATGTTTACAATGCCTTTAACAAGAACTTGTTGGAATGTCTACTATTTGTCACAGCCAAGACTTCCATCCGGAACTAAAAGTTGCCTGATACCACTAAGCAGTGCTAATTCTGGTGTACACAGGCAGGATCGTATTGTACAAGGAAGAGGGAACCACCTTCCATTTATTTATACATATAAACAGGGCTTTTTTTTCTCAGAGAATAGGTGCAAATACCCCCCTTCCGAGACACCCCATGTCTCTGCCCTCTACCCACCTCTGAACACCATCCCTTGGTTCCTCCTACCTACCTCCCAGTACTGCCTCTTTTAGGGAATACATAACTAAGTAAGCTAAGTAATTTGTATGGAATTTGCTAATGATAACAAGAGAAGCAGTAAAATAGATTCCCTTCAGCCAGCAACCAATAGACACCCTGTAACACCCAGTAACAAATGCCCCCTAGCAACAATAGACCTCAGCCAGCAACAATAGATCTTGCTGCAGCCAGTATCAATAGATTCCCCAGCAGCCAGCAACACTAGACCCCCTCCCTCAACAGTAGATCTTTCCCAGCAACAAATGACCCCCCAAGCAACAATAAATATCCCAGCAGCAACAATAAACTTCGCCAGCAACAACAGACCCCTACCAGAAACAATATATTTCCCCCACAGCAACAATAGATCCCTATATCCCCCAGTAGCCAGCATCAATAGACCCTCCAGTACCCCTTGCCATTACATGAATTCAGTGTTGGAGGTGCTGGAATTGCGTTCCCACTCAAAAAAAGCTCTGAATATAAACCATAAAAACATACACTATATTGTCAAAATGGGACGCCTGCCTTTACACACACATGAACTTTAATGGCATCCCATATGAGTCCGTAGGGTTCAATATTGAGTTGGCCCACCCATTGCAGCTATAACAGCTTCAACTCTTCTGGGAAGGCTGTCCACAAGGTTTAGGAGTGTGTCTATGGGAATGTTTGACCATTCTTCCAGAAGCACATTTGTGAGATCAGGCACTGATGTTTGACGAGAAGGACTGGCTCACAGTCTCTGCTCTAATTCATCCCAAAGGTCTTCTATGGGGTTGAGGTCAGGACACTGTGCAGGCCAGTCAAGTTCCTCCACCCCAAACTCGCTCATCCGTGTCTTTATGAACCTAGCTTTGTGCACTGGTCCAAATTATTTGGTGGAGGGGGGATTATGGTGTGTTTTTTTTTTTCAGGGGTTGGGCTTGGCCCTTAGTTCCAGTGAAGGGAACTCCTAAGGCGTCAGCATACCAAGACATTTTGGACAATTTCATGCTCCCAACTTTGTGGGAACAGTTTGGGGATGGCCCTTACCTATTCCAACATGACTGCGCACTTTACTTTATGGACCTTGCTTTGTGCACTGGTGCACAGTCTCATTGGAACAAGAAGGGACCATCCCCAAACTGTTCCCACAAAATTGGGAGCATGAAATTGTCCAAAATGTCTTGGTATGCTGACACCTTAGGAGTTCTCTTCACTGGAACTAAGGAGCCAAGCCCAACGCCTGAAAAACAACCCCACATCCTAATCCCCCTCCACCAAATGATTTGGACCAGTGCACAAAGCAAGGTCTATAAAGACATGGATAAGTGAGTTTGGGGTGGAGAAACTTGACTGGCCTGCACATCAACCCGATAGAACACCTTTGGGATGAATTGGAGTGGAGACTCCGAGCCAGGCCTTCTTGTCCAACATCAGTGCCTGACCTCACAAATGCGCTTCTGGAAGAATGGTCAAACATTCCCATAGACACACTCCTAAACCTTGTGGACAGCCTTCCCAGAAGAGTTGAAGCTGTTATAGCTGCAAAGGGTGGGCCAACTCAATATTGAACCCTACGGACTCATATGGGATTCCATTCAAGTTCAGGTGCGTGTAAAGGCAGGCGTCCCAATACTTTTGTGAATATAGTGTTTATGCACTCCTGCACAGAGGTTTACTGTTGACATGTCTATTATTGACCTAATGCAGTGAGTGAAAATGTTTTTTATGGTTTATATTTATTAATAAATGTCTGCACTTAGAAGGTGGCACCCTCTTACTTTTGTTTACTATATGTGCATTCAAGTTCACTGAAGACTCGAATATGGAGGAGCTGCAACCATCATCCAGTGACTGTGGCTGGTCTTATACTAATCACCAGGACTTTATTTTATACGTTAAGGCCAATTTTTCCCTATTATACAATTTTACTCAATCTTGTGCAATAGTTTTTTTTTTTTCCATATGTAGGATCATGCACAGTGATATGCCTTCTTTATCTCTGCTTCGGGGAGTCAGACTGGCAGCAGGTCTAGGTGGGTGCTTCAGCCAGATTAGAGCCATCAGGAGGAGTTTGATTGCATACATAGGTTATCCATATAGAACATTTAGGAGTGTTCTCACTTTATAGTCCTTTTGAAAAAAAAATGGAGGAAAGAGATTATGAAACATATAGTTAAAGTTTTGATTTTCGCTTTTACTTTCGTCCACAGAGAATATTTCATGACCGTTCTTTAAACAGATCCTCTGACTTTATGCAGGATTTAATGTTTCTGTTAACTGTGTCCAGACTGAAATTTTGGTGCCTGTCCAAAATATATTCAACATGCAGAAAGTTCTTCTCTCCTCAAGTCTATTAATGGATTTTAAAAGCCTCAGAGATTAAATTTAGATTTTCAGTTAATATATGGACATCGTGCTTAAAAAAGAAAAAAAAAACAAAGACTTTCCACTCTTCCCATGCATTATGGGAAATCCATTCATGTACAATCCAGGAGGCAGTAAAAACAACTTTTCTCTTCAAATTAAATGGCTTCAGGTTTTTTTGAATTCACTCTCCTTACCAGATATGACTTGTGACAAACACAAAGCCGGATTGTCAGTAAGTGCGTTAGACAAATCACTGGCAGCATTTCCAAGAGGTCACACTCTGCTGATTGTCCAAGTGAAATAATAAACTATTAGCACATATAAAAAAAACGGAATGATTAAAAAATGCTTATGCATAGCTTCCAACTTCCCCTGATTTCGAGGGACTGTCCCTGATTTGGAGCAATGTCCCCCTGTCCCACTTTCCTCCTCATTTGTCCCTCATTTTGGTCTGATCTATATAGTTGTATATAAGATGCACTTTTTATCTTTCAAAAGTGTTTCCCAGCGCTAAACCTTTCATCCAAAATCTAAATTGCTGCATTTGTAAATTTAAAAAGCCAATATAAAGGAATAGTAGTGGTAAAAAAAAGCACTTGTGGGTTTAACTAATCTTTTTTTTTTTTAAGGTTAATTCCCCTTTAAGGAGGGCGTGGTAGGGGGCGTGTCCTATGCCTACATGCTTTTGCTAGTAGGTGCCCCTCATTCCCATCTCAAAAAGTTGGGAGGTATGCTTATGCATACCAGACTACACATACCGAGACGCCACCTCCTCGCTGCCTGTTTTAATCTCTAAGTGCCGCACCTCTGCGCCACAACCCGGGCAGTACTATGATTGCAGAGCTGTTGTTGGACCCATTCACTTGAATGGCAGGGGGTTTAATTCCTGCCACAGCTTCAAAGCAAAGAACTATGACCACACCCCATGGCCGGTGCCCCCCCCCCCCCCCCAATTTAACCGCAAGTGTAAACAAGACCTAAATCTGTTTATATTGGGTTATATTTCAACTGCCTGTAACCAACTAAGCTGCCAAGGAAAATTACATAGTTGTATAGTTGGTAGAGTTGAATAAAGACAATAAGTTCAATCAGTTCAACCTGTGCATGTGTCAATGTCTATAATTATTTCCCATATCCCTGTATGTTGTGTTCTTTAACCACTTCAGCCCCGGAAGACTTTACCCACTTCCTGACCAGAGCACTTTTTTGCGATTCGGCACTGTGTCGCTTTAATTAACAATTTTGCGTTTGTGCGACGTTGCACCCAAACAAAATTGACGTCCTTTTTTTCCCACAAATAGAGCTTTCTTTTCTTTTTTCTATTTGATCACCTCTGTGGTTTTTATTTGTTGCTCTATAAACAAAAAAAAATGCGACAATTTTGGAAAAAACGCAATATTTTTTACTTTTTGATATAATAAATATCCCCCAAAAATATATAAAAAAACTATTTTTTTTTTTCAGTTTAGGCCGATATGTATTCTTCTACATGTTTTTGGTAAAAAAAAATTGCAATAAGCGTATAGTGATTGGTTTGTGCAAAAGTTATAGCGTCTACAAAATAGGGGATAGATTTATGGCATTTTTTATTATTCATTTTTTTTTTTATTAGTAATGGCGGTGATCTGCGATTTTTATCGGGACTGCGACATCATGGGGGGCACATCGGACACTTTTGACACTATTTTGGGACCACTGTCATTTATACAGCGATCAGTGCTATAAAAATGCAAAAAAATTAAAATGTAAAAATTACTATGTAAAGGACACTGGCAGGGAAGGGGTTAAACACTAGGGGGTGATCAAGGGGTTAAGTGTGTCTTAAGGAGTGATTCTAACTGGGGGGGATGGGCTACCACTGATATGACAGATCACTGCTCCCGATGACAGAGAGCAGTGATCTCTGTCATGACACAAGGCAGAACGGGGAAATGTCTTGTTTACATAGGCACTTCCCCGTTCTGCGACTCTGTGACACGATCGCCGGGAGACTGGCGGACATCGAGTCCGCCGGTCCTGCGGGACCGTCACGCTGTACACAGCGGGCGTGCACGCCTGCTATCCCCGCCTCTTAAAAAGGGACGTACAGGTACTACCATTTGCCCACCGCTGCTATTGTGCCGTTGTATATCGGGGTGCAGCGGGCGGCAGGTGGTTTAGATGTACGCCCTAGAGTTTTATTTTTAAATATCCATACTCCCGGCTGAAACCACCAATTGTGGAAGGGAGTTCCACATCCTTATCGCCCTGACAGTGAAAAAACCCCCCTGCACAGCTTAAAGTGGTTGTAAAGCCACTTGTCATGTCCCTACAATCCTCTCTGTTAGATAACATGCGCCCCACTATATGTCCTTTTTTTTTTTTTTTTTAAAAGCAGATTTCTACCTTATGTCAGAGCGTCACATGACTCCTCGCCTCTCTCCTCCCACATGTTACCTCCCACGTGTTCTCTAACAGAGTGAATTGTAGGGACATGACACTGTTATTTTAGCAGCAGGACTCCTGCCGGGCACTCACATCGGGCTCCAGGCGCACTCCTACAGCGTCTTAAAGGGCCGACGTACAGCTCAGGGAAGCCATTCTGCTGCAGAATAACTGCAGCAGCTGCTTGGGAACATAGTGAGCCACCGCAGTGAGAGAGCGAGAACCGGGACCTGTGTATGTAAAGAACCCTAACCCTCGTTCTCTCAGGGGAGAGGAGACAGATCGTGTGTTCATACAAAGTATAAACACTGATCTCTCTCTTCCCCTAGTCAGTCCCATCCCCCCTACAGTTAGAATCGCCTCCCAGGGAACACAGTTAACCCCTTGATCGCCCCCCTAGTGTTAACCTCTTCACTGCCAGTAACATTTATACAGTAATCAGTGCATTTTTATAGCACTGATTGCTGTATAGTTGTCAATGGTCCCAAAAGTGTGTCAAAAGTGTCTGATCTGCAATATTACAGTCCCAATAAAAATCGCAGATCGCTACCATTACTAGTAAAAAATAAAAATAATAATAAAAATCCCATAAATCTATCCCCTATTTTGTAGACGCTATAACTTTTGCGCAAACAAATCAATATACGCTTATTGGGATTTTTTTTACCAAAAATATGTAGAAGAATACATATCGGCCTAAACTGAGGAAAGAGATATTGTGTTTTTTTTTCAAAATTGTTGCTCTTCTTTTGTTTATAGCGCAAAAAACAAAACAAAACGGAGGCGATCAAATACCACCAAAAGAAAGCTCTATTTGTGGGGAAGAAAAGACGTCAATTTTGTTTGGGTACAACGTCGCACGACCGCGCAATTGTCAGTTAAAGCGACGCAGTGCCGTATCGCAAAAAATGGCTTGGTCATTCAGCAGCCGAATCTTCCGGGGCTGAAGTGGTTAAGACCCTCCCCCCCCCCCTTTTTTTTTTACTCTTTTTTTTACCTCTCTTGTCTCCGCACGCAGGCTTTCTTGAACCTCACAAGATACAAAATGTGGGTTTGAAATCATTTTTACGCAGGGATGCAGTTGTGCTATAAGATTTATCCTCGTTTGACATGCAACCTTGAAATATAATTTGAAATACTGTACCGTTTCTTTTGTTACACTCCGTGACTTTGATGATATTTGTTACTTGGATTGCCAATTATTGTCATGGACTTTCAACCACTGTTTGAAATGTCTGTAATGCATGCATCTTTTTGGCTCTTAATAAAAAATGTTTGGGAAAAAAAGTCAGCAGCTACAGTATTTGTAGCTCCTATTTTTTATTTTTTGTTTATACAGCTTCAAGATCCTCTTTTAATACCACTTTAAACACTGTTTATTGGCTTGTGACAATTCTGCCTTTACAACTAGACATGTGCGGTTGGTTCGATTCATTCAGAAATTGAAATTCGGATGAGTTTTTCGTTATTCGGAAATTCGCATGTATCTGAATTTCCGAATTACAACAGTAACGAATTTAAACGTATCTGAAATAACGAATCAAAATTTCAGATGAAATTTGAATTTGAATAGTTTTCAAATTGAATTTGAATCGTTTTCAAATTCAATTTTCCGAAGAGAATAAAATAGAATAGAAAATAAAGGAAGAGAATAGAAAAGAATAGAATAGAAAATAAAAGAATAGAATATAGAGTAAAACAGAACAGAGTACAAACTAAAAGAATAGAAAAAAATATAATGGGAACAAAAAGGGACAGAATAGAAAATAAAAGAATAGAGTAAAAAAAGAACAAAATAGAATAGAAAATAAAGGAATGGAATAGAACAAAAAATAGAATAAAATAGAATAGATTAATTTTCTGAAATTAGAATTAGATTCGAATCCCAACCACGACATTACCTGCCTGGAGTTTGCATGTTCTCCCTGTGCCTGCGTGGTTTTCCTCCGGGTACTCCGGTTTCCTCCCACACTCCAAAGACATGCTGGTAGGTTAATTGGCTTCTATCTAAATTGTCCCTAGTATGTATGAATGTGAGTTAGGGACCTTAGATTGTAAGCTCCTTAATGGTAGGGACTGATGTGAATGTACAATGTATATGTAAAGTGCTGCGTAAATTGACGGCACTATATAAGTAACTGAAATAAATAAATAAATTGGAATAGAATAGAAAAGAATAGGATAGAAAATAAAATACAATAGAAAAGAATAGAATAAAATAGAATATAACAATTTTCTAAAAATTCGAATTGGTTACATAAACCAATGATTTACATTACCCTTTTATTTATCTGGCACCTCCTTTGGATAGAAATAGTTTTGTTCTTGCAATTTTTATATTGATTATTTATCCTAATTCTTTGAGATTGGGTTTTATTTATCCTTATAGGGCGTACACACGGTCGGACTTTGTTCGGACATTCCGACAACAAAATCCTAGGATTTTTTCCGACGGATGTTGGCTCAAACTTTTTTTGTCTACACACGGTCGCACAAAGTTGTCGGAAAATCCGATCGTTCTAAACGCGGTGACGTAAAACACGTACGTCGGGACTATAAACGGGGCAGTGGCCAATAGCTTTCATCTCTTTATTTATTCTGAGCATGCGTGGCACTTTGTCCGTCGGATTTGTGTACACACGATCGGAATTTCCGACAACAGATTTTGTTGTCGGAAAATTTTATCTCCTGCTCTCAAACTTTGTGTGTCGGAAAATCCGATGGAAAATGTCCGATGGAGCCCACACACGGTCGGAATTTCCGACAACACGCTCCGATCCAACATTTTCCATCGGAAAATCCGACCGTGTGTACGGGGCATAAGTATTTAACTTATTTCTTTGGATTTATATTAAGCATTATATGCCCTTATTTTACCCCCTTTTTCACAGTATCGGTTGTTTAGTATTTTGGTTATACGTACCTTACATATTTTTAGAAAGATCAGTATCAACCTTTATAACAACATTCCCTTTTGGTAAGGAACCTTCACTTTACCTATATGGTTTCTTGGGTAATGCCTTCTAAAATCCACTAGATGGCATTAAGTGTTTTTTCATGCATTTGTGTCCACATAATTTTGTTGAAACATTAAGAAGTCTATCTTTTTATTTAACTGAGGGGTTCCTCCCTCTACCTTTTGATTGTCCATTTAAGTGGCTGATGCCATATATTTTAAACCAATTAAAGTTTGTCCTTGTTTTTAGCTAACCAATTACAGCGCTTTCCATTACGCTGTTGGGGTTTATAATGCGCATGCGCGTGCGTCGGTGCGTACCCCTGATGACGTCAGTTGTGACGAAACGGCCGTAGGGTTACAACACTATACGCACCGCGCATGCACGCTTTTAATTTAAACGGCGGTATTGTCGTTTTTATTTTCCTGTCATTTTTGTAAAGGATCCGCATTTTGTTTGCTTTTTATGTGCTATTTTAATTAAACCAACCGAAGATATCTACACCTGCGGAGACTCTTCCTTTGTCTTTTCCCCTTTTTTGGCATTTTACCATTTATTTGAGCTGGAGCCTAGGAAGCTACTACTAATTGCCCTATGAGAAGAGGTCCCGTGATAGGATCTTGGGAAGCACCTCCAGCTGTCGCCGGCTTGTTGCCTAGGAAGGAGGTTGTTGTGTCTGCCCAGCGGTGCCCTTTGAAGTAGGTGGTCTATCTCTATCTACTAAGCCTGTTTGGACCCCCCTGAGTAAGGGCGGTCACAGGCTTTCTAGTAAGCCTCCAATTTACTATCAGGTGGTGGGCAACACTGAACGGTGAAGACTGATTCCTGACCCTGTATAGAACATCAACACATCTTAATTTTTTGGGACTTTCTTTACACAAAATTACTTTTGTTGACTCAATACATAATTCACTATTCATGAACACTCAATGCACTGTTGTTTTGTTATTTATGATTGTTATATATACTTTTTATTAAGGTTTTCGCCATATAGATCAACAGAGTTTATCATCACTTGTTTATATCACTTTTGGATTGCCTATATGTTATGATGCCCTTATATCGGGGTTAATGGTGTATAGCTGCAGGACCGTTTTTCACATTTGTATTCATATTTGTTATTTGATTTCTTCACGCACCGAGCGCAATTCTTCTCTGGTTATACTAGCATTATACCTTTACCTTACAGGGTTTCAAAAAAAAAAAAATTGGTGCAGTTTACTACCGCTTTTAAGCATTTAGCATAACATTTTTTTCTGTCTTTTTTTCTTTTGTCTCATTTTGACAGGCCGGGCAACAGCGCTGGTGGGAAACTGAAATTTCAGTGGACGGAAATATTAAGAGGGGAGAGCTAATTACAAACAATCTAACTAAACTTGTGAAGCCAGAACCATATGAGATCCGCCTAACGCCTATCAACAGATTTGGAGAGGGAGACTCGGCTATTAGAATTATCAAGTATAGTGGTAAGTAAATAAATGATGCTGTTTTGGGGGGGAGGGGTCCGTGTAAATTTAATCTCAAATGAGCTATGTGCTGTTTTTGGGGGTCAGTTATTTGTGTGTGTCTTAAAGTTAAACTAAACAATATTTTTATTCTTACAAAGTTATCAATACACATCAACTACAAAATAACCCTGTAATCCATGTATAGTAAGATAGGGGGGCAAGTGTTGTAGCTTTCATATTATTCTCCTCAATGGGGTCTGTAAGGGGCTCTGATTACTCTGCTACCCCTCCCAACAGTGACTTGACAGCGTAACACCCTTTTGATCTCTAATAGTAACAGAGGTGCCCTGGAAGGGGTGCTTCTGAGGTGATCTCAGCTCCTGTTGAGAGTCCAAAGCAGTG
The DNA here is from genome assembly GCA_037952925.1 of Lithobates clamitans. NCBI lineage: Eukaryota > Metazoa > Chordata > Amphibia > Anura > Ranidae > Lithobates > Lithobates clamitans. The sequence goes on from JBBGZY010001674.1 coordinate 1,299,516, forward strand.
CTTCTGCTGTGAACTTTGAGGATGAATTACTTCCAAGGTGCCTGCAGAAACAAAAGTAGGTGAGAGCTTGTATTGTTCATTTACTGCTTCCCATACATACACTATATTACCAAAAGTATTAGGACACCTGCCTTTACACGCACATGAACTTTAATGGCATCCCAGTCTTGGTCCTTAGGGTTCAATATTGAGTTGGCCCACCCTTTGCAGCTCTAACAGCTTCAACTCTTCTGGGAAGGCTGTCAACAAAATTTAGGAGTGTGTCTATGGGAATGTTTGACCATTGTTCAAGAAGGCCTGGCTCGCAGTCTCTGCTCTAATTCATCCCAAAGGTGTTCTATCGGGTTGAGGTCAGAACTCTGTGCAAGCCAGTCAAGTTTCTCCACCCCAAACTCACTCATCCATGTCTTTATGGACCTTGCTTTGTGTACTGGTCCAAATCATTTGGTGGAGGGGGGATTATGGGGTGGGGCTGTTTTTCAGGGGTTGGCCCCTTAGTTCCAGTGAAGGGAACTCTTAAGGCGTCAGCATACCAAGACATTTTGGACAATTTTATGCTCCCAACTTTGTGGGAACAGTTTGGGGATGGCCCCTTCCTGTTCCAACATGACTGTGCACCAGTGCACAAAGCAAGGTCCATAAAGACATAGATGAGCGTGTTTGGGGTGGAGGAACTTGACTGACCTGCAGAGTCCTGACCTCAACCTGATAGAACACCTTTGGGATGAATTAGAGCGGGGACTGCGAGCCAGGCCTTCTCTTCAACATCAGTACCTGATTACACAAATGCGCTTCTGGAAGAATGCTCAAACATTCCCATAGACACACTCCTAAACCTTGTGGACAGCCCTCCCAGAAGAGTTGAAGCTGTTATAGCTGCTAAGGGAGGGCCAACTCAATATTGAACCCTACGGACTAAGACTGGGATGCCATTAAAGTTCAAGTGTGTGTAAAGGCAGGCGTTGCAATACTTTTGGCAATATAGGGTATGTAAATACTGTACTTGAATGTCCTTGGCCTGGTCACAGACTTCCCTTAACCCTTTCGCCGCAAAGTCCGTATGTCGTACAGACCTAACAGCAGGGGGTATCGCACACAATCCAGTAGCTGCAGCCACCGGGATTGTGTGTGAAACTGACATTCAGACTCCTGCCTGTCAGGTGAGAGCATTTGGGCGGCTCCGCTGCCGTCCGATCGCTTGCACACACCCCGTTGCCGGGGCTCCCCCTGCCGCTTACTGGGCTCCGCTTGCCTATCGGCGGGCCCAGGAGCTCCATGGCGGGTGCCAGCAGGTAGAGGGAAAAGAGAAGAGAAGAGAAGACACATGTCCGCTCTCCTCCTCTTCTTCTTGTGACCCAGAAAGCGGCGTCTGTGCTGTCACTTCTGGGTCAAGCTCTCGGTGTCCCCTACGTGATGAAAAAAAAAGTTAAGTAAACAAAATTTTTTTTTTTTGTGCAAAAAAAATTAAGTTACACCCAAGCACATAAAATCCCTGCCTCCCCCCAAGTTTTGAGCCCCCCCACCCCCACATGTACACACGCACAAACATAAACGCATGCAGCGGGCTGCCTACGCACAAAATCGTTGATTACGATACAGATGTTACATATCGCCACGCACGCCAGAGTGAGAGCAATAATTCTAACACAAGACCACCTCCGTAACACTAAACCCATACCTTTACGGGGCTTTTGAAGCGTCGTCTATTGAAATTATAGGGTACTGAAGTTTGACGCCATTTCACGGGCACACAAAAATGTAAGGTTTGGCATGTTGGGTATCTATTTATTTGGTGCAAACTCGTCTTCTATATTTTGCCAAAAATGTGTGTAATTTATTGTGTTGGTTTGCCCTAAAATTCACGTTAGTGTGTTTTTTACTGAAATGTTGCGTTTCCTAGACCTTTGCGGTAATATCATGTAACATGAAAAATTGAAACTACCACTATTTTGTTCTAAAGGGTATCTGCTTTCAGAAAATATATAATATGTGTGTGTGTTGTGTACTCTTCAGGCCTAAAGTGATTTTTTTAAACATGTGTGCAAAAAAAACCAAATAAAATAAATGCAAAAACGGCTCTGGCAGCTAAGGCTCGGTTCACACTAGAAGCGGCACGACTGCCACGGCGACTTGCAAAACGACTTCTGTATAGAAGTCTATGCAAGTCGCCCCCAAAGTAGTACAGGAACTTTTTTCTAAGTCGGAGCGACTTGCGTCGCTCCGATTAGAACGGTTCCATTGTGTAGAACGGGAGGCGACTTGTCAGGCGGCTAGGTCGCCTGACAAGTCACCCCCGTGTGAACCGGCTCTAAAGGGTTAAAGCAGAACTAAAGGCAAAACATTTTGTTTTCATTTTTGGATAGAGTAAGGGAGGGTTATAACAGTTGTGACAGTTTTTCTTTCACCATTTGTGTCCAATTGCAGAGATTTCCCGTCCCATAGTCAAACAGGAAGCCACAAGGCTTCACTTCCCGATTCCCTTATTGAAGACGACGGTGCCTCCACCCAAGAGCCGAGGGAGGGGTCGGCTTCGGGTGCCGACATCGCGGGCACCCTGGACAGGTAAGTGTCCTTATTTTAAAAGTCTGCAGCTACAGTATTTGTAGCTGCTGACTTTTTTTTTTTTTTTAATTACCGGTAGGTGGAACTCCTCTTTAAGGGGATTCCTTGGGGACCTCCAAGTCACCAAAAGTAGTGTTCCCATTGGAAGATTCCCCCTCCATTACTTTTCTGGGGACAACCCAAAATTTGGGATTGCCTTTTTATTTCACTTTCAATGATAATGGTAAACCGGATAAATAGAGGGTGAATCTCCCCAACGGGGGGCACAGACAGCAATAACAAAAAAAATAAAAACTGACAGGTGTTCTAATCCCCCTCCAATCTATCCAAAACTAACAGTTATACTTTTAACTTTTTCCATTACATTAGCTGTGTTTTGTTTACAGAAATGCTAACAGCAATGCAGTTATTTAACACTAATAGATTTATATATATCTCTCTATATCTTGTAAATGAAAATGTGTGGCTTTTGATAATTTAAGATGAAGGAGATTTTTTTACACATGGTAATAATCTCTTTTTATTCTTGCTTTTCAGCTCCAATTAATCCTCATTTACGTAAGTACCAAATATTCAAATTCTGCAGGATGATTACTAAACCATTGTTGTTTATCACTTTAACTGTGAAATTCATGTAAAATGGGTTTCCCAGAAAACTGGTGTATAGTCATGTGAAGGGCTTCACACCACATCTTCTGAGCTTTTATGAGACATTTGCAGTTACAGATTTCGCACTCACTGCTGTCTGCTGCTAAACTTTGTTATTTTGCCTCAACCTTAAAGCCATGTCATGTAATTTTTAACATTTTCACACTTTTTTTGTGAAATGGTAGGGGTACATTTGTACCCCGTTACAATTTCACACAGGGGGGAAGGCCGGGATCTGGGGGTCCATTTGTTAAAGGGGGCTTTCAGATTCGATTAAGCCCCCCACCCGCAGACCCCCAGAACCACCGGCCAAGGGTTGTGGGGATGAGGCCCTTGTCCTCATCAACATGGGGACAAGGTGCTTTGGGGGCGCTACCCCAAAGCACCCTCCGCATGTTGAGGGCATGTGGCCTGGTACGGTTTAGGAGGGAGGGGCGCTCTCTCATCCCCTCCTCTTTTCCTGCTGCTTGCCAGGTTGCGTGCTCGGATAAGGGTCTGGTATGGATGTTTGGGGGGACCCCCATGCCATTTTTAAAAAATTTAGCGCGGGGTTCCCCTTAAAATCCATACCAGACCTGAAGGGTCTGGTATGGATTTTGAGGGGGACCCCCACGCAATTTTTTTTTTTAATTTTGGTTCGGAGTTCCCCTTAATATTAATACCAGACCCAAAGGGCCTGGTAATGGACTGTGGGGGAATCCCATGCCGTTTTTCTCAATGACTTTTATGTGTATTGCTGGGACCGACAATTCATTATAGCCAGGAGTACTTTTAAATTACTTTTTTTCCTTTTAGAAATGTCATTTTGTGCAGGGACTGTAAACACGGGAAACATGCACCAATTTACAGGCATACTATAGACACCCCCCAGGTACGAAATGTAAAGGAATATTTCACGTTTATTGTTTCACTTTAAGCATTATTAAAATCACTGCTCCCGAAAAAACGGCTGTTTTTGAAACTTTTTTTGCATTGATACATGGACCCGGGTCCCCAAACACTTTTTATGACAATACCTGCATATAAGCCTTTAAAATTAGCACCTTTGATTTCTCCCATAGGTTTTTAAAGGGTGTTCCGCGGCTTTCGAATTTGCCACAAACACCCCAAATTGTATTCGGCGCGAACATCGGGCTCATCCCTATAGCAGAGTAATATCTCCTTATAATCATGTGTATTATAATTGGTCATTGATTTAAAGCAGCAAGTATTTCTTCAATATAGATAGGGAATGGTTGTGAAAAACCACAATAAATGATAATCAAAGAATGTTGCAGTTATGTAGTACAAACCATTCATTAAGGATTTCACAGTGAAGGTAGCAGTAAATACTAGATCCTTAATTGAAAAGGGTTGAGGATTAAGAACTGCTGATGTGAAATCTTGATTTCATTTTCAAGACAGCAGATTTCTTTGTTTTAATAGATACAAGTCACAGTGTCTGTAGATGTATCAACTTCACAGTGGCTAGAGTAATATATCATCGTTTTTCCAGTCAAATCTCAGCAATTCAGCGTTATTTGAAACAGTATGAATGGCTAATTGCCAGAAAAAGTACTCACTGTTACGCTGTTACAATGAAGCTGGGGTTCAGTGAACCAATGATTGGATCTGTTGGATGATGGCAGCGGAGCTGTGTTTCAATCCTTCAGAGTTATCCTCACATAAAGTTGCTGCAAAAGAGGTTTTTCTAGGTAATAGTGGTTACAATCCTTTTGTCAGTGCCCAGTGTTGCTCTATGAAGCCAGAGACAGATTTCTTAAAGTCCCTTTTCAGAGATCTTGCGGCTTGTGTGTGGGTTCCATTGCCGGGTTAAATAATGTGATGATGTCACATAATTGACACGTTTCGTCCTCCAATCAGAGGACTTCTTCAGAATCGCATACTAGCACATTATGAGAAACTTCCCTTAGAATGAAGACCTCCAGTGCCACACTGTCACAGCTGAGAGGGCTTCCATATTCCCCTGGTCTTCCTTCTCGGGGCGTTTGCAGTCCCCGGCTACTTGAGTGGCGGGGGGGCGCAATGACGTCACTGTTTACAGGAGCCACTGTTTATGGCAAGGGCTTTGAATTGTATACCGGACCTTCAGAGCGCATGCATGCACAAAGAGTGCAAGTTTAGAAGATATCCACAATACCTTCAGGTAAGCCTGATTATAGGCTTACCTGTAGGTATACATGGTGTAATAGTGTTTAGTACCACTTTACCCATTGCAAAACAATAGTTAAGGTGAGAAGGGGAGAAAAGAATTATCTGGGGTTGATTAGGAAAAACTAATGGTCAATATACATTAAATAATATTATTTATTTTTGGGGTTGCCTTAAAGGATAAGTTCACTTAAAAATCATCAGATCGCTGGTGCCATAAATCCCATACAGGCAAGAAGATACACTGACAGGAAGAATCAATGAAATACCTCAGTGCTTCACAGCACTTTAGTAGTTCATTAGTAGTAGTTCATTAAGAACTACAAGCCAACATCCGCAAAGCATGTTGGGACTTGTAGTTCTTTTATACACAGAGCTTGGTGTACTCTGTGTATGAATGATGCGGCCATGTGGGCGGAGCACCGCACGGCCGTGCTGATTTCAAAAAGTGACAGCTAGTACGGGGAACTTCTCCCCGTACTGCTGTCACAGGGAGGATCACAGAGCGGCTGCAGGAACGGTAATATGTTCCTAAAGGTGAACTTATCCTTTAACTAAGATTCAGTGCAGATCAAAGGAAAATCATGCTAAAGAACCAGTAACGATATTATTGCTATAGAGTATTTTACTTATGATTTCTGCAAACACTGCACACATTTACAGAGCAGATGCTGTCTAAGATCCTTGAATACATTCCAAATTTTACAGGTAAAACAGCCATAATGGAGGAGGAGGACCAGGACTTACAAAGTAGGCCCCAAGAATGTAGATGACATTTTTTTTAGGGTGTAGCAGCCCTTTGACACCCCCAAGAAAAGATAGCTCCTCCAGAGGCAGGGATAGGTTAGCATTTCACCCCAGGGCCCCCAGAGTCCATGGCTAAAATGGGGAGGACCAAGAAAGGATATTGGATACCAGTAACTTCTGTCTTTTTGAAGTTTTATTGCAGAACAGTTAAGGAGATGAGGGTTAGGGAAACACAATAACAGATCACTTATAGACTCTCCAGATGAATGTCCAGCTTCACAATGTCAGAACCTTAAGCCGACCGGCAACACTAAGCACATTCCCAAATTTCAGTGCATGCTCCAAATAAGTCACGAGGCCCTTCTCAGAGACTAGCCTTCCTACTGGCTCTCTCCAGCAAGGGGCCTCCCCTGGATCTCATCCTTGGCACAATTTCCTCCAGAACAGGCAGGACAGCTTCAGGACCACTTCAGCACATGTTAGGCCCCAAAACAGGCTATTGAGCCTAACAGCAGAGCTCCATCAAACCACACTTCCCTAGGCCTCAGCCCAGGGGAAGAGAGCGAGCACATGGCCTGTCCCAAATAATTATATCCTTCTCCCGCATGCACCAGTGGTATAAACCTACTGGATTATCTGAAGGAAATATAAATATTCAATAACCCAGTTATGCTTGTGATATCTCATACTATGACCAGTGATACCAGTGATATCTACTGGTGACAGTGAGAAATCACAAGTTAACTTAAGTTTAGGGAAAAACCAGATGAATAATTATACAATCAGTCTGAGCTAAATACAGCCCAGCCAAAACTAAATTTACATAGTAGCCCCTGTTTAGGACAAGGGGGCTACAAGGGCATAGCAAAAACGGGAACATATTAATATTTTAAAGTCTCCCTGTCATAAGAGAGGTATGAGGGCTGCCATTGCTGGTCTTCTCTAAATGCTTGTTTCCTGGTATCAGTACATTTTGAGTCACACACCAGGAACATAAATGGAGTAATTTCAAACACAGTGACAGTTTTCTTTCCATATTGTTACTTTTTCACTTGTGTTACAATATACAGTATGCAAAATACAATTACAAAGCAATACAATATTTTCAAAGGAACAATATCAAAGCAAAAATTATGCAGTGCTTCTGTATAACCAAAACTAACATTACTGTCTCTTTAAATCACCTCAAAGCATAATATCACAAAAGCATGATACAAAATGTGAATAAAGAGTCCATCAATGTCCTTTCTTTTTATATAGGGTTATAAAACCACCAATTCAAGCAAGAATGTAAAAAAGTTGTTAATGTTTCCAAACATGCAAATAAATCAATAGTGTCCACCACTGTGTTCTCCAACACTCTTCATGCAATGGTGACATCCCCCTCGCCCAATGTGCCCTCACTTGGGGGATTAGACCAATGAATGGTCTACACAGTGGGGAACATAATTATTTGATCCCATGCAGTTTTTGTACGTTTGCCCACTTGCAAAGAAATGAAGGGTCCTATCATTTTTGTCATCGGTGTATTTTCAATTATAGAGACAGAATATCGACCAAAAATCCAGAAAAAAACACATGATACAAATGTTATAAATTGCGTTGTAGTTCAGTGAGTAAAATAAATATCTGATCCCCAAGCAAAACATGACTTAGTACTTGGTGGAGAAACCCTTGCTGGCAAGCACCGAGGTAAGATGTTTCTTGTAGTTAGTGACCAGGTTTGCACACTTCTCAGGAGGGATTTTGGTCCACTCTTTTTTACAGATCTTCTTCTCCAAATCCTTAAGGTTTCTTGGCTGTCGCTTGGCAACTCAAAGTTTCAGCTTCCTCCATACATTTTCTGTAGGATTAAGGTCTGGAGACTGGCTAGGGCACTCCATGACCTTAATGTGCTTCTTCTTGAGACACTCTTTTGTTGCCTTGTCGGTATGTTTTGGGCCATTGTCATGCTGAAAGACTCATCCATGACCCATCTTCAGTGTTCTGGCTGAGGGAAGAAGGTTCTCATCCAAGATTTTACAATACATGGCCCCGTCTATTGCCCCCTCAATGTGGCAAAGTCGGTCTGTACCTTTAGCAGAAAAACAGCCCCAAAGCATAATGTTTCCACCTCTGTGCTTGACTGTAGGGATGGCATTCTTAGGGTCATAGTCAGCATTTTTTTTCCTTCGAACACAACGTGTCCCCCTTCTCAAGAAGGCACATGTACAGTCATGCCAATGAACGTCTAAAAGATTCAAAGAAGGATTGGGAGAAAGTGCTGTGGCTAGATAAGACCAAAATTGAGTTCTTTGGCATTAACTCAATTTGTGGTGTTTGGTGGAAGAAAAATGCTGACTATGACTCCAAGAACACCATCCCTAAAGTCTAGCATGGAGGTGGAAACATGATGCTTTGGGGCTGTTTCTTTTCTAAAGGTACAGTCATGCCAATGAACATCTAAATGATTCAGAGAAGGATTGGGAGAAAGTGCTGTGGTCAGAGACCAAAATTGAGCTCTTTGGCAATAACTTGACTCGCCGTGTTTGGATGAAGAAAAATGTTGACTATGACCCTAAGAACACCATCCCTACAGTCCAGCACGAAGGTGGAAAAATGATGCTTTGGGGCTGATTCTCTGCTAAAGGTACAGGCTGACTTTGCCACATTGAGGGGCCAAAGGATGGGCCATTTATTGTAAAATCTTGGATGCAAACCTTTTACCCTCAGCCAGAACAATTAAGATGGGTCGTGGATGGGTCTTCCAGCATGACAGTTACCCAAAACATACAACCAAGGCAACAAGGGAGTGTCTCAGGAAGAAGCACATTAAGGTCATGGAGTGGCCTAGCCAGTCTCCAGCACTTAATTCTATAGAAAATGTATGGAGGGAGCTGAAACTTCAAGTTGCCAAGTGGCAGCCAAGAATCCTTAAGGATTTAGACAAGATCTGAAAAGAAAAGTGGACCAAAATCCCACCTGGGATGTGAGCAAACCTGGTCACCAACTACAAAAAATCGTCTGTGCCTCTGTGCTTACCATCAAGGGTTTCTCCACCAAGTACTAAGTCATGTTTTGCTTGGGGATCAATTACTTATTTTACTCACTGAACTGCAACTTAATTTGTAGCATTTGTTTTATGTTTTTTTCTGGGTTTTTGATATTCTGTCTCTATCATTTTAAATACACATACCGTATATACTCGAGTATAAATCGAGTTTTTCAGCACATTTTTTTGGGCTGAAAGTGCCCCCCTCGACTTATACTCGAGTCAAGCACTTTTCTGCAGCAAAAAAATTCATTTTCCGAACCGAATTTGGGGCCCCGTATCTCAGGGCCACTTGGTGCTAGGAACCCCAAATGTGGTGTGCAAACCCATTGGAACTGGTACCATAACATATCCAAAGCTAGGGTTCCTAAGACCAAGTGGCCCTGAGATACGGGGGGCCCCAAAACCGGTTCGGAAAATGTCATTCTCTGCTGCAGAAAAGTGCTTGACATTTTCTGAACTGATATTTGGGGCCCTGTATCTCTAGGACACTTAGTGCTAGAAACCCCAGCTTTGGATATTTTATGGTGCTAGTTCCACTGAGTTTGCACACCAAATTTGGGGTTCCTAGCACTAAGTGACCCCGAGATACGGGACCCCAAATTCGGTCAACTGTGTCCATCTGCAGCAATGTCATTTCAGGACCATTTGGGTTCAGAGACCCCAAATTTTGGCTGCAGCTAGGGGGCATCTAGGAACCCTTAACTACAGAGTTTGAAGATTGGGGGACCTATGGCTGCAAATGGGCACAGTGAGGCATGCAAATGGGCACAGTGAGGCTGCAAATGGGCATTGTTGACCCTCTTTTCCACTTACAGTTGCTGTGCATTTCTCACCCTCGTCTTATACTCGGGTCACTAAGTTTTTCCCATTTTTTTGTGGTAAATTAGGGCCTCGACTTATACTCGGAACGACTTATACTCGAGTATATACGGTATGATATAAAAAATATAGACCGTTCCTTTCTTTGTAAGTGGGCAAACTTACAAAATCTGCAGGGGATCAAATCATTATTTTTCCCACTGTTGGGATCTTTCATGATGTTCCACTGTTACAGAAACCTCTGGGTTATTGCTCTCCTCTCTTTGGGCTCACTTCCACTTATCCACATCACCAAAGAGAAAACTGTACATAGTGATTATCCTTTAAAATAACTGGTCTTTATTTAAATAATATCTAATGTCCAGAACACTCACATTCACATGGTGCTGTGAGTGCACCAGACTGTATAAAGTCAAAAGCCTTAGGCCGAGAGTAACGATTCCACATAATATGTTTACCACAATCCTCATATGCCGTGTGCACTGTGACATGATGTCAGAATGGCTGGCCCCTACCCTACGCATTGTGCCACAGGGTCACGTGGCTTTCTCTGGGGGATGTCCCAGCAGCCGCTTTCAGGGGAGTGGAGACATAAGGGACAATGGCTGCAGAGCCTGGGCTGCGACATCATCCATAGATTTACTATGAGGCATCCGTTGTCTGCTATCCTTCCTCTCCCCTAAAGCTGGTACTGAAAGCCGATCACTTGACTGGAGCAGAGCGCCCTTCAATTAGGTAAGTATACACATTTTCAAATGAATGTTTGAATAAATATACACTAGATTACCAAAGGTATTGGGACACCTGCCTTTACACGCACATGAACTTTAATGGCATCTCAGTCTTAGTCCGTAGGGTTCAATATTAAGTTGGCTCACCCTTTGCAGCTATAACAGCTTCAACTCTTTTGGAAAGGCTGTCCACAAGATTTAAGAGTGTATCTATGGGAGTTTTGGACCAGTCCATCAGAAGCGCATATGTGAGGTCAGGCACTGATGTGGATGAGAAGGTCTGGCTCACAGTGTCTGCTCTTATTATCTCAAAGGTGCTCTTATTATTTCAAAGGTGTTCTATCGTGTTGTGTAGGCCAGTCTAGTTCCTCCACCCAGATCTCACTCATCCATGTCTTTGTGGACCTTGCTTTGTGCACTGGTGTGCAGTCATGTCGGAACAGGAAGAGGCCATCCCCAACTGTTTCCACAAAGTTGGGAGCATGAAATTGTCCAAAATGTCTTGGTATGCTGACACCTTAACAGTTCTCTTCACTAGAACTAAGAGGCCAAGTCCAATAACTGAAAAACAACCCCACACCATAATTCCCCTCCACCAAATGATTTGGACCAGTGCACAAAGCAAGGTCCATAAAGACATGGAAGAGCAAGTTTGGGGTGGAGGAACTTGTGCAGACCAGTCAAAGTCTTGACCTTAACCCGAAAGGACACCTGTGGGATGCATTAGAGTGGAGACTGCAAGCCAGGCCTTCTTGTTCGCATCAGTGCCTAACCTCATAAATGCACTTCTGGAAGAAAGGTCAAACATTCCCATAGACACACTCCTAAATCTTGTGGACAGCCTTCCCAGAAGACTTGAAGCTGTTATAGCTGCAAAGGGTGGACCAACTCAATATTTAACCCTACGGACTAAGACTGGGATGCCATTAAAGTTCATGTGCGTGTAAAGGCAGGCGTCCCAATACTTTTGTTAATATTGTGTATATGAAAATTGTTAGTACATTCAATGACTTGACGAACGCCTTTCAAAAGGACTTCAACATTTTGTTTGCTTTTAACATTAAATTTTGGAATCAATATAATTTACTGATCAAAAATTACATACACTGTTAGAAATTTGTTAATTCAAGAAAAATGTTCAATCCTTCCTTTTGAAGGCGTATTCTGTTGTTCTGGCAAAGGAACAGTCTATAGAAATGAGTTTTGTAACATTATTTCAGTATATACTGTGTACATAAAGTAATGGGTCCCACGTTCTTCGATATCCCCCTAAGTACTATCTAAGCTTATTGTCCCACCCAGTTGAGAATGCTTATACAGTCCAGGAAGATGTAAGAGGTTTGAGAAATATAAAAAAAAATAACTGAAGAATGTGAAAGCTAACTTTAACTAAAAGCTAAGTTCACTCAACCATCTTGTTTTTAAAACGTGTTTTAGCCTAATTATTAGCCGTTACCTTGATAGCTTCTGGTTTTATTTTGCCATTATAGAGAATGAATCCTCAGTACTCAATCTCATTAAGGGCAAGTGCATACTTTCCCAGGTTAATAGCCAGACCTACGGATTTAATGATAGACATAATTTTGTCCATATGTTTTAAGTGCTCTTTTCTACTAGGACTGAACTTAGCTATGTCATCAAAATGGAGAACCATGTCCATCCAAGAGACAATTGAGCCTTTGACTGAATGTAGCTAATGGCTTTTAAAGACATAGAAGAAGACATGAAAATGTGCAACAAAAAAAAAGACGGGGGAAAGTGAGAGGCATTATTAATATAGCCAGTCAGATGATTGTATTTGCTGTCTGGAAGAAATATTGAGGTTCCAGAGGACTAGACAGTAATTCTAAAATCTGGTAGGTTAGAACAGTGTTTCCGCAACCTTTTTTCAGCCAAGGCACCCTTTAAAATTAGGCACAATCTCTAGGCACCCCATTCTAAAATGTAAAAAATGAAATAGTTTTACATAACACAGCAACATCCACACACATAGGACACCCAACAAGAGAGGTGATTTGTTCTTCCAGAGCAATTACACCATTGCACACAGGTGTTAACTAATACTGCAATGATTTTCTCCCTTATTAAGCTAATGTGCTCCCCAGTGCTCACAGAGAGGACCAGGGGAGGTTCAAACAAGAATGCTGCGTAGGCAACCAACGTCTTCCTTATCAACCAATGACATCATTGGTTGTTAGGACGTCAGTAGCTGGAAGGTTGTAATGGTGCACAATAAAAAAAACCTTTGGCTTTGTGTAACTAAAAGGCAGGATTCATCCACCCGCTGGCTTGTATACAGTTTTGTTGTAATTTTCAAGGCACCCCTGAAGAAACCTAATGGCACCCCAGGGTGCTTAGGCACGCTGGTTGAAAAAGGCTGGGTTAGAACAAACAACATAAAGGGGATACCAGCTCTGGGCATAGCAGAAGATCACAGCTTACACTTCAGAAGCCTATGGAGCTGTAATGCACAGGCATGAGCAGAAGAGTGAACCTCGCGGCACAGAATGTAAACGCACACCAAAAGGCTGTGGATTTTCTTTTTCTTTCACTTTCGATGATAATGGTAAACAGGACAAATAGAGAGGATAAATCTCCTTGTTGAGGGCACAGAGAGCAATAAAAACTGACAAGCATTCTAATCCCTCTCCACTCTATCCACAACTAAAAAAAAGTTTTGTCTTTTGTTATACTTTAAAATGGACATTGCATGGATTATTTAAGAGCGCAAAGAGCAATATAGGTTTGCCAAGCTTATTGGTATGTATTGTCGGGTGGGCACCTCCATCCCTCAAATAATGAACAAATAACAAAGAATCCACCATAAATGGGACTTTTAAGGGGCCAAGCTATATATTACATGTACACCATTGTTAAAATTCCATACATTTATTCAAATTCATATAAAACATTAAAAAATACAACATCGTCCAGACAAGGCATGACTTCCTTTGTAAGGTCACAATATGTTCCACTATAAAATAAAAGATTTACCCTCCCAACCCTTCTGTATACTGTTGCTGAATTCAGGCTAAATAATTTGCAAGATTCTAGATGGCAATTACAGGGGGGGGTGATTGTCATTGAATGTTTACAATGCTTAGCTACAAGGCACCTGAACTCTGCCTCACTACTGACCCCTGAACTCTGCCTCACCTAAAACTGACCCCTGAACTCTGCCTCACCTAAAACTGACCCCTGAACTCTGCCTCACCTAAAACTGACCCCTGAACTCTGCCTCGCTTGCTCTTGACCCCTGAAATCTGTACCACTTATTACTGATCTCTGCCTCACTACTGACCCCTGAACCCTGCCTCACTCTTGCTACTAACCCCTGAACTCTGCCTCACTATTGACCCCTGAACTCTGCATCACTTGCACTGACCCCGATCTCTACCTCACTCACTATTGACCCCTGAACTCTGCTTCATTTACTACTGACCCCTGAACGCTACCTCACTACTGACCCCTGAACTCTGCCTCACCTAAAACTGACCCCTGAACTCTGCCTCACTTGCTACTGACCCCTGAAATCTGTACCATTTATTCCTGAACTCTGCCTCACTACTGACCCCTGAACCCTGCCTCACTCTTACTACTGACCCCTGAACTCTGCATCACTTGCACTGACCCCGATCGCTGCCTCACTCACTACTGACCCCTGAACTCTGCCTCATTTACTACTGACCCATGAATACTACCGCACTACTGACCCCTGAACTCTGCCTCACCTAAAACTGACTCCTGAACTCTGCCTCATTTACTACTGACCCCTGAACTCTGCCTCACTACTGACCCCTGAACTCTGCCTCATTTACTACTGACCCCTGAACTCTGCCTCATTTACTACTGACCCCTGAACTCTGCCTCATTTACTACTGACCCCTGAACTCTGCCTCATTTACTACTGACCCCTGAACTCTGCCTCACCTAAAACTGACCCCTGAACTCTGCCTCACTTTCTACTGACCCCTGAAATCTGTACCATTTATTCCTGAACTCTGCCTCACTACTGACCCCTGAACCCTGCCTCACTCTTACTACTGACCCCTGAACCCTGCCTCACTCTTACTACTGACCCCTGAACTCTGCCTCACTACTGACCCCTGAACTCTGCATCACTTGCACTGATCCCGATCTCTGCCTCACTCACTACTGACCTCTGAACTCTGCCTCATTTACTACTGACCCATGAATACTACCGCACTACTGACCCCTGAACTCTGCCTCACCTAAAACTGACCCCTGAACTCTGCCTTACCTAAAACTGACCCCTGAACTCTGCCTCATTTACTACTGACCCCTGAACTCTGCCTTACCTGAAACTGACCCCTGAACTCTGCCTCATTTACTACTGACCCCTGAACTTTGCCTCACTACTGACCCCTGAACTTTGCCTCATTTACTACTGACCCCTGAACTCTGCCTCATTTACTACTGACCCCTGAACTCTGCCTCATTTACTACTGACCCCTGAACTCTGCCTCATTTACTACTGACCCCTGAACTCTGCCTCATTTACTACTGACCCCTGAACTCTGCCTCACCTAAAACTGACCCCTGAACTCTGCCTCACCTAAAACTGACCCCTGAACTCTGCCTCACCTAAAACTGACCCCTGAACTCTGCCTCACTTGCTACTGACCCCTGAACTCTGTACCACTTATTACTGATCTCTATCTTACTATGGATCCCTGGACTCTGCACCTGTTTAAGCCATGGACAATATTCAGAGCAATGAAAACCACACCCCATTTTTGCTAGGGTGCGCTGCACGCACCACGCTTTCATTTTCTCAGGCAGGAGGGCCCAACTTATGATCTTGCACACAGGTTCACTGCTTTTAGAAAACACCACCATTGCCAACCTTACTGAGAAGGTGCAAAGAGCACCATAGGCACCATATTGTGTCACTCTTATAATTTGAGACCTGACCCCCCCCAATATTCCTAATATGCATGGGGTGGTGACAGTGGTTCAGTCTACGAAATGGCTGCTGCTATTATTTAAAATGTAACGGTTATACTTTACATTGCTGCTGTGGATGAAACATTTTTTTATATCTTATAGGCAGACTTATGGTTTCAATTATTTCTTAGAATTTGTGGATATGAGGCTGCAGGGATATGTAACATATTTTCTGTCCAGAACTTTTAGTATGAGTACAAAAGTTCATGCAGTGCCCTTTGTCGCTGCTTTATGAATTTCTTTACTTAAAAAAAAAAAAATTAACACCATGATTCCAGGTAAAGTTCAAATCTCTTTCATTACTTGTCTCGTGAACTTCTCTGAGCCCATCTCTGTTTTTTACACTTCCTGTATTAAATTTTCATGAATACTTTTAGGTCTCTTAGTTACAAGGATCCAAATAGCATACATTTGCTGAAACCTATGCAATTTTTTTATTTTTATTTTTTTTTCTTTTTTTTCAATACCTATTTTGTACACTAGACTGAAGGTTGGTTACTATGGGTAGGCTTTATCTACACCACTAAAAACTCATTTTGCTGTTGGGAAAATAAATGTCTTCCTTAGTATCATTCAGGGTCCCGTCATATTTATTTTGCATGTGCTTTAGGATGTGATAGAGCAGATATTCTCAACATGTGGTACATGTATTCTCTGGGGCGCATCAGCCAGATTCAAGTGGTACTCCTGCTCATCAGATTTAACTCTGTAGACTAGCAAGCAAAGCTAAACATTTTATATTTTTTACATAAAAATCTAAATTTTAAAGCTGAAGGGATTGTTTGGAAACTACTGATACTGTGCCAGTTGCATTGTTGTTTGCTATCTCTGAGGACTACAAGACACCTCCCTCCTTATGTTACAGAAAGAAAGATAGTTCCAACTCCAGGATTTTTTTACCTTTGCAGTCCCCTCCGATACTGCAATGCTTATTAAAGAGTATCCCCATATTTATTGACCACTAAGGATGAGCTCTGGCGTGTTCGCACACCTCACGTGCAGAGCCCACCAGGAAGTCGGCACTGCGTTGCGCTAATCACATGCAGTGAGACATTTCCCAATCTCTGCAGCCGCACATTGGGGCAATGTCTCACTGCCTGTGATTAGCGCAGCGCCGACTTCCTGGCGGGCTCTGCACGTGGAGTGTGCGAACACACCGAAGCCCTCTGGGTGGTCAATGTACATTGCAAGAAATTTACCAAACTTTGTTGTAGATTCCTGCCTGTTTCTGCTGTTAAGAAAAAAATTTTTTTTTTTTTATTCAGCTGTCAAGAGGGAAGCCCATTGACAGCTGATGACTCATCAGTTGTTAAAGTGATTGTACAGGCAGAAGATTTTATTATCTTAATGCATTCTATGCATTAAGATAAAAAAACACCTGTGTACAGCAGTCCCCCTAATACTTACCTGAGGTCCCTCTAGATCCAGCGATGTTGTAGGATTGTCTTGGCTGCCAGAGACTCCCCTCCTCGTTGGCTGAGACAGCAGCACGGCACTAGGGATGAGCCAGATGTTCGACTCGGGTGTTCGCCTGTTTGCTCGAATAGCGAACAATTTTGGGTGTTTGCGGCAAATTCGAAAGCAGCAGAACACCCTTTAAAAGTCTATGGGAGAAATCAAAAGTGCTAATTTTAAAGCCTTATATGCATGGTATTGTCATAAAAAGTGATTGGGGAGTCCTGCCCCAGGGGACATGTATCAATGCAAAAAAAAGTTTTAAAAACGTCTGCTTTTTCATGAGCAGTGATTTTAATAATGCTTAAAGTAAAACAGTAAAAGTGAAATATTCCTTTAAATTTTGTACCTGGGGGGTGTTTTTAGTATGCCTGTAAAGTGGCGCATTTTTCCTGTGTTTAGAACAGTCCCTGCACAAAATGACATTTCTAAAGGAAAAAAACGTCATTACTCGCGGCTATAATGAATTGTCGGGTCCCAGCAATACAGATAAGTCATTGAAAAAACCGGCATGGGATCCCCCCCAGTCCATTACCAGGCCCTTTGGGTCTGGTATGAACATTAAGGGGAACCCCCAAACCAATTTTTTTTTTTAAAAATTGCATGGGGGTCCCCCCAAATTCCATACCAGGCCCTTCAGGTCTGGTATGGATATTAAGGGGAACCCTGCACCAATTTTTCTTTAAAAAATGGCGTAGGGGTCCCCCACAAAATCCATACCAGACCCTTAAGGTCTGGTATGGATTTTAAGGGGAAACCCGTGCCAAAATGAAAAACAAATGGCGTGGGGTCCCCCCAAAAATCCATACGAGACCCTTATCCAAACACGCAACCTCCTTAACCGTACCAGGTCACATGTCCTCAACATGGGGAGGTTGCTTTGGGGTGGCCCCCCCAAAGCACCTTGTCCCCATGTTGATGGGGACAAGGGCCTCATCCCCACAACCCTTGCCTGGTGGTTGTTGGTGTCTGCGTGCAGGGGGCTTATCAGAATCTGGAAGCCCCCTTTAACAAGGGGACCCCCAGATCCCTCCCACCCTGTTTGAAATGGTAAAGGGTATGTTGTACCTGTACCATTTCACAAAAAAAGTGTCAAAATTTAAAAAAAAAACAAGACACACCTTGGGACAAGTCCTTTATTAAAAAATAAAAAAGTCCATTCATCTTCTTCCATGGCTCCGCCGACGCACAGTTCTTTTATGAGTGAAGGCAGGGCCGCACGGA
Source organism: Lithobates clamitans (assembly GCA_037952925.1). Lineage (NCBI taxonomy): Eukaryota > Metazoa > Chordata > Amphibia > Anura > Ranidae > Lithobates > Lithobates clamitans. Next base: position 1,317,855 of record JBBGZY010001674.1, read on the forward strand.
GACTTCCCAATGGCTTCCCCGTGGCGTCAGAGGGGGCGGGGGCACCCGTTTACGTACTCAGGTGGTCCTGCCCCCTCTGACACCACGGGGAAGCCATTGGGAAGTCCCCATGCATCAGAGGGGGGCGGGGTCACCCAGGTAGATCACCGTGTGGCCCCGCCCTCAGTTATAAAAGAACTGTCATCGGCCTTGAAGTGTCATACGGCGGGTGCCTCCCATGGAGGCGGATCTTTTTTATTTTATTTTTCGGTCCATCGGCGGAGCCATAGAAGAAGATGAATGGACTTCGTGGGACATTTTTATTTTTTAATAAACGACTTGTCCCAAGGTATGTCTTGTTTTTTTTTTTTACATTTTGACACTTTTTTTGTGAAATGGTACGGATACAATGTACCCGTTACCATTTCAAACAGGGGGGGCCGGGACCTGGGGGTCCCCTTGTTAAAGGGGGCTTCCACATTCCAATAAGCCCCGTGCCCGCAGACCCCCACAACTACCGGGCAAGGGTTGTGGGGATGAGGCCCTTCTCCCCATCAACATGGGGACAAGGTGCTTCGGGAGGCTACCCCAAAGCACCCTCCCCATGCTAAGGGCATGTGGCCTGGTATGGTTCAGGAGGGGGGGCGCTCTCTCGTCCCCCCCTCTTTTCCTGCCTGCCAGGTTGCATGCTCGGATAAGGGTCTGGTATGGATTTTGAGGGGGACCCCTATGCCATTTAAAAAAAAAAATTGGCGCAGGGTTCCCCTTAATATCCATACCAGACCTGAAGGGCCTGGTAATGGACTGGGGGCATCCCATGCTGTTTTTTTTTAAATTTTGTTCGGGGTTCCCCTTAATATTCATACCAGATCCAAAGGGCCTGGTAATGGACTGGGTGGATCCCATGCTGTTTTTTTTTCAATGACTTTTATCTGTATTGCTGGGTCCCGACAATTCATTATAGAGGCGAGTAGTTTTAAATGACTTTTTTTCCTTTAGAAATGTCATTTTGTGCAGGGACTGTTCTAAACTATTAAATATTTCACTTCTATTGTTCACTTTTAAGCATTATTAAAATCACTGCTCCCAAAAAAACGGCCATTTTTAAAACCTTTTTTTGCATTGATACATGTCCCCTGGGGCAGGACCCAGGTCCCCAAACACTTTTTATGACAATAACTTGCATATTAACCCTTAAAATTAGCACTTTTGATTTTTTACGTTCGTGTCCCATAGACTTTAACGGTGTTCGTGTGTTTGAATGAATTTTTTGCTTGTTCGCATGTTCTGCTGTGAACCGAACCAGGGGGTGTTCGGCTCATCTCTACACGGCACCATTGGCTCCCGCTGCTGTCAAAGTCAGTCAGCCAATGAGGAGAGAAAGGGGGCAGGGCCAGGCTGCAGCTCCGTGTCTGAGTGGACGCAGGGAGCTGTGGCTCGGCACGGGTGCCCCCATAGAAAGATGCTTGCTGTGGGGGCACTCAACAGGAGGGAGGGACCAGCACCGAAGAGGAACCCGAGAAGAGGAGGATCAGGGCTGCTCTGTACAAATCTACTGCATAGAGCAGGTAAGTAGAACATTTTATGTTTTAACTAAAAAAAAAGAGCCTTTACAATTTACTTTAAGGACGTGTGGCCAGCTTCGCGGCCCACTCCTTAAAGTGGTTGTAAACCCACATGAAAAAAAAAAAAGACCTGCCAAAGCAAGGCATAATGAGCTAGTATGCATAGCATACTAGCTCATTATGTAATACTCACCTGAGATCGAAAGCCCCCGCTGCAGTGCCCATACACAGCAACGGTGACATTTCTCCCCAGAGTTACTTCCAGGTATCGCGGCTCCAGCGCTGTGATTGGCCAGAGCTGCGATGACGTCACTCCCGCGCATGCGGGTGGAAGCCGCTGGTAACGGCACACTCACTGAAGTGAACGCCACGTACATGCCATTGCTTCAGTTTGTTTCAGTGCGCATGTGCTGATGACATCGGCACATGCAAATACAGGGGATGTCTCCTAAACCGTGCAGGTTTAGGAGATATCCAGGGGTAGCTATAGGTAAGCCTTATTATAGGCTTACCTGTAGCAAAAAGTGGATTGTAAGGGTTTACAACCACTTTAACAAACTGCTATTCACTGTGCCCAAAGCTCTGCCCAATCTGTGCAGTGCATTGTTTACACCCGCCGAACGCTCTACAAATTCGGGTGTTGTTCGGGGCCGAATTTCTGCTGGGCCAGAACCGTTCGCCCAACTCTATCAACAGGTATTCTTCTGTAATGGCAGGGTCTTTACAAGGGTAAAATGCAGGTAAATGTACATATATTGCAGAGATCTACTGCCTATATCTTTTCTTTTGCCTTGACATATTCTTTAAGCTGGGAAAGGGCCTCATTTATCAAACTGTTTGGGAGGAAGAATATTTCTGTTTTAATGCACCGCAAAGAGCATCTAAAGTACTGTCCATCATTTGCTACTGAACTGCTGCTGTGAAGCTCTGTGACGCCCGCTGCGGCACATGTAAAAACTGCGGCTTGTGACAGTTTAAGCAAGTTTTCCATAAGGCGCAGTGCAAGGTATTAGACAAGTAAGTCTTCACCTCTTACAGTCTGTAATGGAAAACCGCAGGTCATCTGTGACCTGGGGCTTTAAAACACTGAAGGGTAAATGGACTCTGAAGCAAACACTGATTGGTTTCCATGGCTTCCATGAATATATGCACCTGAGCTTTGTAAGTAACGCCGAGATGCTTAATTACCTATTCTATTACCGCCAAAACCCATTGGTGTGACTTAATGAATGATTCATAACGTCTTAATAAAATAGAGAAAGTACATTGGGCAATCACAATCGAGCTCTCTTATCCGCAATTAAAGTTTCGGAATGGATAGTTTCTACCGGAGATAATTCTGGAAGGTGAAATGGCAGTAAAGTCGGAGTATAAATCTGCACGAAGATCTATCTTACTACTGCCTGAAAACGTCCTTAAGCGTGAAAAGCTGTTATTAATCTTCCCTAGGTTCATGCTGAGCCCGGGATTATTTGCAGTTTTATAGGTTCACAAACAAGCTGAGAGTCTGACCTTTTGTTATCCAGATGTAAAGAAAATGATATGATTCATCTATCATCTCCATAAAATATCTGAGATGCACTAGAACAGAGCACATTTCATTTATTAAAGACCCCCCCCAAAGTTCACCGGATGGAGCCCGCTGTTAGTATCATAGACAAAATACAAACAAAAGTCTAAGGATTACCTCCTACAAAGAGCCTTCCATTTTCATCGGAGCCCGGAAACAATAAACGATGGCGCGTATGTCTGTGATTAAAATAATTGCAAGTTGGAGGGCCTGTAACGAACAAGATAAAGGACGATTTATAGCTTCAATGCAGGATTCCTTTTTATAAAAACAATAATTAACTCCAGAACCCCAGCTGTAGTGTTTATATACCATAGACACAGTTGGAAGCCGTTAGAGTCGTGCAGAGTAAATCCTTGCAAAATAGGCGCAATTTGCTAATTTATATGCAGAATATATGAGTATTACAGGGCGGCTACTGTAAATTATGAACAGCTGAGGTACGTAATCTACAGTAGACGGCTTGTACATGATCTAAATACGGCACCTAGCAAGCGGAATCTGCACAGGAAATACTCAACTGCTGTTATAAGTCAAATATTATCACAAATGAGACTTACACAAGCCAGTAAAAAAAAAAAAATAACATTACAAATGGAGCATGCAAGATTCACAAAACAGAAAAAAAAAATAATAGTGTGAACTGTAAAATTTTAACCACTTCAGCCCCGGAAGATTTGACTGCTGAATGACCAGGCCATTTTTTGCGATTCGGCACTGCGTCGCTTTAACTGAAAATTGCGCAGTCGTGCGACTCTGCACCCAAACAAAATTGACGTTCTTTTTTCCCCACAAATAGAGCTTTCTTTTGTTCTTATTTGATCGCCTCTGCAGTTTTTATTTTTTGCGCTATAAACAAAAAAAAAAGCGACAATTTTGAAAAAAAAAACCCACAATATTTTTTTACTTTTTGTTATAATAAATATCCCCATTTTTTTATAAAAAAAAGCTATTTTTTTCTCAGTTTAGGCCATAAAGACACGGATGAGTGAGTTTGGGTTGGATCCATAGACACACTCCTAAACCTTGTGGACAGCCTTCCCAGAAGAGTTGAAGCTGTTATAGCTGCAAAGGGTGGGCCAACTCAATATTGAACCCTATGGACTAACACTGGGATGCCATTACAGTTCACTTGTGTGTAAAGGCAGGCGTCCCAATACTTTTGACAATTTAGTGTATATCTTAAAGAGCTTGCAGACCAACTCCATATTTTTTTTTAAAAGCTTCAATATTGAACCCTACGGACTAATGCCCCATACACACGGTCGGACTTTGATCATACATTCCAACAACAAAATCCTAGGATTTTTTCCGACGGATGTTGGCTCAAACTTGTCTTGCATACACAAGGTCACACAAAGTTGTCGGAAAATCCGATCATTCTGAACGCGGTGACGTAAAACACGTACGTCGGGACTATAAACGGGGCAGTAGCCAATAGTGTTCATCTCTTTATTCTGAGCATGCGTGGCACTTTGTGCGTCGGATTTGTGTACACACGATCGATCGGAAATTCCAACAACGGATTTTGTTGTCGGAAAATTTTATAGCCTTCTCTCAAACTTTGTGTGTCGGAAAATCTGATGGAAAATGTGTGATGGAGCCCACACACGGTCGGAATTTCCAGCAACAAGGTCCTATCACACATTTCCTGTCGGAAAATCCAACCGTGTGTATGGGGCATAAGACTGGGATGCCATTAAAGTTTGTGTGCGTGTAAAGACAGGTGTCCCAATACTTTTGACAATAAAGAAATAATAATAAAGTGTAAAGCGACAGGTCAACTTTACTTTGTTTTTCCTTCGTCGGTTTTCTTTAATGCCAAGATCTTTATATATAATAACATGTTACAAAATGTGCTACTTTCCGCTCAAAATATTTCACCTTAACTACCTCTGCATGTCTAAATGAAAGACAGTAATAGAGCAGAAGAGATTTATTGTATAATAATATTCCAGTTATTCTTATTTTACCTTTTGCAGGTGAATTCCATTGTGGATTTGAAGATGGGAATATCTGCCTATTTACTCAAGATGATGCTGACATCTTTGACTGGACAAAGCAAAGTGCTACCACAAGGCACACAAGGTATACGCCAAACACCGGACCCACCACAGATGCCGGAGGATCCAAACAAGGTATATATATATATGTATTTTACACCATGTTAAAAAATGATATTTGTTAATCTAATGTATATTTCTTAAAGGATGGACATACCTGTTACAGTGTGAACTTTGTTGGAGTAACGGGTATTTACATTGCATTACATTATCATTCTTTATTTTGAAACTACAATGACAATTACGTCTATTATTGTCTTGGAATGTTTTATTACCTTATTGTTTGCTTATGAAAACTTTCAATAAAAATGTATTGATAAAAAAAAAAGCTATTTCAATATATTCCCAAAAGTAGTATTCATCCAAAAAAGATCTTCCTGGAAAACCTTGTGACATACACTATATTACCAAAAGTATTGGGACACCTGCCTTTACACGCACATGAAATTTAATGGCATCCCAGTCTTCGTCCGTAGGGTTCAATATTGAGTTGGCCCACCCTTTGCAGCTATAACAGCTTCATCTCTTCTGGGAAGGCTGTCCACAATGTTTAGGAGTGTGTCTATGGGAATGTTTGACCATTCTTCCAGAAGCGCATTTGTGAGGTCAGGCAATGATGTGGTAGAGAAGGCCTAGCTCACAGCCTCTGCTCTAATTTATCCGAAAGGTGTTCTATTGGGTTGAGGTCAGGCCAGTCAAGTTCCTCCACCTTAACTTGTTCGTCCATGTCTTTATGGATCTTGCTTTGTACATTGCTCCAAATCAGTTGGTGGAGGGGGGATTATGATGTGGGGTTGTTTTCAGGGGTTGGGCTTGGCCCCTTAGTTCCAGTGAAGGGATTTCTTAAGGCGTCAGCATACCAAGACATTTTGACAATTTCATGCTTCCAATATTGTGGGAACAGTTTGGGGATGGCCCCTTCCTATTCCAACATGACTTTGCACCAGTGCACAAAGCAAGGTCCATAAAGAATGGATGAGCGAGTTTGGGGTGGAGGAACTTGACTGGCCTGCACACCCAAACTGTTCCCACAAAGTTGGGAGCATGAAATTGTCCAATATGTGTTGGTATGCTGACGCCTTAAGAGTGCTCTTCACTGGAACTAAGGGGCCAACCCCACACCATAATCCCCCCTCCGCCAAATTATTTGGACCAGTGAACAAAGCAAAGTTCATAAAGACATGGATGAAGGAGTTTGGGGTGGAGGAACTTGACTGGCCTGTACAGAGTCCCGACCTCAAACCAATAGAACACCTTTGGGATGAATTAGAGTGGAGACTGCAAGCCAGGCCTTTTCATCCAACATCAGTGCCTGACCTCACAAATGCGCTTCTGGAAGAATGGTCAAGCATTCCCATAGACACACTCCTAAACCCTGTGGACGGCCTTCCCAGAAGAGTTGAATCTGTTATAGCTGCAAAAGGTGGGCCAACTCAATATTGAACCCTACATACTAAGACTGGGATGCCAGCAAAGTTCATGTGTGTGTAAAAGCAGGTGTCCCAATACTTTTGGTAATATAGTGTAGGTAAGTGGAAACATGTTCATCTGTTACCCCTGGAATATTTGTTGTCTGCTCATATATAGCAAATGTAAAATCATCAGTGTTAGGGCTCGTTCACCCCAGAACACGATGCAAGAAACCCATGTTCTGTGCGTTTTTCCTAGTCCCTGATCCCCATCTCTGCAGTAAGAAGAGTTTGTTTAGCTGTCAAAAATCCCAGAGTTTCTCTTCAGCTAAAACCTCATAGGAAAACAGATATTATGGGTATTATTATTGCTACTACAAAAATAACCTTTATCTACAGCACTGGTCCCTAGCAGGTACTATGCTGACAGCTCTCCTGCTGCCTGTTCTTGATTTAGACATACTTTACGTTAAGATCAATGACACTCATTGTCACAGTTGACACTGCAAGCTGCTATAGAGAAGGTTAGCTGGCAGGTCCCATCAGTTTTTGCTATGGGGCCCCATAATTCGTGGTTACGACCCTGGATGTAGCACACACACTGAGAAAGCTTTGTTCCTATTTCTCCACAGCAAAAGGAACAATTGCATATCACTAGCACAAATGTTTTCTATCATGGTTTTTTTTTTAATTATTATTATTTATTCTTTATTACATTTTTTCTCAATTACAAAACTTCATAATAAAAAGAAAAAAGAAGCTAAAAGACATTACAATCAAGATATTTTCCAATAAGTTAAATTTTTCTTTCCCAAGGTGTCTTTCAGGACAGCACCTGAGAGATGGCGACTCCACCCACCGGAAACAGGAAACACCTTCTTCCTCCAAACTTTAAAGGGAGGCGCCTCCCTACCATACCTCAGGTTTTGTGTTTCCTCCGGCCCGGAGGGAACATCTTTTGGGAGGGGAGTCAAGGTCTCTCAGGTGCTCCTGGGAGACGGGGCTTCCTTCTCTTTTTTTCCTCCACAGGAGACCCGCTGTCCTCCCGGCCTACCCAAGCAATCGCAGCGGTAGGAATCGGGCTCCTCTTCCCCTCCTAGTGCTCGGTGAGAGCCGAAGATCCAGTGACCCGCGCGGTCGTAGGAGCGGTGGTGCGCGTGCGCCGCCATTTTTGCCGGCGGTCGCGTCGGAAGTGACAAAGCGGGTCACTGGGTCAGCGAAAGCATAATTTCTGGCGTGGACGCAAGGGGGGAGGAGCGAGGACAGGAGCTGGCGCCTATTTCCGCTTCTGGTCCGGTGTAGATGCACTATGGGAGTCCGGAAGCGGCATATGAAGCCACAAGTGGAGAGCTGCACACCAGAGATGGAAGACTCAGTGTCTGCAGCGGTGGGTACAGGCACAGGTGCCAGCAAAGCTCAGGTAGGAGCAGTGGTTTTAAGTCCTTTACCTGGGTTTGGTCTATACCTTTTTTCTCTACCCCCTAGTGGCAAGGGGCCTGTCTGGGCACTAGAGGCTGACCGGTTTCTTCTTAGTGCACCTGTGGGTGATTCTTATGAAGCTGAGTCTGGGTCTCACTAAAAGGTCCCCTGGTTTTTTTCCTTTTTTGTTTTTTCTCTCATAGGCTAAAAGCTCTGACCCAAAAAAGAGATGTCCTTCTTGCAGGGCCAAAATCGGAGAAAATTGGAAAAAAGCCCTGTGCAGTACATGCATTGCTTCTTTAGTCAAGGAAGAATCATCTTCGGTTTGTGATGACCTGGTTGCCTCTGTAAAGAAGGAACTATATGCCACGATTCAAACTTTTTGTGACTCTTTAGTTAATCCAGTTGCTAGTCAGCCATCCACTTCTGAGGCTTCCCAGGGTTCCCTTTCTATCCCGGTGGTGGAAGCTTTATCTGAAGACCCCTCAACCAGGGAAGAGCAGTCCCCTGCTCCTTCCGTTAAAGATTCGGAAGAGGAGGGTGAGGAGGCGGAGGTGGCCCCTTCCAAATTTAAGCTTTCCCTTGAGGAGGTAGATGGGCTCCTTAAAGCTATTCATGTTACGCTTGGCTTAAGTGAGGAAAAGAAGGAATTATCTCTTCATGACCGCATGTATGCGGGATGAAATGAACCTAAGGGCCGAACATTTCTGGTCCATTCGGTCATCTCTGACGCCATTGCTAAAGAATGGCAAGATCCAGAGAGAAAACCCTTTTTTTCCCAGAGCCCACAAAAGGCGCTTCCCTTTTGAGGAGGACACTTCTGCGGTGTGGAATAAGGTGCCCAGGTTGGATGCTGCATTTTCCCAGGTCTCAAGATCCACAGACCTGTCCTTTGAGGACATGGGGGTTCTAAAGGATCCAATGGACAAACGCATGGATCTTTTGCTCAAGAGATCATGGCAATCAATCATGAGCAATTTGAAGCCAGCAATGGCCACAACATGTGTGGCCAGGAATCTGGAATGCTGGGTGAACCAGCTTAGATCACATATAGTTGCAGATTCATCCAAACAAGAGATCTTAGATTCCTTTCCTACCCTGATCTCTGCAGTGGCTTATATTGCGGATGCTTCGGCTGAAGCAATTAAAATGTCAGCTAGGTCTGCAGCTTTGACAAATGCTGCAAGAAGAGCTCTATGGCTAAAAACTTGGCCAGGGGATACAGCTTCAAAGAGCAAACTTTGTGGGATTCCTTTTTCAGGTGACCTTCTTTTTGGCCCTGATCTAGATAATATTCTAGACAGAACTGCAGATAAGAAGTCCTTCCCGGTCAAGAAGAAAAAGCAGGCCCCAAAACGTCTTTTTCGACCTCAAAAAGCTCAAGACCAGGACAGTAAGTTTCAGGGGGGTTGGCGGAAGATTAGGAGAGTTTCTTCTGCAGTGGTCAGGGATAACTTCAAATCAGTTTATTCTGACCACTCTCTCGCAGGGCTATACTCTCGAGTTTTCCAGAAACCCCCCAGGAAGGTCTCTGTTAACAAATACCCCTCGAGATCCAATAAGGGCCCTAGCCATGAAGTCCTCTCTAGAGGAACTGATGCAGCAGGGTGTAGTAATCCCAGTGCCACCAAAAGAACAGTGGGGGGGATTCTATTCGTATGTCTTCCTGGTAAAAAAACCAACAGGAAGATTTCGATTAATTCTCAATCTAAAGCAGCTAAACGTAGCCATCAAGTACAGAAGGATCAAGATGGACTCAATTTTCACTGTCAGAAAGCTACTGACTCCAGGTTGCTTCATGGCGTCAGTGGATTTAAAAGATGCATACCTGCATATTCCAATCTCATCCCAATCTAAGAAGTATCTCAGGTTTGGCGGTAAGGTTGGAGGGCAGAATCCAGCATCTACCATTCAGAGCCTTACCCTTCGGGCTATTTTCCGCACCACGAATTTTCACCAAGGTGATGGCAGAGGCACTAGCTCCGCATTCGTCTTCAAGGAATCGCAGTAATTCCTTATTTAGAGGATCTGCTATTTTTCACCCCCTCAAGAGAGGAATTGCAGAGAAACGTAGGCAGAGCATGCAGCCATCTGGAGTCTCTCAGATGGATTCTAAATCTCCAAAAATCTTCCCTGAACCCATCTCAGGAGATTCGGTTTCTAGGGTATATAATAAATTCTGTAGCTCAAAGGATCTTTCTTCCTTCAGAGAAGAAGGAAAAGATCCAGGATACAGTGTCTTTACTGTAGACTAACCAGCAGCTGACGGTAAGGCGGGTCATGTCAGCTCTGGGTGTTCTGACTTCGTCAATGCCGGCTGTTCAGTGGGCAAGGTTACACTTCAGATATCTGCAGGCCTTTCTTCTGAGATCCTGGGATCACAATTTGGAATCTCTAGAATCGGAAGTAAAAATTCCGACCCAGGTGAAGAGGTCACTATGGTGGTGGAAGAGGCAGGATATCCTATCGGAGGGGTTAGTCTGGGCCTTTCCGATCGGAAAAAGGCTGACAACCGATGCCAGTTTCTGGGGGTGGGGGGCTCACCTAGAAAAGGATTTCACTCAGGGAAACTAGTCCAGGAAAGAGGTGACAAAGTCCTCAAACTGGAGAGAGCTCAAAGCGATCGACTTGGCTCTGAGGTCGTTCGCTCAGGGTCTTCAGGATCAGCATGTTCAAAGGAGCAAATCGCTGCAAGTACTAGCCATGGACATTCTTCGGTGGGCAGAAGGACACTTGCTGTCTCTATCAGCGGTCCACCTAAAAGGGTCCCTGAACAGGGTGGCAGATTTCCTGAGCAGAAACCCCATTCAGGAAGCAGAATGGTCTCTGAACCCAGAGGTGTTCACTATGATTGCCGAAAAATGGGGGCTGCCAGATGTGGACCTGTTCGCCTCAAAGGAGAATGCCCTGGTTCCGCTATTTTTTTCCCTAAACAGTCACGACGGGTCACTAGGGACAGATACTCTGGCGTATCCATGGAAATTCCATCTTTGCTACGCTTTCCCCCCATTCCAGTTAATTCCCTTAATATTAAGGAAAATTCAGAAAGAAATGGTACCAGTCATTCTAATCACACCCTTTTGGCCAGAAAGGGCCTGGTTTTCAACCGTTCTGAGAATGGCGGTCCAGCCTTATTGGCATCTGCCCCTTGGGCATGATTTACTATTACAGGGTCCTGTAAATCATCCAGAGGTAGCCACTTTGGCTCTCACAGCCTGGTATCTAAAAGAGCAGCTCCTAGAAAGCAAGGGCTTTTCCAACCGATTGATTTCAACACTATTATCAAGTAGGAAAAAGGTGACTAGGGACATTTATTCCAAGGTCTGGAGGGTTTATAAGACATGGTGTAATTCATCTGCCCAGGACCCAGGGAGTCTTGTTACCGTTCTTGAATTTTTACAGGATGGAGCCGACAAGGGACTAGCAGTTAGTACCTTGAAGGTGCAGGTTGCTGTGCTAGCAGTGTTCTTAGAAAGATCTGTGGCCTCAAATCCGTTGGTAACCAGATTCTTTAGCTCCCTTACGAGATCCAGACCAGCACCGCTTAAAGTCTTTCCTAAATGGGATCTGTCTTTAGTCCTTCAGTCTCTAACAAAGAGTCCCTTTGAACCGTTAGAAGAAGCGCCACTCAGATATCTCACTTTTAAATCTGTGTTTCTGATTGCCATGGTCTCTGCACGCTGGATCAGTGAGCTCAATGCTTTATCAATTAAGGAACCCTATTTGTCTATCTTTCCTGATAGGGTTATACCTGGGACAGATCAGAAATTCTTACCAAAGATAGCTTCACTACAGAATCCTGTTCAAGACATTATACTTCCAACCTTCTGCCCCAACCCAGCAGGGGAGGAGACTTGTTTCCACATGTTGGATGTCAGGACTTTGTTATGCTATTTGGAAAGAACAAGGTCCTTTAGACGTTCAGATTCGCTGTTTGTGCTTTTCTCGGGCAACAAGAAAGGTTGCCAGGCTTCTAAGGTTTCTTTAGCAAGGTGGCTGAAACTATCCATTTCAGAGGCTTATTCGCATGCAGGTGTGTCCCCACCAGCAGGAATTTGTGCGCACTCAACAAGAGCACTAGCAGCCACTTGGGCAGAGAAAGCTGGCGCCACCCCTGAACAAATTTGCAAGGCGGCAACATGGTCGAGTTTTCACACATTTGTGAAACATTACAGGCTGGACCTCACATCTGCTAATGATCAGGCATTTGGCAGAAAGGTCCTGCAAGCTGTTGTCCCGCCCTAAGGGGTAAGTCTCTGTTATCCTCTCAGGTGCTGTCCTGAAAGACGCCTTGGGAAAAATCAAGTTAGACTTACCGGGAACTTGTTTTCCAGAAGTCTTTCAGGACAGCAACATCCCGCCCTATTGTATTTAATATACTATGCTGTGACTAACGTATGTGTTTATATGTTCCAGCCGGGCCCGGAGGTCTTTTCTATTACAACTGAGGTATGGTAGGTAGGCGCCTCCCTTTAAGGTTTGGAGGAAGAAGGTGTTTCCTGTTTCCGGTGGGTGGAGTCGCTATCTCTCAGGTGCTGTCCTGAAAGACTTCTGGAAAACAAGTTACCGGTAAGTCTAACTTGATTTTTTTCCACATCACATTATATGCCATCCATCTTTATCCCCCCCATCCCTCTAGCACCCCATTAACTTACGATCCTATTTCTTTCTTAGCTCCGTGGTTACTTTTATGTATACCAGTGAGCATTAACTATTTCATGCTGGATATCGCATCCTAAAAGAATATATTCCAGCACATCTTGGACAGCTTATCTAAAGTATATTTTTCATACCCATCCCGTTTCCTAAGTATTGCCCTAGTCTTTCTCCATCTCCTTCCCTCTTAAAGGGGATATCCCATTTTATCCAACCATGGCCTCCACATCTTTTCAAATTCCCTGAGGTTTCCTCTTTTTATATAAACTGCTTTCTCCTTCTATATTAACTCACTTATAGTATGAATCCATTCACTCACTGACAGGGGTCTCCTTGACTGCCACCTCTGAGCAATCAGTTTCCTTGCTTGGAATAAACACCTTAGCACTGCTAATTTGTTACTCCTCTCTTCCCCCAACACCCTCCTATATCCTAGCACACAGAGCCTAGGTTCCATCTCCAACGTCGTCCCATAGATTTTATTTATGGTGTCGAGAACCGCTACCCAGTATCGGAATAACTCTTGACATCTCCACACCATATGTATAAGGTCTCCAGTCCCCTGGAATCTAGGACAATTGGCATCAGTTCTTTTACCAAACGAGAACAATCTCTTGGGGGTATAATAAGCTTCTGTGTATCAACATCAAGTGTGATACTTTCTGTGAGGGGGAGACTGATACCAGCGGCCCCAGCTCCAGTAGCCTCCTCAAAAAAAAAAACAAGGAGAGGGGGCCTCTAATGCAGCGTACACACGGTCGGACTTTTTGACCGGACTGGTCCGATGGTCCCGATCGTGTGTGGGCTTCATTGGACCTTCAGCTGACTTTTCCAGTCGAAAATCTGACGGACTTTAGATTTGGAACATGCTTCAAATCTTTACGTTGTAACTCCGCCGAACCCAGAAATCCGCTTGTCTGTATGCTAGTCCGACGGACAAAAACCGACACTAGGGCAGCTATTGGCTACTGGCTATCAACTTCCTTATTATAGTCCGGTGTACGTCATCACATACGAATCCATCGGACTTTGGTGTGATCATGTGTAGGCAAGTCCGTTCGTTAAAAAGTCTGTCGAAAGTCCGTCAAAAGTCTGTTGAAAGTCCGTCGGACCAGTCCGGTCGAACAGTCCGCCCGTGTGTACGCGGCTTTAGAGTAGACATTTGTAACACTTTTATTAGTATACAGTTTGCACTCACATTTTGATGAGTTATCATGAGCATATCAGTCCCAAAGTGGATAAATCTAGGTGCCACTCCTGCTAGCTGCTCCCTCCGTCTGTGTCGCTCCGGCACTGTCTGGAAGAGTATCACTCTGTTGCGGATGGAAGCTGGCTGCTGTGGAGCAACTCGAGGGTCAGAACGAGGCTTGGAACTCAGGGCAGGGATGGCAGCAGGGAGATGACTAATGGATGCGTTTCTTGAGCATGCGCGCTGCGATAGTACGGCAAGCCGCGCTCCTTTCTCAACAGGCTTACTCTTCCAGACAGCATCGGTGTTTTGCCGAGAAAGTTCCCCTCGGCGGATAATGACCCCCCTGTAGTGCGCAGGCGCAGCGATTGCGCAGTAGGAACAACAAGGGAACCGCCGAAAAGAGCCGAAACTGAACACCTGAGTCAGCTGTACATGGCGCCTGTGTGCCAAGACGATTGTAAAAATAAAACACTTTGTAACAGGCCGCTCGCCAAGCTTCGGGCACGGCCTCGCTGCACTTGGCATTTTAATATTCTAGCTCTATGTCCACTTGGATGGTGGGGCTTTAACGTGGGCTTAGGTTAGAATGTAGTGCGCAGGCGCCATATACAGCTGACGCTTAGCTGTTCCTCTTTGGCTCTTTTCGGCGGCTCCCTTGTTCCTGCTGCGCAAGCGCTGCGCCTGCGCACTACAGGGGGGTACTTATCCGCCGGGGGAACTTTCTCGGCAAGACACCGAAGCGGCACAGACGGATGGAGCAGCTAGCAAGAGCGGCACCTAGACTTATCAACGTTGCGACTGATATGCTCATGATACCTCATCAAAATGTGAGTGCGTAAACTGTATGCTAAAGAAAGTGTTACAAACATTCTACTCTTAGAGGCGCCTCTCTCCTTGCTTTTTTTTTTGCAGTTTTGGAACCCAGTTTCTGTTCTCCTATAACGGCAGCCCTAAGAGCTTTTGGACATTATTCCCGAAACTCCCCCCCCCCCTTTTTACACTGATCAGTAGAGACTGTGTATTAATGATATAAACCTTTTTTTGTAATTGGGAGATATGAGCCTAAATTATTGCACCTATACCTGTACCCCAGTAGCCCCCTCCTCTGTTCTTGTGTTATCTCCCCTATATTCCCTTCCCATCTCTTCCTACCATTAAGTGGCTCCAAACCTATACTGGCTCTATTACGTTTTATTACATATTACGTTTTCTATCATGTTAAAAAATGTCTTCGTGTGATAGTGACCAGTAATTCTACACTGAACAGCAATACTTGTTTTTTTCAATCCCCAGATGCACTTTCAATGCCCAGATTTCATAATATTTGTGTGTTTCGGAGGTAAAAAAGATATATTGGTTGCCCTGTCATTTCCTGATGAGCAACCAAAATCGAATGTTTGCCTTAATTGCCAAGGTTCAGTTGTAAGAAGATCTATTCTAGTTAAGCAGGTTTATAGTATGGATTGTAAATACCAAAAGGTATCTCCGATTGAAGTGATTGTAATTGCTATTCAGTCTTTGTTCAAATTTAAAGTGGTTGTAAAATCAGAAGGTTCTATGCATTAAGATAAAGAGCCTTCTGTGTGCAGCAGCCCCCCTCGGCCCCCCTAATACTTACCCGAGGTCCCTCTATGTCCAGCCATGTCCACAAGTGTCTCGGCCATTCGAGACTCTCCCTCCTGATTGGCTGAGACATTGGCAGCTTGCTATGGGGGCACCCGAGCCGAGTCACCCCCCGCTCTCTCCTTATTGGCCGAGACAGCAGCAGCGGAAGCCAATAATAGCTTCAACTCTTCTGGGGAAGGCTGTCCACAAGGTTTAGGAGTTTGTCTATTGGAATGTTTGACCATTCTTCCAGAAGTGCATTTGTGAGGTCAGGTACTGATGTTGGACGAACAGGCCTGGCTTGCAGTCTCCGCTCTAATTCATCCCAAAGGTATTATATCGGGTTGAGGTCAGGACTCTGTGCAGACCAGTTAAGTTCCTCCACCCCAAACTTGCTCATCCATGTCTTTATGGACCTTGGTTCGCAGTCATGTTGGAACAGGAAGGGGTCATCCCCAAACTCGTCCCACAAAGTTGGGAGCACAAAATTGTCCAAAATGTCTTGTTATGCTGACGCCTTAAGAGTTCCCTTCACTAGAACCAAGGGACCAAGCCCAACCCCTGAAAAACAACCATACACCATAATCTCCCCTCCACCAAATGATTTGGACCAGTGCACAAAGCAAGGTCCATAAAGACATGGATGAGTGAGTTTGGAGTGGAGGAACTTGCCTGGCCTGCACAGAGTCCTGACCTCAAACCGATAGAACACCTTTGGGATGAATTAGAGAGGAGACTGTGAGCCAGGCCTTCTTATCCACAGCAGCGCCTGACCTCACAAACGTGCTTCTGGAAAAATAGTCAAACATCCCCATAGACACACTCCTAAACCTTGTGGACAGCCTTGCCAGAAGAGTTGAAGCTGTTATAGCTGCAAAGGGTGGGACAATTCAATATTGAACCCTACGGACTAAGACTTGGGTGCCATTAAAGTTCATGTGCGTGTAAAGGCAGGTGTCCCAATACTTTTGACAATATAGTGTATAATCTTATGGGAAGATTTTTGTTGAAATGAATGGTCTGGTGGCAGGATCTTTTTAAGGAAAAAAAGGGCCTGTGCTTTAATGTAGTAATATATCTGGATGATTGTTGATACATGCGTTTTATTTGCCAGGTTTCTTTATGTATATTGAAACATCACGACCTCGGCTGGAAGGAGAGAAAGCTAGACTACTCAGCCCTGTCTTTAACATAGCGCAGAAGAATCCCTATGGGTCCAGCAATACTGCGTATTGTTTTAGTTTTTACTATCATATGTATGGAAGACATATAGGTAAGCTCATTTTCACATGTAGTTGTAATTTTCCACATTTCTTTATATGGTCCATTCTTTACCTAAAATAAAAGGGAGTATGGAAGTATTACCCAACCACTGGCTCAGGAATCGCATAAAGCAGCCAATTCTTAAAGTGGATTGCCAGTGTTCGATGCTCTGGCTACTATTTCTGTCTATCTCTCCGCTGATGAGATTTTACTCACTTACTGTCCATGTGGCAAAATTCCAATTAGTTACTTGGGGAATCTATTCAAAGTGCATTTATACAGGAATAAAAATGGGCTAGTCTCCGATGATATACAAAGTCTTAAAGCGGAAGTAAACCCATCCATAAAACAGTTACCTTGCCAGCACGTGCCGGAAATGTAACACTCCCATTGGTTGTGCTCTCAACCAAACTGTCAAACCATCCAATGGCTGGTGTCATAACGGATCACATGTGCAGCATCATGGCAGTTGTAGATTAAAAAGAGGCCAAGATGGCAGCTTCCTTGGCTGAAAACGATAGGAGGGTTTACTTCCACTTTAAGCACGTGAAATGTGGACTGTACAGTGTTTTACAAAGTATATTTCTGCTGTAGCATGATGTCTTCTACAGTTCATTTCCATACCACTGACATGGAAATTTATAGATAGGCAACTCCTATCCTCGTATTGATTAATGGTCCCAAATTAATAATAACTACTGCAGTAGGGAACAGACACAAAAGATACACTCCGCATCTTTCCAAATAACTGTTCTGCTTTATTATGACGCAATTGAAGGTTTTTATACACATGATTACGTAGGTATCACAATAATATTACAATTGTACATTTATGGTAACAAGGGGCGTAACATAGGCAGGCTAATTCTAATCAGGACTCGAAAGAATGCAAACATGTAATGAAAACATTATTGGTGCCGTGTGCACAGTGAGGGCAGAGTGCAATACATACAACATAGAATACAATTATATACAGAACGTACACATTTCCTTTACACCACTATGTGCAAGTCAGTGTAGAACTTGGAAAATGTGCAGTCAAAAGGTCCTTTCATTCTGGTGTTTACTTGATACTTAGTCTTTCTATTTACCGTGGTACCTTTTGTGCATTAATATATTGTAGTGGATGTCAACAACTATTAAATTATCTTTGAGATTTTTCTTGAGAGGGTACATGAGTCACCAGGTTTCAATGTAAGAATAGCTGAATTTACTTAACCACCTCAATACCAGTACATTACATCACCTTTACTTTCCAGGACATTTTTACTTGGTCTTGCAACTGTGTGCCCTAATGAATTATATATCATTTTCCTGAGACAGAGGGGTTGATTTACTAAAACCGGAGAGTACAAAATCTGGTGCCACTCTGCATAGAAACCAATCTGCTTCCAGGTTTTATTGTCAAAGCTGATTGTTATTTTAATAGAAAAAAAAAACTGAGACTTTACAAACATGTTATACTTACCGGCTCTGTGCAATGGTTTTGCACAGAGCAGCCCCGATCCTCCTCTTCTCAGGTTTCCTGGCTGGAGCTCCTGGCCCCTCCCTCCTGTTCAGTGCCCCCCACAGCAAGCAGCTTACTACGGGGGCACCCGAGCCGCATCACAGCTCTGTGTATCTATTCAGACCCAGAGCCGCTGTTCTGCCTTGCCCCCCCTCTCTCCTGATTGGCTAACTGAGTTTGATTGGCCGCAGCGGGAGCCAATGGTGCCACTGCTGTGTCTCAGCCAATCAGGAGGGAGAGTCCCGGACTGACGAGGTACTCTTGGAGATCGCTGGATAGAGATGGGGCTCAGGTAAGTATTAGGGGGGCTGCTACATGCAGAAGGTTTTTTATTTTTATCTTAATGCATATCTTAAAACCTTCTGACTTCACAACCCCTTTAATTGAACAAGCTGAAGTTAGAAGCCGATTGGTTACCATGCACAGCTGCACCAGATTTTGCACTCTCCAGTTTTAGTAAATCAATCCCATAGTTTTCTATTGGTGGCATTTTTATTTTTTTTAGTATGTAATATAAAATAGACTTGAAATGTAGAAAACACTGATGTTTTTACTGCCGATCAGTTTTTGAAGCCCTAAAATGACAAGACAGTACAAACTGGATGTGCGGTTCGTTTCATTCCAAATTGAAATCCAGACAAATTTTTTTTTTTCGGTTGTAACCGAATTTCCGAATTACAATAGTAACGAATTTAAACGAATCCAAAATGGCAAAACAAAATTTTGGATGAAATTCGAATTCAAATACTTTTCTATTAGAATTTGAATTAAATAGTTTTTGATAAAAAAGAATAGAAAATAATGGAATATAATAGAAAAGAATATATTAGAATGGAAAAGAATAGAATAATAAAGAGTAAAATGGAACATAATACAAAATAAAAGGATAGAAAAAAAATAGAATAGAAAACAAAGGGATAGAATATAAAATAAAAGAATAGAGTAGAACAGAACAAAATAGAATATAAAATAAAAGATTAGAATAGAAAATAAAGGAATAGAATAGAAGAATAGTATTTGTGTAAAACAAGTGATAAAAATGTCATATGGGTACAGTGTTGCATCGACGCACAATTTTCATTTAAAGTGTGACAGTGAAGAATGCTGAAAATTGGCCTGGGCGGAAAGGAGGTAAAAGTGCCTGGTATTGAAGTAGTTAAAGTGGAACTAAACCCATTGATTTAACATTTTAAAAAAAAGTTATATTTGCGGGAATGTAAGGGTCACATTGGTTGTGGTCTCAACCAGACTGTTAAACCATCCAATGACTGGTGTCATAACTGATCACATGTGCAGCATCATGGCAGTTGAGGATCAAACAGAGGCCAAGATGGCAGGTTCCTTGGCTTAAAACAATAGGAGAGTTTAGTTCTGCTTTAAGGCTGATCATAAATTTACAACATTGTCACTAGTAATCCTGCTGCTGACAATTTGCCGAAATCAGCCGTGACAGGATTGCTAAAAAGCTGCCTGTTTTTGTTGCTCCCATCCCTATGGATCGTGATTTTGCGGTATTCCAGCCAGCAACAGAGCAACATCTTACTGCGTGATTACAGAGAGAACGATTTCATAGGAACACCCAAGCAGCCTTTTTGGCAATCCTGCCACTGGCAATTTGTCGCTAGCTGCAGAATTTCCCATGTGTTATCTGTGTCTAACCCCAAAAATGGAAACAAAAAATGGCTGTTGTAACAGCTTAAAAAGTGTTAGCATGAGGTAGGCTTTAATTTGTTAGTCTAACACTATCCTCTACAATGCTGCTGTCCAAGAGTGGCTAGGTTGTTCCTCCATAGATACAATGGATGAGTGAGTGTAGCCACCTTAATACAGAAAGTGTGTTACTGAAAAGATTGCCAGGTGACAATAAAAAGCTTAAAAAAAAATGCAGCAGCATTTTAGAAGGCTTGACATCCTCCTGGGGGGTTCTCAGGGTGGTTACTCAACGTTTTACATTTGGTGCCCCATGCATGCAAGGCACAGCTTTAGTCTCCAAGTATAAACTATATACCCCCCAGAAGTAGGGGTTCAGCCACCTTTATAGGTTATTAAATAAAAGAGTAAAAAATTATTGCGTTTAACCTAAAATAGTAGGCGGACAGCAGCTAGCATATATTACGGGCAATAATCTACAGATATATCAAAGAAAAATGCAGCGCATAAATGTTCATAAAGGAAGGGAAAAAGTTCATCAATCCCGGAAAGCACTCGATAGATAAGTAATCCTTGACTTATAGGTGAGTAATAGTCTTCCACCAACACCACAGTATGTCAAGCCTCTTACCCTTAAGAATGGACCACTAGATTAGAGGCGGTCATTAACGCCCAAACACCAATCTCCTCTGAGTCTTAGCCAACACGGACTGCTCTAGCATGAATCCAGGCATCTCTCCGCACGTTAAAAGGTGTAAGAACAAATACCACTTCATGATGTAGTATATCAAACCACTTAAAATTTATTATAACCACATAGATATACTCACACAGTAGATGATAAAAACGAGCATGTCAAGTAAAACACTTTTGACGGTTTCAAACCTGCAAGATGGCCGCAGTCCACATGTCCAGATCTCTACCCAAAAGAGTAGAGTTCCTAAAGGATAACTCAGAGGAGATTGGTGTTTGGGTGTTAATGGCCACCTAAAATCTAGTGGTCCATACTTAAGGGTAAGAGGCTTGACATACTGTGGTGTTGGTGGAAGACTATTACTCACCTATAAGTCAAGGATTACTCACCTATTGGGTGCTTTCCGGGATTGATGGACTTTTTCCCTTCCTTTATGGACATTTATGCACTGCATTTTTCTTTTATACCTTTATGGGTTAGACCATGCCAATCTGATTTCCTTCAAACTGGAGTCCTCCATTAGAGGTAGGAGGAGGTGAGCCTCGACAGGTTGCACTGGACCACTTGTAAGAAAAGCATCCACTAATCATTATGTAATCAGTGCAGACAAAAGTAATACAAGAAACATACAACATTTTATTTGTTCAAAAGTTTCTCAGATTCCTTCAAAACAAAGCATGCAGATGGGAAAACGCATCTTCAGCCATAATAAGACACCCAGAGAGCAGCCATTAATCCTGTTTACTGTCTCTGTGTATTTGTAATCAGTCTCTTGTTGCGCAGAGAGCTCCTGATCAATTCTCATCCGTCTCTCTTCCTGATCGATCTCTTCACACCTGAATCGGTGAAACAAAGATTTAAATTCAGTGAAATTCTCCGTCTGTGGCTTGTCAATATGTTTGTCCCTGAGACTTTATCGATGATCAACATTTTACCGTTTCAGATTTGGTATTTGTTTGCTCAGACTGCATTTGTCATTTTTATGATA
Organism: Lithobates clamitans; assembly: GCA_037952925.1. Taxonomy (NCBI): domain Eukaryota; kingdom Metazoa; phylum Chordata; class Amphibia; order Anura; family Ranidae; genus Lithobates; species Lithobates clamitans. The sequence continues at coordinate 1,339,415 of JBBGZY010001674.1, forward strand.
TGCAATATGGATGAGAAAAAACATCTGTATGTCATTCCAGGGCTGTCCGTTTTGAGTCTTGATTTATTAAGTAGTATTTTCTGTGAGATAGATGTATCTAAGATTGGCCCTTCCGTCTCTGCCCAGAAAAGGTGACTAAAAATAATCACATTTTTTTTTTTTTGTAGATTTTATATTACGTTAGCAAAATTTAATATCTACAAAAAAAAATGTTAAATAATAATTGTAAAGATTTAAAAAATGCACATCATAAATTATAGTTAGAACAACACAAACGCTAACATTTGCTCTTATCAATTGTAAATATTTAAAAAGTATATAATAAAGGAGTTATCCTTTAGGAAAATCAAGCAGGGAATGGGTGGGCTTGAAGTTAATTACACCTCACTTTCCCATTCTTCTTCTCATAATTGTGGGTGATACTGTGAAATGTTGCAGGCGCCATAAATAATTCAAACAAAACCGAAGAAATTTCCAAGCCTACCAACCAGCCTACAACCAACCAAATTGACGACAGGCCCCGTAAAGGCACCCCATTTATTGAAGTCCTAACTCTAACTTCTGGGAGTCAATGGAAGCACATGCATTTTAATAGATAGGCAGAGGGCAGGTGAGCCTGGAAGGAGCCCACCACTCCTTAACCACTTGGCGACCGCTGCACCCCGATATAAGTCGGCACAATGACAGCGGTGGGCAAATGGGCATACCTGTACGTCCCCTTTAAGAGGTGGGGATAGCAGGCGCACACGCTCGCTCGCCATGTACAGCGGGACCGACGGACTCGATGTCCACCGGGTTTCCCGCCGATCGTGTCACAGAGCCGCAGAATGGGGAAGTGCCTATGTAAACAAGACATTTCCCCGCTCTGGCTTGTGTCATGACAGAGATCACTGCTCTCTGTTATCAAGAGCAGTGATCGCTGTCATGCGGGTTGTAGCCCACCCCCCCACAGTTAGAATCACTCTCTAGGACACACTTAACCCCTTCATTGCCCCCTAGTGGTTAACCTCTTCCCTGCCAGTGTCATTTACACAGTAATCAGTGCATTTGTATAGCACTGATAGCTGTATAAATGACAATGGTCCCAAAATAGTGTCAAAAGTTTCCGATGCGTCCACCACAATGTCGCAGTCATGAAAAAAATTGCAGATCGCCGCCATTACTAATAAAAGAAGAAATTAATAATAAAAATGCCATAAAACTATCCCCTATTTTGTGGACGCTACAACTTTTTCGCAAACCAATCAATATACGCTTATTGCGATTTTTTTTATTTTTACCAAAAATATGTAGAAGAATACATATCGGCCTAAAATGAGGAAAAAAATTGTTTTTTTAAAAAATATTTTTGGGGGATATTTATTATAGCAAAAAGTAAAAAATATTGATTTTTGTTTTCAAAATTGTCACTCTTTTTTTGTTTATAGCGCAAAAAATAAAAACCGCAGAGATGATCAAATACCACCAAAAGAAAGCTCTATTTGTGGGGAAAAAAAAACCCATCAATTTTGTTTGGGTGCAATGTCGCATGACTGTGCAATTGTCAGTTAAAGCGACGCAGTGCCGAATCGCAAAAAGTGCTCTGGTCAGAAAGGGGGTAAAATCTTCCGGGACTGAAGCGGTTAAAGACCGTCACCCTTCCAGAGCTCCTTGCTGCAAAGACCAGTTATAGGTGGGGGCAGTGCCCACTTGTTTGCACTATAAATAATTGTTTTGTAAGGGAAGCAGTCACATGATTGTCATACATTAGAGTAAAGGTGTTGAACCCCGACTGCTAAATGTTTCTATTTTATTAACATATTAAAATCCTACAAATATTGACATCAGCAAATAATATACGAGAGAAGATCAATGATGGTATGAAAGTCATAAATCATGATAAATTTTTTTTTAAGATAAAGAACAGTAAGAATGTGGTTTCTTAATATAAATATATCTTTAATAACAATAAATAGTGAAGACTGATCAGATTACACAAGTTTACATTTTTGATCAATATTTTCAAATTGCTCATATGACCTAAGAAAACAAATGCAGTGCAAAAGTACTTAAAAAGCCAATTTTCATAACAAATTACTAATGACTGTTTTTTTTCTTGTTGTTGTTTTTGTACTATTGCTCTTTCAATGGGAGTTTTTCTTTGTCTTCTTAAATGTTTTTGCTGCTCACAATGCAAGAAATGGTTCCTGAATTCTAAATCTAATATGCAGTGACCATCAAGAAATAGGACAAAAATCTTACATAAGTTATATATATACAACACACCCTATATTAACCAAAAATATTTGGACGCCTGCCTTTACACACGCATGAACTTTAATGACATCCCAGTTTTGGTCCGTAGGGTTTGGCCCACCCTTTGCAGCTATAACAGCTTCAACTCTTCTGGGAAGGCCGTCCACAAGGTTTAGGAGTGTGTCTAATGGGAATGTTTTACCATCCTTTCAGGAACGCATTTGTGAGGTCAGACACTGACTTTGGACGAGAAGGCCTGGCTCGCAGTCTCCGCTCTAATTGATCTCAAAGATGTTCTATTGCAGGGATATGCAATTAGCGAACCTCCAGCTGTTGCAGAACTACAAGTCCCATAAGGCATAGCAAGACTCCGACAGCCACAAGCATGACACCCAGAGGCAGAGGCATGATGGGACTTGTAGTTTTGCAACAGCTGGAGGTCTGCTAATTGCATATCCCTGTTCTATTGGGTTGAGGTCAGGACATGTCTTTATGGACCTTGCTTTGTTCACTGGTCCAAATAATTTGGCGGAGGGGGGATTATGGTGTGGGGTTCTCAGGAGTTGGGGTTGGACCCTTAGTTCCAGTGGAGGGAACTCTTAAGGCGTCGGCATGCAAGACATTTTGGACAATTTCATGCTCCCAACTTTGTGGAAACAGTTGGGGGATGGCCCCTTCTTGTTCCAACATGTGCACAAAGCAAGGTCCATAAAGACATGGATGAGAGAGTTTGGGGTGAAGAAACTTGACTGGCCGGCACAGAGTCCTGACCTCAACCCGATAGATTACCTTTGGAATGAATTAGAGTGGAGACTGCGAGCCGGGCCTTCTCTCCAACATCAGTGCCTGACCTGACAAATGCGCTCCTGAAAGAATGGTAAAACATTCCCATAGACACACTCCTAAACCTTGTGGACGGCCTTCCCAAAAGAGTTGAAGTTGTTATAGCTACAAAGGGTGGGCCAACTCAATATTGAACCCTACGGACTAAGACTGGGATGCCATCAAAGTTCATGTGCGTGTAAAGGCAAGTGTCCCAATACTTTTGGTACTATAGGGTGTATATTTTATTTATTTATATATATATATATATATATATATATATATATATATATATATATATATATATATATATATATATATATATATATATATATATATATATATATATATATACATGCATATATGCACACATAAGATTCTTATGTGCTTTGCACAAACACTTTTCCAGTGGCAGAGATTAAGGATTTCTGAATTTCACAATAAATTATACATTTTGGGTCTATGCTCACCACGATCAATATGCCTGAAATTTGAAGCCCAAGAGGCTTTATATATTCTATTTTTTTCATTCTAATTTAGAACCTCTTAGCCGTGATGCACTGAGGAAGATACAGTAAGTTGCCACATGCAGGTCCTTATTTGGCTGGTTGTTGAAATGCTTTGTTTTTGAAATCAGACAAGCATAGGCCTTTGCTTGCCCAAGTCAGACAAAAAAGAATGTCTCCATTGCCTGGCAGTGTCCCTTGTAATTCAGATGTAGAAATTGATGATTAAAAAAATGACAGCTAAAATTCATGCTATAAAGCAAGAGAGTTGTTTTTTTTCCTTTTTTTAATGAAAGGTGCTTTAAAAGTCAAGACCCAAACTTAATAAAGGAAAGAACAACCAAGAAGGTGTAGTAGCACATCACCATCGTAAATTGTGTTTAATTGGTCCGAATTATCGGAACAGACAAAGGTGAAACTTGGTTGATATGCAGAAAGATCATCATAAATTTATTTTAAAAATACAAAGATAAAAACATGTATCATGAGTGTACATATCAACCATAACTGGTATCGCAAGTAGTCAAAATAGATGATGATTGAATTGGATCCTTCACCCAGGATCTAATTCAATCATCATCTATTTTGTCTACTTGTGATATCAGTTATGGTTGATATGTACACTCCATGATACAAGTTTTTATCTTTGTATTTTCTAAAATAAATACCGTATTTATCGGCGTATAACACGCACTTTTTTCCCCTTAAAATCAGGGGAAAATCGCGGGTGCGTGTTATACGCCGATCCCTTGCGATCCTGAGCTGACAGATCTTCAAAATCGCCGACCGCGATTTGAAAATGGCGCCGCCGGCGCCGAAACACACAGAGCCGGTCCTCGGCTCTTCTCGGCCACTTTCAGGTTCACTCGAGCGCCGCCCGAACCTAGCCGAGTGTACTCGGCTAGGTTCGGAAAGCTCCGCTCACAGTCACGCCCATCCCGGGCGGGACTACGAGTGGAGCCGAAAGTGAACGAGAGCTGCCGAGAAGAGCCGAGGACCGGCTCTGTGTATTTCGGCGCCAGCGGCGCCATTTTCAAATCGCGGTCGGCGATTTTGAAGCTCAGGATCGCAGGGGATCACAGGATTTGCAAGGCTACACTGGGGCAAGGCTGCACTGGACACTGGGGAAGGCTGCACTGACGAGGCTGCACTGACATGGCTGCACTGGGGCAAGGCTGCACTGAGAAGGCTGCAATGATGGGCATTTACATGTAAGTTTTTTTCCCTTAAACTTCCCTCCTAAAAGGTTTTTTTTCCTTAAAATTCCCTCCTAAACTTGGGGTGCGTGTTATACGCCGATAAATACGGTATATGATTATCTTTCTATTTTTGATTGTGACTTCTACTTAAGTGCCGCTAAAGTCCTATCCAAGGGGAACTCCTCTCTTTGTTTGCTTATATTTGGATGATGGCACTGTGATACAATCACTGCTACCCCTCTCTTGGTTGATATGGGTTACTGCACACCATGGCTGTTAGCAATTGCTTTTTAATTTAGCTTTAGCTCACAACTAATTCCTGGTGCAAAGAAAAGCTGTGTGGTAAAAAAAAAGAGCCTTTAACTATTATTTTTAGCACAGAGCAATACGGATACACCATGTCATTCTGGTGATCGGATTAACCTCTTGACATGTACTACACCATAAGGCAGGTCCATCCATTTTCACTGTGCCACTTGATCCATACTGAACAAGGGCCTGTCACTGTAATCTCACAAGGACCTTGTATGCAGCCATGCTTTTTAAAGAACACGGGAAATTATTAAAGCTATTGGCATTTTTAATACTAAAAAAGAAATATATATATTCTGCAAAAACTTGCAGTTGCAAAAAAAAAAAAAAAAACTTGCTAGTCCTCTCTACAATGTAGCTTCATTGCCATACCAGTAAGAGAAACAATTTTCCACTTGATCTTTCCCGACAACACTTTTACCCCGAGAGATGATCCAATATACAAACAGCTTAATAAAGAAGAAAAATAGCAAATGTAAAAAGCCTGTACTATTACACCACCTTGGTATTGTTCTTTCCTGTGGGAAACATACAGGACAATTTTATTGCTACTGCATCACAGGTATAAGCACTGATGCAGAAAGCCTATTCGGTAGTCTCAGTTGGTGAGAACAGTGATTGAAGGCACTTCCTTAGGCTATGTTTAGATTTATTTATTTGATTTTTTTTTTAATTTCAAAAGGTCCTCCTCTAAACTAAGGTTTTAGTAAATAATCAGATATCAGGCTCTTCAAGGTTGAGATTTTTTTTTTCGAGCCACTCAAGAAGATGAGTCAGAATGGGCACGGGTTCTCGGAAACTGATTCAAGTGGTCTTTTCAAAGCTTTCATTTTAATTTACCGCAATGGATATTAATATGTAGCAAACTTGTTTCCAAGCTTGATATCTCAGTGGTTAGAAACATACTGATAGACTTTTTCATCTGATAAATACAGTTTGTGATAAAAGTATTTACCCCTTTGGTAATGTAAGTCCCCCAACGTTGGAAGGTCTTCTTTATTTAATTCCATCCCTCAGTCATTTCTCAGAGTTGAATTGGCGAGTTTAGAAAGAAAATAAGATCTCCAAGCTTCAGGGATCATTCGCTGAGTTTTCTGTGTTGAAAAGGGAAACGACTTAGTGATAAATTAGAAAGGCGCATTGAAAAGGTGTGTTTTTGGCACAGACTATTTCACGATTTGTTCACTTTCATTATTAGACTTTATGGATTTGAATTACACACAGAAAAATAGTGTGTGGGTCTTGTTTTAATGTATTATTCATTGTGGTTTATGGAGGACTATATTGCATGTTACATAATTTAAAGGGTTAAAAAAAAGGCTTTTTTTATACTCTGACAAGTCCCATAACCCTGTATGTTTTATTTGCATTATTAGTAGAGGTATACTTTATATGGTGGGGGAGTGCTGCATCTGCAATATTATTTATTTATTATTATTTATTTCAGTTACTTATATAGTGCCGTCAATTTACACAGCGCTTTACATATACATTGTACATTCACATCAGTCCCTACCCTCAAGGAGCTTACAATCTAAGGTCCCTAACTCACATTCATACATACTAGGGACAATTTAGACAGGATCCAATTAACCTACCAGCATGTCTTTGGAGTGTGGGAGGAAACCAGAGTACCCGGAGGAAACCCACGCAGGCACAGGGAGAACATGCAAACTCCAGGCAGGTAGTGTCGTGATTGGGATTCGAACCAGCGATCCTTCTTACTGCTAGGCGAAAGTGCTATCCACTACACCACTGAATTGAGTTATAATAATCTTTATGATACCGGAAGTGTAATACCAGGGATATTTGATACTTATTTTTTTTGTGCACCTTGGTAGGTGTCCTCACAATTGTTCTCTATATTATGTTGTGTTATATTCTTGTGCTTGCAGTCTAAACTGTATTGTTGTGAAGAGGGGACACAGATTTTTAGCATCTCCTTTTGTCTTGTCCAACCAGAATACACATTTCCAGGGATTGTAAATTCTGTCGTAAGGTTCTAAACACAATTACTGGAAATGCAGAACACTATAATGCCGCGTACACACAATCGGACTTCTCGTCGGAAAAAGGTATGACGGCTTTTCCGACGGGATCCTGCTCAAGTTTGCCTTGCATACACACAGTCACGCAAAAGTTTGCTGAAATTACGACCATCAAGAGCGTGGTGATGTACAACACTACGACGAGCCACAAAAATGAAGTTCAATGCTTCCGACCATGCGTCGAATTGTTTCTGAGCATGCGTAGGAATTTTGCACGTCGGAATTGCCACAGATGATCGCATTTTCGGATAGGAACTTTTCCCGACCGAAAAATTGAGAACATGCTCTCAATCTTTTGCTGGCTGGAATTCGGCCAGCAAAAGTCCGATGGAGCATACACACGGTCGCATTTTCAGACGGAAAACTCTCATCGGTCTTTTGCGGGCCGAAATTCCGATCGTCTGTACGCGGCATTAGAGTATCCAGGGCGGGACAAAGGGTGGCTGCCCTGGGTACTGTGGTATCATGTAAGATGACGGGCAGCAGAGGGGTAAGAACTGTTCTAGAAGGGGAAATTTGGTGTTGTGTGTGTGCTAGGAGTGGTCATTTAGGGGTGGTTTGTGTTGGGAGGGGTTAGGGAGAAGAGGGTTTGAGCTGGAAGAGGGTCGATTTGGGGGAGGGGGGCGAGGTTGTGCTAGAAGAGGTGATATGGTAGAGGGGGCAAGGGATTTGTGCAAGGAGGGATGATTGGGGGTGCTTGTGCTAGGAGGGCAGATTGGGGGGATATTTATGCTTTTACGGGGGATTGGAGTAGGGGCAGGGGAGAATGTATACTCGGAGGGGAAATTTGAGGGGTGGAGGATTTATATCAAGAGGGGTGATTTTTATTGGGGAGTGGGATGGATTTGTACTGGGAGGATTTGTACTGGGAGGAGGGAGGATTTATGCTTAGGGGGTAACCCTGCAGATTAGTGCATGATTTTTGAGGGGGGGTAGGACACATACTGCTAATGCATCTTGGGGGGGTAGCGCAGTTTGGCATGTTTGCCCTGGTTCCAGGTGACCTTGTTCTGCGAATGAGGGTATCCATAATGGCAATATATTGTATTATTGTTCACAGATCCCGGTGCCTCAGGTCAGTGCCAAAACTATGCAATGCCTGTCCATCATTTAGAATCTTCACTTCAATATGGTTGCAGAGTTGTGCCCTAGTGAACACAGATGTGCTCCTTGGTGATCCTATGGCCTCAGTCAGAGAAGCTAATAAACAGCTCACCAGGTCTGCTAGTTAACCTCTTTGAGGCTTTCTCTCAGACCTTGAGCAAAGAACAAGGTTTTGTAATCACACAGGGGGATCAAATGCAAAAGTTGCTATAAGGTAAAAAAGACTCAATCTGCTTCCTGTAGGAAGGACAGCTATACAAAGACTTTACCAAGCAGAATAGAGCTCCCCAGGGACACAGGTTACCACAGAATAAACTTGCCATTATAGTCTTGAAGGATGAAAAAAAATATTTCTAAAGTCACCCACACACTTCACATAGTATATAAAGAAGACTGACAAAGATTGATTACTGCATCAATATACAACATAATCCACCACATAATCCACCGATCCACACTGGATCATACTGAACTCTGATGTTTGAATAAATCTTCACCTTTCGTTGTCAACTACATGAGAATTGCAAAGAGCTTTAAAAAGCAGCCTACCGAAGAGCAACAGTGTTGTGTGTTTGATTAACAAGCACTTGTTATCACGACTATCTATGCCATGAAGTGCATTTGGCCATTAAATTATACACATAGAAAGCTGGTGAATGAACAGGAACAATTACCATTTGTCAGTGTTGGGTGAAGGTGAATTTTGGAGGAAAAAAAAAAAAAGATGAGTTACGTTGGGTGTGGGCTAATCACAAGTGAAAGATCAGATGAAGGACATCCAGAGTCATAGGGGGTTATTATTAAATCCACTTTGCACTACAAGTGCACTCGCTGTAGATCTGAGGGGGGCATGCAAGGAAAATAAAAAACAGCATTTTAGCTTGCACGTGATTGGATGATAAAATCATCAGAGCGTCCCCTAATTTCAGATCTACCCCTCAGATTTACAGCGACTGCTCTTCCAAGTGCACTTGTAGTGCAAAGTGGATTTGCCTTTTCGTAAATAACCCCCTTAGTGTCTGAATTAATTATTTTTCTATAAGCCGAAGAAGCACAATTTCAGTCAATTAATTTTGCGGGTCAGAATGCTCCCATTTCTTTAACTAAATCATACATTTTTAGCTATGTGATACCTTTATGAAAACTATGAATATTCATGTTTTTATCACCATTCATGCACACATTTGTCTGTAAAAAAAAAAAATAATAAATTCTTGTAGCCCTGAAGAAGATGGGGCTTCTGACCCTTGAAATGTGTTGCGTCTCCTTCTAGCTAATAAAATACCTGCAGTAGCTTGGTGTGCCGCTCAGGCTCTTTGTGGGGTATATGTGGACGTTTTCAGCTGCTGCTGGGAGTGCCCTGCAAGGGATGGAGCTCAACCTAGCTTCTGCTGTAGCTCAATCCCTAAAGTCATACATCCGTCCCATTCCGTAGTTGTGTCAGACTCAACCTGGCTTTAACCAGGCCACACCCCCAATGCGTTTCGTTCTGCCCCCAGAGCTTAGTCATGGGGATGGAGATCCCATGAATATGGGGAGTATTAAAACATCATCAGCAGTCACTCAGGTGTGTGGAAAGGTATCAGGTGCATGCAATGGTTCGTTCATGCTATATGGTTGAAAATTAATAAATTGGGTGACTATATTTAAAAAAGTGAGAAAAAATGAAAACATAAGATAAGAATGGAAAAATTAAAAATTAAAACTGAATGTTTTTTTCCTAACTTTTTAGCACCATTCATGCCCACATTTATCAGTATAAAAGTAACAACAATTTCTTGTAACCCTGAAGAAGAGGGAGCTTCTGACTCTTGAAATGTGTTGCTCCACCTCCTAACCAATAAAATAATTGGATCAGACCCTATGACTTAGGATGTCCTTCATCTTATCTTTTACTTGCAAGTAGCCAACGCCCAATACAATTGACTTACTTTTGGGGTTTTTTTGGCTTACTTTTTTTTAATTCAGCTTCACCCAACACTGAAAAACTGGTCATTGTTCTTTTCAATCGCCAGCTTCTATACTTTTCTAATAGCCTAATGCATTCCAAGATGCATAGACGTATATGACAAGTGCTTCATTTGTTGCTTTACCAGCCATTATAAAGAAGCCAGTTGTGATAAAAGTATACAAGCTGCCACTTCTTACTTGTTTTTGAAGGTGCAAAAAAATCAGGGCTTGCATTCTCTTTTTTTCACTTTGGTCAAACGTGAGTGACTGACCCCAGAACAAATGTGTGCGTATCTTGTGTCGCACGATTGTTGCAGGTCAGTAATTCATCTGGTCATGAAGAAAGAATAAGGATGACAGTCCTAGATTTTGTATCTTTAAAAGTAAGTCAAAATGGGCATTTCTATCCCCTAAAGGACAACATCTAGACTTATGATCATTTTACCAAAGAACACAAGAACATAAAATGTACAATATCTATATAACGTACCATTTTTAATCTCAGTTAGGTGTAATTCTGTCTTGTATCTGGCAGCTAGACATATTGTGTGTTTACATGGATTTTTTCAGAATGCAATGGTAGTTTACTTTTATTTATTTTTTCTTGTTCAATATATCTTTGCTCAATATTCAGATATATGAACATTTTGCTTGAAACCTAATGGATATTTTTGGCTTAGGGAACGAGTGTCTCCGCTTCGAACAGGCAGGGTATTTTTTCTCTTCTCTTCACTTTTCTTTGCTTTTCTTTCTATGCAGGCCTTCCTGGACTTTAAGGTCTTAGGAAGCACATTGGGGTACCAATTGTCTGATCTCATTATTGAAAAAGCTTGCTTTTGTTAATGGGTGATAGACAATATGGACATTTGTGATGTTAACGAGGGTTATTACCCTCAAGACCACTGTTGTTGTACCCTGCCAGTCTATGATTTACGATTTGAGACACATCCTTGTCTTCTTTCTTCTTGCTTTTATACTATAGATAGATACGTGAGCAATATTGTGCTATCTTTTTGTTTGCCTTTATAAAATGACAATAAAATGATTTAAAGCAAAAATGCAGAGTTCAAAGAATGTAGCATTAGATAAACAATAGCAGAAAGCTAAAGATGGATCACCCCACTCTAATAAATAATATATCAAAACAATAAAATTAGACAGGTCAAGTGTTCGATAACAATAATCCAAAATTTCGGATCCATCTGTATCACCAATAGATGGGATCTTCAAATGGAGAATGTATGGCCAATGCATCAGAAAATCAAGCCATTCGAGAAAGGTGAAAGGAAAGAGAAGGTTAAGGGGTAGTGGGAGGTTTTAGGGTTCCCCATTGGTCGGTACAACCGACTTCAGCTTCATTGGGTTTAACTGATACCTGTTTGCTTGAACTTTGGAGGTTAGCGTTTTGGAGGGAGAAAATGGAAGACTTAAGGTTGCCATAGTTTCATATATTTAGGTCCTGCAGGGTAGCTTCTATTTTGGTGTGTATCATAGCTTGCATAATAAGAATTTTGGTCTCAACAATGCTTATAGAGGGTGACTTCCAAGCCCTGGCTATTGTTTACTTATGCCGCGTACACACGAGCGGACTTTTCGACCGGACTGGTCCGGCGGACAATTCGACCATGTGTGGGCTTCATCGGACCTGCAGCTGACTTTTGATGGACTTTAGATTTGGAACATGTTTCAAATCTTTACATCAGAACTCCGCCGCACCCAGTTCCTATAGAAAAGTCCGCTCATTTGTGTGCTAGTCCAACGGACGAAAACCGACGCCAGGGCAGCTATTGGCTATCAACTACCTTATTAGTCCGGTCGTACGTCATCACGTACGAATCCGTCGGACTTTGCTGTGATCCTGTGTAGGCAAGTCTGTTTGTTGGGAAAGTCCGTTGGAAGTCTGCTGATAGTCCGTCGGACCAGTCCGGTTGAAAAGTCCGCTCGTGTGTACGCGGCATTAGAAGCAATTGTAACCTGGAGCAACAGTTTGATAGCTCTATTTAAAAATGCCCTGGGGAGCTTGCTACATCCCAATTCAGAGGCATCTGGTGTCATTGTGATTTGAAATAGGGTGGATAAAATCATGAAAGTTTCAGTCCAATACTTTTGGATTATGGGACAAGTCCACCATATGTGTAGAAGAGTCTCTTTTCTGCATATCTGCGAAAGCACAATGGAGAATAGTTAGGTACATATTTAGCTATGCGCGTTGGAACTAAATACCAGTGGGTAAACATAAAGAATAAAATCCCTTACAGTGGTTGTAAATCTCAGACATCAAATATGAACAAAGCATATCTTCTATACTGTGTGCTTGTCTCTCTCCAAAGCACTAATTGTCATTTCTGTCTGCTGTCGCTTCTGGCAGGTTTTCCTGACACCAAGAGATAAAAAGGTGACAGGGGAGAAGAGATCCAGCACACAGCCTGTGATTCATGGCCACAGCTCTGTTGTTTTAAAAATGCTTTGGGGTCAGAGATGGGCTTTAAACTTTAAAATTGTGCCAGAGTAGTCAGTTTAATCCATTGTGTCCCTTTTTCCCCTATAAAGACTGGTACACACTATCAGAAAATCGTGCGAACCGGTTTTCCTCGATGTTTCACAGCAAGTCAGAAACGAGGAAGGAAATAATGTATGAAAATGTATGAAAATACTCATATGACAAAGGCATTTTTTTGTTGTTTATTGATGTGCAGTCTTTCGTATCTGATTTTTCTCATACGAAAATGGTACACATTAAATGAAAATCATTCATTCTGTTCACTTACAAGAAAAATTTGGACGTTTTGTCTCTTTGGAAATTTTCATTTGCAAAGTCTGAATCGGATGTTGAAAGTTGTGTAATCTGTATACGAAAATTAAATGATCGTGCCTCGTATGGAATTTTTCTTCCGATTTTCTCATAGTGTGTACCCCCCGTAGCTCTGTGTGCATACATAGTAAACTCTGTGAGGCCCCTTTCACACTGTTGGACTGTTCAGGTCCACCTGTCAGTTTTGTCGGTGGACCTGAACGGGCGCTCCATGTTAGTCTATGGAGCCACGGATGTCAGCTAGGGTGACCACATTTCCAAACTGCCATTCAGGGACACCCCCCCCCTCCTAAAAAAAAATGATTTTTGATACCTCTTTTTGTGACCCCATAGATTTCACGGGTTCATCCTGGGACCTGTAGTTCTTCACTGGTTGGGGGGTGGGGGGGGGCACATTTCAACTCTGTGGGGTTCATGGTGGGACCTGTAGTCCTTCACTTCTGGGGGGGGTCACATCTCCCAAAAGTTAAGGACTACAAGTCCCAGCATGAACCCCTGATATCTAAAGATGTGACTCCCCCCAATTTGAAGGACTACAACTCTCAGCATGAACCCCTCAGATCTAAAAGTGTGATCCCATAGATTTCACAGGTTTATGCTGGGACCTGTAGTTCTTTACTACTTGGGAGGCGGGGGGTGTCACATCTTCAGCTCTGAGGGGTTCATGCTGGGACCTGTAGTCCTTCACTTTGGGGAGGTCACATCCCCCAAAAGTAAAGGACTACCAGTCTCAGCATGGATCCCTGAGATCTAAGGGTGTGATCCCATAGATTTCACAGGTTCATGCTGGGACCTGTAGTTCTTCACTAGTTGGGGGGTGTCACATCTTAAGCTCTGAGGGGTTCATGCTGGGACCTGTGTCAGTTTCATTCTGGGACACTGTATTGTCCTGGAGTGAAGGTGCCCGGGACAGACCTGCAGAATGCAGGACTGTCCCGGACAATCCGGGACACGTGATCACCCTAATGTCAGCCATGACATGTCCGCTGACATCCGACCCGGTCCGATCTACTAAAATCAGACGGATGCCCCTACGTTTGCATCCGTCCCTGGCAGATCAGATCGGGTGAGATCTGATGAAAACGGACATGCTGTCCGTTTTCGTCCGATCTCTCCATAGTAACCAGCGGCGCTCGACAAGCCCCTCCTCGCTCAGTGAGCAGAGAGGGACCTGTCATCCGCCGGCTCAGCGGAGATCAGCGGAGAGATCTCCCGCTGAGCTGGCGGACAGAGGCGGACTCCGTGGCAGCGGATCTGCCTTGTGAGAATGAAGCCTAATACCTACATACTGCATGTACAGATGGCACATGTGCACAGAAAACACATAGAAAGAAGTTCCCATGAAGATATTTTTTAGCAGTTGACAGTTACTTTATGATAATAAAGTGATCTTAATATGAAAGTAAACTTCTAAAGCATTATCTAAACTTGGGTTATAAAAGAGAAGTTGAAAAGGAACAATGTCATTGCCTATCTGATATTGTTATCTTGCTCTTTGCCTTCCCAATAGATGTGTTAATGAGTAAGGCTAGCAGATTCTTGTCGCAGTTCTGTGAAAAAGTCTTGTTCTTTTGAACCAGCTTTATTCACAATTGCATTGATTTTGAGACGTCTGTTATTTTTCCTGTGTAGCAGGCTCCATTTCAGAAAGATTCTTGCCTTGCATACGATATCCAGCAGCACATTTGGTTCATTAGGCAGAGACTCTTTTCTATCTATATAGTTTTACTAAAGGTCATTATGGAAAAAAGTTTCTTAAGCTCTCCATTAAAGGTCTGTCAAATGCTAATAGGATGTCTGGTCTTTGATATGTCCTTTTATACAAAATTTGACAGACAATATAAAGATTTATTTAGGGAAAAAAGCAAAAGGGCGAAGGGCCTAGATTATGGTTACTGAATACTGCTACAAACATATGCAATCTTATTTAGATATACTATAATCATTATAATGCATTTAGCATATTCCTGCCCTGTACGTCATGTTAACCGCTTGCCGACCAGCTGTTGCAGTTTTACTGTGGCAGAACGACACCTCTGGGCGAAACGACGTTATGTTACGTCACTTCGCCTTTTGGCCACCAGGGGCACGCGCCCGATGCGAGTGCCCTGCGGGCGCGATGACCCACGATCGCTTGGGACAGAGCGAGAACCGGGATCTGTGTGTGTAAACACACAGATCCTGGCTCTTTCAGGGGAGAGGAGCAGCCAAATCTTCTGGGGCTGAAGCGGTTAAAAAGAGTTTGCAAGTTAAAGTAGTTAAACTATAGGCAAAACTTTTTTTTTTTTCATTTTGAAAAGGGTAAGGGAAGTTTATAACCCTTGTAAGGGTTTATTTTTGCCATCTGTGCCCCATTGTGGAGATTTTCTTTCAATTCCTGTCCCATAGCCAAACATGGGAGGAAATCCCTGCAAATTAAAACCAATTGCCGACCGCCTAGCTGGGAATGTAAGTCATGATTTTCATGTTGAATACCATTGTATACTTAGCTGCCATAACCCCAGTATTGTATTTCCCTTAGGCGGCCGGCTTTCAGATAAAAGTGGTCCCAGCGGCGGATACGCTGCAAGATCACTTTTATAAGTGGCAGGAGAGGTGACCTCCTCCGCTTCCCAGTTATTTCCGAGCTTACCGGAGCCTTCGGTAAGCCTGAAACCAATCAGATGTCTAAGCAGGAAGTTGAGTAAGGGTAAGATGGCCCCCACTCGGCTCTATGCCCTTGGAGGACCGGAGTAACCTTTAACGTCACTTCTCGGGCAGATAGATAGGATTTTTTTTTTTTTTTGGTCACTTATTTATTTATTTTTTTGCTTTTAAATGTAAATGAGAGATCTGGGGTCTTTTTGAACCCCACATCTCTCAATAAAGAGGACCTGTCATCCTTATTTCTATTACAAGGCATGTTTACATGCCTTGTAAAAGAATAAAAGTGATCAAAAAATAAAACAATAAAGGGACAGTGTAAAAATAAATAAAAGCAAAATAAATAAGGAATAAAAAGAATTTAAAGCGCCCCATCACTCCGTCCTCGCGTGAATACAGTGTGACATAAAATATTGCAATGACTGTCATTTTATTCTCTCAGGTCTTCACAAAAAATATATATATAACGTTTGGGGGTTCTAACTAATTTTCTAGCAAACAATACAGATTTTTACTTGTAAACAACAAGTGTCAGAAAAAGGCCTGGTCTTTAAATGGTTAAGGGAATCTCTTGGGGACTCCCAGCTCACCAGAACTAGTGTCCCCATTCGAAGATTTCCCCTCTATTACATTTCTGGGGACAATTCAAAATTTGAGAATTTCTTTTACTTTCACTTTCAATGATAATGGTAAACAGGACAAATAGAGAGAGAGAATCTCCCTAATGGTAGCACAGACGACAAAAATGATTTTTGCCAAATATGTCTCCTTTTTTTATATTTATATTATATATTTTTTATCAAAATACTTTTTTTTTCTAGTTTTGGCCAGAGTGAGGAAAGGTTATAGCATCAGTTTGGTTTTCATTGCTCTCTATATCACTGTATTTCAAAGGGAACGTCTGTTCCAGTTACTAAAAGCAGACATTCAATCTGACACAGCGCAACGCCGATCAAGGTAAAGAGTCTCTGACGGAGACTCTTTACCACATGATCAGCCGTGTCCAATCACGGCTGATCACGATGTAAATAGGAAGAGCCGGTGATCGGCTTTTCCTCACTTGTGTCTGACAGACGCGAGTAGAGGAGAGCCGATCGGCTGCTCTCCTGACAGGGGGGGGTCTGTGCTGGTTGTTTATCAGCACAGCCCCCCTCAGATCCAGGGAAGCCACCCAGGACCACCAGGGAAATACTAATCTGTGCCCAGGCAGCTGCCAATCAATGCCCAGGCAGCTGCCAATCAGTGCCCACTCACAATGCCTACCACTGCCACCAGGGATGCCTATCAGTGCCGCGTATCAGTGCCATGTATCAGTGCCGCGTATCAGTGCCATGTATCAGTGCCGCGTATCAGTGCTGCCTATCAGTGCCCAGCAGTGCCGCCTATCAGTGCCACCCATAAGAACCCATCTTTACAACCTTTCAGTGCTCATCAGTGTCGCCCATCAGTGCCCACCAGTGCCACCCATCAGTACCACATATCAGTGCCCATCGTCAGTGCCACCTCATCGGTGCCGCCTTATCAGTGCCTGTCAGTGAAAGAGAAAACTTACTTATTTACAAAATTTTTTAACAGAAACAAAAGCAAAACTTTTATTTTTTTCAAAATTTTCAGCCTTTTTTATTTTTTAGCAAAAAATAAAAACCGCAGAGGTGATCAAATACCACCAAAAGAAAGCTCTATTTGTGGGAACAAAATGATAAAAATTTAGTTTGGGTACAGTGTTGTATGACCGCGCAATTGTCATTCAAACTGCGACAGCTCTGAAAGCTGAAAATGGGCCTGGGCAGGAAGGTGTATAAGTGCCCTGTATTGAAGTGGTTAAGCACATACAGTGGAGGGCAATTTTGAGCTGTATGGTGTCCCTTTCTTACATTGCTAGTCAGCAAGTACAAAAATAATTTCTATAATTTGTGTCAGTGGGCGTAAAAAGAACCATAGTTGCCACCTATTGAAAAGCATTATGAGCGACACCTTGAAGGAATTGAAAGGAAAAATGTGGTGTGCTATGTACAGTATGCCAAAGGGATTGAGAAGAGAAACCTAGCACGCCACACTCTTGTGGGTAGGGGTAAAAAGTGGGTGGAGCCAATAACGTGGTTGTTGCTTTATGGTTTGTATTGTGTCACCTTTCACCCTGTGCTTTGCTATGTTTTAAACAAAATAGAGCCTGGGGGTGCATCAAAGAGACTGTGGGAGCAAAATAAGCACTGATGTTGCTGTCAGTGGCAGCATGTGTCAGGGACAACAATAACCAATAACCTGGAGCAAGTGTCAGGCCAGGCAATAATCCCCACCAATAACATCTCCCAGCAAGTGTCAGGGCAAGTAATAACAACCCCACAGCAGTGATAACCCCCACCAATAATAACAACTTAACAAATGTCAGCATTAAAATCCCCCCAGCACAACCCCTCCAAGTATTAAAATCCCGAGCCATAATATCACCCCCTCCCCCAGAAAAATGAACCCTATTGCAAGCCCCCCCCCCCTTCCATAATATCAACTATCAGCAATATTTTCTCATAATAACCCCCTGGCAATAATAGCCCCTACAATACACCCCACACCTTCCACACAACAGTTCACTCAAACAATAACAGCCTCAGGCACTTACAACTCCCAGGACTTTTAATGTCCCCAGCTTTACCTGTAGCAGCAATACCAACTCCCAGCAAAACATCCCTCACCAATTACAACTACCAGCAGTAATATCCCACAGCAAAAAAAAAAAACCCTAGCAAATGTTAGGGCAAGCAATAATACCCCAGGATTACCCCCCCCCCCCCAGCAATAATAATCCCCTTACTCCAGCAAGAATAATCCCTTAACAATAACAACTCCCAGCAATAATAACTCTAAGCTCTCAGCAATACCCCCCGAAAATATAACCCCCCCCCCCATCAACATTAATCCCCCAGAAGGAACAACTCCCAGCAAAACATCCTTCAGTGGCAATAACCCACCAACAATTACAACTCTCAGCAATAACAACCCCCAGGATTAAAAACTCCCAGCAAAATTACCCCTCAAGCAGTAACCCCCAGAAATAACCCCTCAGCATTGGCAATAACAACTCCTAGCACTATTGACATCCCCAGCTTTACCTGTACCAGCAATAACAACTCACAGCAAAACAACCCCCAGCAATAATCATTCAATAGCAACAACCACCACTAGCATTGGTGTTCACTAGTTTTGTTTATGTGAGCACCCACTCCAAGCAAAGCTGCCTCTCACAACCACGCTGCCACCAGAACTAGAATATATCTGTCAGGAAAGAGATCATTCCACCCAAAGGAGGAGCAACGCAGTATTATTTCAGGCAGTGTGCCACAGCCAAACCTGATTGTTAGCATACAGGTGCTGTAGGGGGGATGTTTGATTAAATTTTGTGAGTGCTTTGGCACCCTCAAGCACCTCCTGGCACTCCTACTGAGCAACAACCAATAGCTTTTTTCCCTACAAGATTGAGTTGTGGTGTCAAATGTCCAAGTTATGAAGATCTAGAGATGTATGGGTGCTTGACGTACCTTCTTAGGTAAACTGGCCCATTCCCAGTACAGGAATGGCCAGTCTAATTATTTTTTATTATTTTAATGTCACACAATTCAAGTAGTCTTATAATATATCCAAAGACGTCTTTAGAAAACGTGATCCAAACTACTGAAAGGCACACAAACATTAAGCCCACTAATAATTGTAGCCTAGCTTTTATCTACAGATATATATATATATATATATATATATATATATATATATATATATATATATATATGGTCTTCAGGAATACAAGCTGCAATAGAAAGAGTATTCATAAACATACAGTATATGTACAGGCATTACATTGATGTAGTGGTTGGAATTGTGACAACGGTCCTAGTATCCTGGGCTCAGTTCACCCTATCTACATGGAGATTATATGCTTTATCTCTGTGTATGTTTCTTTTCTGCGCTCCAGTGTTGTCCACAGTCCAAAATATACTAGCAGGTTAATCAGCTTCCACACTGGAGTGTGCCTATGGTAGGGACATTAGACTGTCCCTGACTGGTCTCTGAGTAGTGGTGTATTTTGGTTTTTGCTGCCCTAGGCAAGACTAAATTTCAGGCACATCCCCATCTAAATATGCCCCACCCCTTCCTGTTTAAGATCCACCCCTTCAGGCCCTCACCTCTTCCTATTAGAGCTCTACCTCTTCAGAGGGGAGAGAGGGAGGGGGAAAGAGGTGGGGGTGAGAGAGGGGGTGGTGAGAGAGATGGGAACAGGATGGGAGAGAGAGAAAGGGGGGTTAAAGAGAGAGGGGGCTCCCCCATTCCCCCCCCATACTACACCAGGAGGTTCCCCACCAAAAAAAGACACTTGACTCTCACCTTCCTGCAGCCCGACGGCTCCTTTTATCCAGTTGTGTGTATCGAGGCTGCCAAAGGCATGATCATAGCCCAGGACTCTGACCTGCTCTGCCAAGTGAGCTACTTCTGGGATCGGAGGCTGCAGCTACTGCCGCCTCCTGCTTCCACTTTGCTCCCCTGTCACCTGTCAGTCCGCGGCCGCCCCTGGTGTCACCAGGGTGCAGTCCGCACCCCCGTAGCGACGCCACAGCTTGTAGAATCCCATCTGCCTACATGCGTGCTGCCCCCATGAAAAATGCCACCCAAGGCAATGCCTTGTTTGCCTTGCGGTAGATACACCTGTCTTTGAGTCTATGTTGTAGAATATGTCAGAGCTATATAAAAGAATACCATAAATACACAGTATATCTATAGACTTTTTACCATTTCTCTTATAAAAAAAAAAAAAAAAAAAAGCTTATCAGCTGCTACTTTTAGTAATATGGTTTCTACTCTCCTCTGCTAGGGTGTGTGTCCATGCTTAAAACTCGGTATTCTGTGGAAGAGTTTGTGATATTCTAAAAAGCACTACTTTCAGTATTGCTTCTTGTGTCCATCCCAACCTACTTTTTAACCTTCTCCCCCAACATCTTCATAACTGACAAAATATAAGCTTAATGTCTATCTTTCCTAGCCATATCTTTAGAGACCTTGCTGGTTTTTCCAGACTGTAGGTTCTCTTTAACTACTCAGGTGGTTCATTAAAAATTAAATAGTTACGTTTCAGACATGTAGCACTATGCTTTGAATTATCTGTATTTAATACAATTGAATTCAGTCAGACTGCTACAAAGATCAGTGGATCTCCACTGGTCCTGTGCAAATCATGCTACAATTGTTTATTTGTTGATGATATAGATAGTACTTGGTTCATCTGGTTCTTTTCCCTCTTAACATATTGTTTTATTGGTAGAATAATACAGAATTGTTTTATAATGACAGTATATCTTGACAGGTTATGAAAACTAAACAGGTTTTTTTTGTTGTTGTTGTAATTATGCTTAGGAGGTTTGAATATATTCCTTCGATTAAAAGGGCAAACTAACACTGAAATCCCTATCTGGTCGGCCAGCGGGAATAAAGGGGAAAAGTGGCATCAAGCCCGTCTAACTATACATCCGACAACTTCATTTCAGGTAAGTAAACATGTGGCTTTGTTGTCTTTGTTCTTGTACTTTGTTTCACCAGAGTATTAGCTGCTAACTCAGAAAAGTCTATTTTCATTAATGATGACTCCCTGATTAAAATAAGCCATGCAAAAAAAAAAAAAACTTCACATATTCTGTTTGTGAGACTTCCCAGTAACCTTTAAAATTTGGGCATTTATGCTTTTGTCAGAAACCATGAAATTATACCGAGACAGAAGTACAGTTAAATCACACTTGTTTATTAAAAAAGTAAATAGAACAAACGTAGTCAAAACATAGCCTGAGTTTAGGAACCGGAACGGATAGTCAGACGAGCCAAACGTCAGGGAGCTGGAGATGAGCGCAGTAAAACAGCAAGCAGGATCTGGAGCCAGAAGGGATGTCAGCCAAGCAAGTTTTTTAACAGGAATGCAGGAGAGCGTCTCTGTGATGTTGACTAAAGCGAAGGCAGAGATCCTCTGGGCTAGATGGCTTAAGTAGGCAGGACTGACGAGCAGGATATCATCAACAGGTGAGTAACTGTTGAGAGATAGGAGCTGGCAATTAGCCGACAGCTGAGCGGCCAGCTCAGAGAAGGAAGGGCTGAGCCCAGCCCTGACACCTGTATGGTCAGTATTTAATTTCTCAAACTAATTTGGAAGAGTCAATAGTGTCGAAGTTCCCATCCCCTAAATACAAATGCTTTATAGAAACAATTAATAAAGAACATTTACCAACAATAAATAAAGCTGCCTTGGTGACATCACTCTGCATCTCAAGAGAGCTGAGCACTGAATGTCCTGCAAGAACACATTCCCGTAATGTGTACAGATCTCCCAAGTGCCAGCACTGGGGCATGGAGATGCCACTTATTCCTCTTGGAAGTTTCAAAAGCCAAATCCAAACTGTATGTGGGGGGGTTGAGGGTTGTGTTTAAAGCAGAACTTCAATTCCATTGCAATGGAGGACCATTTTAAGAAATCTGACCAAATACCCTTAACAGCTGAACGTTAAAGATTTAGAAGTCAAGAACCTGGACCAAGCTTTTGGATTTTATTGTGACAGATAAGAACCACAGAATGATAACATAACATTTGAGTGGATAAGGTAATAGCAAGCATCTTGTGGTGTCTTCATTTATACAGTTCTACTATTAAAATAGCGTAAAAAATTCACTTCACAGGTTATTTGATGAACAAAAGCTTAAACACACATACAGAATTTCCTTTATAATATAAGAAACATGAAAAGAAGAGGGTGAGGCCTAATCTTGACTTGCTGATCACCTTCTATGAATGCTAGTTGCCTGGCTGTATTTGGATTTACCGTATATCTGAGAAAATGGGTTGATTCACTAAAGCTGGATTGAAATTTAGGTAACGGTCAACTTACAATCCATGTGTGGCCACTGCAGTTAAACAGTGTTATTCTGACCGTGGGGGAGTCTTCCCCGTTGTCAGAATGCAATAGCACAGTGGAGGGGATTCCTTGATTGTGTGGATGTGGGAATCAGTTCAGTTTTATTTTTAATTCATCCCACTGGCTGAATGGAAAGAAACTGAACAGTGTATGGCCAGCTGAAGAGTAAAGTAAACCGTGGGGGAGTCTTCCCCGTTGTCAGAATGCAATAGCACAGTGGAGGGGATTCCTTGATTGTGTGGATGTGGGAATCAGTTCAGTTTTATTTTTAATTCATCCCACTGGCTGAATGGAAAGAAACTGAACAGTGTATGGCCAGCTGAAGAGTAAAGCATGTTCACTTAGTAAAGAATATCCAATCATGGTCAAAGGAAAAAAAAAACGTATTTTTGCTTGCAAAGGGAATTTTCACTTAGCTTAGTGAATGAGGTGAAGCTCTTTTGACTTCCTTCACCCAAATGTGGATGAAGGAAGTCAAAAGAGCTTCACCTCATTCACTAAGTTAAGTGAAAATGCCCTTTGCTAAGTGAACAGCCTATACAACTTTAGTATATCAACATTAAAGTGGTTGTGAAGGCTTAAAGTGGCTGTAAACCCTTTACAACCACTTTTTGCTACAGGTAAGCCTATAGATAAGCTTACCCGTAGCTACACTGGATATCTCCTAAACCTGCATGGTTTAGGAGAAATCCCCTGTATTTACATGTGCCAACGTCATTGGCACATGCGCACTGAAGCAAAGCCACATACGTGCCGTTGCTTTAGTTAGCCTGTGCCGTTACCGGCGGCTCCCGCGTGCATGTGCGGGAATGACGTCATTGCAGGCTCTGCCCAATCACAGCCCCGGGAGCCTGCGATACCCGGAAGTAACTCCGGGAGCATTGTCAGCCGCCGGAGCGGTGAATGAGGACCGCTGCGGGGGCTTCGATCTCGGGTAAGTAATTCATAATGAGCTAGTATGCTATGCATACTAGCTCATTATGCCTTTGTCTTGCAGGGTTTTTATTTTTGGTTTGTCAGGGTTTACAACCACTTTAATGCATTCTATGCATTAGGTGAAAAACCTTCTGTGCTGCATCTTCCAGCCAGACCCCTCCCCCTTTTCTTACCTGAGCCCGATCCGATCTAGCGATGTGCATGAGCGCAGCAGCTCCAGCCGCTGTCTCTCCTCATTGGACAGATTGATAGCAGCGAGAGCGAGCCCACACAGGTGCCCCCATGGAAAGTGGTTTTCTGTAGGGGCACCTGCTAAAGAGGAGGAGCCTGGAGCAGGTAAGTATGGGCATGTATTTTATTTTAATTAAAAAAAATATAAGGTTTACAAACCCTTTACTTACTCCATAACAAGATCAAGAGCGTTAGAATTTCTAATCTGCATGCTCCTGATCCATGACTTATAAGTCCTAAAAGCTAAGGATTAGCATGATAACCAAGAAAATATTTCCAAAGAGGTTACAAGACAGACTCTCTACTTCCTACGGTTTTCCTTGAACCAAAAACATTTTTACCCCATTTTCATACAATGAGGGAGAAGCCACTATGCAGTTCAGTGTCTGGCAGCCTAAAAATAATTTATATCAATTTGAATTGTTTTCCTTACATCTGCTTTTGAAAATGATAGACACATTGACACTGATTGTTTCTTGTACAGCTGGGCAATTCTCTAGATCTACCTTCTCAGTATGGTGTATCCCATTTTCTTCATTCACTCATTTTCTCTGTTCCTAGTAGTCAAGGTCAGCAAGCCGCCTCAAATGTTTTATGAGAATTAAATAACTTCAGCAAAACCACAAAAAACACGTTTGTTTTTTTTCCAACTTTTCACTAAAGTTGTCTTTGTAACTTGTATTCCTGACGCAATAAGCTATAGAGTCAGAGAAGAAAGTGGATATGCCACTCATTGCAAAACAGGCTCATAAGAGGAAAGCGTGAAATACAATGTGACAGGTGGAATCTTCACCCTTGGTTCAAGCAGTTTGTTTTTTTACTAAAACTTTAATTTGCTTTTCTTTAGTATGAGTGTCTGTAAAACCCATTTGAATAAAGGCAAATCATTCACTTAGATGTTCTTGTTTGGCACAATGACGCTGCAGCAATAAACGCAGACTTGTGACTTGCAGTAGAAACGAAATGATCATCCTGCAGATGGATTATAATTGGCCTGGGGGGATAAATTAAATAAAGAAGAGTTCTTTTCTTGTTCTGAGCACCAGAGGAGAAAAAAAAACACACACCCTCACCTAAAACATAATGTCTAAATCCCAGAAGGTTTATGGAGAATCACATAGTCTACATTAAAACAAATTGCACTATTTAACCATGTAGTTTCTAGAAGAGAGATTTTCCCATTTCAAATGAGCACTTTTTACTAGAAATGGGCAAACTTCTAGAATTCACTCCCTCATGAGAAAGTTTGGGATTTGGGGGTGATCTGTCTATTAGCCCAACTGAAGTCCCAAAAATAGATATGCAGTTAGGTAGACGATGACTGCACAGCGCAATAGGCACCATCATAGAGCTCAGTGGAGTGGGAGAGCTTATTCATGGAGAGAACAGGGAATTTAAAGCTTTTGCAATAATAATTAAAAAAAAAAAAAAACAACTAGCACAAAATTAGACATGTGCAGTTTGTTTTGTTCTGAATTGAAACTCAGACACATTTTTCAGTATTCAGAAATTCGGATGTATCCGAATCTCCAAATTACCATAGTAACGAATCTGATATAATGAAAACAAAATTTCAGACGAAATTCGAATTTGAATAGTTTTCGAATCAAATTTGAATTTCCGAAGAGAATACAATTAGAATAGAAAATAAAGGAATAGAATAGAATAAAAAATTGAAATTCGAATTTGAGAAGATGGTTATATTCTCTGTTCTATTCTATTCTTTTATTTTCTATTTTTTACTTTTCTATTCAAATTTATTCTATTTGAATTTCGGAAGAGGTTTATGTGCATTCTATTCTATTCTTTTTTTTTCTAGTAAATTCTTTTATGTTCTATTCTAATCAAATCTTTTCTATTCACGAAATTTACAACGTGGAGTGTACGGACAATAGGGGACTGGTACCTGAGGAGGGGGAGGAACGATTGGATAAATGGGCTGTTTGGCAAAAATTTAAAAATTCCTGGAGATACCTAGAGGAGATCTTAAGTGTAGTGTGAGGGACTTGAAATCCGGGAGTGATTGGCAGGAGTGATTACGAAGGCCAATTTCTCTATAGCCATTTGCAGGAGGGGAGGGGGGGAGGGAAGGGTGGGGTGGGGGAATTTAGGGAGGATTGTATTATTGTGGTGCAGTTTGTAATGTGGATCAATGTTTGTAGGATCGGGGTTTTGTATTAATAAAATATTAAATAAAGAATTAAAAAAAAAAAAAATCTTTTCTATTCAAATTTTATTTGAATTTTGGGAAATGGTTAAATTCATTCAATTCTATTGTTTTTTTAATTCTATTCTTTTTTCCAGTCTATTCTAAATTTGAATTTCGGAAGAAGGTTATATTTTATTTTATTCTATTCCTTTTTTTTTCTATTCTTTTCTATTGTATTCAAATGTATTTTCTTTGAAATTCGAATTTGAGAAGATGGTTAAATTCTAAGAAAATACATTTGAATACAATAGAAAAGAATAGAATTAAAAAAAAAAAAAAAAAAAGGAATAGAATAGAATATAACCTTCTTCCGAAATTCAAATTTAGAATAGACTGGAAAAAAGAATAGAATTCAAAAAACAATAGAATTGAATGAATTTAACCATTTCCCAAAATTCTAATAAAATTTGAATAGAAAAGATTTGATTAGAATAGAACATAAAATAATTTACTAGAATAGAAAAAAAAGAATAGAATAGAATGCACATAAACCTCTTCCGAAATTCAAATAGAATAAATTTGAATAGAAAAGTAAAAAATAAAAAAATAAAAAAATAAAAAAAATAAAGGAAAAATAAATAAAAAATAAAGGAATAGAATAGAATAGAGAATATAACCATCTTCCAAAATTTGAATAGAATAAATTTGATTTCGACTGGCATTCGATTTCGAATGGATTTAGGTTTTCCGAATTTGGAAAATTCAAATAAATTCTAATTCAAATAAACTAAACAAATTCCAAAAATCAATTAAACGAGTTTAACTAACTTAATTTATGTAAATCGAGAATATTGTATAGATACAATAATATATGTATTGGTCTCTCCTAAATGTACAGTATATATAATAATGTGAGGTTCTGTCCAAAGACATTCACAGTAAATCCAAGGGTTATATCACATTTCACAAAGGAAACCTATGAGTAACAATAATAAGGGAACCACCGTCAGGTTTTTAAGGGTTACAGGTTCTGAGGCTATAAACCTGATTCCATATTCACTACCTAGTGACTCTTGGACCTGAGACAAGCAGATAGGAGACATATTAGACCTTTCATACCTCATTTAGTGGATGCATGCTTACTTTTGGTAACTGACTCCTCGCTAGGTAGTGAAACATGTACTTGGTTGATGGTTATTTAACAGAAGGGTTAAAAATTTATAGGGGCAATTTTGGCCAATAAAAATGAAGCCACACTAGGAGAGAGATGAATTAGAACATCAGTCAGCTTTGGCTGGTGTCCCACTTTAGGTTGAGATATGTCAGCCCAAGTTATATCCTCGTATGAAAAGTATGAATAGAACATATATGTAGATATCAGGTGAAAACCACAGTCTAGGTAAAAGTCCTTATGCATGTGGTAAATGTACACCAGCTAAAAAATGAAGTGACACTCTTTACTAAAGGAATCTAAGAGCAATAGTGTTCTACATCTGTATATACTTTAAGTATCACTCTTCACCCTGCAAAGCAAAAAGATTGAACTATGAGGTTCATAACAATACATGCTTCTGCTGTAGGACATGTGAACATGGGGTCAGAATATGACCAAATCTTTTTCCACGTTGAGTTTTTTTTTTTTTTATTGTAGTGTTCTGGGACAACACAGCTGAAACAGTGACCCTAAGTTTTTTTTTTTTTGTATTAGACATAAGTTTAGGTACACTTCTGACCATAGGCTGCAATAACAATGTTCTCATTCTCGTGCTCCCACTTTGTAAAATAGATAGCCATCACCTGAACAGTTAGAAAGACAATAAACATACTCTAGGAGGCAAACAGCTTTCACTTTCGGAATACCATTTCTATTCAAGCAATACATTAAATTTAACAGGCCATTATTCAGTTTTGCCATATCTCACATGCTGCTTTCTATTTCAGATAATATTTGAGGGCGTTCGAGGTCCTGGTATAGAAGGGGACATTGCCATAGATGATGTATCAATCGTCGAAGGAGAATGTACCAGGATGGATGAGCCAGCCACTAGTATGTGCATAATTTTTTCTGTAATACATATTGTTTAATTTGTCCTAGAGGTGATCTGGGTGCTGCCAAGATCAGCTGCCTAGCCTAGGCAGCTTCATAACTAAACTTGAAAGACAACCTGTACTGAGAAGTGTGTGGCTGGTTGTTTCTGGCACCAGTAGTTTCTGGCTCACCAAACATGCAGATTAAAAAGTCAATGAAATTAGAATTCCTGATCTACATGTAGGTGGGGCAATAATTCACACAGTCGGGTGCATTCAAAAACTTGTATTGAAGTAATGCAGCAACAGTTCACAACAAACCAGGTGGGACAGCTACCCAGCCGGGTGCACGAACAGTTTCCAACAATGTGAAGAATCCAATTATGGCTGTTGAAAAGGGACAGAATGTGGCCTGGCCGTCTTATGCCCAGTCGGGAATTTTCCCTCCTCATCAGGAACCTTTTACTGTTCACAGGTGGGGTACCTGTCCCTACTCTACCAACTTGCCAAATGCGCACCAAACCTGGGAGCCAGGCCTTCAAAAGACTATGTTTGACCCAAGGTGGTCGCCAGAGTCACATGGGGAAGAAGCATCCATATGGATCGCATCCCCAGTGACCTGGTAAACCATAGAGGAACCATGTTTTTCCCAACTTCCTCTCCAACTGTAGTGCCACCTGCAGTGGAGAAGGTGGACTGCACCTGCCAACATACATACTTGTTTCAGGCCATAGTTCCAACAATTGCAGCTTTCATTTTCTCAGAATAAAGATTTGTTTTATGAAGCCCAGTCCACTTAAAGCTGATATTTCAGTTTTTGATAGATGCTGTAGAATTAAATCGCCTAAACCTTTATTAGACCAATTAGTGACTCTAGTGGAGACATCTCTGCATTATTGTTCCTGTTACTGTATTCATTATGAAGGGGTCCCATTCATTCTTTTAAGTTTATATTGAATGTTTTATTAAGGGGAATGGAACATTAGGAGTCAACTCGCATTAAAGCGGAGTTCCACCCAAAAATGGAACTTTCGCTTTAAGTGCTGGTGACTCCCTGACATACCACATTTGGCATGTCATTTTTTTTTGGGGGGGGGGGGGACAGGCACCCATCTCCCACTTCCTCCCCTGGTACCGCGAGGAAGATCACCTCTCCCCCTCCCTACAATCTTCTGGGACACGTCACAGGTCCCAGAAGATTGCCCGGCCATTCACAGCATGTAGCGTGGCTCGCACCCACAGCCGGGTGCTCACAGTTAAAATGCCAGCGCCGCAGAGAGGAGCGGGGCTTCGTATGCCCACACCGCTGGACTGTGGGACAGGTGAGTGTCTGATTATTAAAAGTCAGCAGCTACACTTCTTTTTGTAGCTGCTGACTTAAATGGGTGGAACTCTGCTTTAAGGTGGGCCTGAACATCCAAAATGCCAAAGAACAAAACTAGGAACATTAGAGAGTAGACATAGGATTAAAAGATGCTTGCACCAGACATACGTATACCCAATATATCTTTTTTGAATAAACCCACAGGGTTAACTCAGGTTTTTTCAGGCCATCCTGGAGATTTTATCATGTTCTTAGTAGGGATGAGCCCGATGGTGGGTGTTCGCCGAACAGCAAACATTATGCGGTGTTCACGGCAGATTGGAAAGTCGCAGAACACCTTTAAAGTCTATGGGACACGAACACGAAAAACCAAAAGTGCTAATTTTAAAGGCTTATATGCAAGTTATTGTCATAAAAAGTGTTTGGGGACCCGCATCCTGCTCCAGGGGACATGTACCAATGCAAAAAAAAGTTTAAAAAACGCCAGTTTTTTCGCGAGCAGTGATTTTAATAATGCTTAAAGTGAAACAATAAAAATGAAATATTTCTTTAAATATTGTGCCTGGGGGGTGTCCTTAGTATGCTTGTAAAGTAGCGCATTTTTCCCGTGTTTAGAATAATACCACAGCAAATTGACATTTCTAAAGGAAAAAGAAGTCATACAAAACTGCTCGCGGCTGTAATGAATTGTCGGATCCCGGAAAAATATAGGTAGAAATCATTATAAATAATGGCATGGGTTCCCTCCCAGTCCCTTTGGGTCTGGTATGAATATTAAGGGGGACCCCACACCAAAATAAAAAAAAATGCATGGGTGCCCCCCCAAAATCCATACCAGGCCCTTAGCCGAGCATGCAGGCTGCAGGAAAAAAGGGGGGACGAGAGCACCCCCCCTCCTGAACCATACCAGGCCACATGCCCTCAACATGGGGAGGGGGCCAAGGGACAAGGGCCTCATCCCCACAACCCTTGCCTGGTGGTTGTGGGGGTCTGCGGGCGGGGGGCTTATCGGAATCTGGAAGCACCCCCCAAGTACAATATTTAAAGGAATATTTCATTTTTATTGTTTCAATTTAAGCATTATTAAAATCACTGCTCCTGAAAAAATGGCCGTTTTTAAAACTTTTTTTTGCATTGATACATGTCCCCTGGGGCAGGACCCGGGTCCAAAAACACTTTTTATGGCAATAACTTGCATATAAGCCTTTAAAATGATATTTGACTGGCTGTATACCCTGGAAATCCTCCGGATGATCCATATGACAAGCGGATTTTGTGAAGCGGGTCACATCCTTATGCCCACAGTGGGGGGGGGTTGAGCTTACTGATGCGTGGTTAGACCTTGTAGTAGAGGTCTTTGCGCCTGGTAAGTGTACATCTTTTGCATGGTGGTGGAGCAATTTTGAGGATAATACGTGTGTAGCACCATCTTCATCATAGACATAGAAAAAGGGAATTGTCATGTTTCCAAATTTTTTGCTATTAATTATCCAGTTAAGCCATACATGTGGATTTTGGCATCTGAATGAATTTTTTGTGATAATGTGAAAGATTTGGCACCGTATTTGTATATAATTAATCACAATTGCATGTGTTAACTTATATGTACATATATACACTTTTTGCACTATAGACACTTTAATGTAAGAACACTTTACTAACTATCTTGCGTTATTTAGGTTTATTAACAGCTTTTACTCTTTTACTCTTCAATAAATCATTGATTTTTTTTGGTTTAAACTCACTGTCCATACAATACTGTTTGGATTTAAAGTCGTTTTAAACCCTTACAGACCACTTTGACCTACAGGTAAGTATAAGGCTTAAGGCTTACCTGTAGGTTCAAGAAATATCTCATTTGCAAAAAGACAGGGACCACTGTCTACGGTGCATGCGTCGTAGACAGAGGCGCACAGGCAAACTGAGCCTGCCACTGCTAACGGCGATATGCCGTTAGTGGTGGCTCCTGCGCGCATGCACGGGAGTGACGTCATCATGGCTCCGGCCAATCACAGCGCCGGAGTCATGATACCCGGAAAGAAGATGGACGCTCCGTAGCAGAGGGGACAGTGGTGACATTGCAGGCTCCTGTGTCAGGTAAGTGACACATAATGGGCTA
The DNA here is from genome assembly GCA_037952925.1 of Lithobates clamitans. Taxonomy (NCBI): domain Eukaryota; kingdom Metazoa; phylum Chordata; class Amphibia; order Anura; family Ranidae; genus Lithobates; species Lithobates clamitans. The sequence goes on from JBBGZY010001674.1 coordinate 1,370,768, forward strand.
CTATGCGATGCATAGTAACCCATTATGCTTTACCTTTGCAGGGAAACAAAGAGGAAGTAAACCCATCAGGGTTTACTTCCTCTTTAACCCATTGAGCACTGCTCATCAGTTTTACTTTATGATTCCTAAATGCTTTTTACCACTCTGGTTTATCTCAAGCAATGTTCAGTTGTCTGTCAGCACTAGCTAAAATTGGCATGTTGTATGACAACCTTTAAATTCCAAGGCCCCCCTCGTTACATAGCTTGCTCAGAAAGTGAACATCCTTATATGTTTAAATGCCTTTAAAATACAAAATATGATGTGATCTATTACTGTTGAATAGTTACACAACTTTCTATTCTCTTTTCAGCTCCTCCTTCAGGTGTTAAAGTGTCTGGGACTTTAGTTCATATATGGTTGTATCCAGTTTTCCTTTACCTTTCTTTTTTAAGTCATCAAAGGTGACCACACTCTGGCAGAGGCTACAAAAGATTCACTAGGCACTGGTTTGAAGAAAGAGTCTTTGAAAATGGACATCTAGAAAACAATCTACCAAAGATTCCTCCACAAAAGGCACTGGGAATTAACGGAACATAGAACATACATTACTACAAACTACACTTGAGACCTGAAATATAAAAGGAGACCTCGCAGTGCTTCTGTGGCTTTCACAAATACAGTAAAATCCGAATATTCTTAAAACAAAAAAGGAATTAAGAAATCCTTGTCAAAGCACAACGTCACGGCTGGTTTTCTTTCAAATGAAAAGAGTTTGCTTGTTACCATGGACACCTAAAGGCCTGCCGCCAACCTAAACCTCACAGTTAACAGGGTACACCAAGATCTGGCATTCATTTTCAGTTCAAGAAGGTTTTGAGTAAGGAACAAGTCTACGTAAGCCCTCTTGCCTTGGCTGCCACCATTCAAACCTAAACCTCTGTAGAACACGTACACCATTTTATCACAGCTTTGCTACAAAAGGTATGCTATATCTTTTTTGCATGTAGTCGTCTCCAAGAAAGAGCAGCTCGGTCTAACAAGCTTTTTTCAGCTTTTGGGATTTTGCTTGTGGACCACGAGTTCAAGTCACCAAGTCCATCAGTTGTAACAAAGGAACCAAACCACCACCTTTTATAAATCGCCAGGAAACCAAGTGCCTTCAAATAACAAGCCTGAAAAAAGTTAGCTAAACAAGCTTGCACTGCTGTGAGTGGTTTGTGAAAAAAAATAAATAAAGAAACAAACTGTTTTATAAGCAAACTGCAGTCCACACAAAGAGAACACAGGCCAGATCAAAAACAGAATAAAAAAAAAATTGCTACAGAAGTACATAAACTTGTGTTGCTGCATAAGATCTTAAAACGTCATATTTTTTTAAGAGTTTGTTTCACCTTTTAAAACAGACATGGCCTTCTTGCGCATTATCAGTTTGACAAAAAATGGAAATCTCACCCCGGATGAGAAGGAACAACTTTTCATATTACTGCTAACTAAAGTAGTTTGAAAAGTTGTCAATAGACTTTCAATCTTCATTTTTTTTTTTTTTGCTCCTTTTGAAACGGGAAAGTGATTTTCTTACTCTTATCTACATTTGAAATGAAATCAGTCTGATCTTAAGAGGAAAGCATTTTGAGCAGCAGACTGCAGTGTGTTCAACCCTGACAGAATCTCTGGGTCTGAATTATTGATCTCAAAATTTGAGGGTCCGATGCCTCTGCCCACTAATCAGACTCTGTGCAGATTGTGACATAGTATTTTATTATTTTGGCAAGTTTGGAAAAAAAAAAGATAATACACTTTTACATAAAACTGTAAAAAAAAAATGACTGAGCTACCTGATTAAATACATACTTTAACCAGCCACTTTTTCAATGCATTGTATATGTCCCTTATAACGTTGGCTATGAACATTTGAAGATATTTTTTGGTTTCTTTAAATTATCTTAAATTTTAACTTCATTTAAAAATACTTTTATCTACACAAAAAAAATTATTCTTTTATGTTCTTTAAAACATTTGATGAAAAATGTTATGCAAAAATTGGGCTATAAATAAAAAACATATTTAACATTGCTGAAATTGATTTAAAACAGAGAAAAACTGAAGCACAAGATGATATCGTAGATTATGATCAGATTCGAGTATATATTTTTTTTTCTTTATTTTATTTTTATTTTGGATTCTGTAGAAATGTTTATGCTGATTCAGTTATTCAACTGAAACAAAAAGAAAACTTTTACAGCTATGTTCAATAAAGCCTCTTTCCAGGTAAGGTATGAGAAGTGGTGTACTGGTTCTTTTTTTTGGGGGACAAGACCATAAACTGAGATTTCTGTGGAACATGAAATATTTTAATGACAAGATGTATTTCTCTTTTTAGAAAAATGAAAAAGCAGATTAAAATATATTTTACATTTAGTACACCTACAAAAGAATAATCTGCACGATAATATAAAGTGTAAAACAATTGTACTTGAAAAGAAACCCGTGCCAAAAAATATGGAAGAAAACTTTGAGGGATGAGGATTCCTATGTGTATGCAAACAATCAGATGTAATGCCCTGTATACATGACCGGTTTTTCCGTCTGAATAAACTCTGATGGTTTTTACGACGGAGTTCCGACGGAATTCCGCTCAAGCTGTCTTGCATTCACACGGTCACACCAAATTCCGACCGTCCAGAAAGTGGTGACGTACAACACGTACGACGGGACTAGAAAACGGAAGTTCAATAGCCAGTAGCCAATAGCTTCCGTCTCGTACTTGCTTCAGAGCATGCGTCGTTTTTTGGTGCGTCGGAACAGCATACAGACGAGCAGTTTTTCCGATAGTAATTTGTTCAGTCGGAAAAATATAGAACATGTTCTCTATCTAAGTCCGTCTGAATTTTTGACAGAAAAAGTCAGATGGGGCATACACATGGTCGGAATATACGATGAAAGGCTCCCATCGGACTCTTTCTGACGGAAATTCCGCTCATGTGTAAGACGTTTTTAAATAGGCTTACTGGCTTTGTGAGGCTGCTCCCAAACAAACAGGTTTCCCTCAAAAAGTGCCAAATGATTCCAAATGTGAACAAATGGGCACCAGACTTTATAGTGAAAGGGTCCAAGGAGTATTTAGTAGTTCACAATTTAACCATACCATGAACATGTTTTGAGGCAAATCCCTCTTCAACAGGGCTTGGAACAGAGAAATGAAGACCTAAAAAAAGAACTCAAACCTCAAATTAAAATGATAGGAATCTGTATTTATTCAGATGCACCTTTCGGGACTCCAGACATAGACATTGTTGTCAGCAGCAATTAGTAACGGCTGGTGACCACAGTGTAAGTATGGATGGAGAGGTTTCCCTCACTTCATGCCCTGTGACCCACAGGTAATAAATTAAGGTTAAGTTATCACCAGGGATAGATAAAATAAAAATATTGTTGGAAGTTCTTTACTCTACTAAAAATGTGTTTTCATTTTTTTCTGTGTGCCTGTTGGAGAGATTTCCCATCAGTTCTATTCTGACACAAAAGCGAGGAGAAATCTACCCATTAGGGACACAGATGTTCATAAAACAGAAGATTTACCTCTACCTGCTCTATCTGGAGTTGGGCATAGCAATTCTTGCTAATCTTTAAAAGGGAACTATAGTAAATTCAATTAGACCAGCATGGTGTTTTGGAGATACTGTGGCCCTTTTTGTCAAGGTAACACAAGGAGGAGACCAAAGCTTCCCAAAAATGACATTGGTATCATGGAACCACAGTGAAGGGGTAAATTAGAACCTAGTGTGCTGGATTTTCTTTTCTCTGTGTGTAGTATAAGAGGGCTGAATTTAAAGATGTTTTATAACCCATGGCCATAGGGACTGGGTCCTTAGAGGCTGCTCTCAGTGGATCACCATCAATGGGGCTGTCAGTCTGGCACTCAATAATTCACATGGGATCTCTATTTTCTCCTTACAACTATAGTCCAGAGCACTGATACATTTAGTATCATTACAAAGGCCTTGATGAAGGGGGATTGTTGAGCCCTCTAAACACGCTGCATAAAATAATGATTTTTAATGGTCTATTCAAACAGCTGTGGCGCTCTCATTCTTCCTACACCTTATGGTTTTTCTTTTCTGTCATGGGGGGTCATTCCATCTCCACACTAACTGAAATGAAAAAAACTTTTGGCTTAACATACACTTTAATATTTTGCTAAACCTTTGTGTACTGCTTGGACCAGAAGAAGGGAGTAGATACCCTGAAAGCTTGTCCTGCAAAAATAGTGTTAATAAAAAAGATATCCTGTACGGTACTCAATTTTGTGCAGCCACCTGTGTAATTTACATACATCTGCCAAACTGCACAGTTTCAGTTCTATATGGTACCACTGTTGCTAAGCACCCTGTTTGTGAACTATGGTGTAGGAGGAGTAAATTTTAAGATGGGTTGTCGTGATTTAGGTTGTCTATGTTCCTTCTATGGAAATTTTCTGTCTCTGTTTATCCTGGTGACTACTGTTTTTCCACTGTCTGTGGAAAGGGAATAGAAGGGAAAGACATTTGCTCTAAAGACAACTTTCTAAAAGTTGATTTTCATCAGATTTGGGAAATTTCCTCTCTTCTTTTTATGTCTTTGAGATCTCCAAATGGGATACAAATGGCCAAAAACTGCCAGGTTTTTTCCATTACCTACCTTATCCAAAATGGGAAAAAAAAAAGTTTCGTCTTTAAACATGAAATCGTTGGATATCTATCTAGATAGCAATCTGTACTAGGGAAGAGATAAAACCGCTATCCTATTTTTCCCCTCTCCCTTCACTCACAGATTATCCTAATTAGAATCTTTGTCTTATCATTTTGTTAAACCTTTGTGTATGGACCAATTACAAAAGATCTCCCAAAGCTTGTCCTGAAAAATTAAGTCTTGGTACAAATGAAAAATAAGGTATCACATAGTACTCAACTCTGTTGTAGGTACAATTACACTTAAACAAATATAATCAACTTAAAGGATAACTTAACCCAAAAAGGAACATTTAGTATACTGCAGCTTACCAGTTCTTAGATGTGGGGACTGTATTAATTGCTATCTATGCTGGCAAAGAACATTTTCGGCAACATCAGAAATGCCTGTTGGTCTTGTCAGATTTGTAGTGTCCTTGTCACTTCCTGTGAACAAACAATGTTATTCTCATGTAATCTACCAATCCCATCATCCCCCATATAATAATAATGCAGAAAGGCAAATATACTTAATCACTTATTGTCCAAGGTAATTTTTTAGTTTTTCACACACATCAAAAACCAGCATTTTCTGCTAGACAATCACTTAGAACCCTCAAACGATATATATATTTTTTGAAAGCCGAGGCACTGTAGAATGAAATGGTTGCTGTTTTTTTATGTCACATGATATTTGCACAGCTGTTTATCAAACACAAATGTTCAGGGAAAAAAATACACTAGAATGAATTTTAGCATGCCAAACACAATATAATACCCTAAGTAAAAGATGATGTTGCATTGAGTAAATAGATACCTAACCTGTCAAGACTAAAAATTATGTGCACAGAAATGGTGACAGACCACTGTACCGATACATTTTTTGAAGGACAAGGCTTTAAAAGCCTTAACAAAATATCAGTGTAGAGTTAATCACGAATGATGGCCCTAAAACTAATATTGACATTTGTGGTGCAATCACTATTTACATATGCATGCGGGATCTGTGTGTTTTTTCCTTTGTGTATATGCGTAGGGGGCGTGGTGCTTTTAATTCTTTCATTATTTTTATTTATTGTGTTAAAACGTTTTTACACTTTTTTTTTTTAAATTTTTTTTATTTAATCTTATTGCTATCACAAAAAGACTAACAAGATCCGCATTAGAAAAAAAATCATGGGTCTATTACTGTAGACCCTATTGTCTCACTCCAAAGTAGCCGACCAAGCACAGAATGACAATGCTGACACCGGAAGTAACCAAATTGTTTATGGCTTTCTCCATCCTTCTTTTCATTGTTGCCTCATCTCCTCTGCAATCCCAGCTATTTACTGTGGTTCAGGGCACTCTGGAGGAACAGGGGTGCCCGAGAACCACTGCAGGTAGCAGAGGGAGTGGTAGACGGCCCTTCTTGGTACCATTAAAGTAAAAAACAATAACACGATTATGGCTGCTACTGCATTATAACTATTTACAAATAGGCTATATATCTATAAAAAGTTATAGTCCAGCCCAAGTGACAACAATGGCTCCTCAAGACAGGAAGTACTGTATGTTATTTGCAGGATTACCAGGGAAAAGCCTGCAAAAAAGGAAAACAAATGCATTCACCTCATCTAAGGATTAGTAAGCTACATATATTATAGTTTAGATCTAATTAGAATTTAAACATGCACAGTCGTCCTTTGGCAAAAAACAGTCCAGCATATACTGTAGTATATGGACATGGGTATTTTGTTGTTTAGTTTGAGTTCTGCTCAACATGCAGAATATGTTTATAGTTTTTAAATAATCTATGTAGAAATGTTAGTGTTTTTCAATTTTCTATGAAGTAATGTATTCCATTAGTACCTTGGTTAATTGAAATCTAAAACAAAACAAAAAATACAGTATGCATGAACTCAAATATCATATGTGTGGGCAAGCATATGGGCAGTGTAATTTTCATCATAGAAATCAATAGATAAACATTACATTGTTGGGTAAAAACCTCCGGCCTCCTCAATAGATTTCTTCTGAATGATATTATTTCAGGGTATCACTAACACCAAAATTAAAATCGAATAAAATGCTAATAACATATACATAGGAGTCAGAATGTCTGTCAAATTCTTATTGTTCAATGGGTTCCCGTAGAGATTTTTCCTCATTTCCTGTATAGGCAAAGTAATGTAAAATCTTACCTATGGAGGTAATGCATTCTTAGAGTAGTTCTACGTTTTCACCAATTTGTGCAAACAAACATTTTTCTGAAGTTTGGCCTTAAATAGACATGGTTATTATATCATTTTCAGCATTCTACACATCCAGAGCTGTAGGAAATACATTACTGAGGTAGCAGCCAGCGGGGGGGACCACCGCGTGAAGCAGGGATGCAGGCGTCCAACAAATCTTAACTATGGGGTGCTAAAGATTCTACTGATGCTTCTAGTTCTGCAAAAGATTTGACTCAAAGGAGGAGGTATTGGTAAAATGTATCCTAATGACTGTATCCCTTTAAGGTAGATCAAAAGGGTTCATAATTGGCCAAGTTAATTTACTGAAAATCAGTCTGCTTGGCTTTTCTTATGCACTTTTGAATATATATCAGACATTAGTACCATGTATTCTCTAATGAGGTTTTGCTATAAAGGAGGATGATGTCTCATAACACAGTGGGGGAGATTTACTAAAACTGGAACACTTAGAATCTGGTGCATGGTAGTCAAACAGGTTACCAACTTCAGCTTGTTTAATTAAAGTAGAAGTCCACCATAACACTAAAATCCCTGCATCTACAGACATCCACAATCTAACAATAACTAACCGTATCTAGCCCTGTAAAGAAGAAATCAACATACATACCTTTTGTGGAGCCGATCCCACTCCGATCTGTCAGCCACGGCTTCGCTGTATAGGCGTGTGCAGAGGACACAGCTTACAACGGAAACCCCATAGTAAATCTATGGGTGGCGTCACTCCCCATTCATTTCACAGGTGTTGTTGGCTATGTCCTCTGCAGAGCTTCCGCCGATGGAGATCGGATCGGCTTCAAAAAAGATATGTATACTCATTTATACTTTACAGTTAGATAGGTTAGTGTTAGATCGTGGATGTCTGCAGATGCAGGGATTTTAGTGTTAGGGTCGACTTACACTTTAAGCTTTGACAAAAAAAAAAAACCTGAAAGATGGAATGGTTTCTATGCAGAGCTACACCAGATTTTGCACACTCCAGTTTCAGTAAATCAACCCTAGTATTTCCCTAGTAAGGCAACCAATATGTATTGACAAGTGTCTGACCACTGCTAAGGTTTCCTTAGCTCTCCTGTTGACTGTTGAGATGACTATTGAGGACAGATCACTCCTCAAAACGTAGCAATTTTGGGACTGGATTGCCCTTCATGCCATTAGCCAAGATTTATGGATGGGACTTTATTCTAAATACACTTAGAATTCTTCTATATGTCTCATGTCTAAAATGTTGTGTTCTACCACCTGTGAGCAGCGACAGCAATTCATGTACTTACCATATCAAATTATATAGGGGTTCTGGATTTGTAAAAAAAATAGAATTTTTTGACAGAGCGTAAATGACATGGCTGAAAGATACAATCAAAGATGCCTTTGTCTGATGCCTTGTTCTAAAAGTTGTAGGCTTCAGGTTGTTATGCTGGTTCTAGCTTCACTACCTAGTGAGCCATCGCCCTGATAGGAATGCAAGTAGTGAAGTCATAAAAATCAATTCCTTACCCTTTCCAGGTCAGTGACTCACTAAAGCAGGCCACAAATGGATTGAAATTCGATGGGTTCAGCAGGTACCAGCCAAATTTCAATTCATCTATGGCCATTCCCGTTTCGAGAGGAGTCGACCTAGTGATCAAGCTTTAATAAGGAACACAGAAGAACCAGCAGGACAGCCCCAAAACCAGAACATTTAAAATCAATCATTTTTAAACTTACTGGTTTATTTAAAATGTTTCAATCAGTAAATATGTATGTAGTTAGCGTGTTTCAATTATCTTTTCAATGTATGCTAATGTTTTAAAAACTGTGTTTTAATCCCTAGTTTGTAAAGTTAAATGAATATTGTTTTTTATTAAAAAAAAAAAATGCTGACAGAGCTGGACCAGCAGTACCAAGGTAAGAGGAACAATAAAGCATAATGGCTTTGATTGTACTGTTAAAGCAGGAAAGAAATCTTGTACATGTAATAGACATTAAGGCCAGTGCATGTACACACACAAGACTAAACAGAAGAAAATATAAAGAAAACCTGTCAACGGAGACTGCGGTGGCTGCCTCTTCTGGGAATGCTAGTTGCCTGGCACTCATGGTGACCTTCTAGCTTCAATGCTTTCTGAGCTACAGACAGTAACAAATATGCTGATTGGAATTTCCCTTTGCATTGTTTATGGTCAATGAAATATAAGGGTAAGCACGAAAGCAAGGCAACTACCAATTTTGGAAGCAGGTAAGTGAAAGAAACTTTCACTTACCTACTAGCTGATTGGCGAAAGGCCCACGTGGTACCAATATTCAAAAAAGGGCAGAGATCTATTCCTGGGAACTATAGGCCTGTCAATCTTATGCCGATAGTTTGTACACTATGTTAGGGGATGATAAGGGACCATGTCCAAGAATTTGGTGACAAAAACAGTATCATTAACAGTAATCAGCACAGGTTTATGAAAGGTTGCTCTTGCCAAACCAACCTATTAACATTCTATGAGGAAGTGAGCTGCCATCTGGACTAAGGGTTACTGGTGGATGTGGTGTATCTGGATTTTGCAAAAGCATTTCATACAGTCCCCCACAAACGCTTAATCTACAAGCTGAGGTCTGTTGACTATAAGGTTTGTTCTTGGATTTATAACTGGGTATGGGGTCGTGTCCAAAGGGTTGTGATAAATAACGTGTACTCAGAATGGTCTAGAGTGGTTAGTGGGGTACCCCAAGGATCTGTCCTGGGACCAATTCTGTTTATTCAATTTATAAATAATATAGAGGATGGGATAAATAGCTCAATCTCAGTTTTTGCTGCTGACACAAAAATATGTAGGGCAATAACAACACACCAGGATATAGAAAACTTACAAAAGGACCTGAATAAATTAATGAAGTGTGCTACAGTATGGAAAATGAAGTTAAATGTTGAAAAATGTACGGTAATGCACTTGGGGGTAAAATTATAAATGGAAGTTACTCATTAGGCAGAGAACCCCTAGGGGCTTCCAGGATGAAGAAGGACCTAGTAGATGACAGACTGAGCAATAGCATGCAGTGTCAAGCTGTGGCTACCAAAGCCAGCACTTCTGTATTTCTCTGTGATGGATTTTAATTTATCGCTGCACTCCAGGCCATATAATGCAGTGCTGTATTAATTAATTAATAAATCATGTATTTTTATTGCAACTTGTGTGACCTGGAATCAGCATCCTGTAATCCCTTGCACAGAAGCCAGGGCTGCCGATAAGGGGGGGAACATCGGTCCTCCTGTAGAGGGCCCGGGCAAACGGGGGGCCGGACAGGGAGGGGACAGGGAGGGGGATTGGTGCAGCGGATGGGCAAATACAGGAACACTGTGCTGCTCTCCCTGCAGCTGAAAGATGATTTCTCCCCCCTGCTGGCATTCAGCTGCTGGAGAGAGAGACAGTGCATAGTTCCTGTTATTGCCCCCCGTACTGATTTTCCTCCCTATCCTGCCCACATCTGTTCATCGTCTCCCCACGGCTTTCCTCTCCCGCCGGGTGATGTGGGTACACAGGTGGATGTGTCAGCTATCAGGAATGAGAGCAGTAGGAGGGGCTGGAATATGTCATTTACCGGCTCCTTCCTTTTCTGATTGGACACAGTGAGTGATCGGTAAGATCGAATTATGTGTCCACTGACAACTGAGCATAGTAAACTGATTACTATGCTTCCGTTTATGAATGAACAGGAGCCCCTGTTCATCTATCTTCAATGCTGAGACTGCAGAGAAAGAAATTTGAGGATTTGTTTCCTCAATTCCTGTCTCAAAGGTGAGATTGTCAGGGGTCGATTTAGACCCCTGATATTTTCACCCAAGCCCCCCTACCCCCAAACAGTGTAAATGTAAAAATGTATTTTAAAAAAGTAAAAAAAAAATCACAAATTGTAAAAACTTAATTTTTGAAAATTGTAAAAAATAACGTAAAAAATGAAGGGCTCGTTCATGTGGGTTTTCTGGCCTGTACGGTGTGAATGAGCGATTTATTGCTGTATGTCATTCTATGGGGATGCAGTGGCTGCATGAACACAGCCTCAGGTCCTAATTTGATAGGTGTGGGTGAGCGGCCTTGGATGCATACTGTCTGTGTTTGGGGCTGTACACCTGCATCCGCACACCTGTCAAATTAGGACCTGCGGCTGTGTCCCATAGCGTAATGCCCCGTACATACGGTTGGATTTTCCGTTGGAAAATGTGTGATAGGACCTTGTTGTCGGAAATTCTGACCGTGTGTGGGCTCCATCACACATTTTCCATCGGATTTTCCGACACACAAAGTTTGAGAGCAGGATATAAAATTTTCCGACAACAAAATCCGTTGTCGGAAATTCCGATTGTGTGTACAAAATCCGACAGACAAAGTGCCACGCATGCTCAGCATAAATAAAGAGATAAAAGCTATTGGCCACTGCCCCGTTTATAGTCCTGACGTACGTGTTTTACGTCACCACGTTCAGAATGATCGGATTTTCCGACAACTTTGTGTGACCGTGTGTATGCAAGACAAGTTTGAGCCAACATCCGTTGGAAAAAATCCTAGGACTTTGTTGTCGGAATGTCCGATCAATGTCCGACCGTGTGTACGGGGCATAACACAGGCTGCCTGCACACAGCGGTAGCCACATTTAAAAAAAAACGCAGATTCACGTGGCCACAGCACCTATACGAATAATAATTTCTAATAATATTCAGTCGAACAGACAGAGCCAACAAGTGGATGGTTACAGTGCGTAATAAACGATTGCAAGTCAAGTAGACGTACTTATTCGAGGCTTGAAGCCTCACAGTAAATGATATAATCAAAACAATTCTGGGTTCATGCCGCAGTATAACTTTATAAAAGTATCCAACCATATGGTTAGGTGTAAGTAAAGAAGAACCCTCTAATAATGAACCAATGGTTAATATTGTAAACCGAAACAAAATAAAATAAAAAGAATACAAACAACGTAACCATCCAAATCAGGACAACGCCTGGTGTCCAGATAAGCATGTAAACTAAAATTAGATATTAAATCGGGAAGAGTGAAAAAGAGGAGACAGGAAAAGAAAGGACAAAGAGGAATTGAGAGGGGAACCCAAGACCTAATTTTCATACAGAACTTTATAGACTCAATACAGTTTTATAGTTTAGGTCATGCCCGGTACACACGATCAGATCGTACGATAATCTGATCGTTAGTACAGAGCTTTCGAGAGCCGATCAGGAAAGTTCATCAGATTTTTTTTGATCGGGACATGCACGAAATTTTTTTTCTTACGATGCCAGATTGTACGATTTTTGTTTAACCAGTACAGCTATCGTTCAAAAATGCAATACATATACACCGCAACACATGAAATCACTTCGGAATTTTTATTCTGTCGTACGAGAATTTTTGTGACTCATCAGATTCGATCTGAGATTAGCATGCAAAAAGAGACGGACGATCATTTATCCGATAATCTCATTGTGTGTACCGGCACAACGCAGGCATTTTGTAAGTTATGTTATGTTTGTGTTCGCTATTTTTTTTGTGAAAATATTGTTTTGATATTTTCGGGGGGGGCCTATGAGGTAGACTGTATGAGGCCCTGTGATTTCTAACAGCAGCCCTGATAGAAGCATCTAGGTCAAGAGAGGGAGGAAAAGGACCTTGCAGATAGGAGGAAACACCAGAGTGAGCCGGTGGTCTCAGAACCTGTTGCTGCACCTTCATTTTCTAGTCTGGGATTAGAGAAAGGACACGTAGTAAATGGTATCATGGCTAGCTGTGCTGTTCGAGGGGGCTGTGTAAATCTCAGGACTGGATAGATAGAGATACAAATGCTCTGGGAAAAAAAGTTTTCTTAGTATTTAAAGTGTAAGTAAACCCCCCTATTGTTTTCAGCCAAGCCTCTGTTTAATCTACAACTGCCATGATGGTGCACATGTGATCAGGTATGACACCAGCCATTGGATGGTTTGACAGTTTGGTTGAGAGCACAACCAATGGGAGTGTTACATTTCTGGCATGTGCCGGAAATGAAACTTTTTTGACACAAATGTATGACTTGTATGAAACTTTTTTGAAACTGGTAAATGGATGGGTTTACTTCCGCTTCAACGCCGGGCACTTTCACCGCCTTCATGCCAAGGCCACTTTTCAGCTTTCAGCGCTGTCACACTTTGAATCACAATTGCACAGTCATGCAACACTGTATCCAAAATGAAATTTGTATCATTTTTTTTTGCTGGTATTTAATCACCACTGAGTTTTTTTTTATTTTTTGCTAAAAAAATGAAAAAAGACAAAACATGTTGGGAAAAAAAAATGTTTTTTTTTAGTTTCTGTTAGAACATTTTGTAAATAAGTAATTTTTCTTCTTTATGTGATATGCGCTGATGAGGCTGCACTGATGGGCACAGAAGAGATGGCACTAATATGCAGCACTGATAGGTGGCACTGTTAGGAGCTGTGATTGGACACAACTGATCACATGGGTAAAGAGCCATCGTCGTCGGCTCTGTACCGAGATCGGTGATGCGCCATACAGGAGGTCCCCGAGTTACGAACCTCCGACTTGCAAACAACTCCTACTTACGAATGGGAGGCAGTGTCGGCGGGCACATTGGAAAACATCAGAAAACGACAGCGGAAAACAGTGGAAAACAACCTCGGAAAACAGCGGAAAACAACAGAAAATGACCTCGTAAAACAACGTCTCCGCCGTTCTGCGCATGCACTTCCGACTTACGAAAAATTCCGACTTAAGAACAAACAGGCAGTCCCTAACCTGTTCGTAACTCGGGGACTGCCTGTATCCCAGGGACACAGCGCACTGCCGATCGACAGGCTGCAAACCCCCACAGGCATGCAAGCGAGAGTGGGATGACATCATATGACGTCGCCCCAGAACCAGAGAGCCACCCTGCTGCCAGCATTTGTCAATACAACCATACAGGTGGTTAATCTGTACTGAGATGTTTTTGGAGTTCAGCTTTGAAAGGATTATATATTCTTAGCGGGTTCCCATGCATGAGACAACACACAGTCCTGACTATAGACAGCCGACAAGCCAAATTTGATGAACGCATTTTTCCTTCAGCTTTATGGTGACACTTGATATGTAAAACAGACTTCTGAAACGACTTAGTCATTAGTTACACCCCTTAGGCCCGACACTAAAAACCTCAAGAGTTCCTTTTGCTATGGCCATATGTCTAATGCCATAACCAGAGCAGTAAAACTTAATAGAACTTTCTAATCCAACTATGAAGCAATAAATAATTGCTCCTTCCCACCACTTAAACTTTGATGTTATTAAATGTTTCGTCTTCTGATGACAGATGCTCTATCGGGCAAGGAGTTAATCAAACTGAATACAGAAAATAAATTACTACTTTATTTGGTTAAGGAAATGTGCCAAGCCATAAAAATAATGCATTGTTTTTAGGATTAAACTGTACATGAAGTTTGCCGCTAATAGGTAGAGATTGTAAAATAATTACTGCAAAAGACTGTCAAAAATCAATCCTCTGATGCCCTCTCTAATGTCTGTCAGAGCAAAAATTTAAATTCGTTTGGAGATTTGGGAATATTTTTCCCAAAGGCAGAATATACTAAAGGTGTATTTTTAAGAGAAAAGTAAGAATGAGAGTTAAGAGTTCTATTTCAGTTTTTTTTTAAATCTCTCCTGGAACATAAAGTCAACCTGTCATGAACCTGGGCAATTCAAACAAAGCATTTCAAGAAACTATGCATACGGTATCTCAGTTCAAAATCAAATTTAAAAAAAATTGCAGTGCTAGAGACAAAAGGTAGCTAATGATATATGGAAGTCTTAACTTTTCCAGTAAAAGTCAAGCTTTGCTGCAAATACTGAGGAATGTCTAAAGTTTCGTTCAATTGGATAAAAGCCCTTGATTTATATTATTTCCCCTGAATTCTAATGCCGCCTACACACGATCAGAAATTCCATCAGAAAAAACTTGGATGGTTTTTCTGACGGAATTCCGCTCGAGCTTGGCTTGCATACACAGGGTCACACAAAAGTTCTCTGAACTTTCAACCGTCAAGAACGCGGTGACGTACAACACTACGACGAGCCGAGAAAATGAAGTTCAATGCTTCCGAGCATGCGTCGAATTGTTTCCGAGCATGCGTGATTTTGTGTGCGTCCGAATTGCATACAGACAAACGCGTTTTCGGATAGGAACTTTTTCCGACCGAAAAAAAGAGAGCCGGCTCTCAATCTATTGGTGGCTGGAATTCAAAAGTCAGATGGAGCATACACACGGTTGGAATTTCTGACCAAAAGCTCACATCCGACTTTTGCTGGCAGAATTTCTGATCGTGTGTACGGGGCATTACACAACAGTTTTTGTGTTGTGAGCATCTAGGTCTAACTCACAAATGGGAATGTACAGTATAACACAACAAGAAGCTAGATAGTCAAGAGCTGAAATGTGTAAAAAAATTACTGTTAGCTACCAACTTTTCAGAGCTTAGTAACCCGTCATGATTTCAGTGCAAGCCAATGTTCCCCAAAACCTTCAGGCTGGGTTCACACTGAAATTGGATGTGGTTCACAGCAGGGGGGTCCGGCGCGTCCCTGATCTCCGTTCCAGGGATAAATCAGGCCCAAATTTTGTTCCTGAATTCGGACCTGAAACGGAGCCAAAGATGCACAGGAGCCTTGTGCAATCCACTCCGCCCCCGGAGATGTGCGAGCCTGTCACACTCTCCTGTCATGCGAATTTGTATATATGTGAACCCAGCCTCAATGTTTGCTGGCTCCTAGACGGGACACTCGTTTGTCCACCAGTTCCTTATAATACCTGCATTGCTCCAATTTTTGGCCTGCTTATTATGTTTTGACCCAATCTACTGATAATAAGACCACTAATTGGGTACAGATTGTGCCAAATGTAAATTGAGCAAAACAGAAAGCAACCAATTGGGACTTTATATGAGAACGCAGGGCTACCACAGCCAGGCGCCTCCATCCCTGTTCATTTGATAAAAAGAAAAGAAGGTGGGACTTTATAGGAAGAATGGAGAAAACACGATATATATGAAAAATGGGCAGTACTAGGTATAACAAAACTATGGGCATGTGTGCATTATATCAATAAACCATTGACTGCCAATTGTTGTTTTGCAATGCTGTCACAAATGCCCATAGTTTTGTTATACCTAGTACTGCCCATTTTTCATATATATTGTGTTTTCTCCAGGGGTGCATTCTTCATATAAAGTCCCACCTTCCTTTCTTTTTATCAAATGTAAATTGAGGTCTGCTCAACCATCAAGGATAACAGATGCTGTAGTATCCTCACCTGGTTGCCACCACACACGCTTGACACTTCTGTATACTACAGTCTTAATTAACCACCTGACCTCTGGAAGATTTACACCCTTCATGACCATTTTTTGCGATACTGCACTGCGTTACTTTAACTGACAATTGTGCGATCGTGCAACACTGTTCCTCAAGTTCTTTTTTTCCCCACAAATAGAGCTTTCTTTTGGTGGTATTTGATCACCTCTGCGTTTTTTTTTTGCACTTTAAACAAAAAAAAAAGAGCGACCATTTTGAAATTAAAATATTTTTTACTTTCTGTTATAAAACATATCCACTAAAAAATATAGCAAAATCTAATTTATTCATAAATTTAGGCCAATATGTATTCTGCTACATGTTTTTGGTAAAAAAAATACCAATAAGGCATATATTGAATGGTAAGTTATAGTGCCTACAAACTATTGGATATTTTTATTTATTTTATTAATTTTTTTAACCACTTCAATATTCACCCCCTTCCTGCCCAGGCCAATTTTCAGCTTTCAGCGCTGTAACATTTTGAATGACAATTGCGCGGTCATGCATCACTGTACCCAAATGAAATTTTTATCATTTTTTTCCCCACAAATAGAGCTTTCTTTTGGTGGTATTTGGTCACCTCTGCGTTTTTTTATTTTTTGCGCTGTACACAAAAAAAGCAACAATTTTGAAAAAAAAACACAATATTTTTTACTTTTTGTTATAATATATATCCCAATTTTTTTAAACTAATTTTTTCCTCAGTTTAGTCCGATATGTATTATTCTACATATTTTTGTAAAAAAAAAAAAAAAATGCAATAAGCGTATATTGATTGGTTTGCACAAAAGTTATAGTGCCTACAAAATAGGGGATAGATTTATGGCATTTTTATTATTATTATTTTTTTTACTAGTAATGGCGGCGATCTGCGATTTTTATCATGACTGTGACATTGCGACGGACACATCGGACACTTTTGACACTATTTTGGGACCAGTGACACTTATACAGCGATCAGTGCTATAAAAATGCACTGATTACTTTATAAATGTCACTGGCAGGGAAGGAGTTAACACTAGGGGGCGAGCAAGGGGTTAAGTGTGTTACCTAGAGCAGTGGTCTTCAACTCTGTCCTCAGGGCCCACTAACAGGCCAGGTTTTATGTTTTACCTTGGGGAGATGTAGACTAGAATATTGCAATCACTGAGCAGCAAATTATATCACCTGTGATGTATTTTTAGTTATCTTGCAAACCTGGTCTGTTAGTGGGCCCTGAGGACAGGGTTGATGACCACTGCACTAGGGAGTGATTCTAACTGTGGGGGGAGGGGACTGATGAGGGGGGGAGACTGATCAGTGTTCCTATATACTAGGAGCACACGATCTGTCTCCTCTCCCGACAGGACGTGGATCTGTGTGTTTACACACACAGATCCACATTCCTGTTCTGTCAACAGCAATCATGGGTGCCCGTCAGACATTGCGGCTACAGGGCATGCGCATCGGCTCCCGAGTGACGCGGCGGGCGGGTGCGCACGTACCCCCTATACTGCCGGGAAGATGTCATATGACGCCCGCCCGGAGGGACAGTGTGTTCCTGTGGATGTCATATGCCAATGGGCGGTAGGGAAGTGGTTAAGTAATAGCAGTCATCAGCGACTTATAGTGGGACTGAAATATTGCGGCGGACATTCTGACACTAATGCTGGCCATACACTAGATGAAAAATGGGCTGAAATTCGGTCATTTAGACAGTTCGTTCGTTCGTTTTCCGGCCAGTTAATGGGCACAAAATCAATAATCGTTGGGACGTTTTTGAGCTGAAAAAATGAAGTTTAAATATTTTCTGCCGAAGGAACAATGAATTAAAAAGTTAATGTGTTTCCCATCCGAGCTTTTCTGCACTAGGTATATGGAAAAAAACAAACAAAAAATGCATTCATTTATGTCCACTGAATGATTTATCGGTCATTACATGATGACACCATCGTTTGCGCTCACGGCCGAATGTTCGTTTTTCGAACATGGGTTCGACCGATTTTTCGTATAGTGTATGGCCAGCATAAGTGACACTTTTTGGAAACCAGTGACACCAATACAGTGATCAGTGCTAAAAATATACACTGTCGCTGTACTAATGACACTGGCTGGGAAGGGGTTAACATGGGGGGGGGTCAAAGGGTTAACTGCACGCCGAGCCAGTGTTTTACTATACTGGGTTAAGCGCTTTTACTAGGGGATAAAGAATGGAAAAATGGACACAAACTCCATCCCCCCCCCCGTCAGAATGGCAATCTGCCTTGTTTACATAGGCAGATCACAGTCCTGTGTCTCTACCCACCGATCGGCAGGTTCCCGGTGGACATTGAGTAACCAGTACCCGCCGATTGGCTGCCGCCGGTGCACATTCGACACCCCCCAGCCGAAGGTGCAGGCCAGGCTACCTGAGCCATGGTATGTTTGATGGCAAGACTATTAAAGTGGAAGTAAACTCATCGATTTAAAAGTTTAAAAAAAGAGTTACATTCCCGGGACATGCCTGGAAATGTAACAGTCACATTGGTTGTGCTCTCAACCAAACTGTCACATCATCCAATGGCTGGTGTCATAATTGATCACATGTGCAGCTTCATGGTAGTTGAAGATTAAACAGGCCAAGATGGCAGCTTCCTTGGCTGAAACTGATAGGAGGGTTTGCTACCACTTTAAGAATACGGTCAAATTTATTTGTAAAGCTTCTGAAAACAAACTATAATCATTCTAAAAAAGATACTTGCAAAAAAGCACTTCTCCCTAATAAAGGATTCCACAAACTCACAGAGGCCATATGGATACTTCTTTAGACAAAGCTGCAAAGAAAAATAACGAGCTGCTCTATCAATGTATAGCAAGCAGAACTATCCCCAAAGTTTGCAGATATAAAACATGCTCATTTCCAGTGACAGTTGCAACTAAGCTGAAGGAGTCGCACAATTATAGGTGGTACATTAGTGCCGATAGATCGAGAAGGTGCTCAGAACATGTGTAAATTCTGAAACTCACCTAAGCTGTCCCTATGCAAAGGGTGTCTGCACTAAAGACCAGAACACAAAACAAGCACCGCTCAGGCCATCGAGGTGCAATAGCTCTCCAGGTTCTCGCCCTGGCTCACCACCGTTGCTGAAGAATGTAGAAAGAAGAAAGTGGCCACACACAGGAACGAGATGTTTGCTAAGAAGAAATCTTTATTGTCGCCAGGGCTTTTTTTCTCAGAGAATAGGTGCAGGAAATCCCCCTTTCTGAGCCAAGCATTTTCTCCACCCCTGCCCACCTCCTAGCACCATCCCTTGGTTCCATCCCCTACCCACCTCCCAGTACTGCCCTTTTAGACAATACAGAACTAAGTATCAATTTGTGGTGCTAAGTAATCCGTAAGGAATTTGGCAATTATAACAAGAAAAGCAGTAAAATAGAACCCCTGCAGCCAGCAACAATAGAGCCCCCGCCAGCAACAATAGACCACCCCACCACAACCCCCCAGCAACAATAGACTCCCAGCAGCAACAGTAGATCTCCCCACAGCCAGCATCAATAGATTCTCCGGCAGCCAGCAACAATAGACCCCCTCCCTCAACAGTAGATCTCTCCCAGCAACAACTGACCCCCCAGCAATATAACACCCACCCCCAGCAACAGTAGGTCTTTCACCAGCAACAATAGACCTCCCTCAGAAACAATAGACCCCCATGCACAAATAGATACCCTCCAGCTAGAATAGATTCCCTAGCAGTGAGTATCAATAGACCCTGCAGCACACCCCAGAACCACTTCCTGTCAGTGGTGAAGGTGCCGGAACTGCATTCCCACTGAAGAAAAGCCCTGATTGTTGGATGCCAGACAGACAATGCAGGACCAAGGTTAATGTTTCACATGGGTATACCATGCTTGTTCACAGGGAACATCTCGTTCCTGTCTGCGGCCACTTTCTTCTTTCTACTATCTGCACTAAAGCACACTTCCTAACACTTAACCCTCCCCAGCTAAGAACCTTAACCAAAACTTTGAAACAAGGTTGTGGAACGTGGAAACCTAGGGTCGTGTGGGGATGGTAGTTTAGAAGACTATAACCAAGGAACAATAAATGCAGGGTCATTTGTCTCCCCATGTAAACTTTAGGAGTAATGGGTGGAGACATGCAAAAAATGGGAGAGTGTAAATCAGATATAAAATTTGAGGTAAGGTTGTTATTTTGAAGGCATTTGATCCCCCAAACCATTTTAGATTTAGGGACTTGCTCTTTCACAGATTTTGGAAATCACCAGATGGAAGCTGGCGTTGGTGGCCATTCCTGCAGTAAAGGGAGACATGAACTGCTTCTGATTTATTGTAGTTAATCTTGTAATTGGATAGGGCACCATATTGGTTAAATAGTATCATTAGATTCAGGAGAGCCACCTCAGGGTTGGAAACAGCAAAAAGGAGGTCGCCTGCGTAAGACATGACTTTAGGGCGTGCACCCCAAAGCTCAAACACACATGAGTACTCGTGTGTTTGTGTGCACACGGCTTGCTCAGAGGCTGAGCCGAGTGCGGGTCCAGGCATGTGGGCAGATCCCAACTGGACCGGCTCTGTGATGTCAGCCAACAGCGAGCTTCAGCCCACTGTCTGCTGAAAATGGGTCACAGGAGTGCAGAACGACCTGCACTCCTGTGATCCACAGGAGAAGTACAGCCAAACAAGCTTATAGTTAAATGTGGCGGGGTGGAGAAGGGGGGGGGGGTTGCAGTGATTAATGATTGGCTAAGGATGGGCATGGGGAGGGGCAACTGTCGCTGCAGCCAGTGCAGTGTATTTTCCTTATTAGCAGGCCCTCCCTCTTACTCAGATAAGCAGCACTATTGGCTGATACACTGAGCAGACAGGTTTACAGTATTTTTTAACTTTCACAGACAGCTGAAAAAAAACACGGATTTTTACAGACTGTTTGTGAATTTACTGAGGGTTGACAACACTGCATGAGGACCCCTACTGGTCAGTCTGCCCTTGAGTATCTGTATACTCTAAATTATAAAACCTTAAGATAGGCACCCCTGCTAATGTGATGGGGCTCAGCTCCCTACAGGAGGCCTGGAGATACCCCCCTATCAGCGACCCTGCTTGTAGATATAACATTTAATTCGGTAATGACAGATACAGATAACAAATGAAATAATATTAGGACATACCAAGAATACCTAACTAAAGATGCCTTTTTTGTCATGGGTCCCTCCATCTTATATGGCGTGGCACAGATGATCAGCTCAGACGCATGCATAACGTAGCTCTGAGACAAGGCAAATTATTCCAAGTTCTAGCTGTGTTATATACCGAACTTGTATGTAAGAAAATGGCCAACCCAACACCCTTTTGAGCAATATGATCTTTTAAGGACTTGGTGAGTTTGTAATGACATTCCTTTGGTATGAAGTCAGCTAAGGTAACTAGGATATGGCGAGACAACTTTAATTAGGAAATATGACATTTCCCTATCATCTACACAAGTCCAGGAGCACACGAATGAAATGCAGCCCTGGACTAGAGTAGAAACCATCGGCGGCCCAGCCATAAGGGGCGCAGAGGCAGTGCCCCCCCCCCCATCCACGCGTTACGACCCCTTAACCTACATGCGGGGTGCCGAACGCATGGATTCCAATGGGGTTTGTTTTTTAAGCATGTGATTAGTGGCCAGTAGGCATGTGCAATTCGTTTCGTTCCGAATTCGTTTTTTAACGAATTTCGACAAATTCGTTAATTCGGGAATATCCGAAATAATGAATACCCGTTTAACAAATTTTTTCCGAATATTCGTAAATTCGATAAAATTGGACATTCGTAAATTCGGGCATTCGAACATTCGTACATTCGCAATTTACATTCGTACATTCGTGCATTCCTACATTAGTAAATTAGTGAATTCGTAAATTTGTAAACGCGAAAATTCGGAAATCTGAAATAATAGTTAACTAATAATAACTTAACTATTAGTAATTACTAGTAACTTTTAAATTATAGGTATTGTAATTTCCTTTTAAATTTGGCTGTTAGTGAACGTAATACATACAAATTTATCCGAAGTTATGAATGATCCGAAAAAACGGAATGGAACGTAATGAATTAATAATAATAAATAACAATAATAATAATAACAACGTTTTATTATTATTATTTATTATTGATTTGTTCCGTTCCATTTGTTTAGATGCAGCATTCGTTTTGGATAATTCGTAACTTCGGTTAAATTTGTATTTGTTACGTTCACTGACAGTCAAGTTTGAAAGGAAAATACAATACTTATAATTTAATAGTTAGTTACTATTTCAGATTTTTGAATTTTCGGGTTTTTGGATTTTCAAACTTCGAATTTACAAATTTCCGAATTTTCTAATTTACAAATGTACGAATTTACGAATGTATGAATTTACGAATGTACAAATGTAAAAATGTACGAATGAACGAATGTACGAATGAACGAATGTTCGAATTACGAATGAACGAATGTACGAATGAACGAATTTATGAATGAACGATATTACGAATCGCGATCATAACGAATGACCCGAAAAACGAAAAAATAATAAACTAATGAAACGAAAACGAAAATAAACAAATTTTTTTGGTTGTGCACATGTCTAGTGGCCAGAGGCTCTAATAGGTTTCCAAAAAGAGTGGGCACACCCACTTGTTTGACAATAGCGAGAGAATATTCGCTATTGTCACACTGATTCTCCTCCTGGCCAATCAGGAAGCGGGTCCTGAGATCCGTCACCTGATTGGCTAAAGGGACAGGCGATCCTATTGAGTGCCAAGGAGGAGGAGGGAGGAGATGCACGGCAGAAGCCACCGTGATGCAGAGGAGGAGGAGGAGATGCTATGGAAGCCATCGCCCGTAGGAGTGCTGCCGCCTGCGACCTAGATGGAGTAAGTGTGGGGCTGGATGACTGACCAACCGATTGACCACGTGGGGGGTGGGGGTAGAAACTGTGGTAGCAGAGGTCAAAGCCTTGCTCCTGGGAGTTTCCCATCCCATCTTTATTTAATAAAAATGAATGAGTCTTTATAGAATTCTTGAAATCAATGCTATTTATTGATCATTACATTTAGCCAATTACTATTAAAAAAAAAATCAACAACAAATCTTTGCATTCGTAACTTAAAGATAATTAAAAGCCCTGGATGTTATCACAAAGTAAAGTGAAAACCCATGGTATTTTTGTGTTAATATTTAATACATAGTTTACTTCACGACTAGAGTCACCTGTGACTTTAATAAAAAATGGCCTCCTTCTGTGATCATAACGTCTCTTTTCCTCTCTCTTTTATAACTTGAAAGCCAATGTAAAAGAATTATAAAGCAGAATATAATGACTACAACAAAGCTTATAAATGGGCCCTTGTTACATTATTTGGCACACTTCCCTGCCCTGTCACTCATCATTATAACTGATATCTAACAGTAAATATTATAGCTAAACCTTGCCTGTGAACTAATTATGCGGGAAGTGCACTCCACCTGTCATGCTTTGGCTTGTCATTCTGTTCTGTCTTTGTAATACTTGTCCAGCTGCAGTTATATCAACCAAACTGATATATGGCATGCACGGCATGACTCCCTGCATAATGATCTATTAGGAAATGTTAAGTTACCACATCTCCTGTTAGACAGCAGGAGTAATCACTATATACTGATCAGTAATAGGGTGGGAAGCACACCTTTAAAATGCCCATTCACATCCTAAAGTGTAGTAGACAGCCTTCCTAGAAGAGCTGAAGCTGTTATAGATGCAAAGGATGGGCAAACTCAATATTGAACCCTACGGACTAAGACTAGGATGCCATTAAAGTTAATAAATCTGCGTGTAAAGGCAGGCGTCACAATACTTTTGGAAATATAGTGTTTATGTGTGTAGTTGAAACCAAGTATATTAAATCTGGAACCTTGAGGGCTCCATACACATGGTTGCAAACTACCCTTGTGGTGCACCGCATTGCTAAAAAAAAATGTGTGCATTTTGGTGTTTTAGGCATTCCATTAAAATGAATAGACTGCCTTAACACAACATGTGTTAGCACCCAGGGGCGGACTGACCATTCGGGCACTCGGGCACTGCCTGAGGGCCCCATGCCACTAAGGGGCCCCATCAGGGTTGCCAGCCTCAATAAAACCAGGGACAGTATGTAAAAATGTGAGCGTATGTGTATTCTGTGTGTGTATACTGTGTGTATATATTGTGTGTATACTGTATGTGTGTGTGTATACTGTATGTGTGTGTGTGTATACTGTGTGGCTCCATAATCTATTGCCTGTGGGCCCCATAATCTTCTATTGCCCGGGGGCCCCATAATCTTCTCCTATTGCCCAGGGGCCCCATAATCTCCTATTGCCCAGGGGCCCCATGAGTTTTCAGTCCGCCCCTGTTAGCACCCCACACCAAGGTACAGTAAATGGAACTTTGGTATTTCTAGCACTAAAACCCACCATTGGCTAATGAAAGTATAGGGTTCTGTTGGTTGACTGCATTGGACTGGTGGTAGTAACTGGTCATCCTCATGAACCGATCTGAGCTTGTGCCCCGGTGTTTTTACTTAGTCACATAACCTTGAAGTGACCTCTAATATCCTTATAACCTACAACAGGAGATAAATTATTCCCTATTATCTACATTTTAGCTTTTGCAGGCCAGTTAAATCTTAAATCAAACATAAGGGGACACAGATGCCTACTGAGGTACAGAGAATCTATTTCAATCAATTTTCCCTCCTGGAGAGAATGTATTACTAGATACAACTCCATTTCTTTCCTCAGAAAGATTTCAGCTCTTGTTGATAGGATTAACCCTTCAATGACAGGAAAAACGCCTTTGAAGCATTTCAGACCTTACTTGGTCAGTACAAAATCATTATAGCATCTAATTATCCCCTTTCAAAATGGATAGCTATGGCAATTACTGATATTTGAATGTTATTTTTGAAATTGAAAAGTCAGTTGCATCAACATTTCATCAACCCAAGTGGAAATCGGCTGAATTTAATAAATGTATTGTGCATATCAAAAAAAAAAAAAAACCTAGATAACTATTTCCTGTATGTTACCTATTAGAATGCATTCTTTAACTGCTTCAGCCCCGGAAGATTTTACCCCCTTCCTGACCAGAGCACTTTTTGCGATTCGGCACTGCGTCTCTTTAACTGATAATTGCACGGTTGTGCGACGTTGTACCCAAACAAAATTGCCGTCCTTTTTTCCCCCCACAAATAGAGCTTTCTTTTGGTGGTATTTGATCACTTCTGTGGTTTTTATTTTTTGCGCTATAAACAAAAAAAGAGCGACAATTTTGAAAAAAACACATTATTTTTTTACTTTTTGCTATAATAAATATCCCCCAAAAATATATAAAAAAAAGATTTTTTTCCTCAGTTTAGGCCGATACGTATTCTTCTACATATTTTTGTTAAAAAAAAAAAATCGCAATAATCGCGTATATTGATTGGTTTGCGCAAAAGTTATAGCGTCTACAAAATAGAGGATAGTTGTATGGCATTTTTATTTTCATTTTTTTTTTTTATTAGTAATGGCGGCGATCTGCAATTTTTATTGGGACTGCGACATTATGGCAGACACGTCGGACAATTTTAACACTATTTTGTCATTTATACAGCGATTAGTGCTATTAAAAAGCATTGATTACTGTGTAAATGACACTGGCAGTGAAGGGATTAACCACTAGGGGGCGATCAAGGGGTTAAGTGTGTCCTAGAGAGTGATTCTAACTGTGGAAGGATGGGCTTCAAGTCACATGACAGCGATCACCGCTCCTGATGACAGAGAGCGGTGATGGTGATCTCTGTCATGACACAAGGCAGAATGGGGAAGTGTTTTGTGTACATAGGCACTTCCTCAGTCTGAGGCTCTGTGACACGATCGCCGGGAGACCGGCGGACATCGAGTCCACCAGTCCCGCGGGCATGGTCACGCTGTTCGTGGCGGGCGAGCACCTGCAATCCCCGGCTCTTAAAGGGAATGTACAGGTACCCCCCATTTGCCCACCGCTGCCATTGTGTGGACGTATATCGGCGTGCGGAGGTCGGCAATGGAATATTATGCAACCTAGTGGTGTATGTTTTTATAGGATGGATACAGGAAGGAGACTATTACATTTTTTATTAGAATTTTTTATTTTCTTTCTTGCTATTCTCTGATCTGAGAAATATATAGCTCCTTGATGAAGTGTGATATCTAATAGGCCATGCCTACTTTGCACAACAATACAATATTTATCTTGAAATAAATCTATAGTCTTGTAAAAAAAATAATTTTGGATGTTTCTGTTAATATGAAAATATTAGGATAGATCATTTTATCAAGTTAAATTTTAAAACATGTTTCAGTTGATAGTCTTGTAGCAATATAGGTAGATGGAGGTAGCCTTTTTTTCTCATCATATATACATATTGTATCTCTCGTTTAATAGCACATTACTTTTTACCATTGCCAATTTACCAGGACTGCGTGTCAAGGTTCAATTGGTCAGGTGGATACAGTATTTGCAATTCTCCAAGCTCATAATGAACTAGTATGGAGTCCTAAGTAAAACTGGGCATCAATAAGAGGCTTTGGCAACTAGGGAAATCCAGCCAATATCTACTCTATGACATATACAATTGAAGTAAATGTAGGGATCCACGTGATCATGTGCCAAATAATGGGGGACTTATTATAAATCTGATAACTCATGTAAGTAGTTATAATATGACACCTTATAGCATCATGTCAAAGCTTCTTATGTAAGATATCTGATTTATTATAAACCTCCCCGATGTTTGCCATGCAATTTTGAAGATTGCTTTTCTATTAAATATAGAAGAGTCTTTTGGACTCAATCAGAGATCCCACATCATACTTCCAATTGATAGTTGCATGAGAGCAAACAGGGATTTTCACTTTTAAGCTGGCCATAGCCACTTAACCACCAGCCTTGTTTTGGAATTTAGGTGTTTACATGTTTAAAACAGTTTTTTTTTCTAGAAAATTACTTAGAACCCCCAAACATTATATATTTTTTTTCTAACACCCTAGAGAATAAAATGGCGGTCATTGCAATACTTTTTTTCACACCGTATTTGGAAAAAATTCACTTTTTTGAATAAAAAAATAAGAAAACAGTAAAGTTAGCCCAGTTTTGTTTTATATTGTGAAAGATAATGTTACGCCGAGTAAATTGATACCCAACATGTCACGCTTCAAAATTGCGCCCGCTCGTGGAATGGCGTCAAAATTTTACCCTTAAAAAACTCCATAGGCGACGTTTAAAAAATTCCACAGGTTGCATGTTTTGAGTTACATAGGAGGTCTAGGGCTAGAATTATTGCTCTCACTCTAACGATCGTGGCGATACCTGACATGAGTGGTTTGACCACCGTTTTCATATGCGGGCACTACTCACGTATGCGTTCACTTCTGCGCACGAGCTCGTCGGGACGGGGAGCTTAAAAAAAAAAATTTTTTTCCTTATATATTTTACTTGATTTTATTTTTTCACTGTTAAAAAAAAAAATGGGTCACTTTTATTCCTATTACAAGGAATGTAAACATCCCTTGTAATAGAAAAAAAACATGACAGGACCTCTTAAATATGAGATCTGGGGTCAAAAAGTCCTCAGATCTCATATTTGGACTTAAATGCAATAAAAAAAAAAATTGTCATTTGAAAAAATGACAACAGAAAAATGTGCCTTTAAGACGTATGGGCGGAAGTGACGTTTTGACGTCGCTTCCACCCTGCTATAGTATGGAGATGGGTGGGGGCCATTTTCCCCTCACTCGTCTCCATACACAGCCACGGGCAGGTCCCGATCGCCTCCGCCGCTGCTGACAGCTCTGGTAAGCGGCGGAAGGAGCAGGAGAGCGGCGGGAGGGGGGGTGGCACCTCTCCCGTCACCAACGTGATTTTGCGGCGAATCCGCCGCAGAGACCACCATTATAAACAGGACCATTGGCTCTAAAGATTGATACCTCGGTTGTGGCAGCAGCTACTGCCATTACCGAGATATCCATCTTCAAACTGCCAACGTATATGTACAGGAGCCGGATGGTAAGTGGTTATACAATGTTCTTGTTCAATTTCCTTTAGATCTACCTTTAAATATGTAGTGCAAGGTCCTACCTGACTGCATACAAATTGTAAAAAAGTTTAGGTTTGACCTCGTATTATATAGCATACCTCCTAACTTTTTGAGACAGGAATGAGGGACACCTATTAGCAAAAGTATGTAGGCATAGGACACACCCCCTGTCACGCCCACTCAAGGAAGAATTATACAAAATAAATGATTAGTTAAACCTATCAGTGCTTTTTTTTACCACTGCTATTCCTTTATATTGGCTTTTGAAATTTACAAATGCAGCAATTCAGAAATTAGATGAAAGGTTTAGCACTGGAAAACACTTTTTGAAAGATAAAAAGTGCATTTTATATACAACTATATAGATCAGACTGAAATGAGGGACAAATGAGGAGGCAAGAGGGACAAAGGGACATTGCTCCAAATCAGGGACATTCCCTCGAAATCAGTGACAGATGTATATAGTTTTGGTAAATCTAAAGGAAAATTGTACAAGAAAATTGTATAATATATGGCCAGCCTTAGCCAAAGTAGTAGAAAAGCCAGCACCCAACAGGATCTTAAAATGTACAGCGAGGGGAAAAAAGTATTTGATCCCCTGCTGATTTTGCACATTTGCCCACTGACAAAGAAATGATCAGTCTATCATTTTAATGGTAGGTTTATTTTAACAGTGAGAGACAGAATAACAAGAAAAATATCCAGAGAAACGCATTTCAAAAAAGTTATAAAATTGATTTGCATTTTAATAAGTGAAATAAGTATTTGATCCCCTTCCAATCGGCAAGATTTATGGCTCCCAGGTGTCTTCTATACAGGTAACAAGCTGAGGTTAGGAGCACCCTCTTAAAGCTTATTACCTGTATAAAAGACACCTGCCAACAGAAGCAATCAATCAATCAGATTCCAATCTCTCCACTATGGCCAAGACCAAAGAGCTGTCCAAGGATGTCAACGACAAGATTGAAGACCTACATAAGGCTGGAATGGGCTACAAGACCTTCACCAAGCAGCTTGATGAGAGGGTGACAGCAGTTGGTGCAATTATTTGTAAATGGAAGAAACACAAAATAACTTTCAATCTCCCTCAGGGGCTCCATGCAAGATCTCACGTTGTGGACTTTCAAGGATAATGAGAACAGTGAGGAATCAGCCCAGAACTACATGGGAGAATCTTGTCAATGATCTAAAGGCAGCTGGGACCATAGTCACCAAGAAAACAATTGGTAACGCACTACACCATAAAGAACTGAAATCCTGCAGCGCCTGTAAGGTCCCCCTGCTCAAGAAAGCACATGTACAGGCCCGTCTGAAGTTTGCTATTGAACATCTGAATGATTCAGAGGAGAACTGGGTGAAAGTGTTGTCAGATGAGACTAAAATCGAGCTCTTTGGCATCAACTCAACTCGCCGTGTTTGAATGAGGAGGAATGCTGCCTATGACCCCAAGAACACCACCCCCACTGTCACACATGGAGGTGGAAACATTATGCTTTGGGGGTGTTTTTCTGCTAAGGGGACAGGACAACTTCATCGCATCAAAGGGATGATGCACCATCAAATCTTGGGTGAGAACCTCCTTGCCTCAGCCAGGGCATTGAAAATGGGCCGTGGATGGGTATTCCAGCATGACAATGACCCAAAACACACGGCCAAGGCAGCAAAGGAGTCACTCAAAAAGAAGCATACTAAGGTCCGGTAGTGGCCTAGCCAGTCTCCAGAACTTAATCCCATAGAAAATATGTGGAGGGAGCTGAAGGTTCGAGTTACCAAACGCCAGCCTGGAAACCTTAATGATTTGGGGAGGATCTGCAAGGAGTGGGACAAAATCCCTCCTGAGATGTGTGCAAACATGGTGGCCAACTAAAAGAAACGTCTGTCCTCTGTGATTGCCAACAAGGGTTTTGGGAAGGGGTCAAATATTTATTTCACTCATTAAAATGCAGATCAGTTGATAACCTTTTTAAAATGTGTTTTTCTAGATATTTTGTCTCTCACGGTTAAAAAAAACCTACCATTAAAATTATAGACTGATCATTTCTTTGTCAGTGGGCAAACTTACATAATCAGCAGGGGATCAAATACTTTTTCTTCCCTCACTGTATATGAAGCCTTTATTGGTATACGGGGTAAGACAACAGGGTAGCCCCAACTTACATGTTTCAGCTTACATGGCCTTAATCATAGCTGAGCTATGATTAAGGCCATGTAGTCTAAACACATAAGCGCGGGCTACCCATTTTTTTGTACCCTGTATACCAATAAAGGCTTCATATACATTTTAAGATCCTGTTGGTTGCCGGCTTTGCTACTACTTTTGGATTTTTCTTAGGCTTCCAGGAGCCACAGCCTGATCACTGACCTACTGTCCAGCCTGTTTGAGAGGTGAGGATTGAGTGCTGTGAGTCTTATATTGCTACTTTTACTAAGTTGGAGAAGGCACAGAGGTTTGAAGAGTAAGATAATGCACCCACTGTGATATTTTATACTAAAATAAAGAAAATGCTATATTTTCTTTAAAGGTGTTGGCCTCAAAGGTAAGTATAGTACAGTGGAATCTTGGTTAATGAGTAACGTGGTTAATGAGCGCTTTGAAAGATGAGCAACTTTTTAAAAAAAATCCTGACTCCGCTTGTGAGTGTTGTCTTGCAAAACGTGCAGAATTCAAGCTAATGGGGTGTGCAGCACCTCATTTGGCCAGAGGTGCGGGGGCGCCAGTGACACTTGGAACGGTTCGGAGCTGTTCGGAAATACTCAATCACTCGGAAATACTCCATTCCCAAGGGTTTCCGAGTTCAGCTGAGCTGTCCCCGCGTATTTCCGAGGCTCTCCAGCGCCCCCCACCTCTGGCCACATGCGGTATTGCATGCAATAGAAGTCAATGCGGAACTAATTATCTTCGTTTCCATTGACTTCTATGGGGAAACTCGCTTTGATATGCGAGTGCTTTGGATTACAAGCATTCTCCTGGAGCAGATTATGCTCGTAATCCAAGGTTCCACTGTATTGCCTTACTGTGAATATGACATCACATGGGTTTGGGAATCATACCCCTCAGCTCACTGTAAACTCTCCAACTAAGCTGTCATTACCTGGAGGTCTGTGGGGGATGGGAACTTCTTGTGAGTTGTTAAGGGGTTCAAATGACCCTATTACCAGTCCACAAAATGGACTGATTTGCATTGCAGAGAAATTAAGTGCTAAAAGAACACCAATGGCCATGGATCAGCCCAGATCATGATGGCTGTAGAGATGGGCAGTTCACATGTCACTAATATTGCTATTTACTTTACCTGTGGAACATATTTACTTCTTTAACATTTCCCCCAAGCCAAAAATGGCAATCTACCATCCCTGGCATTTACAAGCACTGTTGTGGCTTATATTTTTTGTGAGCTCTGTGTGAGCGTCCCCTTTAATGTTATAACAAATGGTAACATTTACTGCAGCTTATGGTCTTGACCTTCAAATCTGTACCAAGTTAATTTTGATGGATCATAAAGTTAACTACCCCAGTGAGCATAGCAAACGTTGGTAATTTACACATTCGAATACACACCTATATTACCTTCAATGAAGATAAATAAAATGTATACATCCTAATGCCCCGTACACACGGTCGGACTTTGTTCGGACATTCCGACAACAAAATCCTAGGATTTTTTCCGACGGATGTTGGCTCAAACTTGTCTTGCATACACACGGTCACACAAAGTTGTCGGAAAATCCGATCGTTCTAAACGCGGTGATGTAAAACACGTACAACGGGACTATAAACGGGGCAGTGGCCAATAGCTTTCATCTCTTTATTTATTCTGAGCATGCGTGGCACTTTGTCCGTCGGACTTGTGTACACACGATCAGAATTTCCGACAATGGATTTTCAATCGGTTGTCGGAAAATTTTATAGCCTGCTCTCAAACTTTGTGTGTCGGAAAAACCGATGGAAAATGTCCGATGGAGCCCACACACGGTCGGAATTTCCGACAACAAGGTCCTATCACACATTTTCCGTCGGAAAATCCGATCGTGTGTACGGGGCATTAGACATGTTAAATAATCTACAGGACAAAGGTTAGGGGTTTTTAAACTAAAGTTATTTTTTAAAACATATGTTTTCTTTTGTCAAACCTAGAAACCTGTGTTCACATCCAAGCCAAGTGGTCTATGGCCAGGGAGGAGCCGGCCAGCCCAATCAAAAAGCAGCTTAAACATTTAAAGAAAATCTGTAGAACCTTAAAAGGATGAGAGTGTCACAAAGTTTGAATAAGTCTACTAAAAAAAAAAAATATATGATACTTGATCATGTATCACAATTTATCAGTTAACACTAAGGAACAAAATAACATAACATATGTTGAGTATCTAAAATCACAAACCCCGGTCTATAACATAATGGCAAAGGTATGTGCTTGACAAACTTAAAGTGGTTGTAAAGGTTGAAGTTTTTTTTTTTTATCTTATTGCATTCTATGCATTAAGATAAAAAGCCTTATGTGTGCTTCAGCCCCCCAATACTTACCTAAAGCCCCATCTGGGTCCAGCAATGTTGCACAAGAGCCTCAGCTGTCCAGGACTCCCCTCCTCATTGGCTGAGACAGCAATGCCTTTGGCTCCCACTGCTGTCAAAGTCAGTCAGCTAATAAGGAGTGAAAGGGGGCAGGGCCAGGCGCAGCTCCATGTCTGGATAGACACAGGGAGCTGCGGCTCAGCTCGGATGCCCCAATAGCAAGCTGCTTGCTGTGGGGGCACTCAGCAGGAGGGAGGGGCCAGGATCACAGAAGGAGAACCTGAGAAAAGGAGAATCTGGGCTGCTCTGTGCAAAACCACTGCACAGAGCAGGTAAGTATAACATGTTTGTTATATTTATAGAAAAAAAAATAGATTTTAGTATCAATTTATTCTACTGTATACTATACAATGATTATGGCTTTACGTAAGCTAATAATAAGTATTAACTGAAAGAATGGAGTAAAAGACCAAGTATCATGTCTAACACATTTAAATAAACAAATACATATATGTATGTGTAAATAAGATAATCCCAAAGAAATAATATTAATACAACCAATATATAGTATAACAAAGATATACAAATAAACAACAATGTATACAATTGTATAATTAATTAAAATGTATATGATTAAAATGTATACAATCCTTAAAACCTATACTGCAACAATATCAACATTGGTTCAATAAATATTTTGAATACATTCATAATTATAAAATTATATAGAAAAGATACTAATATCACAAGCAGGAATATCTGTACTTGTTAGTTAATTAGTAAATATTAAAATCCATCACTATATTCATAGCAGCAACATTTTTCTAATTTTTCACACACTGCTGCAACTCCATAGCAGCCAATGCAGTGACCAGGGGTGAGCCTAGTCGGAGGTCCTGAAATGAGAAGAGGTGGGCTAAAGGAAGCTCCCCTTGTGAGTCCTAGCTTTTAGAACGCTCTGCAGGGCAACAGCAGGTGCCCAATGTTGGAATACTGAATATTCTAGCACTGGCACTACTTCACCATCATTTCAGATCCCCCGCTGCAGAACAGCTACAGATCTCTCATCAGCACAGGTGCCCACCAGAGAGTAAAATACCACAGTAACGCTCTTGGTCATGTGATCTGTCACATGAATGAAGAGAGGATAAAGGGAGTTTCACTTTTGCTTCCCGTGAGGTGCCCCTACTGA
Organism: Lithobates clamitans; assembly: GCA_037952925.1. Lineage (NCBI taxonomy): Eukaryota > Metazoa > Chordata > Amphibia > Anura > Ranidae > Lithobates > Lithobates clamitans. The sequence continues at coordinate 1,404,813 of JBBGZY010001674.1, forward strand.
CAACCGGTCTGAATGGTATGTGTAATTGTGTAGGTCAGCCTTTCTCAACCTTTTCAACAATAATGTTCCATTCTCAAGGAACCACTGCTAAAAATGACACATACAGATACATTAGTGTCAAGGTCAGTGGGAAGAATGCTCTTTACAGATAGCGACAACAATCAATGGTGTCAGTGGAAACTTATCTAAAAGGCAGAATTAGCTCATTACTGAAGGGACCCCTAGAAACCTATGGAGGAACCCTAGTTGAGAAATTCTGGTGTAGGTAATCACTGTTTTCACTGTCCTTTGCAAGGTTAGCTCCCTGCATTCCTCCAGCCCCCTTTTCACTCACAATGCCTCCTGCCAGTCCTATTCCATCCCCACAGAGCCCCTAAGCCCCCTCACAGTGCCCCTGTAGCCTTCTGCAGAACACCTACTCCCCCCCCCTCCCCCAGTGCCCTCAAGCCTACCCCAGGGCTCCTTTCCACTTTCAAGGCCCCAGAGTCCCTTGCCATGCCCCTTAGGCTGCTGAAGAGCCCAGGCCCTCAGATTCCCATGGTTCTCCCTACATCCTGGCCACCCTGCAGAGATCCTAATATTTTTCCTCCTACTGACAGTGATGTCAGGACATATCTTTCTCCTACTAACAACTGACACTGAAGCATTTATTTCCACCTAGTGACTCTTGCCTTTGCCTAGGACTGCTGGAAGAACACAATGCTGTTGGAGGGCCCAATAAAAATTTTGCAATGTGGCCTGTAATTTTTAGTTACATCCTTGCTCATATAGAAGGATACATGGTGGTAAATAAATCCACTACAAACCCCTTGCTGTGCCATTACCCCAACAGACTGTCAAATATGGAGGAAATTATAGAAGAGGTACAACACCACTATGAACTAATTGGCAAACAGGAAGAGAATAGGAGGCTGTAATCGGTTTGACAAAGTAGCCATGAAACTGGCTTTTTTAGGAAAGCAGAATCTTCTTTCCTTAATTTAGTTATATTTTTTCAGAATTATTATCAAAAAAGAAACAGCTGAGTAGTGAGAAAAGACTAATAGGCTTCCAGAGGGGATATTCTTTATACTGGGTCATAGGTGAGGAGATAAGCTGCTTCTCGTCCTTTCTAATTAAACTACCAACTGTTTTTTTCGTGTTCCAAAGAAGAAAGGTCAATAAATGCAAGAAGCCAATTAAAATCAATTACCGATCAGCTCAGCTATAAACTCAGATTAGTCATTCATTATAAAACATTCAGGTTTCCTATAAACTGTAACAAAATTACAATTCCAGTTACAAATGGAGTGAACATTTTTTCACAAGAAAACAAGTTAGAAACTTTAAATGAACTCAAACTATTAGAAGTAGGTGTAGCCAGGTATGACTACAAGTTATGACAGTTTGCATCAGCTCTTTACCCTATCACTGAGCTGATATGCGGATTCATCTCACTGTCCACCTCCCGCCACCAGGGGAAGCCAGGAATTCAAGGAGCTCCAAAACCTTCTATGCTGGCCACAGTGGAATGGAGCCATACTGTCAACTTCCATTACCTATTGGACTACAATTCCCAGGTGGAGGCAGTGACAAAGGAGGGGAAAGAGCTGCATTCTCAGGCTGTAGAGCATACAGCTGTTCTCTTGCCATGAGGGAGTCCAGACAGTGCACATCGCTGTCCAGTGTGCACCACCACTGCTGCATAGCAGTGGCCAGAGTGGCATCCGGAGTGCTAAGCCCAGGTATGCAGACAGGCAGAGTTCAGAGCAGAGAGTGGACTAATCACTGTGTGTGATTGGTTGGTGAGCTGCAATATTGCTGGGACTGATGAGCTGCTGCTGTGGGGTTTAACATCTGAGGGAGACTGAGCCCTTTAGAAACTAACCATACAGCCATCTAGTACCCTTATTGCTGCCCCCAGATTTGACTAGGACTATACTCATGTGCACCAATGGTCCAATTGGATCCCAACGCTAGCCAGTTGAAGAGTTAGAAATAAATACTACCCCTTTAAAGCTGCTACATGGAGACCTTTACTTATTGCCTATGCTAAAAGGTACCTCTCAATGGACATTGCATCCTCTCCTAGCCACCCTTCCAGAGTGCACTCTAGACTAGTTTTAGTATTATGTTTCACATTGCAGTTAATGCTTATAAGCACTGTTTATTGCTGACTTTGCTGATTCATGAGTTAATGCCAGTCTAGTGGTACAGAAGTCTATTTTAAAGTGATTATAAAGTCTCTTTTTTAAAAAAAAGTAACAAACATGTTATACTTACCTCCTCTATGCAGTGGTTTTGCACAGAGCAACCTGGATCCTCCTCTTCTTGGGTCCCTCTTCGTTGCTCCTAGCCCCTCCCTCTTGATGAGTGCCCCCACAGCAAGCAGCTTGCTATGGGGGCACCCGAGCCGAGCTGCAGCTCCATTTGTCCATTCAGACAGGAAGCTGCTGTTTGGCCCTGCATCCTCTCTCTCCTGATGGGCTAACTGACTTTGATTGACAGCCGGGGGAGCCAATGGCACTGCTGCTGTGTCTCAGCCAATCAGGAGGGAGAGTCTCGGATGACCGAGGGACTTGTGGACATTGCTGGACAGAGATAGGGCTCAGGTAAGTAATGGGGGGCTGGGGGGGCCGCTACACACAAAAGGCTTTTTATCTTAATGCATAGAATGCATTAAGATAAAAAAGTCTGCCTTTACAACTCCTTTAAGTTACCTTGGCATAGTGATTATATGGTCTAGCAGACTGTGTCTGAATCTACCTTCTGTCTGTTCATTAATGCTCACTCCACCATTTATTCTAACCTGTACCAATACATTGAGTTAATTTATCATTAAACATTCTTGTGTCTATTTCCTGGTACTAATTCACAGTTGAGTTAAAGGTATCCACACTTTTATTCCTATAAGAGCTTGCAGTAACTTTCACTCAACTAGGTGTGTCAGAGGGGCTGAGGGTGTTGTTGGAATCTAGGTGCAAAACAGAAAACCCAAATCACCAAGTGGCTCCTTTAGAGTTAGCGCTACATAAAATTGTTCAGGAATCTGGCTTTGGGTATTTTACCACTGTGGCCAGGTCACTTTAATAAAGTGGAAGAGAGAGAGACCCATCAATAGTATAATTGTAAAAGAAACTCTGTTGCAATACCAGTCATTTCAACAAAAATCTTCCCATAACATTATATGCGCATTCAACATATTTTATCTATGCTATTTGCCTGCAAAAGCCTACCTTGTGGAGACATTCAAAAGCCATGAACTGCTGCTGAGTGTCACCATTTTGGTTGTGAAGTCAGCAGCCCCAGCAAACTCAAAGCTGTCAATTCAAGTGGATTTTCACCCTCCTCTATCACTTTCTGTGATTCTTTTGTGCTTTTTACCTGTAATTTTTAAGTTTCTTCCTGCACAGCCCTGCCATACCTGTAGTAGGATCTGTATGCCCAGGGGGCAGGAAGGATCAGCGATCATGTAGCCACTGAGATTGGCTGTCACACTGGTCACATGATCAGGTGTTGGTACTGCCTGCTAGGGATGGGCCGAACGGACCCCTGTTCAGTTCGCACCAGAACTTTCGAACACCTCGAAAGTTCGGACCCGAATAAGGAACCCAATTAAAGTCAATGGGACCCGAACGTCAAAAATCAAAAGTGCCCATTTTGAAGGCTTATATGCAAGTAATTGGGCATACAATGGTTATAGGGGTCCAGGTCCTGCACTGGGGGACATGTATCAATAAAAAAAAAGTTTGTGAAAAACGTCATTTTTAAATGAGCAGTGATTTTTTGATTTTTAAAATGAAATGAAAAAATTCTTCCACTATAGTGCCTGGGGAGGTCCCCTTATGCCGCGTACACACGTCCGGACTTGCCAACGAGCTAAACTCTGTCGGCATTTCCAACAGAGAGATTTAGAACATGTTCTATATCTGAGTACGTCGGAAATGCCAACAGAAAAAGTCCGATGGGGCATACACACATGCGGAATGTCCGACCGAAAGCTCCCATCAGACTTTCTCTGTCGGGAAGTTCACCCGTGTGTACGCGGCTTTAGTCTACCTGTAAAGTGGCAGAATTGTACCATGTCTAGAATCTGCAGCAATATTTGCATTTATAAAGCCAAAAAAATGACATTTTCCCTGCAAGCTGCCTTTATTTTGCTCAGCAACAGCTGGGGAGCCAGTGTGTATGATGAGGCCACAATGTAGTGCACTGGGAACAAGATTAGAGATTTTTTGGATACATTTTGGTGTCGCTTTGGATAGAAGTAACGGGTGCATAAAAAGGGGTCTTTGGGTGTCGATGGCGCCTTGCCACTGTAACCCTATAGAGCTACTCTTGATGAAAGCAAGAATTGGTCTTGCTGTAAAAAATTGCAATGATATGCACCTGTCAAACATGTGCTGAAAAATTGGTCTTTGGGTGTTAATTGTGCCCATGAAACCTATACCAAAAACATTCTTCCAGATAAAATGATTACACATCCTCAAAGCTAGGCAGCCTCGAAGTCCTGCAGAGATTCCACATCCCAAAAAGTCTTAATTAGTGACATCGGCATCAGGGGCTTCATGGTAATCCAGGACTGATTCATTTTTATAAAAGACAAACGGTCCACGGAGTCTGTGGGCAAACGCGTTCTATGATCAGTAACAAAACCTCCTGCAGCACTGAATGCCCTTCTGAAAGCACACTGGATGCAGGGCAGCCCAACAACTCAATGGCATACTGGGCAAGTTCTGGCCAGTGGTTTATTCTCATGACCCAGTAAGTCAGTGGATCCTCATCTGGAAAGCTCTCCATCTCTGTTTTGGCCCCGAGGTAATCATCCACCATGTGATGCAGATGCTCCCAATGGGATGTGGAAGCTGACAGCCCTGGGCGGCAATGACTAAAAAAAATCTGAAATGCCTTACTTAGGCGGACGCCTTCCCCAACGCTCCTCCCTTGACCAACAGACTCCTCAAAACTACGTTTTGCACGACACTGTAACCTACTGGAGTCAGGAAAAATGTTCAATAAAATCCTCTATAACGTGTCCTCAATAGATTTTATCTTCTGCACTCTCTGTAGGGACGGGATGAGTTCTGAGACCTTCCCCTTATTACAGTGATCAAGGAGGGTTGCCAACCAGTAATCACCTTTCTCCTTTATGCCACGTATTCTTGGGTCATTTCGCAGGCTTTGAAGCAATTAGGTTACCCATGCGCCTCAAATTTGCCAAAGCTTGAGAAGCAGACTCCTCGGGGTCACTCAGGATGACAGCATCTGGAACTTCCTCCTCCCAGCCACATACTACTCCCAAGGGTCCTGGGGTTGGAAAGCCATTGCTTACAGATTGACGCATGTCTTCCTCTTCTTCGAAGCTTATGAAAGTGCCAGAATCCTCCTCCTCATCCTCCTCCCCTCTCTCTTCCTGTGTGTTCTGTAATATAGGAATGATGGTGTCTGGATAAAGTGGGCTTTGATAGGAAAGGAAGTTCTCATCCTCCTGCTGCTCTGCCTCCAGTGCCCTGTCCATAATGCCACGCAGAGTCTGTTCAAGCAGGAACACAATAGTGATTATGTTACTGATGCATGCACTGTCACGGCTCACCATCCTTGTGGCCTCCTCAAATGGTGACAATACAGTGCATGCATCCTTAATGATCAGCCATTGGCGTGGGGGAAAAAAAGTCGAGGCAACCTGAGCCTGTCGTCGTGCCGTACTGGCACAGGTACTCGTTGATGGCCCTCTGCTGCATGTATAGCCGCTGCAGCATTCCCAAAGTTGAGTTCCGCCTGGTGGGCATGTCACAAATCAGGCGGTTTACGGGCAGGTGGAATTCCTGCTGAATTTCAGTCAACTGAGCACTGGCTGTGTATGACTGCCTGAAATGGCTACAGACTCTTCTGGCCTGCATTAGTACATCTTGCAACTCTGGGTATGTACTTAGGAAACACTGCACCAGCAAATTGAGGACATGTGCCAGGCATGGCACATGTTTCAACTTTTCCTGTCTAATGCCCTGCACACACGATAGGATTTTCCGACAACAAAATCCATGGGATTTTTTCAGACGGATGTTGGCTCAAACTTGTCTTGCATATACACGGTCACACAAAGTTGGTCGGAAATTCCGAACGTCAAGAACGTGGTGACTTACAACACGTACGACGAGCCGAGAAAAATGAAATTCAATACCCAGTGCTGCTCTTCTGCTTGATTCCGAGCATGCGTGGCACTTTGTGCGTCGGAATTGTGTACACACGTTCGGAATTTCCGACAACGGATGGTGTTGTCGGAAAATTTTATAGCCAGCTCTCAAACTTTGTGTGTCGGAAATTCCGATGGAAAAAGTCCCATGGAGCCCACACATGGTCGGAATTCCCGACAACAAGCTCTGATCGCACATTTTCCGTCGGAAAGTCTGACCGTGTGTACAGGGCATAAGGGCAGACAGGAGGTTTGAGCCATTATCGGACACCACCATTCCTGGCTCCAGCTGGTGTGGTGTGAACCACCTCTGGGCCTGTCCCTCCAGAGCTGCAAGAATCTCTGCTCCAGTGTGGTTCTTGTCCCCTAAACACACCAGCTGAAGCACTGCATGGCACTTTTTAGCCTGACTCTGGGAATAGCCCTTTGAACGCTTAGGGAGTACCTAATGTTCATAGGACAATTCTGCAGAGGAGGGCATGGAGGTGGCAGAGGAGGAGGAAGAGGAGGGGTTAGAGCTCACAGGTCTGGCATCATCACCACCAGCTGTATGTGGGGTCACAACAAGCTGCAGCACCAAACCCTGTCCTGCATCCTTTCGAGTTGCAAGCAGCATTACCCAGTGTGCTGTGAACGAAATATATATCGTCCCTGCCCATGCTTGCTGGACCATGTGTCAGCAGTAAGGGGGATCTTACAGCTGACTTACTTGCCCAACGAGAGATGGAACGGCCTTACGTGAAAAGCAGTAGCGACTTGTAACCTACCATTGTGGTACAGCACATTGTGTGAATTCACGGAAGGGGGCAGAATCCATCAGGCTGAAAGGCAGAAGTTGGAGAGCCAACAGCTTTGACAAGCTTGCACTCAGACGCTGGGCATGGGGGTGGCAAGGACTGTATTTTTTTTTTCACTGCAGCAGATGGGGCAGAGAAATTTGCCAGCTACAGTCTACAGCTGGTGGTGTGCTGCTAGCAGATGTGCTGCTAGGACCTGGGACACCCTGTGCTATACCATCATCCCTGTCAGTGGAGGCTGCTGAGAGGTAATGACTCGGTATCGCATGGGCAGACTGAAGTAGGTAAGGAGGAGGAGGAGGGACAGATTTGTGCCTCTGTGTGTGGCTTTTAGGTGCTCTTGCCAACAGGCTGAGTGGTTGGACGTTAAATGCCTTGTTAAGCATGTGGTACCCAAATGGTTGGTGTTTTTGCCACGTTTGATGTGCCTGAGACACAATTTGCAGATAGCAACAGTGCGATCTGCTGCAGATGTGCTAAAAATGTTCCAGACAGCTGAGCTTTGGGGAGTGGGCCGTGAAATAACAGCTGCAGAATGTGATGGAATAGGGTGGCTGCTCTCTACTCTTTCTTCATGTCGGCCTCCTTGGGGTTGTGCCGCCTCACCTTCAGTTTCCTCCTCTGCTCTCCTCTGGCACCCAAGTCGCATCAGTGACCTCATCATCTTGATCTCCTCCATCTTCATCATTACCACTGGAGACAACTTGGCAATACACTGCGGCTTGGGGAACATGAATGCCAATTTGTCTACCAGTGCTTCTCCCTCTCTCTAGGCTCATGCTCCTGTCATCCTCAACCACAGAACCAACATCTGAATCCAGTAATGGCTGGGCATTGTCAAGGAGCAAGTGGTTGATGCTGTGGTCAAATAACTCAGCTGACTCCTCAATGGCTGATGTTGGGGCTATGGCAGGGATAGATGTGGACAAGGAGGCAGGTTTATCCACTCTGGAAACTGCAGGGGCCTGCACACTTGTCTCTGCTTGGGTGACGGAAGATGAGGAAGGTTTAGTAAGCCAGTCCACCACCTCCTCTGCATGCTGTGGCTGGATAGCACGGGCAAACACACCAAACAGAGGAAATGATGCCCTGCCTGAGGACTGAACACCACATCCACCTTTGCCTGTGGACACATTTGTTGCTGGCCCCCTTACAGTGCCAAGGGAACGTCAGCCTCTCCTTGTTGTCCTGGGAGGGGGCGGTGCTAATAAGCAAATGTAAAGAAGTAGTTGAAATCTGTATTTTGATCAATGTAAAGAGGTGTTTGTGCACTTTCATTTGAGTACTCACACTACACAGACACACTCCACGGATACACTATAATACACTGCAATATAATGCAATATAAAACGTACAGTGACGCACAGAACTATATGGCGTTAAACTGGCAGTAACGCACACAAAACTATATGGCGTTAAACTGACAGTAACTCACACAGAAGTAAATGGCGTTAAAACTGGCAGTAACGCACACAGAACTATATGGCGTTAAACTGGCAGTAAAGCACACAGAACTAAATAGCATTAAACTGGCAGTAACGCACAAAACTATATGGTGTTAAACTGGCAGTAACGCACACAGAACTATATGGCGTTAAACTGGCAGTAACGCAGGCAAAACTATATGACGTTAAACTGGCAGTAACGCAGGCAAAACTATATGGCGTTAAACTGGCAGTAACGCACACAGAAGTAAATGGCGTCAAACTGGCAGTAACGCACACAGGACTAAATAGCATTAAACTGGCAGTAACGCACAAAACTATATGGCGTTAAACTGGCAGTAATGGACACAGAACTATATGGCGTTAAACTGGCAGTAACGCACACAGAAGTAAATGGCGTTAAACTGGCAGTAACGCAATCAAATAGACGGTGTTCAACCATCACTAAACTGACACTATCTGAACCGTCCCTACTCTAGCTATACACTAATGTAAAGATTACTGACACCGTCTCACTACACTACACTGAAAATATATGAGCTGTCCCTACTCTTCACTAACCACTTGCTTACTGGGCACTTAAACCCCCCCCCTCCTGCCCAGACCAAATTTCAGCTTTTAGCGCTGTCACTCTTTGAACGACAGTTGCACGGTCATACAACACTGTACCCAAATTACATTTTTAGATATTTTTTACCACAAATAGAGCTTTCTTTTGGTGGTATTTGATCGCCTCTGGGTTTTTATTTTTTGTTAAAGAAATTAAAAAAGACCAAAATTTAAAAAAATAAATACAAAACTGCTTTATATTTTGTTATAAAATTTTGCAAACAGGCAGTTTTTCTCCTTCATTGATGTATGCTGACGAGGCTGCATTGATGGGCACTGATTGTCTGCATTGATGGGCACTGATGAGGTGGCACTGGTGGGCACTGATTGGTGGCATTGATGGGCACAGAGGTGGCACTGATGGGCAGCACTGAAGGACATTGATAGATGGCACTGAAGGGCACTAATAGGTGGCACTGATGGGTACTGATCGGCACTGGTAAGTGACACTGATAGGCAGCACTGCTAGGTGGCACTGATGAGGCACTGATTGGCACCACTGGTGGACATTGATAGGTGACACTGATTGCTGGCACTGTTATGCACTGGTGGCATTGTGGGTGCTGGCAGACGGCATTGGCAGATGGCACTGGTGGGCACAGATGAGATGGCTGTGCATCTTTCTCTTTGGGACCGATGTCCCTTGCACAGAAGTGCAAGGATAAAAAGCGTAAGGAGAAAAAAAACGATTACCGATCTTCTGTTTACATCATGTGATCAGCTGTCATTGGCTGACAGCTGTTCACGTGGTAAGGGCCCTTAATCCGATCTGTGATCACCCGAGTCTCATTGACTCGGTGATCACAGCTCGCACCGTGCGGGAAGTGTGCAAAGGGGAGGACGTCTATTGACGGCCTCCCGGCAAAGTAGGTCTGCACTGTAGCTATAGCACAGATCTGAATGGGCTAATGTATGTATGAAACAAGAAGCTCTGACCAGAAGTAGTAAACAAAAGAAGGTATGCCACATCCCTTAATAGCAAAAAAAAGAACAATGGGTTCCCCTAGGGTGGGATTTTAGAGGCATTACCACAAAAAGGATATTATTGGTAAGAAAAATATTTTATTACAAAAAACAGAAGTATAACACACAATGTATCAAAATAAAACATAGCACACATGAAGAATACATATGTAGGAATGACATGCAGGTAACAGAAAATGTATATATGTCACACAAGACAATAAATGAAAACAGACCAATGATAAAAGATGAAGTGGGTCTCACTGAACCGACGCGTTTCGGAAAGTCCTTCGTCAGGGTTTGACAAGTGAGAGTTAACATCTATTGAATATTATGAAGACAGAAAAGTGCCAAAATTGTCAATATCACATACATGCACAAAGTAGTATACCCCCCACATCCCAAGTGTGAGAGAGTACACACTTACCCAATGCAGGTGTAAAACAAACATTCAAAGCATAAAATCAGCTCTGCTGTGGTGTCCCAGGCCGCGTGCATGTGTCAAAAGTCCAAAGGTGGGTAAGCAGAATGCTATAAGGAGATCCGTATGAGGAGTACTGTTTCCCTGAATGCTGAAGAGACGCCGCGTCCAAATATAGGCGCAGCGCCTGTGCGCAGGCTGGGGTCCAAATGGATCTTCGGACCTAGGATTGTATAAACCATATCATGAGAGAAGGCCAGTATCGTGTGAGAAAGCTAATGCTGCTGGAAATGGTGAGATCTAAAGAAGGCAAAATTCTAGAGATGGCACCAAAAAAATATATATATGTATGAAAGATAAAGGCCAGAAGCATACCTGAGAGTTGGAACTGAGGGGGACACCTACAGGGTGTAATGTAGGAAGGGGGAGGGGAGGCTCCGTGCCGACTAACGGGCTGACAATAGAGTAGGAACCTATTGTTAGAAAACAAAAGGAGAGAGGGTAAAATCCAAAACGAGATATGTAGACAAGTTATGGTGTGTAAAAAGCACCATGCAGTAGAGTATTCTCCAAAATATAGTCTAGTAAATACCCCCAATCCATCAAAATGTCTAACCTATGACAGCCAGGAGCGCAGCGCAAGTGCACCATCCACCTCCGATCACAAGATCAGAGTGGATGGGCTGAGGTATATATCCTCATTGGAGGCGCTCCCAGCTGATTGCAACAACAATCAGCTGGGCGCCGTGTACTCCCTAGGTTGTCTCCTCCCATTCTCCACAGCTGTCAGATAGACAGCCTATGAGACGGTATCCCGTCCTCTCTGTCCAATCCTGGACCCCCTGGGAGTGGACCGTGCCGCGCCCCCCCACGCACGCCGGCCCCGACCCCACACCGCGCATGTGCGTTAGCCAAGCTGCAACGCAATATCACGGCTGACGTCACGGAGCCACGCACTGGAGACGCGCGCTGCCGTCCACTCCCACCGGCACGGGAAGCCGGGGCTGAGTTCAGCAAACGCTGAATCAGACCCGGAGGGGAGGAGCATACAGGCGGCTTCCTCTCAAGTGTCCCCAAAGGGGGACAGCCTTACCGTGCCGGGTCCGCGCACAATCACAGCAGAGGGGGGCAAAGATAAAAGATGCCACCCAGGAATTAGGCAGACACAACATACAAGTGTCAAAAAATGTAAAGAAAAAGGAAAGTATATATAAAGAAAAAAAACACAACACAGTGTTCCGTGATATGGGAACACAGACTATGTTGATTGTCTGACACTGCACCTACAGCGTGAGAGACCACACCAGAGCTGTAACATGGGGAGAGAAAATAATGATGAATACAGAAACAGAGAATTACAAGACACCCATATAGGGGGTAATAACAACTAGTTCACCCCATTGGGACAGGATTGCATACACCGGGGATCACCCCCCTGTCCTGTAGACGGGAGCATGCAGTTGAGTCCCCAGTACGGTCCGTGGTGGCATCAATATCCAACCCCTAATGTAAGAAAGGCCAAGCCTACCTATGGTAGGAGCATTGTGGAGGCAAAGCAGGAGCCAGAATCAGAGGTAGTGGAATGGATGTTTATCTTTCCATACCCCCGGAGTCAAAGCCCTCCAAAAAGGGTTTGAAGCATGTGGTGTCGTTCAAACCAGGGGGTCTGGTTGCACGTAAATTATAGATCCACCTTAGCTCAAGTTGGAGGAGGTCCTTGTTCCAGTCTCCTCCCCTCCAGCCCGGGTGGACCCGGTCCAAGATCAAAAATTTGATATTGGGAAACTCTCCCTGGTGAACCAGGGCCGTATGTCTCCCCAGTGGTAAGTCGGGGTCACATGTCTGCATGCTCCTGATGTGGCGGTATGCTCTATGCCAGAATTCCAGTTTGGTTTTCCCGACATAGAAACATCCGCAGTCACACCAGAGCATGTAGACCACCCCTTTAGTCTTGCAGTTCGCAAAATGCTTGGGCCTGAAGACACTGCCATTCGGTAAAGTGGGATTTTTGGTGGTGTACATAAATCTACAGTATCCGCAGGCCCCACACATAAACGTACCCCTGTACTTGCAATGCTGGGCAAATTTTTCATCCCTAAATTCACTTCTAACCAATCTGGAGGAAAGAGAGGAGGCCCTCCTGAAGGTAAAGAGGGGGCTTTCAGGGAGGAGTCTCTGTAAGTTGGGGTCCATAGTGAGAATGTGCCAATACTTGGACACAATCTTCCTGACTTCGGAGTGTTGGTTACAGTACTTTGTGATGATACGCAGGGAATTATCCTGAGTTTTGTCTTTTTGCGAGTAAATAAGGGATTGTCTACTATGTGTAGTGGCCCGTTTGTAAGCTTTTTTAAGAGAGGTGCGGGAGTAACCTCTCTCAAGAAGTCTCTCACGCAGATTGTTTGCCTCTTTTTTAAAGGTCGCTTCATCGGTGCAATTTCTACGCACCCTCAAGTATTGACTGTATGGTATAGATTTGATGAGACTGGATGGATGAAAGCTCGAGGCGTGTAGGATGGTATTCCCAGCAGTGGCCTTCCGAAAGAGGCCACTGCTGAGTCCGCCATCCCAATCCCTACGGACCATGACATCCAGAAATGCGATCTCACTGCGACTGAATGCCATAGTAAAGTTGAGATTAAAACAGTTTCTGTTCATGCTCACCAAGCATGATTGTAAGAGCTCTATAGGGCCGTCCCAGATGGTGAAAATGTCGTCGATGTATCGGAGCCACAATAAAAAGTGGCTCGTATACATCGACGAGTTTTCATCACTGAGAAAGGTGGTTTCCCATTCCCCCAGGTACAGGTTGGCATAAGACGGGGCACAACAAGTCCCCATTGCCACCCCCTGTACCTGGAGGAAATGGGAACCATCAAAAGAGAAAACATTGTGGTACAAAATGTATTCCAACAGTTGTAAAATGAAGTCATTGTATGTCCAGTCACCATCCTGTCTCTGAAAGATAGCCTTTTTGACAGCCCTAAGTCCACCAATATGGGGAATAGAGCTATACAGGGCCTCTACGTCGATCGTCACAAGATAAGCATTGTCTGGTATGGTGAGATTATCAATAATTTTAAGGAAGTGTATGGTGTCTTTTACATATGACCGTAAACTGGTGACATGAGGTTTAAGATACTCATCAATCAGACGACTAGCATGTTCGCTGATGGATCCCCTCCCCGAGATGATTGGCCTCCCTGTGGGGTTCTGACTGTCTTTATGAATTTTAGGGAGTGAATAGAAAGTTGGTACAATTGGGAATTTAACTCTAATGTACTCCCATACTGTCTTATTGATAACTTTGTTGTTGTATGCCGTGTCCACCAGGGAATAATATTCCTGGTGGAATCTATTGATCAAATCTCTAGAGATTTTTTTGTACCAATTTTTATTCATGAGAATTTTATTGCACATTAGGGTGTATTGGGCATTGTCCATCAGGACAATGTTCCCACCCTTGTCCGAGGGCTTGATGACTATGGATTTATTGTCACCAAGTTCCTTGAGTGCCTGTCTGTCAGCCAAGTTAGTATTTATCTCGCTGGGGGTGCGAATACGCAGCTTTTCAATGTCTTTGTGTACCAATTTGAGGAACGTAGAGATATTTGGATTGGAGCTAGGAGGTGGAAATTGGACTGATTTCTTTTTTTTTCATTTGGACCCCAGCCTGCGCACAGGCGCTGCGCCTATATTTGGACGCGGCGTCTCTTCAGCATTCAGGGAAACAGTACTCCTCATACGGATCTCCTTATAGCATTCTGCTTACCCACCTTTGGACTTTTGACACATGCACGCGGCCTGGGACACCACAGCAGAGCTGATTTTATGCTTTGAATGTTTGTTTTACACCTGCATTGGGTAAGTGTGTACTCTCTCACACTTGGGATGTGGGGGGTATACTACTTTGTGCATGTATGTGATATTGACAATTTTGGCACTTTTCTGTCTTCATAATATTCAATAGATGTTAACTCTCACTTGTCAAACCCTGACGAAGGACTTTCCGAAACGCGTCGGTTTAGTGAGACCCACTTCATCTTTTATCATTGGTCTGTTTTCATTTATTGTCTTGTGTGACATATATACATTTTCTGTTACCTGCATGTCATTCCCGATGCAATCCTACATATGTATTCTTCATGTGTGCTATGTTTTATTTTGATACATTGTGTGTTATACTTCTGTTTTTTGTAATAAAATATTTTTCTTACCAATAATATCCTTTTTGTGGTAATGCCTCTAAAATCCCACCCTAGGGGAACCCATTGTTCTTTTTTTTAATGTATGTATGAATGACGCGGTCTCTCTACACTACAGTGAAACTATCTGAGCTTTCCCTACTCTAGCTGCACACTATGCAAAGCTGAATGATGGTCCTCCTCACTACACTCACACTATCCCTAGACTGACACTAAACTAATATTCTACACTGACAATTGAAGCAAAATACCACAGTATAGCACACTAACTAATAGCACTGAACAGAGACCTGTTCTATCTCTCTCCACGCCAAAATCGCACTGAAAATGGCTGCCATTGAAAGAATTTTTTAATACTGTGGGGTGGAAATGAGCCATGATTGGATAAAGTCATGATGACAGTGTCCAATAATGACTCTGACAGTGCTCTGTGCCCTGATTGGCTGAAGCTTTCACTGCTTCAGCCAATCAGGGCTTGCAATACATTGTTCAGCGCTGCAATGCATTGTGGTCGAGTTGGGGGGGCCGAGCAAACGGTCAAACGACTTGTTTGTTCGGCTGTTTGCCAAATGACCAACCAGCCAACGAAACCTCGTCCCGAACTTATGCTCGGTTCCATTCGTTTGTCCATCCTTACTGCCAGCTACTGATTGTCAGTTGGGACTGAGAGCTGTCTTTGAAACATTAGCTGGCCACTGACACGTGTGCAGCACATGGGTGTTAAAGTCCACCCTTTTGCTGACGCACATATATGTTATGCAGGTGGCAACAGGTAAAGAAGTCAAGATAGGTGGTGTTAAAAAAAAAAAAAAAACACACCAATTGACCCCCAGTTTTAACCACTTCAAGACCAGACTGTTTCACCTTCTTCCTGCCCAGGCCATCTTTCTGTTTTCAGCATTGTCACTATTTGAATGACAATTAGTCATGCAACACTGTACCCAAATCAATTTTATATATATTTGTTTGCTTGTGTAGCAAGGTTCCGGACCCCCAAAGGCCTAATGGGGACCTCCAGAATCAGGGAAAGCGGACATCCGTCTTTGTAGAGTGGGTTACCAAGCATGGTGTGTGTGATGCAAGATGGAGTGATGGGCGCCAGACACTTTTTGAATGTAAAAGAGATTTATTTTCTCTTAATAGAACTGTGGGAGAGAGGGTTAGGGCCAGGACACCCTTAAATAGATGCAATGATAATTGGCAGACTCTGCGACTTCTATAGGTAGAGCTATACAGGGGAAGTTGGAGCTGTACTAGCTGACAGTTCAATCTTAACATCTGGCCCAGAAGGAATCTCATCCTCTCCCAGGTCACATAATTGCTCCTCTTCACTATCACTCCACTTTCCCGTCCATGACAAATTGTCTGAAAATAGTTCAGAGATCCAATTGGAGGGGATATCCGAATCTGAGATAGTGGAGCACTCTTCGGCTAGGAGTAGGTTGGGCTTGGAGCTAGCAATAACTGGTGCAACAACATTGTCTCCCCCACTGGCCACAGGTACTACCGCCCCTACTGACACACTACTTTCACACATTTCAGGCTTACCCGACTCCAATGTCTTTTTCCCCGGTGGTTCCATCATCAAGGAACACAGGTGGGCCCATCCACGCCCTATGAGGGATAACCAGAGTGTTGGGTCCTGGAGCAGCCACAGAGATGAGAGGAGCAGCTTCTCGCACAAGCCGGGTGTAGCAGGGGGACTCTCAATGCCGTCCCCAGCCGGGACAGTGACATTCTTGTCCCAATCCGTTTGTAGTGCCGGAGGTTGGACTGGTGAGACTACCTCGAGCAGGGGTTCCCCGCAGCGTCCACAGACGATCCAAGGCTGCAGGTGCATGGCCAAGCCGGAACACTTCCCGCAAATCAGTCCCAAAGCTTCATAGCTTCCAGCCATATACAGGGCAAGACTACCCTTAGGTGTATACCGCACTCCGGTGTCGGTCAGGATGCCCTTAGACCCACTCAGACCAGGGCCAACACCCGGAACATACACCCTCCAATCCGACATCATACTTGCAAACTGCGCCATCTTCTTCACCCAACAACCAGGCACACATGGCAGCACTTCCTTATCCTCCTCTGCTGAGCGGTAGCTCATCCCCCTGTCAAAGGATTGGTCCACACACTCTCTGGAAACTTCAGCGCCCCCCCTTCCTTCTGCGTGGCATGCCAAAACCTTAATGGTGTCCGATTTAACCCCTGCAGTGCTGGCGTTAAGTGTTAAAAGACCAGGCTGACACTCTCCCATGAGCAATGAGACATGCTGGTTCTTCCCCACATTGTTGGAATGCACAATAACACAGTCTATACATAGCAAAGATGTTACTTGCCACCTTCCCACAGAGCCAGACGAAATCCCAAAGTAGCTGCAGATGGCTGCTAGGGCCGACTGCTGCAGGATCAACGCCTTTGTCCCACATGTAGCAAGGTCCCAGACCCCCAAAGGGCTAATGGCGACCTCCAGAGTCAGAGATAGCTGATATCCGTCTTTGTAGAGTGGGTTACCAGGCATAGTGGGTATGATGCAAGATGGAGTGATGGGCACCAGACACTTTTTGAATGCAAAAGAGATTTATTGTCTCTTAACAGAACTGTGGGAAGAGAGGGTTAGGGCCAGGACACCCTTAAGTAAATGCAATGATAATTGGCAGACTCCAAGACTTCTATAGGTAGACAGCTATACAGGGGAAGGCCTCCAACCGGATACCACTTCTGTATCGGTATGACCGCTGTCTCCTATGGCAACAAATCTTGTATCAGTCACTAACGGTAGTTGTACTTAACTATTGTCAATGCAGAATAGGTCTTCTCTTACACTAAAGTCTCTTACTGTAGAATTTTACTCACTGAGCTCCCAGTCTCTCACTAGACCTCCGGGTTCAATCGCCACTGAATCTCCTGATCTATTCCACAGCTAGCACGCTGTATACTCCTCAAGCGTCACCCCCACTATCCTGCTCAGTCCCTAGCTTGGTACTCTATGCTCCTCAAGTGTCACCCCTGCCGTCCTGCTGGGTCCCTGACTTGACACCTGCTGAAGCTTTCCCCTTCCTCACCGTCCCCGGCTGGTGAGAAGACTGCTCTGGTACTGGCTCCAGCTCACTCAGTGTAGTCTCTGGTAACAAGGTGGATGGTCCCTCAGTGGCGACAGCTTCCCCTCTACAATCAATTCGATATTCCAGTCGCACACGTTCCCGGACAAATGGCAATAGAATATTAACGGGTGCTGTAACGATTACCAGTTGGGTTCTGGAAGCATCAAACAGAAGTACATCTTCGCCAGCACACCATGGATCAGTAAGCAAGATTGTCCAAAAAAGGTTTTTTAATCGAAAACGGTCACATCACAGGGGAGGTGCAACGTTTCGGGGCCGCGCAGGACCCCTTCGTCAGGCAAGCTTCCCCTCTACCTCCGACTACAACTGGTTCCCCGTCTGGCTGAACCTGCACAACTTGGTTGGACTCCAATCCTGCAGTCCCGACCCTACGCTGCTTCTCTTGCTCCTGAATATACCTCAGGCAGCTAGGCCTCAGGCTTCCAGCCCAGCAGCCAGGGTGACATAACACACATCCACCCAGACAGCCATCCAGGTGGCACAGAACCCCGATCACCTGACTCCACCCAAATAAATAGGCTCTCCCAGCAGACCAAGGGACTAAAGAAACCCCTGCCAATTGGCTGAGACACCCCATTCATCCATAGTCTGACCTTGCTACACCCCTGTCAATCTAATGCCACCAGCAAGCGCCACCTGGTGACAGAAGAGAGAAGGTACAGCAATCCAGAATTAGAGAGGAATTAGTGGATCTTCTAACAATCAGCCAGGATGATTAATACCTGACAAACTAAACTTATTAGCAACCCTGCCTAAACATCGGGGTGCTACATCTGGAAAGGTCAGTGCACATTAGTTGCGGTCATGTGCACTGCTCTATACACAAAACAAATCTCATAGTTTCTTACTGCATCTCAGGAGTAAGAGATGATGGCTATGTTCCTACATACTGTAGGACTGTGGGGAATAAATGTAGCCACCCTCTAATAGTCAGTTGGATCACAGCAACAAGAAAAAAGAAATTTGAAGATTTGGAGGCTGCAAGGTATTTTTTGAGTTATAAATACATAGTTGAATAGAATTTTTTTAATCCAAAGTTTAGTCTCACTTTAGGTTTATAGAGTAATTCCCATGCGATTTTTACTTACTTGCTGTGTTATATTTCAGAGATTACATCTCACACACCTGCAGAGGCCCATTCTGGTGACCTGGTGTACGTCACACACTGCAATCTACACTCTTGTCATGTGACTGCTGCAAAACACCTAGATAGCAAAAAAACACATAATCAATGTCCTTTTCTAATTAATTGGATGCACATCATGTATACTATTCATGTGGATATTTTTAAAACAAACACAAGCATATAAATTTATGTTAAAGGAGACAACCAAATAGATTGTGCTTCGTAAGTATTATTGTAAGCATTATATAATGGGGGACATAATGTAGTTAGAAAAAAATCTTTAGGAAATAAATCCTAAAAGGTTAGAATTTCTTTTAGGCTTGTTCCTGCCAAGTGTTACAGCAAGGTACCGCAATGCACTGTTTATGTGTGTTGTGGTGCATTGCCTTGTGTCAGTTGCTCCCCAATAGGGATGAGCTTTGAGTTCGACTTGAACGTCGGGTGTTCGCCAAATTTGAGCGCCCCATAATGCACTGCAAGACCGCAGTGCATTGCTGTATGATGATTGGCCAAAGCATACACCTGACCTGCATTCTTTGGCCAATCACAGCACGCTCCTCAGCGAGAGCCATAATTGGTCAAATCATAGCTCAGTCCACGCCCCACACTATATAAGGCGTCCGTATAGTATATATATATATATATATATATATATATATATATATATATATATATATATATATACAGTCAGACTAATATAAATATATATATATATATATATATATATATATATATGTATATATATATATATATATATATATATATATATATATATGTATATATATATATATATATATATATATATATATATATATATACACACTCTGTATTCAGTGTAGCCTATATATACAGTGCAAACTCTATATTAAGTCAGTACAGGCAGTATATTTGATATACAGACACAGAGCAGTGGCTTGGCCCCACCCCCTCCCTTTTCTTATTGGCTCATTGATTTTGATTGACAGCAGCTGGAGTCAATGGCACCCCGCTGCTGTCTCAGCCAATGAGGAGGGAGAGTCCTGGACAGCTGAGACTCTTGTGCAACATCGCTAGATCGAGATGGGGCTCAGGTAAGTATTGGGGGGCTGAGGGGGGCTACTACACACAGAAGGTTTTTTATCTTAATGCATAACATAAACCTTCTGACTTTAGAACCATTTTAATGCCCCGTACACACGGTCGGACTTTGTTCGGAAATTCCGACAACGAAATCCATGGATTTTTTCCGACTGATGTTGGCTCAAACTTGTCTTGCATACACACGGTCACACAAAGTTGTTGGAAAATCCGATCATTCTAAACGCGGTGACGTAAAACACGTACTATAAACGAGGCAGTAGCCAATAGCTTTCATCTCTTTATTTATTCTGAACATGCGTGGCACTTTGTCCGTCGGATTTGTGTACACACGATCGGAATTTCCGACAACGGATTTTGTTGTCGGAAAATTTTAAATCCTGCTCTCAAACTTTGTGTGTCGGAAAATCCGATGGAAAATGTGTGATGGAGCCTACACACGGTCAGAATTTCCGACAACAAGATCCTATCACACATTTTCTGTCGGAAAATCTGACCGTGTGCACAGGGCATAAGGAGGGTATAGTTGACATCAGCGGTAGGTGTATCCCCAGAGGACATGCACATGCACGAAACACGTTGTGGGGAAGCCTTACACGCTGCTGTCACACCGCTGTTTCTGGGTCCTTGATTGGTGGCCATCTTAGTAAGTCTGGCTGCATTTACTTGTATATTCCACATGGATTTTATGGTTGATCTTAATGGTAAATAAATACTACACTATATATCCAACTTTGGGCTTCCGTGTGGTGAGCATTTCTCATACAGGACGCCTTTCTTACCGCATGTTACCCATACCGAAGAGGATACTGTGAAGGCTCTGTGAGGCTGGTGACTACATAGTGGTGAAGGGTTTGCACAAGTGGATGCACCACATACTTTTTTGCTGCACTGGGAAGCACTGTTATTGGAAACCTTTAGTGGATGTCATTTTGGACATTTATTGGACTGTTATATATGATATATTTAATAGCATAAGTCACTTTTTGGGAACTTAAGTGGTGCTTGTATTAGTTTATCTGTTTGGTTTGCATAATATTCAGATGCACTATGCGTGTATAGCTTTATGAATGTTCTTTATGCACTTTATATGAATTTTTTCTTATACATTTTGTGTGTAGGTTTATGAATTTTCTTCATGCACTTTATGTATATAATTTTATGAATTTTACTCATGCACTTTATGTATTTATTTTTTTCATTGAATTTTCCTCATGCACTTTATGTATATATTTTTATGACTTTTCCTCATGTAATTTATGTATATATTTGTATGACTTTTCCTCATGTACTTTATGTATATATTTTTATGGCTTTCTTTCTTATGCACTTTATATCAAAAACAGTGAAGCGCTTATATTAAACACTGCATTAGGTCATGTATGATCACAGCAGCTCTACAACATTGGGGTTTATTGTCAGCTTCTGGTGACAACTGTGACTCAATGCAGTCCTGGCACGGCAACAGGTCAAATGACCTGGAACACTGCGCTCTATAGATTCTTGTTATAGTATAATTTTTTTTTTATTGAAGTTTGCATGATATACAAGAAGAGTAGAAATTGTAAAACAGATTCAATAGTTAAGGTGTTCAAGCAACTATTGCACATCCACCACTCATGGAAAACCCAGATGTTTCTTGGAGGTTCTCTGGTCCTGATTTAAAATCAAAGATGAGTTTTTTTGGATTACATTGTTTAAAGCGGAAGTAAACCCTTCCATAAAACAGTTTCATTTCCAGCATGTGCCGGAAATGTAACACTCCCATTGGTTGTGCTCTCAACCAAACTGTCAAACCATCCAATGGCTGGTGTCATAACTGATCACATGTGCAGCATCGTGGCAGTTGTAGATTAAACAGAGGCAAAGACGGCAGCTTCCTTGGCTGAAAACGATAGGAGGGTTTACTTACACTTTAAGGCTCCATGCACACTAGGAGCAGAAAAAAGGTCAACGTTTTTAGCTTAAAAATGTGGCATAAAAGACGCAAATTGAAAGCATATTGTACAAAGTTTAGGCAAGTCTACGAGAGTTTAAGAGCATTTTGTTTATAGGTGGGTTTTTTGGCATTTTTTGCACTACATGCCCCTCTGCAAAAGCCAGGAAATGATGTACAGTGACAACACACCTTTTTTTTATTACTAAAAAAACGTTGAAACTTGACGTTTAGAAGAAATAAGAGGAGTTTAGGAGAGACTGGCATTTTTACAGCTCCTAAACTTCTCCAGAAAACGCGATAGAGAAGGGTTTTTTATCTTGCCTCTGAACGTCCCTGACAGAAAATGCCTGTAGTAGTCATAATGTGCAAAGACACATAGAACACAATAGAAGTGCTTCTAAAGGCAGGAGAAAAAAATGTCAAACGCATGTAGAAGCGACTTTTTTTAAGTCCAGTGTGCGTAGAAGTCCGGGGGGGGGAGGGGAAGTTTAGAAGGGTCTAGGACTGGTGATTTAGTGGGATGAAGAAAAAGGTGGCTGGCAAAGCAGAAACAAGTTGATAAAGTGTTTGGATGGTGGTGTTAAAGTCCCTCCAGACTCTACTTCACCAAGCTATGAGATCTTGCTAAATGGGTAAGAAAATAGTGATTTGAATCCCCCTACCAACCTTCTCTATTTCCTGATTAAAGTAGACCTAAAAATTGAATTTAGCTCTTCTTTGGCCATATACTGTATCTCTGGGAGATATAGAAGCACCAATGTCACCAGTGCACTATTAAATTTATCTTGTGTGGTGGCCCATATTTAACATAATTTCAAAGAGAAATTTAAAATTCTGCACAATTAGTCCAAAAAACTGCTAACTCAATAAAAATAATTTATATATACACATTTAGAACCAACTATTGGCAGTTGCTCATTTTCCACGCTAATATATGATTCATCTTTACTTAACATATTCAGAACTGATTGGCACATTGTCAAGTGATTTTTCTCACGTATACCTCCTGGCTTGACATGAATTTTAAGTAATTGCAGGGCAAAAGCAAAATGCGTCAGTCATAAATGTGGTTAACTACAAAGTAATTCCTTAGAAATATAAACGCAAACCATTGCAAGGGGGGAAGGGGGGGGGTGCCATATCTTACCCCCACATTCTTTTATTATGGGGAGAAACACCACTATGGATTAGGTTGTGCTATCATATGGAGTTGATACTGGTCATCTGTCCTCCAAACCAGTGTTTCTCAACTCCAGTCCTCAAGGCGCACCAACAGGTCATGTTTTCAGGATTTCCACTATTTTGCACAGGTGATTTGATCAGTTTCACTGCCTTAGTAATTACCACAGCCGTTTCATCTGAGGGAAATCCTGAAAACATGACCTGTTGGTGCGCCTTGAGGACTGGAGTTGAGAAACACTGCTCCAAACCACCAGTGGTGAAATTTTTTTTTCTTAATAAATGTATCTGAACTCAAGAACAAAAATATTATATGTTATAGATTACCAGATGTGGTGGGTGCATTCATTTTTTTTTTTAAGTGGTTGTAAAGGCAGAAGGTTTTTTTTTTTAATCTTAATGCATTCTATGCATTAAGATAAAAAGTCTTGTGTATGCAGTAGCCCCCTCTAAAACTTACCTGAGCCCTATCTAGCCCAAGCGCAGTTGTAGGAGTGTCCTGGCTGCCCGGGACTCCCCTCCTCATTTGCTGAGACAGCAGCACTGTGCCATTTGCTCCCACTGCTATCAAAGTCAGTCAGCCAATGAGGAGAGAAAGGGGGCAGGGTTGGCCGCGGCTCCATGTCTGAAGGGACACAGGGAGCTGTGGCTCAGCTCAGGTGCCACCGTAGCACTGACTGAAGTCTCTTCGTGATGACAGCTGTTAAATAGCTGAGGGCGGGGCCACCTGGTGACATAAACGGGTGACTCCGCCCCCCTCTGGAGTTACGTGATGTCAGAAGGGGCGGGGTCATCCATTTACATCACCGGGTGGCCCCACCCTCAGCTATATAACAGCTGTCATCGCGAAGAGGCTTCAGTCAGCGGGAGCCTCCCATGTAGGCAGAGTTTTTTCTGTTTTTGTTTTTTTTTTATCAGGTCGTCGGACGCTGTATTCGAAGATGAATGGACATCGCGGGAAAGTTTTTTTTTTTTTTTTTAAAGGTCTTGTCCCAAATTATCTACTGTCATTTTGACACTTTTTTTGGTGAATGGGTAGGTGTACAATGTATCCGATACCCATTCACATAGGGGGGGCCAGCATCTGGGAGTCCCTTGTTAAAGGGGGCTTCCAGATTCCAATAAGCCCCCCGCCCACAGACCCCCACAACCACCGCAAGGGTTGTGGGGATGAGGCCCTTGTCGCAATCAACATGGGGACAAGGTGCTGTGGGGAGACCTCAAAGCATCCTCCCCATGTTGAGGGCAGGTGGCCTGGTACGGTTCAGGAGGGGGGGAGCTCTCTCGCCCCCACTTTTCCTGCAGCCTGCCAGGTTGCGTGATTGGATAAGGGTCTAGTATGGATTTTGGGGGGGACCCCTACTACTTTTTTATTTTGTCTCGGGGTTCCCCTTAAAATCCATACCAGACCTGAAGGGCCTGGTATGGATTTTGGGGGGGACCCTTACTCCATTTTTTTAAATTTTGGCACAGAGTTCCCCTTAATATCCATACCAGACCTAAAGGGCCTGGTATGGTTGTTTGGGGGGACCCCCACGCAATTTTTTTTTAAAATTTGGGTGTGGGGTTCCCCTTAAAATCCATACCAGACCCAAAGTGCCTGCTAATGGACTGGGGGGGACCCATGCCATTTTTTTCAATGATTTTAATCTATATTGCCGAGACCCGACAAATAATACAGCCGAGAGTAGTTTTAAATTATATTTTTTCCTTTAGAAATTTTATTTTGCTGTGGTATTGTTCTAAACACATGAAAAATGCATTACTTTACAGGCATACTATGGACACCCCCCAGGCACGATATTTAAAGGAATATTTCATTTTTATTGTTTCACTTTAAGCATTACTAAAATCACTGCTCCCGAAAAAACGTCCGTTTTTGAAACTTTTTTTGCATTGATACATGTCCCCTGGGGAAGGACCCGGTTCCCCCAAACACTTTTTATAACAATAACTTGCATACAAGCCTTTAAAATTAGCACTTTTGGTTTTTCATGTTAGTGTCCCATAGACCTTAACGGCGTTCCGCGGCTTTCGAATTTGCCGCGAACGCCACATATTGTTCACTGTTCGGCGAACATCGGGCTCATCCCTACTCCGCACCAGTGCACAAAGAAAGGTCCATAAAGACATAGACGAGTGAGTTTAGGGTGGAGGAACTTGACTGGTCTGCACAGAGTCCTGACCTCAACCTGATAGAACACCTTTGGGATGAATTAGAGTGTAGACCGCAAGCCAGGCCTTCTCCTCCACATCAGTGCCTGATCTCACAAATACGCTTCTGGAAGAATGTTCAAACATTCCCAGATGCCCTGTACACGCGACCGGTTTTGCCGTCGGAATAAACTCCGAAGGTTTCTCCGACGGAACGCCGACGGAATTCCATTCAAGCAGTCTTGCCTACACACGGTCAAACCAAAGTCCGATCGTCCAGAACGCGGTGACGTACAGCACGTATGACGGGACTAGAAAAAGGAAGTTCAATAGCCAGTAGCCAATAGCTTCCATCTCGTACTTGCTTTAGAGCATGCATCGTTTTTGGTCCGTCGGAACAGCATACAGATGAGCGGTTTTCCCGATAGGAATTGGTTCTGTCGGAAATATTTAGAACAAGTTCTATTTCTAGGTCCGTCAGAATTTTCAAAAAAAAAAAGTCTGATGAGGCACACACACACACGATTGGTATATACGATGAAAAGCTTCTGTCTGACTTTTTCGGTCGGACATTCCGCTCAGGGCCATTTTTAAGGCAGGGCAAAAGGGGCAGCTGCCCTGGGCCCTGTCATTGTTGTGGGGCCCAAAGCAGCTGCCTCATACTTGCCAACTATCCTTTTTTAACCTTGATCGTCCCTTAAGGGTTTAAGTTCTGCTTCTAATGCTGCCCAGCTCTGCCCTATTTTTGTGTACAGATGACTCAACTGCAGACCCTGTGTTTACGTGTAAATTACCAGCAATCATATGTAAATAGCGGTGACATTCATATGTAAATAGCAGTGACATTCATATGTAAATAGTGGCGGCCAGCGGCATGGATATGTATATCATGCCCTCCTGAGGTCATATCCACAGTAATCTCTAGCAACCATTCAACAAGCAGAAATCATGTGCTGTAACCTCTAGCAACTAATCAGTGAGCTGTAATGTGTGCTGTAACCTCTAGCAACCAGTCAGTGAGCGTTAATGATACACTGTAACCTCTGGCAACTAATCGCAATAGCTGCCCGATCTGATTCAGTAAACTGATTTTGAGTCTAGCTGCTATTTATTGTATGTCTCAGAGCAGGTGCATAGCGAAACTTCATGGGGGGGGGGTCCAATCAATATTAAAGATGGCCCTGATTCCGCTCGTGTGTACGCGGCTATAGACACACTCCTAAACCTTGTGGACGGCCTTCCCAGAAGAGTTGAAGCTGTTATAGCTGCAAAGGGTGGGCCAACTCAATATTGAACCCTACGGACTAAGACTGGGATGTCATTAAAGTTCATGTGCGTGTAAAGGCAGGCGTCCCAGTACTTTTGGTAATGTAGTGTAGTTCATTTGGGTCAAGTTTGCGCAAACAAACTATATAAAGTATATCAAAAGCTGGAGTTCAGCTTTAGGACTCCACTAATGTAGTCCTTTCTTTGCACTGCCACGTGGCCTGGAACTGAAGCAATACAGGACCTGTTTTTTTAAGCCGTGGAATTTTACACTTTTGGAACCCCAACTTTTTCTCCAGGACATCTCACTATTTTTCAGATGCAGACTTAAATTTTGAGTCTGCTTTAATTAAATGCAGGTTTTATGTATTACATCAATACAACTTTTTTTTGTTATCAGTGGATGATAAAGCTGAAATATCTGCAAAACAGATTGATCTTTCTGATCTCAATTATCTAACTTGCCACTTGTTAAAAGAAAGAATAACTGGAGACAGTTCAGAAGTGACAGAACCAACATAAATACTCATTAAAGTAAACGTCTGAATGACTTTACATTTCTACGCCCTTTAAACCCATCTATTAATTTCTTCTACAGACAGAAATCAGGGAAATTTTGCAAGAGAACTCAAGGTCAGTCTCATTGTAATAAGTTTGTTTCCTGCAGAATGCTTTACACAGAGTCCATTACTGATCTGTGATTATCAAGTCTAAGAAGGATTATTGTGGAACACTTAACAATGGCCACTTCTCTAAAATGTTCCTTTTACAATAATGGTGCCTTTCAATGAGAGAAAGTGAAAAGGTGTCCTTCCTAAGTGTGATGACAGTGTTGGAAGGATTAGGAAGTGAGACCTTCATAATAATACTTCATGGCACAGTAATCATCCTAAACAATGTAGTGACAATATAAGACGCATAGGTTTTTTTTTCCAGAACATTATGTACAAACTTTTTAGCAGTGCATATTTTTTACATGAAAAAAAAGATATGTATTAATATCATTTTGGGTTCGTTCTTTGCCAATATCATAGCTCCCAACTGTCCCTGATTTCGAGGGACTGTCCCTGATTTGGAGCAATGTCCCTCTGTCCCTCTTTCCTCCTTATTCATCCCTCATTTTTGTCTGATCTACATACAGTGGAACCTCAGATTGCGAGTAACGCGGTTAGCGAGCGTTTCGCAATACGAACACTGTATTTTTAAAAATCGTAACTCGGTTTGCGAGTGTTGTCTCGCAAAACGAGCACGATTCAGGCCAAAGCGTGTGCAGTACCATGTTTGGCCTGAGGTGGGGGGGGGGTGCCGGAGCCGAGCGGCGGCGTTCAGAAATGCACGGAAAGGCCCGAGGACAGTCTTTCCGAGGTTTGCCGAGGTCAGCCGTGGTGTCCTCAGGCCTTTCCGACCGTTTCCGAGGCTCTCCGGCGCCCCCCCACCTCTGGCCGCATGCAGTATTGCATACCATTGAAGTCAATGTGGAACGAATTATTTTCGTTTCCATTGACTTCAATGGGGAAACTCGCTTTGATATGCGAGTACTTTGGATTACGAGCATTCTCCTGAAACGGATTATCCGAGATTCCACTGTAGTTGTATATAAAATGCACTATTTATCTTTCAAATTTTATCCAATTTCTAAATTGCTGCATTTGTAAATACCAAAAGCCATTATAAAGGAATAGTTGTCAGGAAAGACCGATAACAGTGGCCCCTCACCTGCCAGTGCACGCCTGCGGGAGCGCACGTGCGTGGTTACCGGTGCCAGGCAGGCTATTTAAACACAGCTCTCCCTTCAGACAAGTGCTGCCTGATCTACAGCATTCCCGTGCTTTACCTGTTTGACCTAACCTGATCCAGTGTTTACCCAGCTTGACCTGTGACTTACCCTGCCTGCCTCTGACCTCCGGCTTGTCCACGACTCTGCATCTGCCTCATCCTCTGGTCCATCTGTGCCTGCCTGTTACCGACCCGGCCTGCCTTGTGACTCCGTCCCTGTCTGCTGTATCTGCTCTTGAACTGACTGTCTGGTTTGACCCGGCTTGCCTGACCTTTCTGTGTACTGTCTTCAGTGCAACTTACCTGCTCCTGAGTGACTCCTTGTTCCAGCTGGTTCCTGTCTTCTACTGCCAAGATCTGCTGATCCAGTTACAGCTCCTTAAAGTCTTCCTGATCCATCCACCGGCTGTTGATCCTGCCAGGCGCTCATGCTAACTTAGACTCCCGTGCCTCCTGTTTGCTCTATCAGGGGCCGCGAGTCAGGGACGCAAGAGAGGTCTCCTTCTGCATTCCGGGCTCATCACTAGGTACGTGACAATTGTAGTGGTAAAAAGCACTTGTGGTTTAACCAATCATTTTTATACAATTCTCCTTTAAGGGGGGCGTGGTAGGGGTGTGTCCTATGCCTACATACTTTTGCTAATAGGTGTCCCTCATTTCCATTTCAGAAAGTTGGGAGGTATGCAATATTGCAAGTAAAAGGTCAGCTCTTCTCAAGCCTAAAATATATGTTAAAGGGCTTGCAGACCAACTCCAGATTTTTCTAGATTCATTTCTATAGACACAAACACTATATTACCAAAAGTATTGGGACGCCTGCCTTTACAGGCACATGAACATTAATGGCATCCCAGTCTTAGTCCGGAGGGTTCAATATTGAGTTGGCCCACCCTTTGCAGCTATAACAGCTTCAACTCTTCTGGTAAGGCTGTCCACAAGGTTTAGGAGTGTGTCTATGGGAATATTTGACCATTCTTCCAGAAGTGCATTTGTGAGGTCAGGCACTGATGTTGGACAAGAAGGCCTGGCTCGTAATCTCCACCCCATTTCATCCTAAAGGTGTTCTATCGGGTTGAGGCCAGTCAAGTTCCTCCACCCCAAACTCGCTCACCCATGTCTTTATGGACCTTGCTTTGTGCACTGATGTGCAGTCATGTTGGAACAGGAAGGGGCCATCCCCAAACTGTTCCCACAAAGTTGGAAGCATGAAATCATCCAAAATGTCTTGGTATGCTGACGCCTTAGGAGTTCCCTTCACTGGAACTAAGGGGCCAAGCCCAACCCCTGAAAAACAGCTGCACACCATAATCCCCCCTCCACCAAATGATTTGAAGGGGTGGCCCAAAACTTTTGGCAATATAGTGTGATGAGCGAGTTTGGGGTGGAGGAACCTGATTGGCCTACACAGAGTCCTGACCGCAACCTGACAGAACACCTTTGGGATGAATTAGAGTGGAGACTGCAAGCCAGGCCTTCTTGTCCAACATCAGTGCCTGACCTCACAAATGCACTTCTGGAAGAATAGTCAAACATTCCCATAGACCCATTACTAAACCTTGTGGACAGCCTTCCCAGAAGAGTTGAAGCTGTTATAGCTGCAAAGGGTGGGCCAACTCAATACTGAACCCTAAAGACTAAGACTGGGATGCCATCACGTCATTTGTGTGTAAAGGCAGGCGTCCCAATACTTTTGAAAATATAGTGTATATCTTAAAGAGCTTGCAGACCAACTCCATATTTTTTTTAAAAGCTTCTAAATTAATTTCTATAGATGCGTGGAAATAAAAATAAAAAAACAGCTTTCCTTGCAATACTTACCTTCTCCCTGATGCCCTTGAATGCCTGTTCTCTTTTGGGTTGAACAACATTCAGTGCCATTCCACTACTTTCTGTGATTCCATGGCATAACACTAAAAGAAAATATAGGGGCGGGGGGTGAAGATTTCGAGATTGAGCCCAACTCTAACCACAACTATTTGACTTAAGATGGCCATACATGGATCGAATCTCGGCCGGTTCAGCATGTACCAGCTGAGTTTCGATTCATGTATGGGGCAGGCTGAATGTACTGGAGTAGATCGATGGATCGACTTCAGTACAACCAGCATGTCGTTTTATTGGACATGTGATTACGGCCAGTGGCCTTTAGCTTCTAGCAGGATTTATTGTGTTTTGCCGGCTAGTTAGGCTTCTCACCCCCCCAGCACAATAACACCGCAGGAGGCATTCCCTCCATCAACAGTCAGTGTTGATGGAGGAATCAAGAAATGTTCATTCCTGCAACCCCTGTGGCTTGCCTACGTCTAAATACTTTGTCTTATTATTGCAGTCTCTGACCCTGCTGTGTGGATTTCACCCCATTTCCTGATCGTTTGACAGCAGGAAGAAGCAAAGTTTCAGGAAGTCACTGGAATAGGAAGATAGAGTTTATAACCTTAGAAGGTCCAAGGCCTCATGTACGCCGCTGCTGGTAAACGGACGTTTAGGAGCAGTTGGGCATTTTTTTTCAGCTGCTCCTGAACTCTCCTCTATGTTATCTTTATCAGTACATGTACACAGGGTCGTTTATAGCTGTTTATAGGCAGTTGCGTTTAGAGGCTTTTTTTGGAACCCAAACAAAAATGCGTTCAGAAGCTGTGTTTAGAGGCATTTCAAACTCCAAACGCGGCTAACCGCAGTAACTCGCATTTTGTTTACAGGCGTTTTTCATTTTTGGCTATTTTGAAAAAAAAAAAAACACATTTTTTTATTTCCAAACGCTTCTAGACGCAAACGCGGCTAAACGCAACTAAACGTGGCATGTAAACGCGACTAAACAGCCGTTTTTAGACGCCAGTTTCTAGCTGTCAAGTTAAATTGCTCAGGAGAGGTTGAACAACGTTCCGTGTACATGAAGCCCAACCCTTCCCCATTTTACTAGAAAGATGAATAAATAAAGATCACAGATGATCCAGCCCTTCCTTACTCAATCCAAAAAATAAAACCCAAAACTAGAAAAAAAAAAAAGTTTCCCTATAAGGCTCCATGCACACTGGTCTCGAGTCTCTGTACTGTAAGGATATCTACCTTGGGTCCCGGTGTTTCAATCATACCATGCAACATATGGACTATATTACCAAGTCCTCATCACCTATATGGGCTTAAGGCTTTCATATTACTATTTTGGACAGTTTTTATATTACATCACCAGTCAAATGTGGACTTTTAAGATTATCACTTATTGATGTATTCTCACATTATATATTTTTTTTATTTATATTTACACTTTTTTCAAAAGAAGGAGCACTTTAATTTGTTTGTATTTCTGTGATAATATCACGTTGTTTGTGTACATATACATCTGGTTTTGACTCAGTTGAGGTTACGGGCCACCTGAGATTGTGGTCTCACCTCTCCTTACTTCAAAACCTTCCCTTCATTATTTTTCACTTTAGCGCTACACTTTTTGTTTACGTTTTCCATGCACACTGGAGCTCAAAAGAGCTTTTTCTGGATGCCAGATTGCTGGCAGAAAACGCTGGTTGAAAAACGCGCTTCTAACACCGTTTTGTACTAGCGTTTATGCGCATTTATGAGCGTTAGGCTTCATGCACACGAGACGCCGCTGCAAACTCTGCTGAACACGTTTTTAAAAGCTGAAACCGGGGTTTAGAAATGCCCATTTTGCCACGTTTGCATGCCACGTTTTACTGCGTTTGCGCCTAGAAGCGTCTGCAGAGCAGAGAATGACATTTTGCGACCCAACTTTGGGGCCCCGTATCTCGGGGCCACTTGGTGCTAGGAACCCCAAATTTGGTGTGCTAACACAGAGGAACTAACACTACAACATTCCTAGCACCAAATGGCCCCGAGATATGGGGCCCCAAATTCGGGTCGCAAAATGTCATTCTCTGCTGCAGAAAAGTGCTTGACATTTTGCGACCCGACTTTGGGGCCCCGTATCTCAAGGCCACTTGGTGCTAGGAAAACTTTTGCGTCTGAACGCATTTTTTTGCTTCTGGGAAAACGAGGTTAAACGCAACTGCCTAAAAACGTCAAAAAACGGGACTGTGTACGTGGACACATAGGATAACATTGAATGAGTTCAGGAGCAGTTGAAAAAAGTGTCTAACTGCCTCTGAACGCGCGTTTAACAGCGTCTCGTGTGCATGAGGCCTTAGCGCTTATGGGCGTTTTTAATAGAAATACACAGAGGACACTCCAAAAATCCCCCAATGCATTCCCAAACTCCCACAATGCATTGAAAAAATTGAACGCTGACCGCTAATGAACGCGCATTTATGAGTGTTTATCGGCGTTCAGCGTTTTTTAGCTTTTTTTGTGGTCAGAAAAACGGCACTTTGAACGCAATTTTATGGCGTTCAGAGAACAGCCAATAAACTCCACTGCTGATAAAAGCTAAAAAACCTCCATGTGTGCATGGACACATAGGATAACATAGAGGGGAGTGTATGGGCTGTTAAAAAAGAAGCACCCGAACTCCAAAAAAAAGCCGTTTATGAGCTCCAGTGTGTATGGAGCTTAAGGGTATTGGGTACTTACGCTTTCATATTGCACAAATAATTGAAAGTGGTAATTGGCTGTTGCTAATGTTTCCAACAGCTCTACATTTTAATCATCCTACTTATCCATTACATTTTTTTTTTTTCTTAACATGATCTATAAAAAAAAAAATGTTTTTCATTAATGCTTTTTGTACTAAAGAGGACAAACAATAAAGCAAAAATGATGACTTAGAATCAGATTTAGGATTGCAGATAAAAGTACCTGCTTTGGGAAAATCAAAGCAGCGTTTTCAATCAGCAAGCAATGCTTTCAGCACAAATGTACTCAATTATCTTCAGCCCATATTAACTTTTCAAAGCTGAACAGACAACCTGCAGCAAAAGATGCAGCAGTTTCAAGTCATATACAGTACGTTCTCTTTTTTATCCTGTTTCTGTTCTACTTACTTGCTTACTCACTTTCTATCTACTATAAAACCCATAAACCTTGATCAGGGCCGCTGATAAGCCAGCCCTCCTGTACTAGGGCTGGACCCCATCAGTTCAAAAGAGGGGTCTGGGCACCTGCCAAGCAGGAGGGCCTGCTGTACTTCCTTTTCACTGACACCTCTTGTGTTTTCCCCTGCAGCGATGCCAGCTTCTCCTCCTCTCCCTCTACGGCTGCACAGCAGGGGGATTGGTTCTAGTCTCTGTGCCCCCCTATCCACCGCTCAGATCATCCCCATCCCTCTACTATTCAGGCCCCCCTTTCTCTTACTAGCCGGGCCCCCCCATGTGTGACCTTTCCCATACAGTGCTGCTGGCTTCCCTTCTCTTCTCTCCCTCCCGATGGCAGCTGCTGAGGGCTCACAAAGGGGTCATTTCAGGATGGAGACCTCATTCACACACAGAACTTTGTTTATTAACTCAATACAGTTTTATCTGTTAGATTTAGCAGGAATTTTTGTATCCACAAATATTGATTTTAGTGTCATTTTAGCAAAAATGTAAATTGATATTTTTAGGGGGAAGGTGTGCCCCGTCAGGTAGGCTGTACGGGGCCCCGTGTTCTTTAACAGCAGCCCTGACCTTGATAGGCCCATGGTAAAGATCCACGGGTGGAGACTGGAAGCCCTACCTCAATATTGAATCATATCAACTCTGGTGGTTACCCGTGCTTGATTTTTTTGGCCAAGGTCAGTATTTCTTAGGAATGTACGAATGGACGTCATGTAGTGTAGTGTTGTGTCTATCAGTTTCGGTTATGTTGTTTGTAAGCTTTGACTGGTTGGTTAGTTCATTTACTCAGTAAGATGCTTTTCTACTCCTACTTTTGAAAGTGTGTGAACCAGTGGCAGCCCGTCCAGTAGGGGCACCCGGGCGCCGCCCCCTCTCTCCAGGCCACCCCCTATATGCAATGGATAAATTCATGCACAGCATGAATCTATCCACGACCGCCACAGACACTCCCTATTCATGCGGCGGCACCTTTCAAGGCACCGGGCGCATGAATTACAGCAGCCAGGTTTTTTTTTGACGCAACTGATTAGATCCAGGAGCTGTAATAGGCTTCAAATTAGGGTGGGCTTGGGTCAAAGAGAATGCAAACGGAGCCCACCCAGGTGTGTTACAACAGCAAATGAATATTCGCTGTTAAAACACTGATCCTCAAGCAGGTGTGAGACCCATTTTCCGATTGGCCAAAAAGAGAAGACTCCCGATTGGCCGCCAAGGAGGAGGGAGGAAACGGAAGTCGCCGTCGTGTTCACCTGTGGATAACAGGAGAACGGGAGGCCACCACTGCCGAGCAGGGGAAGCCGCCGGTGATGGGGTAAGTGCTACCGACCGGGGAGGGGGTGGCATACTGTTGGCCGCCCGCCCCAAATAAATTTCCACCGGCCGCTACTGGTGTGAACTAAGTGTGGAAATTCCCTAAAATTCAACAGTGTCGTTTCTAGTAGATTTCTCCAATATTTCATTGTGAAGGTCCACGATACGTACTGTATAAGAGGAGTTTTCCCTGTAAAGCGTGGGTAAATCAGTAATAACAGGAAACCACACCAAGGCCAGAATTCTTACAGCCACATTTCAAGGAGCTCCACACTGACCACAGTCTGGTCCCCCTCAAGTCTGAAGGACAGTAAACTGGCCTTTTGTTTAGAAAGTTTGGAGACCCCTGCATTAGAAGATCTTTGTTCTCTCAATTGACAGGTAAGAGGGTAAACTTTTCTGACAAATTAGTTTATTTTTTAAACTTTAAATGATTCCTATTAATGTTCCCCACCATCACAGCATAATGTTCCCTATAGTAAGGCCAGTAAATTGTTTATTCTGTTCCTCCTCTCAGTAAAATGGTGAGGCCAACATCTAGAGAGTGTAGAAACATTTCCACAATGTACTTTCTGCTGAGTGCAAAGCTGCAATTTGCAAATACAGTATTGTGAGAAGAAATATTCTTTACCAAATGCTACAAAGATGACAAAACACCCTTGTATGCCAGAGGTGCTCTAAAGACATAAAATATACTTTATGGAATGAATTGATGAGGACCAGAATAAAAGTGCGAGTAGCTTTTCCCTCCAGAGTTCTCAATCCAAAAATACACAATCCCTTTATAGAGAAAATGACACCTGAAAATCAGGAAAACATGCAAGAGCAAGAGCAATATATGCTTTTGGATCAGCATTGTCAATAACTGAAAATGCATATTGGCAGGAAGCTTTTAAATTATTAAGAGGGAAAGGCAAATTGTTACCTGTTCTCATGTATAGTTGAAATGTTCTCAACATATACAGTCCTGGTTATTCCATTCGTAATATAAATTTAAAAAGTGAGTTTAGTTTATTTACTGATTAAGCTATACTTTTATTTCAGGCATAATATTTTTATATACACTACATTTCACATTCCCAGCATAACAAAAGTTACTTTCAATTTGTAAAACTACTCCACACTAATTTTTATTTTCATTTTTTTACAAACATTTCGATTTTTTCCTGACTTCAAAATTTGTGGTAATTTTACATCTCTACATCAGTTAATTTTCCATGTTCTTTAACAGGGTGACACCACTTCTAGTGGACAGCTTGGCTTGTTAAAGAGGAAGTAAAGCCTCTGAAAAAAAAAATACACCCTGCAAGACAAAGGCATAATGAGCTAGTATGCATAGCATACTAGCTCATTATGAATTACTTACCTGAGATCGAAGCCCCCCCATCAGCCCTCGTTCGTCTCCCCTGACGCCGCCATCTATCCCAGAGTGACTTCCGGGTATCGCAGGCTCCGGCGCTGTGACTGGCCGGAGCTGCGATGACGTCACTCCCGCGCATGCGCGCTGGTGCCGCCTCTAATGGCATGATCGCCGTTATAAATGGCACACTCAGTGTGCCTGCGCCCGATGTCTACGGTGCCGCTATTTCTCCAAATATCTCCTAAAACTTTTAGGTTTGGGAGATATTTCTTGCAACTACAGGTAAGCCTTAATATAGGCTTACCTGTAGGTTAAAGTGGTTGTAATGGGTTTACAACCACTTTAAAGAGGAACTATCATTTTTTTATAATTATTATTATACAGGATTTATATAGCACCAACCATTTTTGCAATTCAATACAGAAGAAATCAGAGGACCCTGCTTGTTAGAGCTTACAATCTAGGAGGGATACAAAAGGTAATAACTGTGGGGGATGATCTGATGGAGAAAAAAAAAGTACAGTTGTTAGGTGTGGGCAGAATAGGCTTCTCTGAAGAGAAGGGTTTTCAGGGATCATCTAAAAGCAAACAGAATAGGAGATAATCAGACAGATTGGGGTGGGGAGTTCCATAGGATGGGTGAGGCTCAGGAAAAGTCCTGGAGGGGAGCACGGGAGGAGGAGACAAGGGAGCTAGAGAGCAGGACATCTTGGGAGGAACGAAGAGAACGATTAGGTCGGTATTTAGAGACTAGGTTAGGGATGTAGCTGGGAGAAGAGTTGTGGATGGCTTTGTATGATATTGTTAGCATTTTTAATTTACCGTATTTATCGGCGTATAACACGCACCCCAATTTAGGAGGGAATTTTAAGGAAAAAAAACTTTTAGGAGGGAACTTGAAGGGAAAAAACTTACATTTAAATGCCCATCAGTGCAGCCTTGTCAGTGCAGCCATGTCAGTGCAGCCATGTCAGTGCAGCCATGTCAGTGCAGCCATGTTAGTGCAGCCTTGCCAGTGCAGCCATGTCAGTGCAGCCTTGCCAGTGCAGCCATGTTAGTGCAGCCTTGCCAGTGCAGCCATGTCAGTGCAGCCATGTCAGTGCAGCCTTGCCAGTGCAGCCTTGCCAGTGCAGCCATGTCAGTGCAGCCTTGCCAGTGCAGCCATGTTAGTGCAGCCATGTCAGTGCAGCCTTGCCAGTGCAGCCATGTCAGTGCAGCCATGTCAGTGCAGCCATGTCAGTGCAGCCTTCCCCAGTGTCCATTGCAGCCTTGCCCCAGTCCAGCCTTGCCCCAGTCCAGCCTTGCCCCAGTCCAGCCTTGCTGAAGCCTCTGAGCTTCAAAATCGCCGACCGCGATTTGAAAATGGCGCCGCCGGCGCCGAAATACACAGAGCCGGTCCTCGGCTCTTCTCGGCGGCTCTCGTTCACTTTCGGCTCCACTCGGGATGGGCGTGACGGTGAGCGGAGCTATCCGAAACTAGCCGAGTATACTCGGCTAGGTTCGGGCGGCGCTCGAGTGAAACCGAAAGTGGCCGAGAAGAGCCGAGGACCGGCTCTGTGTATTTCGGCGCCGGCGCCATTTTCAAATCGCGGTCGGCGACTTTTTAGTTCTGACAGGTCAGGATCGCAGGGGATCGGCGTATAACACGCACCCGCGATTTTCCCCTGATTTTAAGGGGAAAAAAGTGCGTGTTATACGCCGATAAATACGGTAATTAGTTGGGTGATCGGAAGCCAATAAGGGATTGACAGAGAGGGGTAGTAGACGCTGAGCGGTTGGTAAGGTGGATGAGTCTGGCAGCAGCATTCCTAATGGACTGAAAGTGGGATAACCTATCTAAGTGCAAGCCAATGAGGAGGGAGTTGCAGTAGTCGAGGTGAGAGATGACCAGGGAGTGAACTAGAAGCTTTGTGATGTCATTAGTTAGAAAGAGGTGTAATTTGGAGATGTTGCGGAGGCAAGATTTGGACGGTGATTGGATGTGGGGCCGAAAGGATAGTTCAGAGTCCAGGGTTACACCTAGAACCTTGGCATGCGGGGGTGGGCTGATAGTTTTGCCATCAAATCTTGACAGAGAGATCAGTGGAAGGGGAATGTGGGGGAAGAAATATTAGGAGCTCGATTTTGGTGTCCGGGCTGGGCTCAGCCCTTCCTTCTCAGAGCAGGTTGCTCAGCTGTCGGTTAATTGCCAGCTCCAATCTTTTTCCACAGTGACTCACCTGATGATGATATCCTGTTCGTCAGTCCTGCTGGCTACTTAAGCTGTTCAGTTCAGTCCCTTTCTGCCTTGGCCAACACATCCAGAGACTCTCTCCTGTGTACCTGTTGAAGACTTGATTGGCTGATGCTCCTTCTGGTTCCCGATCCTGCTTGCTGTTCCACTATGCTGATTCTCCGTTCTCCTGATTTCCTGGCCTGTCCTGAAGAATGCTGATCTCTGGCTCTTTGATGTCCTGGCTTGTCTGACTATCCGTCCCGGTTACCGAACTCTGGCTATGATTTGACTACGTTGCTACGTTTACCTTTTATTATTATTATTATTAGTAGTAGTAGTAGTAAACAAGTGTGATTTTAACTGCACTTCTGTCTTGGTCTGATTCATGGTTTCTGACATTTGGATAGATTGCGTTTGAGGAAGTGGTGAGACATCTAGACTGTTATTTAGTTAACTCTCCATAGGGGCAATGATTCTCTAGGTAGTTAAAAAAAAAAAAAGTACAATGAAGGGAAGTGGAAACATATTTGATTTACTACTACTTATTATCAACAGATAATAAAACTATGTTACAGGGAGGACTCAAAAAACAAAAACTACTGTATTAGAGCTAGTGACAGACTACGGTATATCATATACTGTAGAATTCCACTTTAAGACCACCCACAAGTTAACTATTAAAGAAAATTGAGAATGCATAAATGCAAGTCACTTAAAAATATAGGAGGATAGAAAATTGGAAATTAAGCATATATCTAAATGAAACAAACTCTTGGTACAGACCAGCCTTAATTACAAGAAGACTTGATTAAAAATTCCCTCACATTTGATCCAGGGCTTAACACTGAGAATAAGGAATTTCTGACATACTGTGTTCTCTCCTGATACATAGACCATTAGCCTTGAATTACCTTAATTAATCTGCAGCAACCGTATCCCCAAGAGAACGGATCCAAAACCTAATTTCTCTGTGGGCACAGAAAGCAGCCGACTTTTCTGGTGCATAATTCACATTTCTTTGACCAAGCGTATTTTTACAGCTTCATTTTTAATTTCTGATCTTACATTGTAATTTGCTCAGTATAATCAAAACATCCCTGAGCTTTTCCTATCAAAACAAGCCGAGACTACTTTAATGTAAGAACTACTTAATGGGATTTATTGACACAGAGACTGTATGCCAAGGCTGGCAGCACTCAAGTCGGTCTTGGGATGTCTTAAAGGGGTTGTGACATGCTAAATACATCCTTTAACCACTTAAGGACCGGAAGGATTTACCCACTTAACCAGGCCATTTTTTGCAATACGGCACTGCGACGATTTAACTGACAATTGTGCGGTCATGCGACGCTGTACACAAACAAAATTGATGTCCTTTTTTTTCCCACAAATAGAGCTTTCTTTTGGTGGTATTGGATCACTTCTGCGGTTTTAATTTGTTGCGCTATAAACAAAAAAAAGCGACAATTTTGAAAAAACCTTATAGCTTTTATACTTTTTGCTATAATAAATATCCAGAAAAAATAATTTCTTCATCAGTTTAGGCCAATATGTATTCTACATATTTGTGGTAAAAAAAAAAAATCGCAATAAGCGTATGTTGATTGGTTTGCACAAAAGTTATAGCGTCTACAAAATAGGGGATACAGTACGTTTTATTATTAATTTTTTCTTTACTAGTAATGGCGGTGATCAGCGGTTTTTAGCGGGACTGCAATATTGCGGCAGACAGATCAGACACTTTTGACACTTTTTTGGGACCAGTGACATTTATACAGCAATCAGAGCTAAAGATAGCCACCGATTACTGTATAAATGTCACTGGCAGGGAAGGGGTTAGCACTAGGGGGCGATCAAGGGGTTACATGTTCCCTAGGGAGGTGCTTCTAACTGTGGGGGGAGTGTACTGACAGGGAATACAGAGAGATCACTGTTCCTGATCACTAGGAACAGCAGATCTCTCTACACTTCCCTGACAAAACGGGGATCTGTCTGTTTACATTGACAGATCCCTGTCCTGGCTCTCTGAGGAGAGATCGCAAATCGCCGCCGGACATCGCGGCCGCTGGCCATGCACACCGGCTCTGGCGTCGCGACCTAGAGCTCTTAACGTGGCCGACGTACACCTACGGCCATTCGCGCAGCCGTGCCAACCTGCCGTAGCATAATAACGGCGGCTGGTTGGCAAGCATTTAAACTTGTAAACTTTTGTGATATTGAAGGTCCCTTTTGCGTATGTGACCCTTTTTATTCAACTGATCTTAGCTGCGCAGTTAGTAGCGTTTTTTGTTGTTGCAGGGTTCAGTTCCATTATTTGCAACTTCGGAATCAGAATGAAGTTTCCTGCTGATTAGTTTATGTCTGAGGTTGGGTGGTTGCCTGAAAGCCAGCATTGGGGATTGTCAAAATATTGCTTTTAATGTTTCATCTTCTGCTAGTATGGATTGCAGCTCTTTGATTATCTTTCTTCTCCCTTCTTCTGCTGGATTGGATGTGGTAACAAGAGGTACATGGTTATTTTCTTTTTCTCTTTTTTTTCATTAGGCGGCCATGTTTCCAATAAAAGTG
This sequence comes from Lithobates clamitans, assembly GCA_037952925.1. NCBI lineage: Eukaryota > Metazoa > Chordata > Amphibia > Anura > Ranidae > Lithobates > Lithobates clamitans. The sequence goes on from JBBGZY010001674.1 coordinate 1,445,518, forward strand.
GTCCCGAGGGGATTTGTTGTGAGGTCACTTTATAGGTGCCCGGAGAGGTGCTCTCCCCCATTGATTCCCAGTCATTTCCAAGCTTACCGGAGCCATCAGCAAGCCCAGAATCTATCTGAAGCTGCTAATGGGTAGGCAGGAAGTAGAGTGAGGACAAGATAGCCCCCGCTCTGCTCTATCCCTTGGAGGACTGGAGTGACGTCTGACGTTAGTTCCTGTTCTCGGGCTTACAGAGATGATTTTTTATTTTTATTTTTTAAAGTCCAAGTGCCATTTTTGCTTTTAAAGTGTAAATACTAAAATCCCTGCATCTACAGACATCCACGATCTAACACTAACCTATCTAGCCCTGTGAAGAAGAAATCAGTATACATACCTTTTTTGAAGCCGATCCAGGCTCCAGCGACGGAAGATCTTCAGAGGACACAGCCGACATCAGCTGTGAAATGAATGGAAAGTGACATCATCCATAGACTTACTATGGGGCTTCCATTGTTGGCTGTGTCCTCTGCACCCGCCTCCACAGCGAAGCTGCGGCTGACAGCTCAGCGTGGGATCAGGTCGGATCGGCTTCAAAAAAAGTATGTATACTGATTTCTTCTTTACAGGGCAAGATAGGTTAGTGTTAGGTTATGGATGTCTGTAGATGCAGGGGTTTTAGTGTTAGGGTGGACTTCTACTTTAACCACTTAAAGACCGAGCCTCTTTCTGAGATTTGTTGTTTACAAGTTAAAAACAGTTTTTTTTTTGCTAGAAAATTACTTAGAACCCCCAAACATTATACTTTTTTTCACCCTAGAGAATAAAATGGCGGTCGTTGCAATACTTTCTGTCACACTGTATTTGCACAGCGGTCTTACAAGTGTACTTTTTTGGAAAAAATACACTTTTTTAAATTAAAAAATAGGACAACAGTAAAGTTAGCCCAATTTTTTTTATATTGTGAAAGATAATGTTACGCCGAGTAAATTGATACGCAACATATCACGCTTCTAAATTGCGCCCGCTTGTGGAATGGCGACAAAATTTTACCCTTAAAAATCTCCATAAACGACGTTTAAAAAATTCTACTGGTTGCATGTTTTGCGGAGGTGGTCTAGGGCTAGAATTATTGCTCCCGCTCTACCGATCGCAGCGATATGTCACATGTGTGGTTTGAACACCGTTTTCATATGCGGGCGCTACTCACGTATGTGTTCGCTTCTGCACGTGAGCTCGTCGGGACGGGCACGTTTACATTTTTTTTTCTTATTTATTTTACTTTTTATTTTTACACTGTTTAAAAAAAAAATTTCACTTCTATTCTTATTACAAGGTATGTAAACATCCCTCGCAATCGAAAAAAGCAGGACAGGACCTCTTAAGAATGAGATCTGGGGTCAAAAAGACCTCAGATCTCATATTTACACTAAAATGCAATAAAAAAAAAAAATTGTCATTTAAAAAAAAAATGTAAAAAAAAATGGCCCTTTAAGAGCTGTGGACGGAAGTGACGTTTTGACGTCGCTTCCGCCCTGCAGTGTCATGGAGATGGGTGGGGGCCATCTTCCCTTCACTCGTCTCCATGCACAGCAAGTAAAAGGACCGGATCGCCTCTGCTGCTGCCGACGGCTCCAGTAAGCGGCAGAGGGCACCGGATCGCGGCGAATCTGCTGCAGAGACCACTTTTATCTTATAGCGAACTGCCCGCTGAAGAAGAGGATACCGGGGTTATAGCAGCTAGCTGCTGCCATAACAACAATATCCTCCTTCAAACAGCCGATGTAAAACTGCAGCGGGCGGTCCGTAAGTGGTTAAGGGCAAATGAGAGATCTGGGGTCTTTTTGACCCAGATCTCCCAATAAAGTGGACCTGTCATGCTTATTTCTATTTCCTGGGATGTTTACATTCCTGGTAAGAGGAATATAAGTGATAAAAAAATAAAATAAAGGAACAGTGTAAAAATAAAAATTTTAAATAGCCTCATCCCTCCGTGCTACCACGCAAAAGCAAACAGTGTTCAAACTACACATGTGAGGTATCGCCACAATCGTTAGAGCGAGAGCAATAATTGCACTAGACCTCCGCTGTAAATCTAAACAGGTAACCTGTAACAATTGTTGCCTATCCAGATTTTTTAGTACCAAAGTTTGTTGCAATTACAGTGCGCAGTTTTAGAGCAGAACTGTTTTAAAGCATGATATTTTAGGTATCTATTTACTCAGCATAACATCATCTTTAACATTATACAAAAAAATTAGACTAACTTTACTCTTTTGTTTATTTTTTAATTTATTCAAGCATATTTTTCCTCAAAAAATTGTGTTTGAAAGACCGCTGGGCAAATACAATGTGACATAAAATATTGCAATGATCATTTTATTCTCTAGGGCCTATAGTAAAAAAAATATATAGGGTGTGGCTAGCGCATGTGGTGGATGGCTGCCTGAGACTGGAGCTCCGGAGGCCAGTGGGAGATTACAATGTCCAGCGTGAGCCCTGAACACACCAGACCCCCAGCGGCTTGTATCAAACCCCAATACTGCCTCCCACAGCTTGACCATGTCATGAAAGAGGAAGGAGGAAAACAAACCCAAAAAACTGTCAGCATACTTTCACCGGCCCTCAGGTGGAGGGGGACAAGAGGGCGCCGGCCCCCTCCTCCACACTAAACGCCAGTCACTACTCGGATCTCCCTGATGCAGTGACTTGGACTGATGCAAGTACTGGGGGTACTTCTCCCAGAAATTACTTTCCACTACAGAGCCCTCTATGCACAAGCCCAGCAAAAGCCAGGATGAGGCTGGACACCACTGCTGCAGACACAGGGATGAATCCTGGAATTTCCCCAGTGAACATGATGTATCTGGATTTTGCAAAAGCATTTGACACAGTTCCCCATAAACGTTTACTGTACAAAATAAGGTCTGTTGGCATGGACCATAGGGTGAGTACATGAATTGAAAACTGGCTACAAGGGCGAGTTCAGAGGGTGGTGATAAATGGGGAGTACTCAGAATGGTCAGGGGTGGGTAGTGAGGTCCCCCCAGGGTTCTGTGTTGGGACCAGTCCTATTTAATTTATTTATACCTGGAGGATGGGATAATCAGTTCAATCTCTGTATTTGCGGACGATACTAAGCTAAGCAGGACAATAACTTCTCAGCAGGATGTGGAAATCTTGCAAAAAGATCTGAACAAATTAATGGGGTGGGCGACTACATGGCAAATGAGGTTCAATGTAGAAAAATGTAAAATAATACACTTGGGTGGCAAAAATATGAATGCAATCTATACACTGGGGGGAGAACCTCTGTAGGAATCTAGGAGGGAAAAGGACCTGGGGGTCCTAGTAGATGATAGGCTCACCAATGGCATGCAATACCAAGCGGCTGCTAACAAAGCAAACAGAATATTGGCATTAAAAAGGGGATCAACTCCAAAGATAAAATGATAATTCTCCCGCTCTACAAGACTCTGGTCCGGCCGCACCTGGAGTATGCTGTCCAGTTCTGGGCACCAGTCCTCAAGAAGGATGTACTGAAAATGGAGCGAGTACAAAGAAGGGCAACAAAGCCAATATAGGATATTAGTTATGAGGAAAGGTTGCGAGCACTGAACTTATTCTCTCTGGAGAAGAGACGCTTGAGAGGGGATATAATTTAAATTTACAAATACAATACTGGTGACCCCACAATAGGGATAAAACTTTTTTGCGGAAGGGAGTTTAACAAGACATGTGGCCACTCATTAAAATGAGAAGAAAAGAGGTTTAACCTTAAACAACGTAGAGGGTTCTTTACTGTAAGAGCGGCAAGGGTGTGGAATTCCCTTCCACAGGCGGTGGTCTCAGTGGGGAGCATCGATAGTTTAAAAAAACTATTAGATAAGCACCTGAACGACCACAACATACAGGGATATACAATGTAATACTGACATATAATCACACACATAGGTTGGACTTGATGGACTTGTGTCTTTTTTCAACCTCACCTACTATGTAACACATATGCTGAGCTTCATAGTTACATAGTAGGTGAGGTTGAAAAAAGACACAAGTCCATCAAGTCCAACCTATGTGTGTGATTATATGTCAGTATTACATTACATATCCCTGTATGTTGTGGTCGTTCAGGTGCTTATCTAATAGTTTTTTGAAACTATCGATTTCCCCCGCTGAGACCACCGCCTGTGGAAGGGAATTCCACGGATTATTGCAAAATGAGCGACCAGTGTGACCAGGCAGTGGGAAAAGTGAATAGAATTTGAGAATGCATCACTAGAGGGATCACCAGCAGGAGGAAGGAGGTTCTGATTCATCTATATAGATCTTTAGTGACACCTCATTTAGAATATTGTGTCCAGTTCTGGAGACCTCACTTACAGAAAGCTTTTGATAAGAAAGAACAAGTCCAGAGACAGGTAACAAAAATGGTGAAAGGTTTTGCTTTTAAAACATATCGAGAGCGACTTCAGGAACTTAATATGTAGTCTGTAGAAAAGAAGGGAAAGGGGAGACATGTTCAAAATCTTTAAATACATAATGGGGGTAAATAAGGTTCAGGAGGGCAGCTTTTTTAATATGAAACCAAAATCAAGAGCACGGGGACATGACCTCAAACTAACTAGAGGAAAGTTCAGAACTAATCTTAGAAAGTATTATTTTACTGAAAGGGTAGTTGATGCTTGGCATAAACTGCCAGCAGAGCTTCAAACATGCTTGGGACAAACGTAGATCTATACTCAAACAAGTTAAATAAAAAAAAAATAAATTGGCAGACTCAATGGACTACTCTGCCTTCTTCTGTCGTCATTTTTCTATGTTTCTACATGTGGGCAGAAATCTTAGTTTCTGTCTGTGTTTCTGCTGCATCCATGTGTGAAGGTAGTCTTGCTGTTTAGCTGCACCAGCATTAGACTGACAGATCCGGTTTCACACAGACGGTACGATCAGTTCTCCCTGTCAGCCTTTCATGCGGACCAGATCGGACCCTCCATAGCTCCCTATGGAGCAGCGGATGTCAGAGGATATGTGTCCGCTGACACCCACTAGCATCCGATCTGATCCTTTCTGCCAAAAACAGTGGATCTGTTTGGATGATAGTTGGATGGAAACAGACAGGTGGTCCATTTCCATCTGACAGCCCCATAAAGAACATCGGGGCTGTGTCCATGTCCGTTATGCATAGTGGAGTGGACACGGACCTGGACACGGGGAGATCCCCTACTGAGCAGGCAGGTGCGGACTATGGAAATCGCCAGTGTAAAAACCAGCCTAATGCCACGTACACACGAGCAGACTTTTCGAACGGACTGGTCCGACGGACTATCCGACGGACTTCCAATGGACTCTCCCAACGAACGGACTTGCCTACACACGATCACACCAAAGTCTGACGGATTCATACGTGATGACGTACGACCGGACTAAAATAAGGAAGTTGATAGCCAGTAGCCAATAGCTGCCCTAGCGACGGTTTTCGTCCGTCGGACTAGCATACAGACGAGCAGACTTTTCGATAGGAACTGGGTCTGGCGGAGTTCCGATGTAAAGATTTTAAACATGTTCCAAATCTAAAGTCTGTCAGATTTTCGACCAAATAAGTCCGCTGCAGGTCCAATGAAGCCCACACTCGGTCGAATTGTCCGTCGGACTCGTCCGGTCGAAAAGTCCGCTCGTGTGTACGCGGCATTAGACTACAGATAGAGGTCATACATTAACCTGTGCAGTTCCATTCTGCATGCCTCATGTTTCTACACAAACAGAACCTTCTGACACCAGAATGTGAAGATTTTCACTGCTATTGGCTGTGTGTACAGGGCAACAAAAGACACCATGAAAATGCATGGTCAATGTACATCTGCAGGTAAAAAACAAAGTGCTGGTAGGAAGGCTTATAATGTTGGTCTTCAATGCTGTTCAATACTCATGACTATGTGGCAACACCTTAACTGCAGATTCTCTTAAAAGATCAAAGGGTGACCTTTTACTGCTCAGGTCTTTGCTGAGCTGCATTGCCCTCCCCTCATGCATGCTGGCACACAATGGTGCTTCCACTGAAGCAGTTAAAGGATTAAAAAGAATACTTTATCATTCCAGACTAAAGGTTTGATTTTTCAGACTGCTTCTGTGCACGTTGCCATTGAGAACGATGGATGGTGAGAGACGAGCCCACTCTCACTTAAACGAACAGCCTATACCTTCAAAGCCCAGCCCAATCTCAGATGCTGCATGAGCGAAAATTTTGATTCCTTCTTTTTTTCTCATAAAAAACAAAACCGTTGGCGATTGGTTTGCCCAGAAAATCCACACTGAAAAATCTTTGCAGATGTTAATGAGTACTACAATCTCTTGGACGTATCGGTTATCTCTCTGTAAAACCCTACAAAGTGCCATCATCAGGGGCAACACTCCAATCTTTCATGACAGTCGCCTTCTTAGGACCCTTCATGGCCTTCCAACAGCTCTGCAACACGATGAAAAAAGAGAGTGAATGGCGTTAAAATAAAAAAAAAATAATAAAAACTGTGAAATGAACTCAGCAAGAAACATGTCACAAAGCAGGCAGAGTGCGGTTGTTTTCAGGTTTTCAGCCTTAGATGAGAGACTGCCTTCAAAACGGTGGCGGAGAAGATACAGAGAGGACTATAGATAGGCCACAGATGAAAGCATGCCATCTTCTTTTATCAGATGAAATGAGAGATAAGAGAGGTTATATGCTTCCTTTTAAACGACTAAGTTACCTTGCAGTTTTGATGGCTGAATGGTCTATAATTACAAAGAAGACTTTATTTCTTTTTACATAAAGCCTTTATTGGTCAAGTACAGCTCAGCAATAGTGATTCTGTGGGTCTCAATGTCAGCAACTTTGTCTTCTGTTTAATGGGTAGCAAAACTTTGTACTTATTACAATTAACACCGGCTTCGGAAATAGCCAGTAATGTACACATTAAGGCGATTAAGTGTGATTATCCCGATCCTGGTCTGTACGTTCGGCTTGTGACATCCTGTCTGACAACCCCAGTGCCAATATAAATGAATGGGGACTGCAACATTGGAATCTACAGAGGATACACCCTTTGTTTAATGTGGTGCACAAGTTTAACCGTTTCGGCACTTTTTTCTTTTTTTGCACACATTTAAAAGTATGCATGTTTGGCGATAAAATGACTTCCACCCTCAGAACATTATGTATTTTTTTAAAAGCAGAGGTCCCGTCGAATAAAAAGATAGCATTTGCAATGTTTTATGCCACAAAATATTTGCACAACTGTTTATTAAACACATATTTTCAGGAATAAAAATAGAATAAAATGAACATTAGTGCAAATACACACAATATAATACCAATTTTTTGGCAAAATATAAAAGATGAGGTTGCATCGAGCAAAAGATACCAAACGTGCCAAAGTCCTAGCATTGTATCACAAAAAAAAAAAGTGCTACCCAAAAATCTTCATTTGCGATGCTTTAACCACTTGCCTACTGGCCACTTAAACCCTCTTCCTGCCCAGGCCAATTTTCAGTTTTCAGCGCTCTCCCACTTTGAATGACAATTGCGTGGTCATGCAACGCTGTACCCAAATGAAATTTTTATAATATTTTTTTTCACACAAATAGAGTTTTCTTTTGGTGTTATTTAACCTCTTAAGCCCCGGACCATTTGGCTGGCCAAAGACCAGAGCACTTTTTTGCGATTCGGCACTGCGTTGCTTTAACTGACAATTGCGCGGTCGTGCGACGTGGCTTCCAAACAAAATTGACGTCCTTTTTTTCCCACAAATAGAGCTTTCTTTTGGTGGTATTTGATCGCTTCTGCGGTTTTTATTATTTGCGCTATAAACATAAAAATAGCGACAATTTTGAAAAAACGCATTGTATTTTACTTTTTGCTATAATAAATATCCCGAAAAGAATATATAAAAAAAAACATTTTTTTTTCCTCAGTTTAGGCCAATACATATTCTTCTACATATTTTTGGTAAAAAAAATCAAAAAAAATCTCAATAAGCATTTATTGATTGGTTTGCGCAAAAGTTATAGCGTCTACAAAATAGGGGATAGATTTATGGCATTTTTATTCTTTTTTTTTTACTAGTAATGGCGGCGATCAGCGATTTTTATCGTGACTGTGACATTATGGCGGACAGATCGGACACTTTTGGTGCTATTTTGGGACCATTCACATTTATACAGCGATCAGTGCGATTAAAAATGCATTGATTACTGTGTAAATGTGACTGGCAGTGAAGGAGTTAAACACTAGGTGGCGGTGTAGGGGTTAAGTGTGTCCTATGGAGTGATTCTAACTGTGGGGGGGAGGGGCTGTGTGTGACACGACACTGATCACCGCTCTGGATTACAGGGAGCTGTGATCAGTGTCCTGTCACTAGGCAGAATGGGGAAATGCTTGTTTACATTGGCATTTCCCCGTTATTCCTCTCCGTGAGACGATCGCCGACTCGATGTCCGCGGGACCCGCGATCACGCTCACGGGGCTCCCGGCCGGCGCGCACCCGCAAACCGCCTCTTAAAGGGCAATGTACAGGTACAATAATCTGCCTGTACGTGCCCTTCTTCTGCGTGAGGTGGTCGGGAAGCAGTTAATCACTACTGGCAATTTTATTTTTTGCTAAACAAAAAAAGACCAACAATTTTGAAAAAAAACAGTTTTCATAGTTTGTTATAAAATTTTGCAAACAGGTACATTTTCTCCTTCATTGATGTGCGCTGATGAGGCTGCACTGATAGGCTACACTGATAAGGCAGCACTGATTGGCACTGATAGGTGGCACTGATGAGGCACTGATTGGCAGCACTGATCGGCATTGAAAGGTGGCACTGGTGGGCACAGATGAGGCGTCAGCTCTCCGGGTTTGGGACCGATGTCCCTCTATCAGAAGTCGGTGATCAGGGTTTTTTTTCTCCTAGCGCTGTTAGCATGGAGGAAAGAAACTAGCCAATTACCGGCTCTGTTTACATCACGTGATCAGATGTCATTGGCTGACATCTGATCACATGGTAAGGGGTTGGGATCGGCCTCTTACTACGATCTTTGATCAGCCGAGTCTCATTGACTCGCTGATCACAGAGCAGGGCGCGCAGGCAGCTAATGCATGGGAGGACATACATGGACACCCTCCCAGCAATTGAGGCCCATGCTGTAGCCGTCCCTTGGGTATAGCGTGGGCGCTAAGGGGTTATAAGCCTTTACAGTTCATCAACTTTGCGTTAAAAGTAAGCTATGGTGCTAGAACTATTGCTCATCATTCTTGGCGATAACTCACAAGTGTGGTGCAGTTGCGTTTTACATACAAGTGCGCATTTTCATTTGCAGTTTCTGATGTTGTGTCTGGTTCAGGACTGGGGTGACACACGGAATGCGACAGTTGTAGCCCTTGTCCTGGATATGTCTGTGTGTGGTGGCTCTTGAAGCACTGACACCAGCCGTAATCCACTCCTTGTGAATCTCCCCCAAATTCTTGAATGGCCTTTGCTTCTCAATCCTCTCAAGGATGGGGTTATCCCTTTTGCTTGTGCACCTTTTTCTTCCATACGTTTTACTTCCACTCAACTGTCCATTAATATGCTTGGATACAGCACACTGTGAACAGCCACCTTCTTTAGCAATGACCTGTTGGGACTTGCCCTCCTTGTGAAGAGTGTCAATGACAGTCTTCTAGACAACTGTAATGTCAGCAGTCTTCCCCATGATTGTGTAACCCAGTGGTCATCAACCCTGTCCTCAGGGCCCACTAACAGGCCAGGTTTGCAAGATAACTGAAATACATCATAGGTGATATAATTTGCTGCTCAGTGATTGCAGTATTCTAGTCTGCATCTCCCCAAGGTAATACATAAAACCTGGCCTGTTAGTGGGCCCTGAGGACAGGGTTGATGACCACTGGTGTAACCTACTGAACCAGACTGAGAGACCATTTAAAGGCTCAGGAAACCTTTACAGGGTTTTGAGGTCAATTAGCTGATTAGAGTGAGTGACCAAGAGTCTACAATATTAAACTTTTTCACAATATTCTAATTTTCTGAGATCCTGAATTTTGGGTTTTCACTAGCTGTAAGCCATACTCATCAAAATGAAAAGAAAGAGATGCTTGAAATATATCACTCTGTGTGTAATGAATCTAAATAATATATAGGAGTTTCACTTTTTGAATTGAATTACTAAAAAAAAAAAAATACCTTTTTGATTATATTCTAATTTTTTCAAGATGCACCTATATGTCCAAATAGCCAAACTGGTTAAAAAACGAATTAATCTATACAGATTGCTTATGGATCCTGAGGCATTAGGGTAGATTTAACGAAGACAAACAGGCTGTTCACTTTCCAAGGGAATTTCCCCTTAACTTCGTTAAGGGTCTGAACATTTACAATCTTCCTTCTTCCAATCATGTGCAAGCAAAAATACCTTTTTTTTCTTTTTGGTTATGATTGGGTATCCTTTGCAAAGTGGATATTCACCACATTCACTAAGCTAAAATTCCCTTGCAAAGCGCAAATTCCCTAGCAAAATAAACAGCCTATTTGTTTTGAGTAAATCATGAAAGCAGCCCCTTTCTACAACAGTATTTACGATCATGGCTTATTAAGCGGTTTTATTCCTTTTTGACACCTTCAAACTGCTACTGTTTATTAGCCTTGATTCAGTTGGGTTTATTATATGTGTGGTATGAATGCTAAACATTATTTGTGAACATCACATGTTAGTAAAACAGTACAGCCAATATGACTGTAGTAAATTGGGCAAATATTTGCTTTACCAATTAACATCTTATTACTTGTGAGTGGGTTGTTTCCAGGCCTGCATAATGTGTTTGTCTTTTGTGCTTACAGCAGAAACACCTCAGGGACCATGAAGTTACCTTTAAGCTATAAAAATCGCGAGCATTAATGTAAAAGGTCAGATTTATAGAATCTCGTTATTTCAGCAAGAAAGAAGTTGAGAATTTAAATGCTGGCCATACACTGTAGGAATTTCACCCGTTTCCTAAAGACATGGCCAAAATTCAGCCAGTGGGTGGCGCTGTCAGCTGCCTCCTGCCTGACATTCCTCAATTGAAAAGTTGAAGGAGCCAGGTGGACAATTATTGGCCAAAAAGGGACTGCATCCAATCAGAAGCAGCAGCTGTTTGAGTATTTTCACAACTTTCTAAAAGGGAAAAAACTACATCTAAATTTTGATAAATAATAAAAACCAATGTAAGATAAGATAAATCCAACAGTGATATAAGCTGCGACTCTACTGTGTGATATAGGCACAGTTAGACATAATCATATATAAGCAGAGTCACGCTGACAATTAGCAGTTATTAGTGTAGCAAACACAATGAAAATTATTAATAACATGTATTAAAAAGTTCCAAGCATAAAGTCCAAAAAAGATAATTGCTAAGGTAAAATTGTCTTCATATATGACCCAAGCTGGAAAACATGCAGTCACCATCCATCATCATGTGCAAAAGTCCACAGAAGACACCGCCGCCTTGGAATGGTAAAAAAATATCTGCTTACTAACTTTAATGGACCTTTACTCAAAAAAAGAAAAGTGTAAGGCAACCCCCACTTCTGGGACTCGTGGTACGTGATGACGTCAGGGCGGAGGATAGTGCCGATGTCATCTCGTACCACGAGTCCTGGAAGTGCGGGTTGCCTTACACTAAGCTGGCTGGCAAGACAGTTTTAGCATGTTTATTCTACATGAATGTAAGTGCGATTGGAGCATTTTCTGTTTTGGGCACGACAATGTGGAGAATACGGTCGGGTGACTTCCACTGTGGCCCAAAGGAACCCCGCAGGAACATCTCTGAGAGGCCCTGGCTGGGTATACAGCCAAAAGCACTACTGACCTTTCTTGAGTAAAGGTCCATTATAGTTGGTAAGCAGGCATTTTTTACCGTTCCAAGGTGGCGGTGTTTTCTGTGGACTTTTACACATGGTGATGGATGGTGACTGTGTAATTTCCTACTTGGGTCATAGATGAAGAGGATTTTACCTTAGCAATGATTTTTTTGGACTTGATGCTTGGAAATTTTTAATACACGTTAATAATCATTTTTACTGTGTTTGCTAAACTAATAACTGCTAACTGTCAGCGTGACTGTTTATATATGAATATGGGTATTTTGACAGCCAACGAGAGCGGCTTTCAAAACACAATAGGCATGGCAGAAGATTTGACTAACTGCGATGTATAGCTTGGATGGAGGAATCTGTTCTTTTTTTCCATTTAACCTGCAGGCTGATGAAAAAAAAATATTAGAGTGCGGCCAGATTAAAACTATCAGGACGTTCGACCGTTTGTTCAGCCTGCAGAATGACCACAATCCACGGCGCCGCCGCACAGTGCATTGAAAGCCCTAATTGGCTTCAGCAAGGAAAGCCTTGCCCAATCAGGGCACAGAGCATTGTCACAGCCATGATTGGACGCTGTCATGATGACTCTATCCAATCATGGCTCATTGCTGTAAGTCCCGCCCCACACTATGAAAGTATTCTTTCAATAGCGGCCATTTTCAGTGTGATATCGTCGTGGAGAGATATAGAACAGGGCTCTGTTCAGTGCTATTAGCCAGTGTGCTATACTGTGCTATGCTGATTCTATTGTCAGTGCAGAGTATCCGTTTAGTGACCACCATTCATCTTTACATTAGTGTGAATCTAGGGATAGTTCAGTCAGTGTGAGTGTAGTGACCGTTTAACACAGTATATTTAATTGCGCTACTGCAATTTTTACGCCGTATTTTTCAGTGCATTATTTTCAGTTTAAGGCAGTACATTTCTGTGCATTAGTGCATGTTTAATGCAGTATATTTCAGTGCGTTACTGCAAGTTTAACGCTATATATTTCAGTGCATTATCTTCTGTTTAACGCAGTATAGTTCAGTGCATTAGTGCAAGTTTAACGCTGTATATTGCAGTGTGTTACGTGCCGTTTAACGCAGTACATTTCTGTGCGTTAGTGCACGCTTAACATTGTATATTTCGGTGCGTTACTGCAAGTTTAACGTCGTATATTGTGGTGCATTATCTTCCGTTTATGCAGTAAAGTTCAGTGCGTTATTGCAAGTGTAACGCTTTAACGCAGTAATTTCTGTGCGTTACTACATGCCTAACGCAGTATAGTTTAGTGCATTACTGCAAGTTTAAAGCTGTATATTTCAGTGCATTACATGTCGTTTAACACATTACATTTCTGTGTGTTACTACACACCTAACGCAGTATAGTTCAGTCTGTTACTGCAAGTTTAATGCCGTATATTTCAGTGCGTGATCTTCTGTTTAATGCAGTACATTTCTGTGCATTACTGCACGTTTGTCGCGGTATATTGCAGTGCAAATTTACTGCAGTATATTATAGTGTATCAGTGGAGTGTGTCTGTGTAGCGAGTACTCAAGTTAAAGTGCACCAAACACCACTTTCTATTGATTAAAGTGCATCCACATCCACATCTATATTACATTTTGTTATAAGGAGCCTCCCCCCCCCCATCATGTCTGGGAGGACAACAAGGAGAGGCAGGCATTCCCATGGCACTGTGAGGGGGCCAGCAGCGTATGTGTCCACAGGCAAAGGTGGATGTGGTCAGTACTCAGGCAGGGCACCATTTCCTCTGTTTAGTGATGTTGCCCATGCTATCCAGCCACAGCATGCAGATGAGGTAGTGGACTGGCTTACTAAACCATCCTCATCCTCCATCACCCAAGCAGAGACTGGTGCACAGTCCACTGAAGCTGCCAGAGCGGCTAAACCTGCCTCCTTGTCCACATCTATTCCTGTCATAGGTATAAACAAGGCCAAGGATAAATCCAAGGGAAAAACCAAGCTTAACTTACAGACCAGCCCACAGACAAATAAATAGCCTGTCTAACAGTATGCGTTAAAAGCAGGGGTTTAGTCTGCACACATTTGCAAATGAATGCGCAGGAGTGCCATTCTGCCGTCGTCAAGAGACGGCAGGCAGTCGGCAAGCGGTTCAACTCCCTCTCACTGAAAAGTTTTTTCCTATGCTAGAATCACCAGTAAGGTATTTGTTAATCGCTATCATATCGCCTCTCAAGCGTCTCTTCTCCAGGGGAATAAGCTAAAGGCCTTATGCACACAGGCCATTTTTTTTACAGCTGCTGTTTGCTACAGACGTTTTTTTTCTACAGTCAATTAATTCTCCAGCATGTTATCCTATGTGTCACATAGGCTGTTATTTGGCTGTAAAAAAAAACCAAAACAAAGCTAGTGGGTTCTGAGGGGAGTTTTTCAGCTGTAGGGACGCTCTAACATCAAAAAAGCAGATAAACGCAAATAAATGTTTAAAAACACGGCTCACCGGTGATTTTTTAACGTTTTTATCCATTACTAATAGCAGAGATGTGGTTTCTGTCTAAGAAACACTTACTCTAAAAACGCGAAAGAACGATATCGCATAAACGCTGAAAAACTCACTATAAAGCTACTGGCGTTTTTAAAACGTTTTCAGAACGTCCAGTGTGCATGAGGCCTAATGCGTCTAGTCTTTCGCTCCAGTTCCAGCACATCCTTCTTGAGGACTGGGGCCCAGAACTGGAAGGCTTACTCAAGATGCGGCCGGACCAGAGACTTGTAAAGGGGCAGAATTATCATTTTATCTCTGGAGTGAGTGAATCCCCTTTTGTATGCATGCTAAAATTCAGATTGCTTTGCTTGCAGCATCCTGGCATTGCATGCCATTGCTGAGCCTGCCATCTACTAGGACCCCCAGATCATTTCCATCCTGGATTCCCCCAGTGGTTCTCCCCCTAGCGAGTAACTTGCATTCCTATTTTTAGCACCCAGATGCAGTACTTTGCATTAAACCTCATTTGCCATGTAGTTGACCAACCCATTATTTTATTGAGGTCCTCCTGTAAGGTTTCCACATTTTGCTGTGAAGCTATTGCCCTGCTTAGCTTTGTATCATCTGCAAACAATGAGATTGCGCTATTTATACCGACCTCTATATCATTTATGAATAATCATAATCGAGGAATAAAAATAAAAGCAACGATAGTAATGGGTAACCACAAAAGAAACACAGACCATGGAACGTATAGTCCCCCACTTTATTTGTAAGTCATTTATGTGAAGTCCATCTACAGTATATCTACTAGTCCATCTAACACCACCCTCTCCAGATAATGCTGCTGTTCGAGGATTTCTCTGCTGCTCAACCATAAATAGAGGAGTCAACCTAAAGCCCCGTACCAAAGGCTGAATGTTGGGAGACATCGGTCGGTTAAAAAAAAAAAAGCGTTCAACATTTGGCCCGTGAGTATGTCGGCCGGTCTGACAGAAGTCAGCCATTTAGCCAACTTCTGTTGTGCATGAAACTGGAACACCAGCAGCCGACCGTCTCCCAATCAGCACTCTCAGCCAATGGCAGAGCGCGCTGATCAGAGTGTTCCGGTGAGGGGGCCGTCCCCCTATCAGAACACAACAGCTCAGTGGGGGACATACCAACATTGGATCATTAGTACAGAGGCTCCAGCTGTCAGTTTTGTTTTTTTTAAACTATTAGTGTGCACCATGCTTAAGAAATTGTTACTGGCCAGATCACCAGGTGAAGATAAAGGCACAAAAAAAAAAAAACAACTAAAAAAAATTAATAATAATTAATAAAGAAAATGATTGCAGCCACCACAGCCTATGATTAGTAAGTTGCAATATATAACATTTTTGTTTTCGGGTTTAAATATGCTTTACGTTTAGCATTGTGTGTAGATTTAAGGCAAGTGTGACACGCATCTGCTTTTGAAATTCTTGTAACAGATGGAAGAGTCAGCCGTACATTGCAAGAAACCACATTCATCTCAGTGCACATTCTAATTATTTATCAGAAAAAAACCCTAATTAAAGAAATGGTCAAAGATTTTCCTGCAGTACAATATGACAGGCAATGTTAGTGTAGTGTTCAAGGTTGTTACTGCAGAAAAAAAAATGATATTAACCTGTGTAGACCTGGCAGAGTTCCTGAAAACACACATCATTGTCAAGTGCACTACTGTTAGCACTGCACTTATTAATTATAAGTTGTGTGACCAGGGTCTGCTCCATTTCACCACACTGGCTACTGCCAATTTCTTCATTATAAAAGTGGCCATGCATGAAAAGGGCAGCAAACACTGGTGGCCCCCAAAGGCCATATAACCTAGTACCCAAAGCTCCTAAATTCAATGCTGTTAGCAAAATGTCCATTTCATTATCTTCATTAACTCTTATATGTAAACTTAAGCCGCTTACACACGAGCGGAATGTCCGACAGAAAAATTCCGACGGAAGCTTTTCATCGTCTATTCCGATCGCGTGTAGGCCTCATCGGACCTTTTTTTTCGAAAATTCTGACGGACCCAGAAATAGAACATGTTCTAAATATTTCCGATGGACCCAATTCCTATCGGCAAAACTGATCGTCTGTATGCTGTTTCGACGGACCAAAAACGGCGCATGCTCTGAAGCAAGTAGAAGACGGAAGCTATTGGCTACTGGCTATTGGCTACTGGCTACTGAACTTCCTTTTTCTAGTCCCGTCGTAAGTGTTGTACGGTCACTTCTGGACGGTCGGACTTTGGGTTGACCGTGTGTAGGCAAGGCCACTTGAATGGAATTCCGTCGGAGTTCCGTTGGAGGAACCTCCGGACTTTATTCCGATGGCAAAACCAGTCGTGTGTACGCGGCATTAGGCAAAAAGTACTTGGCCCTTATCCCCAGCAAACTACCCTGACAGGAGCAGTTTTATCAAAAACAGAGACTATCTCCTTTTCAGACAGGAAACAGTGAAGTAAGTGGTAGACCACACTATACCCACAGCACTATTCAAGGTCAGACAACTGTCCCCCATCCATGTCCACCATCCGTTTTCAAGATTTTTTCCTACCTATTGGCCATTCAAAGGACAAACAATAATGCCCCGTACACACGGTCGGATTTTCCGATGGAAAATGTGTGATAGGACCTTGTTGTCGGAAATTCCGACCGTGTGTGGGCTCCATCACACATTTTCCATCGGATTTTCCGACACACAATGTTTGAGAGCAGGCTATAAAATTTTCCGACAACAAAATCCGTTGTCGGAATTTCTGATCGTGTGTACACAAATCCGACGCACAAAGTGCCAGGCATGCTTAGAATAAATAAAGAGATGAAAGCTATTGGCTACTGCCCCCTTTATAGTCCCGACGTACGTGTTTTATGTCACCGCGTTCAGAATGACCGTGTGTATGCAAGACAAATTTGAGCCAACATCCGTCGGAAAAAATCCTAGGATTTTGTTGTCGGAATGTCCGATCAATGTCCAACCGTGTGTACGGGGCATTAGACATACAATGCTGTGCATAATTGAGTACACACAAACAGATTTTTACTTTCATTTCAAAATCAACATTTTCTATGGGACACTATACTACAAAATACTCCCACAAATGCGGGCAATTGACTACAAGCAAGATTTGTTAATTTGCACACACAAAAAAGTATTTTTCCTAATAAATTCATTCAAGACCATGTTGAAAAAATGAATACATTTACAAGTTATGCGCTGCGCTTGGGTGACCCCAGTTTGTGTTTCAAACTTTATCATACCCGGGATATCTACTAGACTCTTGTTTGGACAGATTTAAGTGTGTTATTGTTAAGAATTACAGACCTACAATATAAAACGCCAAATTTCCATGCAAAATAATTGTACCGCTTTCAGCACCTAAAATCCGAAATAATCATACCGCCAGGGTGGTTAAGGGGGTCACGAAGGAGCACAGGAGCATGTTTTGCAGCACTCAGGATATCTTCGGCATGATGTTGGATTGTTGTCACAGCTGAACACCACCTGCACGCATTGTTTTATTATCACTGCTGGACATTATTTGCACACACTATTGAGAGTGCCAAAGAGAACATTTTTTTTTTTTTTTTTTTCATTTAAGAAAAGTAGGTTACTGTGTATTGAGCACTAAGCACACTTTTTATGTTGATTAAGACACTATGTATGGTGTAAAAAGCACTAATAAGCACTAATTTATGGTGTAACAAGCACTTGTTTTTTCACACCTTGTTTATTTATTCAACATTCATATTATTTGTATTTAATATTATCGCACTAGTAAGCACAAAGTTGGTTATTATTAATTTTGTTTTTGGGGTCACCCAAGCGCAGCGCGTAACTTGTAAATTAATCCTATGCACGTTATATGAAGTGTGATTAGCGCATGCAGCTGGAGGTAGCACAAGCAAGGCATAAGATCATTGTGGCTCACAGAATTTTTCCAATTTGCAAAAATGAATACACCCCAATAAAAAAAACTTAGGAGCAAAGCTAAATTTTAGACAACAAAATCCTAATTAGCAAGAATTCAACTACAGGTGAGTAATTATTAATTAAACAGGTGTCCAGCAAACAGTTTATTATAAAAAGGGTGTTACTTAACAAAGAAAACTCCTCCCATTTCATGCTGTCAGCAATGGCATCAAATTGAAGAGAAATGTCACACAAAACTTGAGAAAGAAAATAATTTCTTTACACAAGAAAGGTGACGGCTACAAGAAGATCAGCAAATCTTAACTTATTAGTCAGAATACTGTAGCAGAAGTGATACAAAAATGTAACAAAGATGGAACTGCAACCATCTCACAGAGATGTCCAGACC
Source organism: Lithobates clamitans (assembly GCA_037952925.1). Lineage (NCBI taxonomy): Eukaryota > Metazoa > Chordata > Amphibia > Anura > Ranidae > Lithobates > Lithobates clamitans. Next base: position 1,464,166 of record JBBGZY010001674.1, read on the forward strand.
ATCCACTGTCTTTAAAACCTCGCCAGGAGTGTCTTCTGATGAGAAGGGTTGAAGAAAATCGCCATGTAAGTTCACTGCAGTTAGCTAAAGAAGCAGAAAGGCAAACTGGAGTGATTGTTTCCCGTGACACTATACAGTGTACACTGCAGAGGAATGGCATACATGGGTGGTGTCCACAAAGAATGCCTTTCCTAAAGCCCATGTACAAAAAGCCCGCCTAGAATTTGACAGGGCCCATCCTGAAAAAGAAGAAGACTACTGGTACTCTGGAGTGGTTAGACCAAGATACATTTTTTTTGCAACTGATAGCGTCAAAACTGTATGGTGTTGCAAAGGTGAGGAGTACAAAGAAAAACGCATAGTGCCTACAGTGAAACATGGTGGTGGCAGTGTCCTTCTGTTGGGCTGCATGAGTGCTGCTGGTGTCGGGGAACTGCATTTCATTGATGGTATCATGAATTCACAGATGTACTGCTCTATATTGAAAGAGAAGATGCTACCATCACTCCATGCCCTTGGTTGTCGTGCATTTTTCCAAAATGACAATGATCCAAAACACACATCTAAGGCCACTGTTGCAATTCTGAAGAACAGGGCGAAAGTGATTTAGTGGCAAAGTACACTATATTACCAAAAGTATTGGGATGCCTGACTTTACACGCACATGAACTTTAATGGCCTCCCAGTCTTAGTCCGTAGGGATCAATATTAAGTTGGCCCACCCTTTGCTATAACAGCTTCAACTCTTCTGGGAAGGCTGTCCACAAGGTTTAGGAGTGTGTCTATGGGAATATTTGACCATTCTTCCAGAAGCGTATTGTGAGGTCAGGCACTGATGTGGACAAGAAGACCTGGCTTGCAGTCTCTGCTCTAATTCATCCCAAAGGTGTTCTGTCAGGTTGAGGTCAGGACTTTGTGCAGGCCAGTCAAGTTCCTTCACCCCAAACTCGCTCATCCATGTCTTTATGAACCTTGCTTTGTGCACTGGTCCTAATCTTTTGGTGAAGGGGGGATTATGGTGTGGGGTTGTTCTTCAGGGGTTGGGCTTGGCCTCTTAGTTCTAGTGAAGGGAACTCTTAAGCCGTCAGCATACCAAGACATTTTGGAAAATTTCAGGCTCCAAACTTTGTGGGAATAGTTTGGGGATGGCCCCTATATGTTCAAACATGACTGCACACTAGTGGACAAAGCAAGGTCCGTAAAGACATAGATGAGTGAGTTTAGGGTGGAGTAACTTGAATAGCCTCCACAGAGCCCTGACTTCAACCCAACAGAACACCTTTGGGATGAATTAGAGCAGAGACTGTGAGCCAGGCCTTCTCGTCCAACATCAGAGACTGACATCACCAATGTGCTTCTGGAAGAATGGTCAAACATTCCCATAGACACACTCCTAAAGCTTGTGGACAGCCTTCCCAAGGAAGTCGTTATAGCTGCAAAGGGTGGGCCAACTCAATATTGAACCCTACGGACTAAGACTGGGATGCCATTAAAGTTCATGTGAGTGTAGAGGCAGGCATCCCAATACTTTTGGTAATATAGTGTATGTCTCCTGATCTGAACCCAATGGAACACCTATGGGGAATTCTGAAGAGACAAGTTGAGCATCACTCTTCATTCAGCATCCAGGCTCTAAAAGAGGTCATTCTTGAAGAATGGAAAAAGATAGATATTGCAATATGTCGCCAACTTGTTCATTCCATGCCTAGAAGACTTGGTGCTGTCCTTACAAGTCATGGAGGTCATACAAAATACTAGATGTAGTAGTTTTTGTTGTGTGGTGTATTCATTTTTGCATCAACTAATTTGAGTAAAGCTGGAGATTTTGTAATCTAAGTTATATTATTAACCTTACTTTCGTGTAATGAGCTAAACAAATTTTCTATAAAGCTCAGTTGAGTTATTGATTAAAATCATACTTTTCAAAAGAAGTGTACTCATTTATGCTGAGCACTATAATAGTATCATTGTATACACATTTTTTCCAAGGTGCAAGAATTGTGCAGACAAATTGTCATAATTGAGGGAAAGGTCACCTCCACCAATTTTCTGAGATATGAATGAGAAGAGATGATAATCATAAGAATAAACAAGTGGCAGAGAATACTGAAGGAAGAAAATATGCTAAACCATCAGTCATCAGCCTTGCATCGCTTTTTTTGAGTTTCTCACGTGTCACTTTGTTGGTCCATCATTTTTTTTCTCTTGCAGAAGCCAGTAATGGATTATTATTGTACACTGCATGGGCTTCAGCCGATGTACGGCCAAAAAAAAATTGCCAGGAGAAAGAGGAAATTGTTTCTTTTTTGGAAATTAGACCTACAAAATCTTTTCTACCATCCATACTTTCTAGCAATTTTATTTTTGAGTTTAGTTCTGCTTTAAGCTGGCCTTTGTTATCTGACGCCGTTGGAAGTACATGCACAATCCAAGCATCTCTCAATGTCTGCAGGGGGAAATTTTACATCAAAAATAAGTATTCTAGTCACACAAGTGTCTCTGTTTGGGTAACAAAGAGTGATGGTAGAGCAGTGGCTTCCCAAGGAGTAGTCAGAGGCAGCTTATCTTTGGAAAAAATGATCAGACAAGGTTCTTCAAAACGTCACAGAAAGTAAAAAAGAAAACGTATCAACACCCACATGCTACCTCCTCATATTTTATTAAACATTACATATGAAATACAACAGCATCAAGAAAATCAGTGTTACTCCCTTTTCACTCCCCCCTCCCCATCAGAACCGTCATCATCCCCCCACGTTCCCCACCCAATCAACTCCTGCACCCAAAAAACTATAAAACCCTCCCTATCCCTCTATTAATGCTGGCCTGCCAATAGGAGCTGGGACAAAGACCACCCTACTAAAGACCCCCCAAAAAAGATGGAACCCCTTAACGGCACCTGCAGGCTAGGTGGGCCTATGGCCTGTGAGAATCTATGGACCTGAAAACCTCCAGGAACATTGTATTAGGTAGCACTGCACCTTAAAGCCACAATGGGTGAATACAGTGCACATCAAAATACCAAGTGGTCCCGATAGTGTTACCACACAGTATGAGATCCTGGGCTGTATGTAGCAGTCCTAATAGCACAGTATGCCAGTAAGACAACCTCTTAGTCTGTTAAATAGCTGTGGTGTCAGCAATATTATATTCAGCAATCAGATCAGTCCCCGATCTGGTGTATAATAAATGGACATAGCAGGGCTCAAAATTTCAAGTCCTGAGCTACTAGCCAGGCCTTAAGGGTTACACGCCACCAGTTGCCCCAGCCAACCCCTACCCTGCCCCACCCCTAATTCCACCGCTAAACACGCCCTCCTAAATTACCTCATGAAATGACACTTAAATGTTTTATGCAGAATAAAGTTATAAAAATAAATATTGACAACAACTTTATCCGTGCCCATCAGTGCAGCCTCACCTGTGCCCAACAATGCAGCCTCACCTGTGCCCAACAATGCAGCCTCACCTGTGCCCAACAATGCAACCTCACCTGTGTCCATCAATGCTGCCTCACCTGTGTCCATCAATGCTACTTCACCTGTGTCCATCAATGCAGCCTGCCTGTGTCCATCAATGCTACTTCACCTGTGTCCATCAATGCAGCCTGCCTGTGTCCATCAATGCAGCCTCACCTGTGTTCATCAATGCTGCCTGCCTGTATCCATCAATGCAGCCTGCCCGTGCCCAATGCAGCCTGCCCATGCCCACCAATGCAGTCTGCCCGTGCCCACCAATGCAGCCTGCCCATGCCCACCAAGGCAGCATGCCCGTGCCCACCAATGCAGCATGCCTGTGCCCACCAATGTAGCATGCTTGTGTCCACCAATGCAGCATACCCATGTCCAGCAATGCAGCATACCCATGCCCACAATCGCAGCTTGCCCATGTCCACCAATGTAGCATGCCTGTGTCCACCAATGCAGCATGCCTGTGCCCACCAATGCAGCCTGCTTGGGCCCACCAATGCAGCCTGCTTGTGTTCACCAATGCAGCCTGCCTGTGTTCACCAATGCAGCATGTCTTTGCCCACCAATGCAGCATGCTTGTGTTCACCAATGCAGCATGTTTGTGCCCACCAATGCAGCATGCTTGTGTTCACCATGCAGCCTACCTGTGCAGGGGAAGAGAGGAGAGGAAGAGGATTGCCGGCCAGATGATCAGAGCGCCGAGAAACATTACTGGAACAGCTATCATTTAAATTGCTGTGTGTTCCCACTGCTCCCCGTCACATGCAGCCCTGCTTCTTGGCCGGGGAACTTTGATACACGTCCCGGGATTGGACGGGTGATCTGTCTATCAAAGTCCTGGGACCAGGAGGCAGGGCTGTATGTGACAGCGAGTGTGGGGAACACACAGCAATCAAAATTAAAGCTGTTCCAGTGAAGTTCCCCACGCTCCGATCATCTGGCTGGCTCTCTCTTCACCTCCGCGATCGCCGGGAGGACTCCCATTAAATCCCACCTGCCGATGGTGCTCGCCCCCCCCCTCCCTCCCTGGCAGCCCATCCTCGCCAGCCCTCATTTTCCACTCCCAAAATGTGAAAATTTGAGGGCTGGACATAGGATTCATCAAACTGGCATGGTGGAGAATAATGCCTAATCAAATGATTCCAAATCACTGAGATCACATGCAGGCTGATGCCCATTTCTCCAAAAGTTCAAATACTGACATCTAATACCACACAGGTGGACACTCTTTAATAATTAGGTGATTTCTGAAGACAATTGGTTCCACTAGATTTTAGGGGTATCAGAGTAAGAGGGGCTGAATACAAATGCACGCCACACTTTTCACATATTTATTTGTAAAAAATTTGGAAAACCATTTATCATTTTCCTTCCACTTCACAATTATGTGCCACTTTGTGTTGGTCGATCACATAAAATCCCAATAAAATATATTTACGTTTTTAGTTGTAAAATGACAAATTGTAGAAAATTTCAAGGGGTATGAATACTTTTTCAAGGCACTGTAGATGCTCTTGCCTTCTAAATGATGAAGCCCCCACGCAATTCAGTATTTTCAGATCTGTAGCTACCATCAGACTAATCCACAGTTATATTTATTCTTCTATATGACACCACCAGTTTCATATTGTACAGTCTGCACTGTTTACTCCTCATTAATTAATTAGTTATGTCCATTGTATGCAGACTGTGTGCATCACACTGACAGAAAAAGGTTCTGACCTAAGAGAGATTTCTGGCTTGAGCATCTGGAATAAACATATGTGATTTGCTGCTTACATTCATCTACGTTCACAAACTGACCTCTCGTAATTTTTATTTCATAGATTAACCAGTCATGCGACTGAAAGCCTTTCACCATTTAGGAAGGTTTTACAAGGCATTTGGAAGGATTTGTCAGTTACCATATGCTCTAGTGCAAATTACTTACTTTTGGAAGCTCAGCATGCTTGAGTTTTAACCTTTTTGCTGTTTCTATTTTAAAGGGACTTAGTCTTTTTTTTTTGTTATTCTTTTTTTTTTTTTTTAACACAGGTTAACATGATCAGTTTAAAGTAAAAATCACCTCTTTTGAAACCTGAACTTGGGGCAACTCAACTATGAGAGATTTTTTACACCACCTCCATAGTGTCAACTATAGCAGGTATGGCCTACAAAGCACACGGGTGAGGCTTAGCAGTTTGAACCTGAAGCACAGCTCAAAAATATATACCTAATGTAGACTGCTTTCTACCTGATTAAGTGGGACAGCTTGAATACATAAGTTTCAACTGGTGACTTAAAGTGTAACCTAACCTGATGGGGAAGATTTAGACAGGTGGCTGTGCTGCATAGGACTACCTAAATACCAGATCGCACGCCTACAAGTCATCCAAAACACTGCAGCAAGACTGGTAACAGTCAACAACCCCTGGGAATCCATCTCCCCATCCCTGAGGAGCCTACATTGGCTTACGGCAAAGGACCGGATCACATTCAAGACCCTCTGCCTCACCCATAAATGCACTCAAGGAAACGCTCCACAATACCTATGCGAGAAAATAAAACACTACGCACCTAAGCGCAGTCTTCGATCAACTAACCAAAACCTCCTCCTCATTCCCAAGACCCGCTACAAATCAAAGGGAAAGCGAAGATTTGCAGTCCAAGGACCACGGTTATGGAACGCTCTACCCGCCTACATCCGCATCTAAGAAAATCATCGGGCCTTCAGAAAAAAACTCAAGACCCATCTCTTCTAAGAAAGAGGACTATCAGCACAGATCAAGCACCTTGAGGCGATTCAGTTTGCATTCGTTAAAGAGACCACACAGCTAAACAACTATAATCACTTATTGCAGTACACTTTAAGTGTCTACTTTCTGTACTTTAAGGGATCCATATACAACAGGCATGGGTTAAAAAAAAAAAAAGTAATTTTGCAGAGAACATTCCAATGGACATGGCAGACTCCGATTTATGAATGCATCATAGGGCTTAAAGGTCCTTCAGGTGTCCGATTTTGGTTCTGGCAAAAGGTAGCAGCCCCATCTGTGTAACTCAATTATTCAGATAGAATGTAATGTCTCTCTACAGCTACTTCTTTCTGTCCCTTGTCCCCGTTACTATTGTCACGGTCTGGGTTCTCTGGATACAAGCCTAGTGACTGAAAAAAGTAAGAAAACATGATAATACAGTACAAGAGAATGCACCGTAATATTATTAACATTCAGCATTTGCCAAAGAATAATTATACTGCATGTTTTCTACACCTTTTGGGTAAGCCTTTATCTTTTTATGCTTGATCAAGTTTTCATTTAAAATCGTACTTTCTTGTTATAAAGATTTATAGGCATTGCTATATCTACCGTTACTAAGTATGGACTAAATACTTTTTTTACTTTGTAACTCCATGCATGTGTGACAGACTCCTATCTGGAACAGCCCTGAACACACATGAGGATTGAAATGATACAGTGAATATCACATAATCTTCTTGGAAACACATATGGCAGAACATTATGTTGAAATAATCTCTGTATAAACTGTAATCCAATGTGTAAAGATTTATTATTACAAATTTACCCTAATCTGATTTTACACTCTAGGAACTTTGAAGACTTAACTCAGAAGGTCAGGTCGAACATTCAAAAAGAGAAAAAGCCACATAAGACAACCAGAAACATTACAGGCGACTAAAACGGTTATTTGGTCATATTAATGAACTATCATAACAATAAGACATAGTATTTAAAGATGATCTTAAACAATGCCCCTGAGGACTGTAGAAAGTAGCTAGTGCAATGAGAGGAGGATAGGAGGAACCACAACTCAAGGTGGGAGACCTGCTATGCTGTGCACCCGAAGGTGACAGACAGCAGAGGCACCCAAACCTTCCCAAGGGAACAAATACATAAATTGCTGCCCACCAAACAGGTAAGTATACAACTTATTATTTTTCATGGGGTAATTGGTGGAAACTTTTTTATACCAGGGACTATGGCTGCTTCAAAATGCCTCAAATGCTTCTGCAGCTCCATGAAGCAAGGCCACTGAGTTTTTGGCCTGTGGTGCATTCCATACATAAGAAATGTGTGTAGTGCACCCCATGTAGGAGTCTCAAGTGAAATAGGATCCTCCGCCCTGCACAGCCAGGCACAACAGATTTTCACAGGCACACGTGAGTTTAGCATTTTGTTTTTGTTATTTACTGAGAGATTAGAACTTGGACGGGGATAGCATACCTCCCAACTTTTTGAGATGGGAATGAGGGACACCTACTAGCAAAAGTATGTAGGCATAGGACATGCCCCCCCACCACAAGCCCTTAAAGGAGAATTAACCCCCAAAAAATGATTAGTTAAACCCACAAGGGCTTTTCTTTTTACCATTACTATTCTTTATATTGGCTTTTCGAATTAAAAAGGGAGCAATTTAGGATTTTTATCAAAGGTTTAGCACTGGGAAACACTTTTTGATAGATAAATAGTGCATTTTATATACATCTATACAGATCAGACCAAAATGAGGGACAAATGAGGAGGAAAGAGGGACAGAGGGACTTTGTTCCAAATCAGGAACAGTCCCTCGAAATCAGGGACAATTGGGAGCTGTGGGAGAGGGGTATTATTGGATGCCCACGACTTCAAACATTTTCTAGGACAACTTCTACTATGTACAGTCTATATACACTCCTTCTCTTCCTCCAGCACTAACTTTTTTGCAGAACTTCAGCTGGCACACTGACACAACAGAGCCCTCGTTCACACTGAGGGCGGGTTTGAAATCGCACGAGTTCCGCTGAAATCGCACTATTTCAAACTCGCATTTCAGTGCGAGTTCGGGGGTGATTTGAAAGACATCTGTGCGGGTTCATGCACAGATGTCTATTGAAGTTGGCCGCGAAGTTATCAAAAGTAGTGCAGGAACTATGAAAATGCAAAGTCTGTGTTTCACAGATTCGGAAGGTGTAATTGCCAGCAATAGGCTCCAATTTGACATGCGATTTGACAATTGTATGTCAAATTGGCCCGATGTGAATAGGGGCTTAGTAAGACTTTAGCAATAGCCCTTTACAGGCAGGAACCAGAGGCCCCGTGTGTAGCAAAAATTCCGTGTCCAGCATCCATTCCTGTGGCTACTGATCCCAGCACCACCTCTTCAGGCACTGCCAATCTACCTGGCTGCAGCTGCACCTTTCACTAGCCCTCCTGGCTACCTTTCCATAGTCCATAGTGCTCACTCACCAGCCCACCTGGCTAACTTATCAGGAGATCTCCTGGACGTGCTGACTCTCTCCCGCTGTCCTCAAACTTGCTCCTGTGCATCCAGGAAAGGATTCCTCTGTGTGTTGTAGAGGGTCACTACAGCACCCAAGCCCTAGGCCTGAGGTCACCCCCCCTCCCAACTAGGGGGCACCCTCAATGCCACTCCATCTCCATCTTCCACCTGACTGCCCCTTGCCAGCTCACTTGGCCAGGGATTGGCTGGGGCCCTCATCAATATTCCAAGCAGTTCCTCCTAGACTCCACCCTCTACTTTTAGAAGCTTCTCCAAAGTTTCAGAGAGCAGGGGGAGTTACCAGAGGTGCTGCTTGCTGAGTCATCCAGCCTCCCTGAGTCACTAAGTCCTGACCCAGATTCAACCCAGGCCTGGCTGAAATTTACCTACTCTAACAATAATGAACACTAGCATCTAGGTAGAGGGTGCTATACATGCTATACATGCTAGGCAGGCAAAAGAGTGACTGTGGTAGCTACTGTATAAGGTTTATATTAGAAAAAGCAAAACATAAGAGCTAATAACAACTTCCATTATTTTGGAAGGTTACAGAGTTTGCCCTACACAGTAAAAACAAAACCTTGTGTGACACCCATTCCTTTTGTTGCGTCAGAAATTGTCCCATATTCTAAATAATTTTGTTAGCAACCTGTTATCAACTTCTCATCTTTGGTGACCTATAGATATCCAACCCAATGCACATTTCTACTATACTTATCACCAAGCATTACCCAGTATAAGAGAAACCCGGGGGCAGGTTCATGTTAAGTATACAGTGTTCTCTATAAGTACCTTTTTGAGAAGGAAACAAGTGAAACCTATTAGAAAAAGTATGTAGGCACAACAATTTAGAAATTGGACAAAAAGGTTTAGCACTGTGAAACACTTTTTGAAAGATAAATGGTGCATTTTATATACAACTATATAAATCAAACCAAAATGAGGGACAAATAAGGAGGAAAGAGGGACATTGTTCCAAATCAGGGACAATCCCTCGAAATCAGGGACAGTTGGGGGCTTTGCATCCCTACAATGTCCAAGCAAGGTACAATCTAAGGAATATCTAATATCCCCTCCAGTCACTAAAATTAAGAAGTGGCGAGAGAGGTTAAAAAAAATGGGACCCAGTATCTTATAGAGACAAAAGGCATATATAAAAAATATAGTAACAATTTTATTAGAAAAGTTAAAAAGCATTCAGCGCATACATAGTGTGGCCATCAATTAACTCATAACCAACTATATTATACCACAGAATATAATAGTTTAAATATGGCACCTTTGATCAATGTGTTTCGTTATTAGTTTGCTTCATCAGGATCCACTCTATAATCTCTGTGTAGTTAATGGCCCACTCCATCCCAGGAATACAGCTGTTTGCCACTCACAACATCATAAAGGTGTAAAGGAATGCTTTGTATGAGATGTAATATGAGGAGAAGAAACTCCAAAAGTAAACCCCAATGTGTAAACAGAAACAGGCCCCTAATATGATGAGTCAATCTCTGGGTCTCCTGTATGGAGCACTATGCATCCCCTCAGCATACTTAGCCTACAAGTAACTTTCCACTTATCCCTCCAAGAAATTCTTCCTCCACCTCAAACTCGCTCATCATGTCTTTATAGACCTTGCTTTGTGCACGGGTCCAAATCATTTGGTGGAGGGGGTATTATGGTGTGGGGTTGTTTTTCAGGTTTGGGCTGGAGAAACTTGACTGGCCTGCACAGAGTCCTGACCTCAACCAGATAGAACACCTTTGGGATGAATTAGAGCGGAGACTCAGGCGTACAAATGGCAAAACATTAACAAACCTGTGTAAACAATGTATTCCATTTCAATGGTTAACTTCAGGTTTAGGAGGGTTGTCTGACACCCTCTGACACCTCATCTGGGAACAAGCTGTGTCGTGAGGGGGGGAGACCATTCAGCTAACCTTTAATCTGTTGTTCAAACATTTTATTAGATAAAGGGAAACAGTATATGACATAGGAACTGAGGGGAAGAACTCTCCTCAGGAGCAAAGATAGTGCATGGAGTATAGATCAAATCATGGAACCAGTAGTGATGCAGCCCAAGGTGTGGAGATATTGGTAGCAGTAATAGTACAGTGTAATCAAAACCGGTAAATGATGTAACATATAACCAATATAAAGTGAGTCAGTGGGGAGGCACAGATTTGAAACCAGTAGTGGGCTGCTTTCGCAAGTGAGAGCTAGTTACTGCAGGTGTTGGGAATGAGGTGGGAAAAGGGTCAGGTTAAGTATGGGTAACTAGGAGTATCGGACCATGGTCCCACCGGTAGACATGTGGATCCTGGGGGGAGAGCTCATTGAGGTGAATGAGCCATTTGAGAAACAGAGAGGAAGAAGAAGAGATAAAGAGGGTGAAAGAGGGGAGGGCAAAGCGAGAGGGAGCAGAAGAGAGGAGAGGAGTCGCCGGGGGGGGGGGATGGGGGAGAGGTCCGATGTCTGTATATACTTAGGAAGTAAGTGACCTAGGGGTGGAGTAGAGAGCTGTCAAAATCAAGGGGGAGAAACAGTTGAATATTTTTTTTTTTTTTGTTCAAAATATTTTAGGATATCAACGTATAGATCACAGTACAGATCATTGAGCATCAGAACAACAAGAGGTTCGATCACCCAGGTGTGCGCTATGTATTTAGTGTACAGAGTGGGCTCTCCACTCCAGACACCCCCATTGGGATCAAACTGTGTTCCGAGTGAAATGGCCTCATCCCAGCCTTTCATCATGGTAACTCTTCAAGAGGCTTCCATAATGTAGATGCTTAGGTGTCATCTTCCTTTGAGGGACCATTTTCGTGGGACTCCTTGGTCCTGGATGAAATTCTAACCCTGGCTGAGATTAGGACCTTTCTAGGTTCTATGACCCTTGTGGTGTGTGATCCGTGAACAGATATTGTGGAGTGTAGAATACACTAAAGGAATAGAGAGGAGAGTAGGAAGAGGATAGGCAAGAGAAGAGAGAGTTGCCCAGTTCAATATTTTTAACCTCTCCCCACCACAGCATGCACCCTACCTACCTAATTCCAAAGCTTCTTTTTTTTTTTGTTTGTTTGCTTCATTTATTAACAAAAATGCATACGCCTAATAAATACAGAATAAATACACAAATACAATTTGCATATCTTCATACATCTAATATATCACCATAAAATAGATACATATGATCCCAGTATGCTATCCAAAAAACTGGAAATCCTAATAATTTGAAAGCAGAGCTAGTACAAACAATTTATTCTTGGTGTTTGATTTGGGGATAATTTGCACATCAACAACTTCACCAGTTTCAGCAATAGAAATGATTGACAAATTTGTGTTTAGACTAGACTTCTTCAAGGCTTCCTTCCTTAATGAAAAAAAAACAACAACAAAATAAAACAATAAAAAACACAAGATGACAATGTAGAACAAAGTCTTTCCAGCTCTATTCCATACAGAAGGATTATCTGGACACAGCGGATCGGTTTTATGTATTTCTGATTAAAGGAGAAAGGCACCAGTCAACACATGCTTTAGAGCCTACAAACTCCCAGACTTGTTAAGCTTGAGTTGTTCTGTGTATTACACCAGCTGTTAATTCACACATGAAGGATATCCGTATTTTCCTGGGCTGTCAAGAAACCATATGTAAAATGATGGCGCTCTGAAAATATTTGTACAAACCTGAACCCCATGTCTGATTAATGCCAAGAAAATCCTAGAGAGGCATCAAGTAAATACAATCTGAATAACAACACTTGGAAGTAGATACATCAGGTAGGTTTATGAGAACAGATCACAAGAGAATATGTACAGAAGTTTGTTGTTTTTATATTAACAGTATAAACAATGGTATGAACAATGGTTTATTAATATAGAAGAGTAGGTCACTTTGACGCCTCATAAAGTATACAATATTTTACAACATTCTTTATACAATTTAAAATAACATTTTTATGTGATAAAAATTTCAGTGTGAAGTGGAACTAGCTGTCAATACAATAGCAGTCCTAATTTTTTATTTTGATATATTTCTAGCCCCAGAAGTATCTTTCAAATGGAGTTGGCATAGTCGTCAGGATGAGTTATCTCAACTCATATGCCAAGGAGTATTTACTTTATCACTAACCTTTACACAGAAGATACTAGTGTGTGGACAGTGTGTACACTATATTACCAAAAGTATTGGGATGTCTGCCTTTACCCGTACATGAACTTTAATGGCATCTCAATCTTAGTCCGTAGGCTTCAATATTGAGTTGGCCGACCCTTTGCAGCTAGAACAGCGTCAACTCTTCTGGGAAGGCTGTCCACAAGGTTTAGGGGTGGCTGGCAGTCTCTGCTCTGACTCATCTGAAAAGGTGTTCTAGCGGGTTGAGGTCAAGACTCTATATAGGCCCGTCAAGTTCCTCCACCCCAAACTCTCTCATCAATGTCTTTATGGACCTTGCTTTTTGCACTGGTCCAAATCATTTGATGGAGGAAAAATTATGGTGGGGGGAGTTGTTTTTTAGGGGTTGGGCTTGGATTCTTAGTTCCAGTGAAGGGAACTCTTAAGGCATCAGCATACCAAGACATTTTGGACAGTTTCATACTCCCAACTTTGTGGGAACAGTTTGGGGATGGCCCCTTCCTGTTCCAACATGACTGCGCACCAGTACACAAACAAGGTCCATAAAGACATGGATAAGTCAGTTTGGAGTGGAGGAATTTAACTGGCCTGCACCTTTGGGATGAATAAGAGCGGAGACTGCGAGCCAGGCCTTCTTGCCCACATCAGTGCCTGACCTCACAAATGCACTTCTGGAAGAATGGTCAGCCTTTCCAGAGAAGTTGAAGCTGTTATAGCTGCAAAGAGTGGTCCAAACTCAATATTGAACTACGGACTAAGACTGGGATGCCATTAAAGTTCATGTGTGTCTCAATACTTTTGGTAATATAGTGTACACACCGTCCACACACTAGTATCTTCTGTCTAAAGGTTAGTGATAAAATAAATACTGGCTTCCATATGAGTTGGTATAATATCCTGACTACTATGCCAACTCCATTTGAAAGATACCTCTGGGGCTAGAACATATAAAAAGAAAAAAAAACAGATCTTCTATTCCTATTTTCCATTAAAGTTCATGTGCGTGTAAAGGCAGGTGTCCCAATACTTTTGGTAATATAGTGCATGTGCCACCTAGATTTTATTACCCCCAGAGTTTGACTGGTTTGGAGAAACCAACCTTTATGTGTTCTCAGAATCCTGTCTGAGTCTTGGGTGCTCCGGGGTTTTGTAGAGTTTTGGGTGGGGGAAAAAGCCTCCATTCCTAGATCTTACCAGGTAGGAAGACCTAATGATTAGTCTCAGAGTTGTACAGCCATTTTTGTATTTGAGCTGACTGATGCTCAAGGCTCTCTCTCAGCTGTGGGACCTTTGCAGCTGGATGAAAAGGAGGGGGTGCTGATAGAAACACTGAAAAGATTGAGTCTTGCCTGTTTGTGTTGGGGAAGCCATTAAGGGGCACCCTGATAGTCAGGAACTGACCTGAGTTTAGTTACTGTAGTGCCTAGATGAGCAGATGTTTTGTTTGCTTTATGCTATGGACTTGCAGTACAATGTCCTCCTGCATTGAACTTGTTTTGTTTGCTGCCTTGTGTACAGGGCAATCCTGCTTGGACTGTTCCTTGGTGTCCTTGTCATATGCATGGTTTATTGCTGTCATTACCAGTTGAGTCTGGCCTTTACATTAGCCAATAAAGTTGTTAGTCTGTTAAATTGTGCTTTCTTTGGCAGAAATAATTCCTTACAGTGACAGCCATGCTTCCAGCCTTTACTTCAGAAGCTCGATCAGTGAAGCAGGAACAAGAAATTAGGCTAGAATCATATAAGTCTTTATGTAATTACTGCAGGTATAGTGGGGTAGGTGATGCAAGGTCAATCTATGAACACAAATTATGGCTGGTATTGATTGGTTATTTGTATGGTAATCTTCTGCATTGGGTAGCATACCCATAGGTTACCAAACATTATTTAGACTTTGAGACAATTTGCAATGCAATAAATCCACAATATGGTTCTGTTATTAGGAGAGTATATTCCCAAGTTATACAGAAAATGACTGCCAAAATAACACTTTACTTTGCCCATTCAGGCCACAGCAACATATCAGCATCCTCCCACCTTCCAGTGTCCCCAATGTAGGGCACAACAACCGGTTTGGCTTAATCAGCTCCCTTTGCAGCAACACATACTCAATTTTACTTTATTCCTTTGCTAGTTCATTCAGTTACAGGGATGGAACAAAGATACCTGGTACTTTTGGGTATGGAGAATCATATGACAGAAATGGGCCAATTATCAAGCACCATAACTGTTACATGGGGAGAGTCTGATCCTTGCTGTTTAAAGCAGGGTTAGGTTATAAAAAAAATATCCCAAGCTTGGAACATCTCACTGAGCATTGTTCAATCCATCATCTGAAAATGGAAAGAGTATGGCATAACTGCAAACTTACCAAGACATGGCCATCCACCTAAACTGACAGGCCGGGCAAGGAGAGCATTAATCATAGAAGCAGCCAAGAGGCCCATGGTAACTCTGGAGGAGCTGCAGAGATCCACAGCTCAGGTGGGAGAATCTGTCCACAGGACAACTATTAGTCGTGCACTCCACAAATCTGGCCTTTATTGAAGAGTGGCAAGAAGAAAGCCATTACTGAAAGAAAGCCACAAGAAGCACCATTTGCAGTTTGCAAGAAGCCATGTGGAGGACACAGCAAACATGTGGAAGAAGGTGCTCTGGTCAGATGAGACCAAAATTGAACGTTTTGGCCTAAAAGCAAAACGCTATGTGTGGTGGAAAACTAACACTGCACATCACCCTGAACACACCATCCCCACCGTGAAACATGGTGGTATCAGCATCATGTAGTGGCATGCTTTTCTTCTGCAGGGACAGGGAAGCTGGTCAGAGTTGATGGGAAGATGGATGGAGCCAAATGCAGGGCAATCTTAGAAGAAAACCTGTTAGAGTCTGCATAAGACTTGAGACTGGGGCAGTGGTTCACCTTCCAGCAGGACAACAACCCTAAACATACAGCCAGAGCTACAATGGAATGGTTAATATCAAAGCATATTCATGTGTTAGAATGGCCCAGTCAAAGTCCAGACCTAAATCCAATTGAGAATCTGTGGCAAGATTCGAAAATTGCTGTTCACAAACGCTCTCCATCCAATCTGACAGAGCTTGAGCTATTTTGCAAAGAAGAATGGGCAGAAATGTCACTTTCTAGATGTGCAAAGCTGGTAGAGACATCCCCAAAAAGACTTGCAGCTGTATTTGCAGCGAAAGGCGGTTCTACAAAGTATTGACTCAGGGGGGCTGGATACAAATGCATCCCACACTTTTCACATATTTGTAATATACAGTACTCAATTTTCTCTGTCACATATTTGTAAAAAATAGTGAAAACCATTTATCATTTTCCTTCCACTTTGTGTTGGTCTATCACATAAAATCCCAATAAAATACATTTACGTTTTTGGTAGTAACATGACAAAAATGTGGGAAATCTCAAGGGGTATGAACACTTTTTCAAGGCACTGTATATTGAACTTGGAAAGGGGAAAAAGTTAGGGGAGGGCTTGTACTTGATTGGATGATAGAAGTCAGCGGAGCTTCCCCTCATTCCCTTGCAAAGTGCAACTTTACTTGCAAAGTGAACTGCCTATTTGCCTTTCGTAAACTAACCCCAGTGAAAGGGGTAAAAGAGAACAAGAAGGGGAAAAGGTTACAGAGAGGTGCATAAAAATAATAGTAAAGTTGGGAAGGAGATACAGAGAAAGAAGGGTGGTAGGGGGTGGAGGACACAGAGAAGGAGGGAAGAGATGAGCCATAATTTAGGCATTAGGTTAGACAAAAGTACTATAAATCTAAATTTCATTGGGTTAAAGCCAATAGTGACAGCCTGAAAGCCTGACAATAAATCACAACATGGCTCTCGGGCTAATTGTATAATGCACTTCGTCGTATCAACGTAATCATATTTCATGGCAGGCAACTATTAAAGATTATTTAGCACAGTGCAATTAGCTGGTTGGCCGCAGGTGGTAATATTTGTACAGATATCCAATGTTACATCTATGCTGAAACTAGTCATTAACTATCTGCCCAAAGATAGGGTATACTTGTGTTTGTCTTTATTAAGGATGGGAAAGTATATGGAAAGGTGAAGTCAATGGAAAGGTCAGCATCAGATAGCGTATTACAGAGAAGTATAATATTAAAGATATAACAAAAGGAGGCTCGTTGAATAGCTTCATTCCTGTTATATAAGCTCGGGATTTTGAAATAATACTTGTATTATTGCATTCTACAGGTTGCCGTAGAATAAGCAGCATGGTCAGCCTGATTGTTCATGGTTGGCTTTGTTAGTTCCAGACATATACAATGTGATGGAGATTGAAAGCACAACCCCAATAAACTCTCATACTTTACTTATCACTGCAAAGTAATGACTCCTACATTGCAAAGATTCAAAAAGATTCAAACTCACCAGATAGCCATAAGACCTCATGCACACAGGATGTTTTTTTTGCCTGGGCGTTCATTCATACCATTGCCCAGAATATTAATTTATCCTATCCATTGTAATGAATGAATGCTCAATCGTTATACCTGCCTAGCTCTTAAGTGCGTTTAGGCAAGTTGGCATTTTTGTGCGGCAAAATACCCCTATCCTAAACGTGCTGGCACTGTTTTGCTTCTGCTTCTAAATGTCTCTGTGTTCAAACACCTAAAGTATTAAAAATGGTGTTTTTGACGCCCAGAGTGCACAAGGCCTAAAAGCACAAACAGGACCAAAAATTCAGACCCCTGTACTATGATGAACTATTGATATGGATTTAGTGCACCACAAGCACTTGCCGACTTCCCACAGTATATACTGTTCGTCATTACTTTGATGCTAGCTGCCATAACCCCGGTATTGTTTTTTACTGTGGGTGATTTGGCGTCAGATAAAAGTAGTCCCATGGGGGGATTCACTGCGGGATCACTTTTAGAGGCGGAGGAGGGATGCCCCCCAACCACTTCCGGTCGTTTCCGAGCTTACCGGATGGGTTGTAAACCCGGATGGGAGCGTGCGCTGGGCAGGAAGTCAAGTCAGGGCAAGATGGCCTCAACTTGTCTCTATGCCCTTGGAGGACCAGAGCAACCTCTAATGTCACTTCTGGTTCTCGGGCATAAACAAATGATTTTTTTTTTTAACCACTTACGGACCGCCCGCCGTCGTTGTACGTCGGCTGTTTGAAGAGCAATACCATTGTTATGGCAGCGGTTAGCTGCCATAACCCCCGGTATCCTCTTTTTTAGCGGATTTGCCGCAAGATCACTTTTATCGGGGGCAAGAAAGGCCCCCCCACCGCTCTCTGGTGGTCTCCACCGCTTACCGGAGCTGCCGGTAGCGGCTGAGTCAACTGTGTCCTTTCCCCTGTTTAGCTGGCTGTTAAATGAGCGGAAGATGGCGCCCACTCGGATCCATAGCATTGACTGGCAGAAGTGACATCAAACGTCACTTCTGCCCAATGCTCTTAAAGGAGAGATAATTTTTTTTTTCAAATGACTTTTTATTTTTATTTTTTTTATTGCATTTTAGTGTAAATATGAGATCTGAGGTCATTTTGACCCCAGATCTCATATTTAAGAGGCCCTGCCATGCTTTTTTTTTATTACAAGGGATGTTTATTTTCCTAGTAATAGGAATAAAAGTGACCCAAATCAGTTTTTTTTTTTTTACAAGGACAGTGTCAAAATAAAAAATAAAAAGTAAAAAAAATAAGACTTTTTTTTTTTTTTTTAAAGCGCCCCGTCCCGCTGAGCTCCCATGCAGAAGCGACTGAGTGGTGCCCGCATATGAAAACGGTGTTCAAACCACACATGTGAGGTATTGCTGTGATCGTTAGAGCGAGAGCAATAATTTTAGCACTAGACCTTCTCTGTAACTCAAAACTGGTAACCTGTAGACATTTTTAAATGTAACCTATGGAGATTTTTAAGGGTAAAAGTTTGTCGCCATTCCACGAGCGGGCACAATTTTGAAGCATGACATGTTGGGTATCAATTTACTCGGCGTAACATTATCTTTCACAGTATTAAAAAAAATTGGGCTAACTTTACTGCTGTCTTATATATAATGTTTGGCGGGTTCTAAGTAATTTCCTAGCAAAAAAAAATTATTTTAACTTGTAAACACAGAGTCTAAGAAATAGTCCCGGTCCTTAAAGTGGTTGTATACCTTTTTTTTTAACTTTTACCTACAGGTAAGCCTTACCTAAGGCTTACCTGTAGGTAAAAAAAAATCTCCTAAACCTGTACGTTTTAGGACATGTTCCCCTGGCAATGAGCCGCTAACTGCAGCGGCGCATGCGCACAGGGGATTCTCGGCTGACAGCCCGGCAAACTCCGGAGCTTGCCGGGTGAAGACATCGCGCTCCGGCCACTCACAGCGCCGGAGCCGCGATACCCGGAAGACACGCCGAGGGGAAATGTCAGCTCCCTCGGCGTGGACCAGGTGAGATGACAGCGCCTCGTTCTAAGGTAAGTATCTCATAATGAGCTAGTATGCGGTGCATACTAGCTCATTATGCCTTTTCCCTTGCAGGTGTAGGAAACAAAAAAATAAGTCAGCGGGTATACAACCGCTTTAAAATGATTGTAAAGGATCGTTTTTTGTTTTTTTTTAAAATAACAAACATGTCATACTTACCTCTACTGTGCAGCTCGTTTTGCACAGAGTGGCCCTGAACATCCTCTTCTGGGGTCCCCCAGCGGCTCCTCCCCGCATCAGATAACCCCCTAGGAGAAGCGCTCTCCCGGGGGGGTTACCTTGTGGGCGCGCTCCCAAGTCCAGCATTTGCATTCACAGACACAAATGCCGGACTCAGCCCTGCTCCCCCGGCACCCGTGTCATTGGATTTGTTTGAAAGCGGGGAGAGCCAATGGCTGCTCTGCTATCAATCTATCCAATCAAGAGCCGGGACCCCGTGGAGAGAGGGACAGCGCTTCCCCGCCGAGGTGATGGGGTTCAGGTAAGTAAAACGGGGGGGGGGGCTGGGGGGCCGGTGACTGACGGGTGTTTTTCACCTTAATGCATAGGATGTATTAAGGTGAAAAAACACGAACGTTAACAACCCCTTTAAGTGGTTAAAGTTAAAATGTAAAAAAAAAGGGTTAATTCACCTTTTCAGAAAAAAATGAAAAGGTGAACACCATACATCCTCCTGACCCCCCATTAATTGCTGTACTTACCTCCGTGGGTGATGCGCTGTCAGTGGTAATGGTCCAGAGATTTGAAAACCCCGTTCTTCTCCCTCGTCTTTCTGCAGGGCTTCCAGGATAGATTAGAGTGATTCTTATTGATCAGTGACGGCACAGAGAATCACTTTGATATGTCCCAGAAGCCCTGCAGAAAGAATAGGGAGAAAAGCAGGGATTTCAAATCCCTTGTCTGTTACACCAGTAGTGTAAGCACTGACAGCTTATCATCCACGGCTCTAAGTACAGTGTGGACAAGGAAATATGGGGGGGATGTCAGTTCACCTTTAAATTTTTTCTGAAAAGTGAAACCTACACTTTAAGGCCTGATTCATACCTATGCAGGTTGCAGTTTGCATATTGCAGGTGCATTTTGCATTTCTCAATACACGCTTTTGATCCATTGAAGTCTATGGCACTAAAAAACAGAAAAAAGTCCCTGGCCCTTTCCATAAAATGCACAGATGTGAACTACATCCATAGGAAACCATGTTAAATGGAATGTAGTGTGTTTCTGCAAAACTGAAAATGCACAAAAAAATGCATGGTTGAGAACCAGGCCTTACATGTGAAAACAGGCATGCTAATTAAAACTCATTTTAAATGTCCATAAAAGCCTTGAAATAAAACAACTCAAAAGTCAAAAGAGCTTTCTTCTTGCCTTCAACAGAGTTGTTAAAGTAAAACTAAAGGCACAACTTTTTTTCTCATTTTGGATAGAGTAAAGGAGGGTTGTAACCCTTGTCAGGTTTTTTTTCTATCTGTGTCTCATGGGGGAACGTTCCCCTCACTTCCTGTCCAATAGGGAATCCATGGCTGTCACCAGGGTCATCACAACTAGGGTTTCCATCAAAAGATTACCCCTCTGTTCCTGTTCTGGGTTCAACCCAAAATGAAGGATTGTCTTTTACACCCGATGAAAATAGTAAACATAATGATTAAAGGGGGGCACAGACAGCAATAAAAACCAGACAGTGGTTCCAATCCCTTCACACTCTTTTCAAGACTAAAAAAAAAAAAACGACTTTAATGGTTACAACCCAATTCAGATTTGCATTGCTGTCTTTGATTCCATCCCATTTTTTATCCTCGTCACATCAGAAAAAGAAATACAGGAACAAGGGTCAGACAGTAGGAGAGCTCAAATGGCAAGAAAAACCTCACCGTAATTCTAACCTCTCTTGACTCTTCTAATGAAAACATTTTTGATACGGTCTCTGTTCTTATTGGAAACATTTCTCATCACTTCCTGTCATATTGTATAAAAAATGTAACTGCGCTGATCATAAAGTGCTTATACAAAATTAACACTAAAAACAGTATTGGTGAAATGTGCACAAACATCAAAACTATATAACGCTATAGTGCGAAGTTATAGTGCAAATTGTTAAATTATCAAGTGCAAAATTGCAATGTTATCAAAACTGCAGGACACAGGTTTTTAACAATATTTCCCACTTTACAAGTCTATCATTCAAATCTGATGTGCGTAGTGTGCTCAAAATATCACATCTGTGCTATTTAAGAAGCCTTTTCACCACTTTGTGTGTCACGACCACCTTCTGAAATGGTCACTCACCAGAGCCTAGAAAAAACTTTGCCTTTGGTTCATATTGGGATAACCACTCCAATTTCCTGGCATTTCTCCAGCTAGATTGCCACTAGTTACTCCTCAAATCTTGATACCTCATAAGAAGTAAAATTTCATAAGAAGTAAATAGCCATCATTGCGCAATATGCTTTTTTTTTTTTTTATAAAAATGTATTTAAACCAACAAGGTAAACATCCCCAATTTTAAAAACGTGCATCACAATTCAGGTGCCTTTAGACCGGCACTGAGTCATTCCAGCAGTGTGTTTTTTGGTTTAGTTCCGCCACTTCGTCTCCTGGGATCGGCGTGCGTTCCAAGCCTCTATCTGGTACGGGTTGGGACAGGAAGTGATGTCAGCAATTACCCAGAAGCCTCTACGCGTTTCGCATACATACATGCGTCATCAGGAAGCTTCCTATGTATGTATGCAAAACCAGTTTGAGGCTTGCAACGCACACCGATCCCGGGAGACGAAGCGGTGGAACTAACCCAAAAAACACACTGCTGGAATGATTCAGTGCCGGTCTAAATGCTTGAATTGTGAGTGCACATTTTTTATAATTGGGGATGTTTACCTTGTTGGTTTAAATAAATTTTACAAAAGCATATTGCGCAATGATGGCTATTTACTTCTTATGAGATATCAAGATTTGAGGAGTAACTAGTGGCAATCTAGCTGAAGAAATGCCAGGAAATTGGAGTGAAATGTGCACAAACATCAAAACTATATAACGCTATAGTGCGAAGTTATAGTGCAAATTGTTAAATTATCAAGTGCAAAATTGCAATGTTATCAAAACCGCAGGACACAGGTTTTTAACAATATTTCCCACTTTACAATTCTATCATTCAAATCTCATGTGCGTAGTGTGCTCAAAATATCACATCCGTGCTATTTTAGAAGCCTTTTCACCACTTTGTGTGTCACGACTAGGGATGAGCCGAACACCCCCCGGTTCGGTTCGCACCAGAACCCGCGAACGGACCGCAAGTTCGCACGAACGTTAGAACCCCATTGACGTCTATGGGACTCGAACGTTTGAAATCAAAAGTGCTCATTTTAAAGGCTAATTTGCATGGTATTGTCCTAAAAAGGGTTTGGGGACCCGGGTCCTACCCCAGGGGACATGTATCAATGCAAAAAAAACTTTTAAAAACGGCCGTTTTTTCGGGAGCAGTGATTTTAATGATGCTTAAAGTAAAAAAAAAAAAGTGAAATATTCCTTTAAATATCGTACCTGGGGGGTGTCTATAGTATGCCTGTAAAGTGACGCGTGTTTCCCATGTTTAGAACAGTCCCTGCACCAAATGTCATTTTTAAAGGAAAAAATCTCATTTAAAACTGCTTGCGGGTTTAATGTCATGTCGGGTCATGGCAATATGGATGAAAATCAGTGAGACAAACGGTGGATCAAGGAGGGTTGCCATTACCAGGCCCTTTGGGTCTTGTATGGATATTAAGGGGAACCCCACACCCAAATTAAAATAAGGAAAGGTGTGGGGCCACCAGGCCCTATATACTCTGAACAGCAGTATACAGGCGGTGCAAACAAGACAGGGACTGTAGGTTTGTTGTTAAGTAGAATCTGTTTGTAATTTTGAACATTTTTAACGTGTTTAGCTCCAGCCAAAAAATCTTTTCTAAGCTTTTTGGAAAACATAGGGAAGGGTTATCACCCCTGTGACATTTGTTTTGCGTCTTTCCTCCTCTTCAGAAGATTTCACCTCACTTTTTTGTCCCAATGAAAAATGTTTTTTGAAAATTTGGGTTTTTTTGTGGAACAAGGATTGGAAAGCATCAGTGGAAAGGAGAAATTGTTTTCCCATATTAACTCTTACAGGAGAGAATTTCCCTTCCTAGGGGTAGATTTCATCTCACTTCCTGTTGTCTCCTTCCGTTTGCAAGTAGGAGTCGTTTGTAAGTTAGATGTTTGAAAGTAGGGTCCTGCCCTATATACTCAGCAGAAATTTGGGCCTTAGGTGTTGCTGTGGCCACAACACTGTAAGCCCTCACAGGGCCCTGCTGTGAAATATTAGATCAAGAATTGTAATTACATGCCCCTGTTGAACAGGAGCTGAAAAATTAGGCCTTAGGCACTGGTGCTGGTGCCACAACACTGCAACCCCTCACAGACACTCTAGTTGGAACGCAGGAACGAGCCCTGCTGCAAAGTATTGCATCAAAAATTGTAATTACACGCCCCTGTTAGACAGGGGCAGAAAAATTGGGCCTTAGGCACTGGTGCTGGTGCCACAACACTGCAACCCCTCACAGACACTCTAGTTGGAACGCAGGAACGAGCCCTGCTGCAAAGTATTGCATCAAAAATTGTAATTACACGCCCCTGTTAGACAGGGGCAGAAAAATTGGGCCTTAGGCACTGGTGCTGGTGCCACAACACTGCAACCCCTCACAGACACTCTAGTTGGAACGCAGGAACGAGCCCTGCTGCAAAGTATTGCATCAAAAATTGTAATTACACGCCCCTGTTAGACAGGGGCAGAAAAATTGGGCCTTAGGCACTGGTGCTGGTGCCACAACACTGCAACCCCTCACAGACACTCTAGTTGGAATGCAGGAACGAGCCCTGCTGCAAAGTATTACATCAAAAATTGTAATTACACGCCCCTGTTAAACAGGGGCTGAAAAATTGTGCCTTAGGCACTGGTGGTGGCGCCCAGAACCAAAAATGTTCTTACAAGCTATCAGCGTGATGATTGAGGAGGAAGAGGATAATTACTCAGGGATAGTCACTCAGCATCAGCATAGGCAGTCTTTGAAGGGATCTGAGATTTCAAAAAAAATTATTCGGTTACATCTGCATCAGGTGCTTGGTAGCTGGTGGTGATCCAAGACTGATTCATTTTTATGAAGGTCAGCCGATCGACCGAGTCGGTGGACAGACGCACCCTGTGATCGGTTACCACGCCTCCAGCAGCACTGAATGTGCGTTCCGAAAGAACGCTGGATGCAGGACAGGCCAGTAGCTCAATTGCATACTGTGCAAGCTCTGGCCAGTGATCCATCCTCAAGACCCAGTAACCCAGAGGATTTTCGGTGGGAAAGGTGTCCAAGTCTGATCTTGCCCCTAGGTATTCCTGCACCATGTAAAACAGACGCTGGCGATGGTTGCTGGAACCGATCATACCTTGGGGCTGCGGACCAAAAAATTGTCTGAACGCATCGGTCAGACGGCCACCTTCTCCACCGCTCCTTCTTTGACTGACCGAAGCCTCAGCAACACGTTGTCCAGAAACAGGAGTTTGTAACCTCCCAGTCTCTGGGAACGCGTTGCACAGACCTTTCTGCAAGGCCTCCCGAAGATGTTTCATCCTCTGCTCCCTCTGCGATGGCAAGATAAGGTCCGCAACCTTACCCTTGTAACGTGGATCAAGGAGGGTTGCCAGCCAGTATTGGTCCTTCTCCTTGATACCACGAATACGAGGATCCTTACGCAGGCTTTGCAGGATCAGGGAGGCCATGCAGCGTAGGTTTGCTGAGGCATTCGGTCCGGAGTCCTCTGGGTCACTAAGGACAACAACGTCCGCAGCCACCTCCTCCCAGCCACGTACAAGTCCATGTGTTCCTTGGGACTGATCCCTTAAAGACTGCTGCTGATGCTGAGTGCCAGGCTCCACCTCCATACTGACACAATCTTCCTCCTCCTCCTCCTCCTCGTCCTCTTCCTGTGTGATCGGCGGGCACGCAGGAACACTGTCTGGATAAAGGGGGCCTTGAGAGCTAAGGAAGTCCTCCTCTTCCTGCCTCTGTTCTGCCTCAAGTGCCCTGTCCATTATTCCACGCAGCGTGTGCTCCAACAGGTGGACAAGGGGGACAGTGTCACTGATGCATGCACTGTCAGTGCTCACCATCCTCGTGGCCTCCTCGAATGGTGACAGGACAGTGCATGCATCCCTGATCATGGCCCACTGGCGTGGGGAAAAAAAACCAAGCTCCCCTGACCCTGTCCTGGTGCCATAGTCGCACAGGTACTCATTGATGGCCCTCTGCTGCGTGTGCAGCCGCTGCAGCATGGCCAACGTTGAGTTCCACCTGGTGGGCATGTCACAGATTAGGCGGTTCTTGGGCAGGTTAAACTCCTTTTGGAGGTCCGTCAGCCGAGCACTGGCATTATATGACCGGCGGAAATGCACACAGACTTTCCTGGCCTGCCTCAGGACATCCTGTAAGCCCGGGTACCTGCCCAAGAACCGCTGCACCACCAAGTTAAGGACGTGAGCCAAACAGGGCACATGGGTCATTTGTCCCTGTCGGAGGGCAGAGAGGAGGTTGGTGCCATTGTCGCAAACCACCATTCCTGCCTTAAGTTGGCGTGGCGTCAACCACCTCTGAACCTGCCCCTGCAGAGCTGACAGAACCTCTGCCCCAGTGTGGCTCCTATCCCCCAAGCACACCAGCTCAAGCACCGCATGGCATCTTTTGGCCTGCGTACTTGCGTAGCCCCTTGAACGCCTACGGAGCACCGCTGGTTCCGAGGAAGAGGCCATGGAGGAAGAAGAAGAGGAGGGGGTGGAGGAGAGAGGTGTGTCACAATCAGCATTTTGGAGGCGTGGTGGCGGATCAACCTCCAACACTACTGCACCTTGTCCTGCATCCTTTCCAGCTGCCAGCAGAGTCACCCAATGCGCCGTGAAACTTAGGTAACGTCCCTGTCCATGCCTGCTGGACCATGAGTCAGCGGTAATATGCACCTTACCGCTGACCGCCCTGTCCAGCGAGGCATAGACATTGCCTTCCACATGCCGGTAGAGAGCCGGAATCGCCTTCCGTGAGAAAAAGTGGCGTTTGGGTACCTGCCACTGAGGTACCGCACATTCCACAAACTCACGGAAGGGGGCAGAGTCTACCAACTGAAAAGGCAGCAGTTGAAGTGCTAGCAATTTTGCCAAGCTAGCATTCAACCGCTGGGCATGTGGATGGCTGGGAGCAAACTTCTTTCGGCGGTGCAGCAGCTGGGGCAGGGAAATTTGCCTGGTACAATCTGACGTCGGTGTACCAAAAGCAGATTGCCCACAAGTACTTGGCTGTGACACACCTAATTCTACACCTTCATTCCTCTCACTGCAGGTCTCAGAGAGGACTGAAGGTCTAGTGGGGTTGGAAATCTCAGCTGATGAGGAGCAAGGAGAGATCCTCTTTGTTCTTTGGTGTGGGTCTTTTAGATACGCTTGCCAACGAACTGCATGGCAGGTCAACATATGTCTGGTCAAGCATGTGGTACCCAAGCGGGAGATGTTTTGGCCACGCGAGATACGCTTGAGACATATGTTGCAAATAGCAGCGGTGCGATCTGATGCACTCGTCTCAAAAAAGGCCCACACCAAAGAACTTTTTGAATAACGCGCAGAGACTGCAGCGCCCTGCACATGTGGAGCTTTGGGGTGTGATGCAGTCAATGTGCTGCCCTCAGGCTGGCCCCTGGAGGGCATCCTGCCTAGTTGGTGATGTGCCACCTCCTCCTCCTCCTCCTCCTCCTCCTCTCTCCTATCAGGCACCCACGTTGAGTCAGTGACCTCATCATCCCCTCCCTCCTCATCACTGGAGCAAACCTGGCAGTATGCTGCAGCAGGGGGAGCATGACTGCCAGATTGCTGTCCTTCTTGGGCACCCCCTCTGTCCGTGCTCATGTTACTGCCTTCATCGAGCTCAGTATCATCATCAGAGCCTTCCAAACACTGGGCATCCTCCTGGAGCATGTACCCAACACTGTGGTCAAACAGTTCGAGGGAATCCTCATGAGGACATGGTGGAGCTAGGGAAGGAGTCACT
This sequence comes from Lithobates clamitans, assembly GCA_037952925.1. NCBI lineage: Eukaryota > Metazoa > Chordata > Amphibia > Anura > Ranidae > Lithobates > Lithobates clamitans. Next base: position 1,491,580 of record JBBGZY010001674.1, read on the forward strand.
GATGACATTGAGCTGAGGGAAGAGGCCGCTGCTTTGCCAGACAAAGCACCCTGGGCATGGGTGAGAGAGGATGAGGAGGATGAGGACGGCTTGGTCATCCACTCGACCAAGTCTTCCGCATGTTGCGGCTCAACACGGCCAGCTGCCGAAAAAAAGGCCAAGCGTGTCCCATGGCCACGTGCTGATGAGGATGCACCGTCTCCACGACCAGCACTAGACACAGAGCCTGCTTGCCCTCTCTTATTGGCTTGTGACTGTCTGCCTCTCCTTCTTGGCCTTCCAGACATACTAATGGCCTGTAGCTGCACTAAGCTGGGATAGAACACCTGTAATTTTCTTCAGGTAGCTTTATATACTGTAACCAGACAAGCCTGCCTGTCAGTAGGAAGATAACAGGAACGGATCTAGCTGAACACTGTGAGCAGGACGCACTGTACTAAATGTAAATAGTCTAGCTGCCTGACCGTGGTACTAATAGGATCAAATAGAACACCTGTAATTTTCTTCAGGTAGCTTTATATACTGTAACCAGACAAGCCTGCCTGTCAGTAGGAAGATAACAGGAACGGATCTAGCTGAACACTGTGAGCAGGACGCACTGTACTAAATGTAAATAGTCTAGCTGCCTGACCGTGGTACTAATAGGATCAAATAGAACACCTGTAATTTTCTTAAGGTAGCTTTATATACTGTAACCAGACAAGCCTGCCTGTCAGTAGGAAGATAACAGGAACGGATCTAGCTGAACACTGTGAGCAGGACGCACTGTACTAAATGTAAATAGTCTAGCTGCCTGACCGTGGTACTAATAGGATCAAATAGAACACCTGTAATTTTCTTCAGGTAGCTTTATATACTGTAACCAGACAAGCCTGCCTGTCAGTAGGAAGATAACAGGAACGGATCTAGCTGAACACTGTGAGCAGGACGCACTGTACTAAATGTAAATAGTCTAGCTGCCTGACCGTGGTACTAATAGGATCAAATAGAACACCTGTAATTTTCTTAAGGTAGCTTTATATACTGTAACCAGACAAGCCTGCCTGTCAGTAGGAAGATAACAGGAACGGATCTAGCTGAACACTGTGAGCAGGACGCACTGTACTAAATGTAAATAGTCTAGCTGCCTGACCGTGGTACTAATAGGATCAAATAGAACACCTGTAATTTTCTTCAGGTAGCTTTATATACTGTAACCAGACAAGCCTGCCTGTCAGTAGGAAGATAACAGGAACGGATCTAGCTGAACACTGTGAGCAGGACGCACTGCACTAAATGTAAATAACAGGAACGGATCTAGCTGAACACTGTGAGCAGGACGCACTGCACTAATGTAAATAGTCTAGAAGATAACAGGAACGGATCTAGCTGAACACTGTGAGCAGGACGCACTGCACTAAATGTAAATAGCAGGAACGGATCTAGCTGAACACTGTGAGCAGGACGCACTGCACTAAATGTAAATAGCAGGAACGGATCTAGCTGAACACTGTGAGCAGGACGCACTGCACTAAATGTAAATAGCAGGAACGGATCTAGCTGAACACTGTGAGCAGGACGCACTGCACTAAATGTAAATAGTCTAGAAGATAACAGGAACGGATCTAGCTGAACACTGTGAGCAGGACGCACTGCACTAAATGTAAATAGAAGGAACGGATCTAGCTGAACACTGTGAGCTGGACGCACTGCACTAAATGTAAATAGCAGGAACGGATCTAGCTGAACACTGTGAGCAGGACGCACTGCACTAAATGTAATTAGCAGGAACGGATCTAGCTGAACACTGTGAGCAGGACGCACTGCACTAAATGTAAATAGCAGGAACGGATCTAGCTGAACACTGTGAGCAGGATGCACTGCACTAAATGTAAATAGCAGGAACGGATCTAGCTGAACACTGTGAGCAGGACGCACTGCACTAAATGTAAATAGTCTAGATAGAAGATAACAGGAACTGATCTAGCTAAACTGAATACAGTGTATATATATATATATGCAACACCTGGGATGCATATATATACACAATACACTGTAAGTGCAGCTAACTGACTGACTGTTCTGCCTAATCTAACTCAAATCAAATGACACTGTCTCTCTCTCTCTCTATCTCTCAGCACACCGGAACACACACTACACAGGGCCGCCGTGCAGGCGGCCTTATATAGTGTGGGGTGTGTACTAAATCCCCTGAGCCATAATTGGCCAAAGCCACCCTGGCTTTGGCCAATTACAGCTCTCTCTACTGACGGCGCTGTGATTGGCCAAGCATGCGGGTCATAGTGCATGCTTGGCCAATCATCCGCCAGCAATGCACTGCGATGCCGCAGTGAATTATGGGCCGTGACGCGCCACACGAATTTGGCGCGAACGGCCCATATCGTTCGCAATTCGGCGAACGACCGAACAGCCGATGTTCGAGTCGAACATGGGTTCGACTCGAACACGAAGCTCATCCCTAGTCACGACCACCTTCTGAAATGGTCACTCACCAGAGCCTAGAAAAAACTTTGCCTTTGGTTCTTATTGGGATAACCACTCCAATTTCCTGGCATTTCTCCAGCTAGATTGCCACTAGTTACTCCTCAAATCTTGATATCTCATAAGAAGTAAAATTTCATAAGAAGTAAATAGCCATCATTGCGCAATATGCTTTTTTTTTTTTTTTTTTTTTAATACAAATTTATTTAAACCAACAAGGTAAACATCCCCAATTATAAAAACGTGCACTCACAATTCAGGTGCCTTTAGACCGGCACTGAGTCATTCCAGCAGTGTGTTTTTTGGTTTAGTTCCGCCACTTCGTCTCCTGGGATCGGCGTGCGTTCCAAGCCTCTATCTGGTACGGGTTGGGACAGGAAGTGATGTCAGCAATTACCCAGAAGCCTCTACGCGTTTCGCATACATACATGCATCATCAGGAAGCTTCCTATGTATGTATGCAAAACCAGTTTGAGGCTTGCAACGCACACCGATCCCGGGAGACGAAGCGGTGTAACTAACCAAAAAAACACACTGCTGGAATGATTCAGTGCCGGTCTAAATGAACCTGAATTGTGAGTGCACATTTTTATAATTGGGGATGTTTACCTTGTTGGTTTAAATAAATTTTACAAAAGCATATTGCGCAATGATGGCTATTTACTTCTTATGAGATATCAAGATTTGAGGAGTAACTAGTGGCAATCTGGCTGGAGAAATGCCAGGAAATTGGAGTAGTTATCCCAATATGAACCAAAGGCAAAGTTTTTTCTAGGCTCTGGTGAGTGACCATTTCAGAAGGTGGTGGTGACGCACGAAGTGGTGAAAAGGCTTCTATAATAGCACGGATGTGATTTTGAGCACACTACGCACGTGAGATTTGAATGATAGAATTGTGAAGTGGATTTTGGGAAACATTGTTAAAAACCTGTGTCCTGCAGTTTTGATAACATTGCAACATGCACTTGATAATTTAACAATTTGCACTATAAATTCACACTATAGAGTTATATAGTTTCGATGTTCGTGCACATTTCACCGATACTGTTTTTAGTGGTAATATTGTATAAGCACTTTATGATCAAATGAGTTTTTTTATACAATATCAATTTTCCTCTAGCCAATGGTAGAGAATTTCTAACTGCAGCATATTTCACTTTGATTATAATTTTGAATATAATTTTTTGCGTCAGGTGAAACTTTTTTCACTTCCAGTCATTACACCTTTCAGCAGGTACTAACCCTTCTCTGCATGCTTCTCATTTTGAAACTTAAAAGGAGATCCCAGAAAACCAAGAAAATCTTTAGAGCGGATCTTCAGCCTGAATTACATGTTGCCTTGCATCTACCCCTCCACTGCTTTTTTTTCTCTTTGTTTACATTTTTTTTTTCATTGACTTGCACACTCTGCCTCCTGGGATATGTACATCACATAATCCAATAGGCATAGAAAAGAAGAGGGGGATCAGTGACTAGCGGCATGCCATTGAAGAGCCATCGACTCAACCCTAAAGAGCCAGGAGCTTCCAGATGACTTCACCAAAGATGATGGTGGCATGGGACTGATCGGGGGAAGAAGAGAAGCAAATCTCAGGAGGACAACGCTGGATCTGCTGAACAAGTAAGTAACTTAGTTGTGTAGGACTGGCAGAAAGCTAAGCGGAGGGTGAAAAGAAAATGAGAGGGGGGGGCAGAACAAAGTAAACAGAGTAAAGATACGCTTTAAGCTGATCTAACACTAGTGAATTTCCAAACAGACGCTCGTAGAAACATTCATATTAAAAATCTGATCAGTACATTTGAGGACTTGATGCCATTCAAAAGTACTTGAACCTTTTGTTTGCTTTTAACATTTATGCAGCGTACACACGAGCGGACTTTTCGACCGGACTGATCCTGCGGACAATCCGACCGTGTGTGGGCTTCATCAGACCTTCAGCGGACTTTTCCAGTAGAAAATCTGACGGACTTTAGATTTGGAACATGCTTCAAATCTTTCCGACGGACTCGAGTCCGGTCAAAAAATCCGCCCGTCTGTAAGCTAGTCCGACGGACGAAAACCCACGCTAGGGCAGCTATTGGCTACTGGCTATCAACTTCCTTATTTTAGTCCGGTCGTACGTCATTACGTACGAATCCGTCGGACTTTGGTGTGATCGTGTGTAGGCAAGTCTGTTCGTTCAAAAGTCCGTCGGAAGTCCGCCCGTGTGTACGCGGCCTTAGTTTTGGAACAAATGGTCTTTCCTGAACAAAAACCTCACAGAAATTAGAACATTTTTCCACGGTGCTCCTTCGAATATATCACTGCAGTCAAAAACAAACATCGATTTGACACCACTATTGATTAAAAACTGTAATAAATATTCTGAAAATTAACATTTTCTTACAAAATTCTACTAGTGTATGGGTGACATTAGTTTGAAAAAGTATACATTTTCAGATTAAAAATCGGCGCGATGGTTTTGTTTAAATATATGATACAATTTATATATATACAGCATATACATATACAATATAGTGTTAAACATAATCTATTCAGTTACTTAACCTAAATCAGTGCTAACAGTTTGTTAGCTCCTGACAAAATTACATTTTTCATCTACAAAATCCACGTAGATACTGATGGACAACATGTTTGAAATGTAAATTTTGGAAATTATGCTCCACAGACATGATATCCACTAAAGTATTCTTTATCCTGGGCCCTCTGAGGATTCGTGAATCTACACTGTAGTAGAACATGGAAAAACGCACCGGTCCCCAGTACAATGGAAAAAAAAACGGGAAGAATAAGAAAGAAAAGGAGGTAATGAAAGTGTATTCTTCCTTGCATCATTGCTGCAAAAGTACACTATATTATCAAAAATATTGGGACGCCTGCCTTTACACACACATGAACTTTAATGGCATCCCAGTCTTAGTACATAGGGTTCAATATTGCGTTGGCCCACCCTTTGCAGCTATAACAACTTCAACTCTTCTGGGAAGGCTGTCCACAAGGTTTAGGAGTGTGTCTATGGGAATGTTTGACCATTCTTCCAGAAGTGCATTTGTAAGGCCAGGCACCGATGTGGACGAGAAGGCTTGGCTCGCAGTCTCCGCTCTAATTCATCCCAAAGGGGTTCTATCGGGTTGAAGTCAAGACTCTGTGCAGGCCAGTCAAGTTCCTTCAGCCCAAAATCACTCATCCATGTCTTTATGGACCTTGCTTTGTGCACTGGTGTGCAGTCATGTTGGAACGGGAAGGGGCCATCCCCAAACTGTTTCCACAAAGTTGGGAGCCTGAATTTGTCCAAAAATGTCTTGGTATGCTGATGCCTTAGGTATTCCCTTCACTGGAACTAAGGGGCCAAGCCCAACCCCTGAAAAACAACCCCACACCATAATCCTCCATCCACCAAATGAATTGGAAGAATGGTCAAACATTCCCATAGACACACTCCTAAACCTTGTGGACAGCCTTCCCAGAAGAGTTGAAGCTGTTATAGCTGCAAAGGTTGGGCCAACTCCATATTGAACCCTACAGACTAAGACTGGGATGTCATTAAAGTTAATGTGCGTGTAAAGGCAGGTGTCCCAATATTTTTGGTAATATAGTGTATTAGTTTGTCTCCTTGTGTGATTTTAAACTCGCAGGGTGAGACTTTCTGCCCTTAATGTTGTTATTAATAATCATCAGAATGGCTAGTAAAAGAATTGTAGTATTCTGCCTGTATCAGGAACAAATATATTTTCATGTGGTTTAAAAGATTATCCTTCTCATTCCATACATTAAGATTTAATGACCAGTACATGTAAATGTAAAAACTCGACGTGAGAAAATAATTTTTTAATGCAGTGAAGCTGATGTAATCTAATGAGAAATTGCACCCAGCTGAGAAGCTGAGAAAAGAATTTTAATTTTGGACATTAGAGCTTTTTAATGATTACATGTAACTAACCCCTTTATAATATGCATATAGATCAGGGATATGCAATTAGCGGACCTCCAGCTGTTGCAAAACTACAAGTCCCATCATGCCTCTGCCTCTGGGTATCATGCTTGTGGCTGTCAGTGTCTCGCTATGCCTCATGGGACTTGTAGTTCTGCAACAGCTGGAGGTCCGCTAATCGCATATCCCCGATATAGGTCATTGTACTTTGGAAATGAATGTTCTTGATGTTGAGGGGGGGCATGGCTTGGTGCTGGAAGAGAATTGCCGTTTGATTCCTCAGCTCCCGCTAACCGAGGACCCAGCGCTACTAATAAGCGGAGATAAAGCCAGTCACAATGGGCAAAGGAGACCGGAACAACTCCGCAACCCGGTCCCGCTCACCCGGGGGACAGCGAGACCCAGCTGAGCCTCAACATCCCCGCAATCTTTAGATGCCAGCAGCGGCACACACAGCTCCCCTCACAGGCCACTGCCCACACCACACGCTCTGCTAGCTATAGCCGTGATCATGACAGGTACAACCTTCTTGCACATGCTCCAGCAACCAGCCAGGCACAACCTCTTTGCTCAGGGGATATGCAAACCATAGCACTGGACATTAAAAACACATTATCAGCTGCCATAGCCGACCTCTGCTTTGGCATCCAGTCTGTGGCTACCCAACTGGAGGGAGTGGAAGCTGCTACAAGCAGGCAAGAGACCGCTAATACACAAATCCAGTAGGTCACTGACACACACTCTGTCCAACTGAGAGAAATGCACAGGCGCCTGGAAGACCTAGACAATAGGGGACACAGGCATAACATAAGAGTGAGAGGGCTCACCGAGACTGTGGAATCTGGTAACCTTCACCAATGTGTTCAGTCTATATTCAATAACCTGATCGACAGACCTCATGACTCCCCTATAGACATGGAACGTATACACAGGGCTTTACACCCAGGGGAAGAGACTCTGACCCTCCATCTTCTGCCTAGTGAGCTTCCCCCTGAAGGAAGATATTCTCAAGCCTGCCAGAGAGACGTCAGGTTCTCCACGAGGGAGCTGAAATTAACCTCTCAAGATTTATCTCCCACCACACTACAACACAAGAGGGATCTTCGCCCCCTCCTGGATCTTCTCCGCTCATGCAACATCTCCTACAGGTGGAAATTTCCATTCTGTCTCTCAGCCTCAGCAATGGGGCACTCTGCTATGTTTTGGGTGCCAGAAGACCTGCCACAGTTCTGTGCTACCATGGATATCCCACTATCACCCTTTCCTGACTGGTACAGCGACCAACGCATCTCAGCACCAATGAACCCAGACAACCCCATGGAATGGAATATACAAAGGCCCAGACGACAAAGATCTCCTCCAGCAACCCCTCCGCCCCAGGCTTGCCGCCAACCATCAGGAGGGAGCCCCTAGGCCTCGCCAGCTCACAGGAGACCTATAGTCAGGATGCTTAAGCTGCTCTCTACACTCCAGACCTGCACCCCACAGAGGTCCTCCTCCTCCTGTTTATACCAAGGTTCCGTGAATTCATTGCACGTTATACACAGTTTTCACGTTCTCTGTCCTTATTATTACTGTTACTAAACCCTGTCTGACTAATCTGTTCTGCCAGGAGGATGCACACCTCTACCAATCTCTGGAAGAGAATCCAATTGGAGCCCTAAAACTCCCTTCCCCCATATCACACCTTAGCATTACCTACAGTGACCCCTCTGACAACATATCGCCTCCTCACCGTCCTATTTGAAAGCCTGCCACCTATCACCTGAATGGTTATCTGAAAGGCATTTGCCAGGTATGTCCTTTACCCCATGTCCTCCAGCCTTGTCACAGTTACCTCACAGTTTCCTCTACACCAACAAACTTACAATTGTGGTGTACCCAAAGAGCATTGGGAGCTACTCAAATGCAGTGATGGCCTTGATGAGGCAAATGCAGCCCTACCACCAGTCTACCAGAATACCATTTTGCCGGAAACTATCCTCACCCATACCACCAACCATCTGGCTGAGATGCTACATGGATACCTTTTCTCCCCTCATGGTGGATACCCTAAAAATATCAGGGCACCAATCCGGCCCCAACCAGGGCTCTATGAACTCGAGCCTAAAATCCATTCCTACCTAAACATGCACCTGGCTTAACCCAGATGGGTGTCCGACATACCATCTGCAACTTCTACAGGCCTCACAAACTGCCTACCCTACGCCCCAAGGAATACTACCCACCAATTCTACAACCCCATCTCATCTAGCCATAGGAAGGACATCAATGCCTTTCACATTTAACCTTATTTACCCGAATCAATTTTTTCATAATATATTTTTTATGTCCATTTTAATTAAGCTATCATTCTTAGCATTTAGTAAATACAGGGGCTGTATGTTAAGCAGTAATTTATATTATTAACAGCTATTGTTCATGTATTTATGGGCTTGTGAGCATGAGGGGTTAACAGCACTCGGCAATTTGTTTTTTCCTCCTTCCCCTCTCCCACTCATTAGCCCCAATATCTTTAAATTTTCTTGTTACCGTTCCTCCCGTAGCTTTGACAAAGCGCAGTCGCGCAAAACATGTCAGCTACGGCAACCTTTCAGCTTGCGGTCCACCTCCACTAGCCAGGGTCCTGTCTCCGGAATAGCGCTGAAATTGTTTTCAAATTGGATCCAAAGTCTATATACTTTTGTATATATACACATATATTGATGTAATTTTGACTTTTCCCCATAGAGCGCTGCATTTTTGTTTTTTTATATATTGCTTTCCATTTTTCCAGTGGTCGGCAGCTGCACTGGTGGTTAACCTTATCAATATACACCCCCCACTGACTGCCAGGTATGAGCGCTTCAGAAACTTGTTGCTTGTTTTTCTTTTAGTGGTATTTGATCACCTCTGCGGTTTTTATTTTTTTGCGCTATAAACAAAAAAAGACCGACAATTTGGAAAAAAAAAAACTATATTTTTTACTTTCTGCTATAAAACATATCCAATATAAAAATTTAAAAAATCTAATTTCTTCCTCAATTTAGGCCAATATATATTCTGCTACATATTTTTGGTAAAAAAAATTCTAATAAGCGTATATTGATTGGTTTGTGGAAAAGTTGTCACGTATACAAACTATCGGATATTTTTATAGTTTTTATTTTTACTAGTAATGGCGGTGATCCGCAATTTTTAGGGGGACTGCGACATTGCGGTGGACAAATCAGACACTAAGTGAATCTTTTTGGGGACCAGTGACACTAATACAATGATCAGTGCTAAAAAAATGCACAGTCAATGTACTAATAACACCGGCAAGGAAGGGGCTTACATTAGGGGAGATCAAAAGGTTAAGTGTGCTCCTATGGTGTCCTTTCTAACCGTGTGTGTGTGGGGGGGTCTTAACTGAAGGAAGAGAGAGATCTGTGTTCCTGCTTAGCAGAAACACAAGATCTCCATCTTCCTCTCTGACAGAATGGTGGTCTGCCTTGTTTACATAAGCAGACTGCTGTTCGGCCTCCCCTGTGAATGATTGGTGGGTATTGGCGAACCCGCTGTTTGGCTCCCGCTGTGTTCAAAACACAGCGGGAGCAGGTCGCCGTTGGCATGTGCCCCAGACCCGGAGGAAACAACAACGTACAGGTACGTTTTATTTAACTGCAGTAAATGTGCGGGGGGTGGTCCGGAAGTGGCTAATACCCCTTTCTTGTAAATATTTTGTTTGTACCGCTCAATATTTTTATTTTAGTGGTTGTAAAGGCTAAAGGTTTTTTACCTTCGAACTGTGCATAAAAGGTAAAAAACCTTCAGGGCTAGTTCACACCACATGTGTTCCAGTGCTTTTTTTTCTGCACCCAAAACACATATAAAGTAGGTTATATGGTTTTCAATGGCATAGTTCACACCAGTGCTTGCAATTCCAGCGTGTTAAAGTTCCAGAAAAGAAAGTAGAACATGCTGCATTTTTTCTGCACAGAACTGTAGTAGAACATGGAAAAACGCACCAGTCCCCAAAACAATGGAAAAAAAACGTGAAGAATAAGAAAAAAAAAGGAGGGAAAAAAAAAACATCCCGAAAGCATAAACAACGCATCAAAACAAACCGGAGCGCATAAAATACGTACATGGAGAAACGCATCGGGGACGGATCTGGAGGACGTTTTGGTGGTGTGAACTAGCCCTCAAGGCTAAGTATGTATTCTTAACGCAGAAAGGTCCGCTCTATTGTTCTTGGCCTCCTCCAAATTCCTTTCTTTCTCTACTGTGATCTTCCTGTTAAAGGGGTGTTATTAGTGATGGGCCGAACACCCCCCGGTTTGGTTCACACCCGAACTCCTGAACAGAGAAAAAGTTCGGACCCGAGCCGCAAACTCTATTAAAGTCTATAGGACCCGAACATGAAAAAAAGCCCCAATTTTAAAGGCTTTTATGCAAGTTATTGGCCTTAAAAAGGGTATGGGGGTCCAGGTACTGCCCTGGGGGACATGTATCAATGCAAAAAAAAAAGTTTTTTTAAAAATATTGTTTTTCAAGAAGCAACAATTTTAATGAAGTAAAACAATAAAAATGAAAAATTCTTTTAAATATAGTGCCTTGGGGGTCCCCTTCGTCTGCTTGTAAAGTGGCGCATCTGTTCAATTGACTTTCGTGGCTGCAATCTATTGTCGGCAATACAAAATAAAGCCAGGCTGCATGCTCAGATAAGGAGGGTCTGGTATGGATTTTGGGGGGGACCCCTTGCCATTTTTTTAAAAAATGTTATTAAAAAATCTTAAAATCCATTCCAAAGGACCTGGTATGCATGGGGGGAACCCTCCTCTTTTTTTTGTATGCCGACAATGGCTTGCACCCGGGAAAATCAATTAAAATTTTTTTTTTTCTTTACGTATGTCAGCTTTTTTTTTATGATTGATGATTGATCTACATTGGGGGACATTGTTTTTTTTTTATTAACAAAGGAGTTCTCATCTGTCGATCTTGGCACCCTCGCTTGACTGACTCGTTGTCACTGACACTCGAGTCCACCTTTTCCGGTAAGAGTAGATTTACTTCTCCCTTTGGTTAAAGGCGTGCCATCTTTGATGCTCCACATGCCGGCCAGTGCCAGTGTAGTCCATCCCTTAGTAAACCACCATCCGGTGGTGGACTTACACTGGTCTTCTCCAAGACCCTTTCACATATTGGAATTTTTTCACTCACACCTTTAGTCATTTTTTTATTGTCTTTTGTGTGATTGATTTTTCATTACCCAGTTATTACTTGCATATTGTTATACATGTTCACTATTTAGCGCTACATTTTTGATCATCCACTATTTAGAATCTTTGTCATATTATTATGTAGCAGCTCTTCACTTTTCACCTATTGAGTTAGCGCAGTAATATTTTCCATTTACAGTTGTCAAAGACTGCCTCCTGTCTTTATTTTTGACACTTTTTTTGTGAATGAGTAGGGGTACAATGTACCCCATACTCACTCACATAGGGGGCAAAATCTGGGGGAGGCCCTTGTTAAAGGGGGCTTCCAGATTCCGATAAGCCCTCAGACCCCCACAACCACTGCCCAGGGTTGTCGGGAAGAGTCCTTTGTCCCCATCAACCTGGGGACAAGGTGCTTTGAGGTGTGGGAAGCAAGCTGACAGCTGATAACTCATCCGTTGTTAAGGACGCGGAAGCCGGCTTCCTGGCCCCGTTTCCTAACAACTTATTGACTGTGTGCTTGACGGGTGAAAATTCTGCCGAGTGCACAGAAAATTTGGGTGCCCGCCGAACACCCGAACGGGTGATGTGCGGCCAAACTTACGCTCAGCCCCAACTGTTAGCCCATCCCTAGTGGCTATGTATATTCTCCATGATCCCCCCCCGTATGTTGGAACGTAGCCACCTTCTCTTGCTCATTCTCAATATGGACTATGGAATTTGTAGCGTGCATAGAGCAGTGTACACTACTGCATCTAATGTGTGCTGTTTTTTTACAAAGGCGTTAACGGGGAAATGAGAGGTTTTGGCAGCTCACAGAGAACCTTATAAGGAGGCAGAAAAATGCAGTAGCATTTCATGATTGGATGTGTATGGTTTACTTATGGAAAATAAGGGTATAGTTTAGTGTCACTTTAAAGTGTTTCTAAAGACAAAGTGTTTTACTGTAATGCATTCTCTGCATTAAGGTAAAAAAGTTTCTGCATGCAGGTCCCCCACAGCCCATCTTATACTTACGGGAGCCTGATCTCGATCCAGCAATGTGCACAAGAGCAGATGATTGCTCAGCTCTCTTCCTCTTCAATGACTCCTGTTGATGTTAATCATAGCCAGTGAGTAGAAAGCGGGGGGTGGGGCCGACCTGTTCTTTCTGTGTCTATGGACACACATAGTCGGCTTGGGAGTGAGCACGCATGAGCGAGTTGCTATGGGGGCACTCGGTGATGGGGAGGAGCCAGGAGTTTCAGTGAGGGACGATGACACAGAGTTAATGATTATATATTTCCTCATATTTAGGAATATATTTTTTGTATTCGTTATTGGTCAATGTTATATATGATACTGATTGTAATGCATTTACCAGAATCAATGGGATCTCCTGAGGAAGCCATTTGGCGAAACGTGTAGAGATCCACATCTGTGATGACATGCAGACTCCTGAACCTGGTCCCTTATGTGAAGATCCTCACTTACTCTAACAATAAGTTGATCAGGCCATTCGGTACAGGTCTTTTTGCACACAGAGTGCTATACTTAGCCAGTTGAGAAATGTAGGAAGGATGACCTCATGCAATTTGTACATTTTTGTAGTTTTTTAATGAGGATATGAAATCAACTTTTGTAAAATGTTATACGGTTCTAGTTTGATTCATTTGGGGTTATTTATGGCAAACTTTAACCGCTTCAGTACCGGGCACTTTCATCCCCTTCCTGCCCAGGCCAATTTTCAGCTGATGTTTGCACTTTGAATCACAATTGTGTGGTCATGCAACTCTGTACCCAAATTACATTTTTATCATTTTTTTCATACAAAGAGCTTTGTTTTGGTGGTATTTAACCACTTAAAGACCGGAAGGATTTTCCCCCTTAACGACCAGGCCATTTTTTGCGATACGGCACTGCATCGCCTCTACTGACAATTGCGCGGTCGTGCGACGTTGTACCCAAACAAAATTGATGTCCTTTTTTCCCCACAAATAGAGCTTTCTTTTGGTGGTATTTGATCACCTTGTGTTTTTTTTGCGCTATAAACAAAAAAAGTGCGAAAATGAAAAAAAAAAATTTTTTTTACTTTGTTATAATAAATATCCCAAATTTCTTCATCAGTTTAGGTCGATATATATTCTTCTTCTACATATTTTTGGTAAAAAAGGAGAGATCGTGGGTGGCCGGCAGGCATCACGACCGTCGGCCATGCGCATAGAGCTTTTAAAGCGGCCGACGTACCATGACCACGATTCACCCAGGGGAGCCAACCTGCCACAGTATAACTGAGGCAGCTGATCCTTAAGTGGTTAATCAGTGCTAGGTTTTTTTATTTTTTGCTTAAAAAATTTTAAAAAAAATACCAAAAATGTTGGAAAAAATAAAGTTTGTTTCTGTCAGAAAATGTTGTAAATAAGTAATTTTTCTCCTTCATTGATGTGTGTTAATGAGGTAGCACTGATAAGGAGGCACTAATATGCAGCACTGATGGGCACTGATAAGGAGGCACTAATATGCAGCACTGATGGGCACTGATAAGGAGGCACTAATATGCAGCACTGATGGGCACTGATAAGGAGACACTAATATGCAGCACTGATGGGCACTGATAAGGAGACACTAATATGCAGCACTGATGGGCACTGAAAGGCGGCACTGGACACTGATAAGTTGCACAGATAGGCACTGAAAGGCAGCACTAGCTTGCATCGCTGATGGGCCCAGATTAGCCTCATTGATGGGCACTGATATATGGCACAGATAGGCACTGAAAGGCAGCACTGACTAACATCACTGATGGGCACAAATTGGCATCACGGATCAGGGCCGTGACCACTAGGCAAACTAGGCAGCTGCCTAGGGCGCACTGCTGCCTAGGGCGCCCGGCCACTGGTGTTCCTACTCTCTTCTCCCTGCAGCAAGCAACTAAGTCTCAGCATCAGCAGGCAGCCACTGCTCCGTTCGCACATAGTGTCAGAGGCGCGCGGCGGAGGACTGTGTCTGTGTCCCGACTCCCGAATGAATGGAAGCAAGCAAACATTCATTGATGGGCACTGGTAGGCTGCATTGATCGGCACTGGTAGGCTGCATTGATCGGTGCTCGTAGGCTGCATTGATGGGTGCAGGTGAGGCTGCATTGATGGGTGCAGGTGAGGCTGCATTGATGGGCACTGGTGAGGCTGCATTTGATGGGCGCTGGTGGGCTGAATTTGATGGGCGCCTTATTAAAAGGTGGGGTATACATGGGCAGGACAAAAGAGGGTGGAGTCAGAGGTGGAGCCGGCGGGGGGCGGAAAAATTAGGTTTCGCCTAGGGTGTCAAAAATCCTTGTACCAGCCCTGTCACGGATAGGCACAGATTGGCATCACTGTTGGGGCTGCACTGATAGTCAGGGCACTGATTTATCTGTGCAGATCTCCCCTGCAAGGAAATGCCACTGATTGGCTCTCCTCTCCCCACACTCTGTCAGTGTTAGGTGAGGAGAGCCGACAACTCGCATTTCCTTGTTTACATGTGATCGACTGTGATTGGACAGAGCTGATCACAAAGGTAAAGAGCCGCTTCATTGGTTATTTACTGAGATTAGGGTTGCGCCATGTCCCAGTGACACAGCGCGCCCACTATCGCCACACTGCGCGCCCGCAAGACTGGGGGGGCGTCATAGGACATCATCCTAGAACACTGGAGCATCCCGCCCGCCAACATTTGTCTATACGACCGGGTGGGGGGGTCGTTAAAGTCCTTTACTTTTTTCCTTCTTTTTTTTTTATCTAAAGAGGGACCCGAGAAGAGGGGGATCCGGGCTGCACTGTGCAAAACCAACTGCACAGAGGAGGGAAGTATAAGATGTTTGTTATTTTTAAAAAATAAAAATCAATCCTTAACAATAATTTTCACTGATCTCAGAGTAAAATGAAATCCTAAACAAATATCTTTTCTTTTCTGATCCAATAAGAATGCAACAAAACTGTCACCAGGAAGACGGGAGCGCACACTATCAGACGCCTCGTTTCCTCTCTTCAAAGGAAAGAAAAGAATTAAATCTTTCCTCCCCGAATCTATATATATAAAAGGAAAATCTTTGCGATTCCCTCTTTTATCTTTTCTGCAGCAGCCACTGAACTGAAACTTGTAAAATGTCAGTGACGTTTCCTTGGTTCTGACCCCTGACATTGTCACTTTGAATGTCCAGAAATAACTTGTGTGTGTCAAAATGGATAATGTCACTGGAGTAACTGTGGAGGAGCAGCGTGACAGCTCAGGAATAAAAAAAAAAAAAAAGAACGTTCAGCTTCTCCACCGCACAGGAGGGAGATGGAAAACCCAACAATTTCTCGCTGACTTCTAAGGAAGCGACAAATGAGAACGTTAATTGCACAGTCTCTGTTTAATCACTTCTGTTGATTATGCAGAACTCACTCATCAACTTTCTTCAATAAACACACACAGCACATAAAAAGGAACGTGCCACAGAAACCGGCTATAAAATCATAATGATTAATTACTCAATAAATAGGGGGAGAGGGATTTTTTTTTTCTCAAGGAATCCTTTAAGTTACAAATTAAATTAGTATTCCAAATGCTGATTTTTTTTTTTTTTTTTTTAGCTTTCTTGGGCAGTGATGATTAAAGTAACCGACAAAGTGCTGAGATGGAAACACAGATATTGTTGAAAGGATACAAACAAATCTTCATTAACTACAGTATCTCACAAAAGTGAGTACACCCCTCACATCTTTTGTAAAATATTTTATTCTATCTTTTCATGTGACAACACTGAAGAAATGACACTTTGCTACAATGTAAAGTAGTGAGTGTACAGCTTGTATATTGCCACGTACACACGGTCGGATTTTCCGACGGGAAATGTTCCATGGGAGCTTGTTGTCGGAAATTCCGACCGTGTGAAGGCTCCATCGGACATTTTCCGTCGGAAAACAAAAAAGCTTGAGATCTGGATCTCAAATTTTCCGACAACAAAATCCGTTGTCGGAAATTCCGATCGTGTGTACACGATTCCGACGCACAAAATTCCACGCATGCTGGAGCAGAAGAGCCGCACTGGCTATTGAACTTCATTTTTCTTGGCTCATCGTACGTGTTGTACGCCACCGCGTTCTTGGCGTTCGGAATTTCCGACAAGATTTGTGTGACCGTGTGTATGCAAGACAAGTTTGAGCCAACATCCGTCTGAAAAAAAACATGGATTTTGTTGTCGGAATGTCCGATCGTGTGTACGAGGCATAATAGTGTAAATTTGCTGTCCCCAAAATAACTCAACACACAGCCATTCATGTCTAAACCACTGGCAACAAAAGTGAGTACACCCCTAAGTGAAAATGTCCAATTTGGACCCAATTAGCCCTTTTCCCTTGCCGGTGTCATGTGACTTATTAGTGTTACAAGGTCTCAGGTGTGAATGGAGAGCAGGTGTGTTAAATTTGGTGTTATCGCTCTCACTCTCTCATACTGGTCACTGGAAGACCAACATGGCACCTCATGACAAAGAACTCTCTGAGGATCTGAAAAAAATAATTGATTTTTTGTTTTGTTTGTTTCTGCTACCCCATCTGAAGACTTAATCTGACTTCCTATGCTGGTGGCAGATGTTTACCAGAAGAACAAACATAAGGTGAAATGTCTCTGGTGGGACATAGACAGAATTAAAAATCTAAAAACAAGAACAAACGGGACACAGGCAGGGCCGGACTTACTATTGGGCTTGACTGGGTTCAAACCCATAGCCGAAAGCGGCTACAGCGCGGATGCCAATTACCGGGAGGGCGTCTCTGGATGTCCTCCTGTTTACTTCCTCTCTGCATGCCGACGCGCATCGAGGAAGTTCTGTGTTGGCCGTGTCCCTTGGACACAGCCAATCACAGATCGTGCTAAATGGCCAATCACAGTGGCCATTTAGCACTCAATCGGAGTGTCCAATGGGAGATGATCTCATATGTAAACATATGAGATCATCTCTCATCATCGGCTTTTCCTCCTCACACAGAGACAGCGTGTGAGGAGGGAGAGCTTCCGTGCTGCAGTGGTGTGTAAACACTCACACTAGTTACAGTTACACTACACAACATAGTGCCATCTGTCCGCAGTGCCACCTATCAGTGCCAAATGTCCCCATCGCCATCTGTCCCCAGTGCCACCTATCAGTGCCAAATGTCCCCAGTGACATCTGTCCCCAGTGCCACCTATCCCCAGTGCCACCTGTTGCCAGTGCTACCTGTCAGTATCAGTGCCATCTGTTATCAGTGTCACGTGTCATCAGTGCCACGTATTAGTGCCATCTGTCATCAGTGCCACGTATTAGTGTCATCTGTCATCAGTGCCATGTATCATCAGTGCCACATATTAGTGTCATCTGTCATCAGTGCCATGTATCATCAGTGCCACATATTAGTGTCATCTGTCATCAGTGCCATGTATCATCAGTGCCATATATTAGTGTCATCTGTCATCAGTGCCATGTATTAGTGCCATCTGTCATCAGTGCCAGCTATTAGTGCCATCTGTCATCAGTGCCACGTATTAGTGCCATATGTCATCAGTGCCACGTATTAGTGCCACATGTCACCAGTGCCGCATATTAGTGTCATCTGTCATCAGTGTCACGTTTTTCAAGCTTCAATCAGTGGTCATTTAAAAAGATTATTACGTTTTTTTAACATGTAACACTGTCTACGGTACCAGTCAACATTTTGTTCTATTTAAAGTAATGTATAGAAGGTAGGGCCCAAAAGTGACTCAAGCCCAGGGGCCCCCACCACCCTAAGTCCTGCCCTGGACATAGGATTCACCTATATTGCCACTGGGCACACTGGACACACTGGCCCTGGTTCAGCAGCACTCCAAAAAATGAGAACTCTCCTCAGGAACAGGGAAAGGACCAAGAGTTGAGAATCCACATACATACACTATATTGTCAAAAGTATTGTGACACCTGTCTTTGCACCCACATGAACTTTAATGGCACCCCAGTCTTAGTCCATAGGGTTTGAGCGTTTGGGAGAATGGGTAGACCGGCACCTACAGCCTTTGGCAGACAGATTGCCCGGCTACATCAGAGATACGAGCAAAGTCCTATCCCATATCACATCTGTCAAATGGATATCTACCTATGTGTGGGCTACACTGGACGTGAGGGCACTCTATTCGTCGATCCCCCACAGCGCTGGATTGCAGGCCATCCAATATCATCTTCAACGCTACAGCTCCTACTCTCAGGAGCTACAGGAGTTTATTCTGTTAAGCGCTGAGCTTTTATTAAAGCACAATTATTTTTTATTTGATGGCGTATATTATGTCCAGCGCTGTGGGGCATCGATGGGTGCTAGATTCTCACCGTCCATGGCGAACCTCTACATGGTTTGGTGGGAGGAACAAGTTTTGTTCTCTCCCAGCAACCCTTTTGCTAGGCAGATTGTTTGGTATGGTTGTTTTATCGATGACCTCGTGATGTTGTAGGATGGTGACATTATGGGATTGCATGAATTTTTTTAACATTTCTGAATGATAATCAGTTAAATCTACATTTTTCAATTGAGCATGATGATTCCAGTATCAACTTTTTACACATCACCCTAAAGGGCGATCCAACTACAAGTGATGTTTTAACATGCACCTATAGGAAACCTTGCTCTGGTAATGCCCCGTACACACGGTTGGACATTGATCGGACATTGCGACAATAAAATCCATGGATTTTTTCCGACGGATGTTGGCTCAAACTTGTCTTACACACGGTCACACAAAGTTGTCGGAAAATCCGATCGTTCTGAACGCGGTGACGTAAAACACGTACGTCGGGACTATAAACGGGGCAGTAGCCAATAGTTTTCATCTCTTTATTTATTCTGAGCATGCGTGGCACTTTGTGCGTCGGATTTGTGTACACAAGAACAGATTTTGTTGTCGGAAAATTTTATATCCTGCTCTCAAACTTTGTGTGTCGGAAATTCCGATGGAAAATGTGTGATGGAGCCTACACACGGTCAGAATTTCCGACAACAAGGTCCTAGCACACATTTTCCGTCGGAAAGTCCGACCGTGTGTACAGGGCATTAGACTACACTTTTTGCAACCAGTTGTCATCCATCCCACACCATCAATGCCATCCCTTATGGGGGGTTTATTCGAGCTAAACGTAACTGTTCAACAAACTCAACCTTTGAACTAGAATGTAAGGTCATCCATCAGCGCTTATTGGACAGAGGTTATAACGAATCTGTTATATACCAAGGACTAGAAAGGGTTTTGATGATGGACAGAGAAGAATTATTGTCAGATAAGCCTAAAACTGAGAGAGAGCATAAAAATACAAATAAAAATAAAAACAACAAACAACCTCATCAACCTTACAACTCTAGAAATAGAAAAACGGGTAAACCCATCACATTTGTAACCACATTTTCCCAAGAATATAATCAAATAGTCAGAATAATAAAAAAGAATCTGCCAATATTACATACAGATAAAGATTTAAATGGGATTCTGCAAGCAGGTTGCCTTTTCTTCTAGCCGACGTGCGCCCACACTGGGGACTGCACTATCACCTAGTCTATTTTCATCTAAACAATGCCAGCCCACCTGGCTCTCCTATCCTGGTAGTTACCCTTGTAATATAAAAACCTGTAGGTACTGTAACTTGTGTGATCTGGGTAAAACATTTGTTGCCACAGCTACAGGTGAAGAGTTTACTATACAGCAATACATCAACTGTGGCACAAACAGGGATGGACTGAGAACTCATGGGGCCCCCGGGCAATAGGAGATTATGGGGCCCCCGGGCAATAGGAGATTATGGGGCCCCCGGGCAATAGGAGATTATGGGGCCCCCAGGCAATAGGAGAAGATTATGGGGCCCCCAGGCAATAGCAGATTATGGGGCCCCCAGGCAATAGCAGAATATGGGGCCCCCAGGCAATAGGAGAAGATTATGGGGCCCCCAGGCAATAGGAGAAGATTATGGGGCTCCCAGGCAATAGCAGATTATGGGGCCCCCAGGCAATAGCAGATTATGGGGCCCCCAGGCAATAGGAGATTATGGGCCCCCCAGGCAATAGAAGATTATGGGGCCCCCAGGCAATAGGAGATTATGGGGCCCCCAGGCAATAGATTATGGGGCCACACAGTATACACACACAGACACACAATATACACACACAATATACACACACAGTATACACACACAGAATACACATGCACACACTGAAAAGGTACTGGAGAGGTGGGGCAGCTATAATCTTGGGATTTAAAAAAAAACACACATTTTTACATACTGTCCCTGGTTTTATTGAGGCTGACAACCCTAATGGGGCCCCTTAGTGGCATGGGACCCTCGGGGCAGTGCCCGAGTGCCCGAATGGTCAGTCCGCCCCTGGGCACAAACTAATTTACCTGATCACCTGTATTTCATGCAGCCTCCAATATGTAGGCTGTACCACACGTCCTTTGAGAGCCCGTATAGGGGAACATTACTATGACCCAAATGCTAGAAATATTTTGAATGCAACGCGTCACTTTAGGGAATGTCACCAGGGCGATCTCTCCTCTTTCCACTTTAGAGGAATAGAACGGTTGTCTCACTCGTCCAGAGGAGGCGATAGGGAGAGAAGGCCACTGGGGAGAGAAGCATGGTGGATTTTAAGATTAAAAACTAGATCGCCTCAGGGGTTAAACCTGAGGTGGGATCTGGACTTGCACTTACATTAAGCATGCCTGTCCCCAGAGCCTCCTCTCTCTTTCTCTCTTTTCCTCCTCTGGTGTCTTTTTTTACATACCTGGATTATTATTTTTATTTTTTACTTTTTGTATCTAATGTTTTTTTGTATTTCATGGTGTGTTTTAATCATGTATATGTGCATGAGTGTGTACTTATTATCACTATAATAAGGTGTGTGACAAATAGTGGCATACATATGGATCACCCAATATGCAGTATAGCCGATTCCCCTTTTTTGGATAATTGCCTGTAGTCAATTAAGACAATTAATGGGTGGAGCCAGTGATCCTTGGAGCTACTATTTATTTCAAAGTTTCATGTCTGTAATGTGGTTATGACTAAGGCCTTATAGGCTGAAACGCGTCAACTGTTCTCATTTGCGTTTGGTCACTGTGGCTTGTCAATAAATATTACACTTTTTAAAAGCAATCACCGGAGTGCGGATCATTTTTTCCTCATTTCCCTACTCAGCCAGCGACTGTGGATCGAGCACCCGGGATCTCTGCTTTCTATGTGATGTACAGGTAGTAGTACTGACTTTTTTGTTTATACACCATAATCCCCCCCTCCACCAAATGATTTGCACCAGTGCACAAAGGAAAGGTCCATAAGGACATGGATGAGCGAGTTTGGGGTGGGGAAACTTTACTGGCCTGCACAGAGTCCTGACATCAACCTGATAGAACACCTTTGGGATGAATTAGAGCGGAGACTGCGAGCCAGGCCTTCTCATCCACATCAGTGCCTGACATCTATAACAGCTTCAACTCTTCTGGGAAGGCTGACCACAAGGTTTAGGAGTGTGTCTATGGGAATGTTTGACCATTCTTCCAGAAGCTCATGTGTGAGGTCAGGCGCTGATGTTGGACAAGAAGGTCTGGCTTGCAGTCTCCATTCTAATTCATCCCAAAGGTGTTCTATCGGGTTAAGGTCAGAACTCTGTACAGGCCAGTCAAGTTCCTTCACCCCAAACTCGCTCATCCATGTATTTATAGATCTTGTTTGTGCATTGGTGCTCAGCCATGTTGGAAACACCTTTGGGATGAATTAGAGCGGAGACTGCAGGCCAGGCCTTCTCATTCAACATCAGTGCCTGACCTCACAAATGCGCTTCTGAAAGAATGGTCAAACATTCCCATAGACCAGTGGTTCTCAACCTGGGGGTCAAATGAGGACTTGCCAGGGGTCACTGAATCCTGGGCTGTTCCTGAACCCCGCACCGCTCTCCCAACCTTTTTGCAGCTGCCCAGCAGGGCTGTCCCTGGAGCCTGTGGCCGCCCAGCTGGGCTGTTTCTGGAGCCCACGGCTGCCCACTCAGCCTCTTCGCAGCCGTCCATTCAGTTCACGGCATGGCTGGGGGGCAGAGACTAGAGGTCAGTTGACTGGTGAGGAATGTGAAGTGGGAGGGCATGGCGGAGACCCTATCTCCTGATTTCGGCATAGGTGTCACTGCTATGAGACACCACTAAGTCAGAGACACAGTGAGTAACACTACCTGTGATTATAGTTGCCATTAAAAGTCCCCAGTACAATTCTCAGATCAGCAGATGACCATGATCAAGAGCACCTAAGTTAGCTAATCAGAACTCCCTCCAGCATTTCCGCTCATCCGAACTCCCCACCAGCACTGCCACGCACCCCATTCCCCCCACCCCCCCACCAAGGAGTAAGAGAAGGAATAAAAATAGAGAATACATGGAAGGGAGAGGAAAAGAAGGGGAAGAAAAAGGGAGAGAAAGAATAAGAAAGACGGCTAGTGAGAGGGATGGAGAAAAAAAAAAACAAGAAATTAGGATAGAGAGGGATAAAAGGGAAAGAAAGGAGGACGAGAAAGAGTGGTCCATCCTAAAATGTACCATAAGGGGTTTTAATACTGTATGAGTGGAAGGGACTCGGGGAGCGCTAAATGTCTGTGGGTTAGAGGCGCAAATTACTTGTCTTGCCTTGGGTGTTGACAACCCACGCTACGAAAATTATTTTACTGTTAGGGGTCCCCACAACTTCGGAAATTTTATCAAGGGGTCACGACACTAGAGCAGTTGAGAACCACTTTCATAGACACACTCCTAAACCTTGTGAACAGCCTTCCCAGAAGAGTTGAAGCTGTTATAGCTGCAAAGGGTGGGCCAACTCAATATTGAACCCTATGGACTAAGACTGGGATGCCATTACAGTTCATGAGCGTGTAAAGGCAGGTGTTCCAATATTTTTGACAATATTGTGTATTAGAGCTGCATGATTCTGGCCAAAATGAGAATCACAATTTTTATGGTTGGAGTAAAAAGATCACGATTCTCGCGACATAAAATCTTTGACATTATACAAAAAAAATGAGCTAACTTTACTGGTTAGTTTTTTTTTTTTTTTATTCATTAAAGTAATTTTTCCAAAAAAATTGCATTTGAAAGACCGCTGCGCAAATAGTGTGACATAAAATATTGGAACAACCATTTTATTCTCTAGGGTCTCTACTAAAAATATATATACACACAGTGGGGACGGAAAGTATTCAGACCCCCTTACATTTTTCACTCTTTGTTATATTGCAGCCATTTGCTAAAATCATTTAAGTTCATTTTTTTCCTCATTAATGTACACACAGCACCCCAAATTGACTGAAAAACACAAAATTGTTGACATTTTTGCAGATTTATTAAAAAAGAAAAACTGAAATATCACATGGTCCGAAGTATTCAGACCCTTTGCTGTGACACTCATATATTTAACTCAGGTGCTGTACATTTCTTCTGATCATCCTTGAGATGGTTCTACACCTTCATTTGAGTCCAGCTGTCTTTGATTATACTGATTGGACTTGATTAGGAAAGTCACACACCTGTCTATATAAGACCTTACAGCTCACAGTGCATGTCAGAGCAAATGAGAATTATGATGTCAAAGGAACTGCCTGAAGAGCTCAGAGACAGAATTGTGGCAAGGCACAGATCTGGCCAAGGTTACAAAAAATTTCTGCTGCACTTAAGGTTCCTAAGAGCATAGTGGCCTCCATAATCCTTAAATGGAAGACGTTTGGGATGACCAGAAACCTTCCTAGAGCTGGCCATCCGGCCAAACTGAGCTATCAGGGGAGAAGAGCCTTGGTGAGAGAGGTAAAGAAGAACCCAAAGATCACTGTGGCTGAGCTCCAGAGATGTAGTCGGGAGATGGGAGAAAATTGTAGAAAGTCAACCATCACTGCAGCCCTCCACCAGTCGGGGCTTTATGGCAGAGTGGCCCGAGGGAAGCCTCTCCTCAGTGCAAGACACATGAAAGCCCGCATGGAGTTTGCTAAAAAACACCTGAAGGACTCCAAGATGGTGAGAAATAAGATTCTCTGGTCTGATGAGGCCAAGATAGAACTTTTTGGCCTTAATTCTAAGCGGCATGTGTGGAGAAAACCAGTCACTGCTCATCACCTGTCCAATACAGTCCCAACAGTGAAGCATGGTGGTGGCAGCATCATGCTGTGGGGGGGTTTTCTAGCTGCAGGGACAGGATGACTGGTTGCAATTGAGGGAAAGATGAAAGCAGCCAAGTACAGGGATATCCTGGACGAAAACCTTCTCAAGAGCGCTCAGGACCTCAGACTGGGCCGAAAGTTTACCTTCCAACAAGACAATGACCCTAAGCACACAGCTAAAATAACGAAGGAGTGACTTCACAACAACTCCGTGACTGTTCTTGAATGGCCCAGCCAGAGCCCTGACTTAAACCCAATTGAGCATCTCTGGAGAGACCTAAAAATGGCTGTCCACCAACGTTTACCATCCCCCCTGACAGAACTGGAGAGGATCTACAAGGAGGAATGGCAGAGGATCCCCAAATTAAGGTGTGAAAAACTTGTTGCATCTTTCCCAAAAAGACTCATGGCTGTATTAGATCAAAAGGGTGCTTCTACTAAATACTGAGCAAAGGGTCTGAAATAGGACACACAAAGTCTATTCCACTGACAAATTGTTACAATGTTTATACTTAGTTCCACTGCTAAAGAATGTTGTGATTCTTGACAGACTGCCTGTTTTTTTTTTTTTTCTTCCTTTCTTTTAATGGCTGTGGCTTCAGAAGAGCAGAGAGAAATTCTTTGCATAGCAAGAATCGTGAAACACTTTTGTCAAGATCGCAATGTGGGGAAAAAAAATCGCGATAACAATTCTTGACGATTAATCGTGCAGCTCTATTGCGTATAATCCAATGGGAGAGCCAAACAAATGTCCAAGAGTCCAAGGTTGTTAATGATAAAATGTATTCATAGCAGAAAAAATGCATTTCAAGGGCCAAATACAACAGATCTGCACTATGCTTAACTGCTTGAAATAGTTTAGGAAGGGCTGGTTAAGCCAATGTTAGTGAATACGGCATAACAGTATCATATCCATTGGCTGGAGTTCCTTTTTTTTCTGCTACAGTATATTAGTAGGCATGGATTTCGAATCATTAAAAAAAAAAAAAAAATATTCATCAACACCGGCTGTACTGTAGTTGGAGGATGTGCTGTTTTGGGGAACAGGCAACCAACCATTAAGGATGAGCTCCGGCGTGTTCGCATGGCGCACGTGCCGAGCCCGCCAGGAAGTCGGCACGGCGCAGCGCTAATCACAGGCAGTGAGACATTTCCCGATCTCTGCAGCCGCACATCGGGAAATGTCTCACTGCTTGTGATTAGCGCTGCGCCGTGCCGACTTCCTGGCCGGCTCGGCACGTGCGCCATGCGAACACGCCGGAGCTCATCCTTACCAACCATTAATATGTATCTGACTTCACTAGATCACTTTATAGTGATGTCGGTTCAAATTACTGCTTGAGCACAATCACCCCCCACATGACTGATTGGATGTTTATCATTTACATCAATGTGTTGTAGACCCAGTCACTTCATGTTACTAAAAAGGCTGAGAAAAGCAAGTCAGTTATAGCTTACAGGAAGACAAAATAGAGACTGCGCAGATATTATATATTCAATGCATAAATGAATAGATCTTAAACAACTTAATTCAAATGCATTCATAATGGTTTGTATAAAGTGGAAGTAAACTCTTTTTGTTGCACTTGTACCTACAGGAAAGCCCATAATAAGGCCTACCTGTAGGAACAGTGAATTTCTCCTAAACTTACATGGTTAGGGGATATTCACACTGCATGCAGCCAGTGACCTCACTGAGGCATGCGCTCCGAAGGTTGGCATACCCGTGCAGTCCCTTCAAAGCTCTGTGCCACGGCCGTGACGCCCACGCACAGGAGTGACGTCATCGTGGCTCGGCGGCTGGAGCACTCTAATCCAGAAGGAAGACCGGGTGAAGATGGAATCCCTGTCAGCAGTGACTGTGCGACACTGGAGAGCTTCGTTCTAAGGTAAGTATTTCATAATGTGCTAGTATGTGATGCATACTAGCACATTATGCCTTGTTTTGCAGGGTTATTTATTTTTTTTTTTTAAAGGTGTTGCTTATTACTGCTTTAAGGAAGCTTAAATCGGACCTTCAGTCATTTTTTCATCTTTCCATCTATTTAATTTTCTGCCCTTGTTGTTTTAACTTTGGATAGTAAAACATTTTTTTTTCTGCCAGTAAATACTTTATACTAGACATGTGCAATTCGTTTAGTTCCGAATTAGTTTTTTAACGAATTTTGACAAATTTGTTAATTCCGAAATTTCAGAATTTCCGGAAATTTCGGAAATTCGAAATTTCGGAAATTGTTAAATTTGAGATTTCGGAAATTTGGAAGTATGGAAATTCAGAAATTCAAAATGAGGAAATTCGAAAATTCGAAAATTTGAAAATACAAAAATTTGAAATTCGGAAATTCGAAAATCCAAATTTTCATATTACCGAAAAAAGCAAAAAAACGAAAGAAATGAAAACAAATTTTTTTGTCAGTGCACATGTCTACTTTATACAGCCCACTTCCTGTTTCTTGTCTGGTAAAAAGCCTAGGCTTATGAAATCATACACAGCTCTCTCTCTCTCACACTTCTCAGAGTTTACCAGGAAGGGAGGGGGGGATGAGTCATAAGAGGGCCAATGAGATCTGCAGAGCTGTAGGTGTGCCTCTCGGAGTCTGTGTAAATCCAGGAAGTCAACAGGCAGCAGCTTCAGCAGCCCACAGTTAAATTGAATGCAGCCAGACTCAGTGGAGGGAGATTTCTGCAGCATATTTGGCAAGTACAGAATCACAGTATATATAAAATAATATGCAAAGTGGTTGGAGGGAAGCTTGAGAATGGCAAAGATGTTTTTATTACAAAGTGAGCAGACTGCAGTTCCTCTTTAAAGTGGATGTAAACCCTCACATATAACCAGTGAAGTGAACAGTCTCAGATGATACACAGGGATGAAACAAATCCTCCTACATAAGTTTTACATGTACATCTGCTGTCTTCAGCTTGCTATATTCTTCAGAATTATTACATGTGTTAGAATCTTTACTTCCCCATGCAGCAGTAGGAGTGGAATCTTGGCTTACACTGTGCGACAGCTGATTGGGGGAAAGGCACCCCCCCCCCCACATAGGTAGGCAGAAGAATGAAGATACTTGCAGAGCTGTTCTCTGACAAGACAAGCTCTCTGCTAATCTATTTATAGCACCCCCCGGGACACAAATCCCAGGCTGGTTTTATCCTCCGTCTTGGAGAACTTAAGTTATCATGCTGATAACAGAGGAATGAAACTCTGAGCTTTGGAGAGAGATGCACAAACACTACAGATATATGTGCCTAGGACAAACTTCATGAATTGTGTTTTCATCCACTTTAAAGGCCAGTTAATACTTTCCTGTGTATTTATATGGCTGCACATAAGCAAATTAGCCATTAGATTCAATGAAGACCTTCATGCTTTGATGCCCTTAAACTTGTCAGTGACAATGGGTCAAGAATGGTCACTTTTGGCTTACATCTGTGGAACATTCCAAGTTGCCTGGTGGAATGACAATATTATGTGAGGCCTACTACGTTTGCCGATCTATCAAAAGATGAAGAGCTACATATTAAATATGGTTTCTTTTGGAATCCCAAAACAAATGCTACATTTGTTGTACGAAACTGCCTAGGTGTGTCCAGCATGCACATTCAATGTAAGTTTTAAGTGTTAACCCCAAGGGTTCATCAATTCTAAAGGGATGCTGCAGACACTGCAACTTTCCTCATCAGACCACAGAAAGTCCATCAGCTTATTAGTAATGAACCGGACTCTCCTACGCAGAATGAGTATGCATTCAATCTGGTGAAACAAAGAGCTATTTCTTCACAGCCACAAAAGGTAGGAATCTGCTACAAAATTAAAATCCATGCAGTGTATATTTGTTTTTGTTTTCTCAACAAAAGTGGAGTTAAAGTGGTTGTAAAGTCAGGATGATAAATAGCTGCCACCCCCTCTGTTTTATCAAGATCTAAGGTACTGTGTGGCACAGCACAGTACCTTCTCTAACAGCACTGATGTGCAGTCTCGTGACTTTCCTCTGCTGTCCTTCCCCGATCGAAGGAATGCGGAAGGAGGAGCTGAGATAACCCTCTGATGTCAGCTGGCCAGCAGAGGAAGGTCACGTGACCGCACATCGGTGCTGTGAGAAAAGTTATTTAAGATTAGCATTTTCAAAAAAATGGACACACAGTACTTTAGATCTTGATAAAACAGAGGGGATGGCAGTTATTTATAAATAGTACTTTCGAGCGACAGGGAAGAGCAGCAGGAGGGGAGGGGTGGGAAGGAAATTGGCTCTCACACACAAGATGCGGAGCTGACAGGCAGGGAGGGAGGGGGAGAGATTCAGAGCACAGAGAGCAGAAAGCAGGATGATGGAGGCACCTAAACTGACCACGGTATCATGGATCAGCAGCCATGATTACAGTGGTCAGCACACAGAGGGGGACACAGGATCAGGCAGGATCAACCAGGAATTTTACATCATACAATAGGTCAAATTATATAGCACAAGCACTGTGCCGTTTAAAGGGGTTGTAAAGGTTCAGTTAAAAAAAACAAAAACAAACATGTCATACTTACCTCCGCTGTGCAGTTGGTTATGCACAGAGTAGCCCCGATCCTCCTCCGTGGCGCTCCTGGCTCCTCCTCTTCTTGAGTGCCCCGGAGAAGCGCTCTCCTTCGTGGACAGCCGTGCCCTGCTTCTGTGTACTTTTATCACCTTCCGAAGGTTCACAAGTCTTTGATGCACCCCCCAGGCCATGCCATTGTGGCTAGCACAAACAGTTTCACAAGTGGATTTTCATACTATATAGATTTCTTTCTCCAGCCCATTGTTGCCAACCCCCCCGCTTGCATTAGAGATTCCAGCCACGTTTTGGACATATTAAAATCATACACCTGGAAAGAGGATTACCTGTGGGCCTCTTTAGATGTATGTTCACTCTATACATCTATCCCACATGCAGTAGGCCTAGGAGCCTTACAGTATTTTCTTTATAAAGATCTCACTATCAACTCCAGACAGTGAGCCCTTCAATTCTCAATTGAATGGACTCAATTTTTTTCTGCAACACAATTATTTTACGTTTTTAGACCAGTTTTATCTTCAGCTCCAAGGCACGGTTACGGGGTAAATTTTGTCCCCAGGTTATGCCAAATCACAATGGGGTACTGGGAGGATTTATTCATCTGGAACCACAATCCCTTTGCCCGTCACATCGTGTACTATGGTCCGTACATTGATCATGTTCTTATCATCTGGACTGGTACAGTTGAACAGTTTTCCTCCTTTGTGTCCCATTGCAATCACAATCACCTTGGACTGAAATTCACACATCTCATAGATCCTGATACACTCATTTTTTTGGATTTAGAACTTTTGCATGAACAAGGCAACATCTCCGAAAACCACTGCAAACTAACTAGTGGTAATTCATACTTACACTACTCAAGCTGTCACCACCCCTCTTGGCGTAAGAATATACCAGGAGGCCATTTTCAAAGACTACGCCACAACTGTATGAAAGAAGAAGACTACAATAAACATGGCCAGGCCTTGGTAAACAAATTCTTAGAATTAGGCTTCGCCAAACCCCTATTGAATGAAGCATTCCAGAAACACACTGCTCCCCTGCCTCCCACTCCAAACAGAGACCTAAAAGCTGAAGATAAACATACAATCAGATTTGTTACAGGTTACAACGATAAACATAGAAAAATTAGGCAGGCTGTCCGTAAACACTGGAACATCCTACAGCTAGATCCTAAGGTAACAAATATCATACCTGATGCCCCCAAGTCACTTTCAGAAAAGCTAAAATGCTCAAAAACTCAATTGCACCAAGTAAACTAAAATCCCATCCAAAAGTACATGCCACAGACATCCATTCTTATTTTGATCACAGGACCAGCATATTTGAGTGTCGCAAGAAAGGTTGTCTTACTTGTCAGTTCATGTCCCACGGAAAGTCAAGCTTTTCTGACAAAGAGGGTCGGGTGTTTACAATTAAAGGGGTTGTAAACCCTCATGGTTTTTCACGGTAATGCATTCTATGCATTAAGGTGAAAAACATCCTGTCATGTACCAGCCCCCCAGTGCCCCCTTATACTTACCTGAACCCTGTCTTTCTCTGACCGAGAATGAGCACACCAGCTCTAGCTGGTGTCTTGTGTCCTGATTGGATAGATTGATAGCAGCGCAGCCATTGGCTCCCGCTGCTGTCAATCAAATCCAATGATGCGGGCATCAGGGGGGGGCGGGGCCGATTCCAGCTTTCTGTGTCCATGGACGCAGAAGCTGGACTCAGGAGCACGCCCGCACAGGTATCCCTAAGGAGAGCGCTTCTCCTAGATGGTTTCCCAATACAGGGAGCAGCTACAGGCGCCGTTGAGGGACCCCAGAAGAGGAGGATCACGGGTACTCTGTGCAAAACAAATTGCGCAGTGGAGGCAAGTATGATATGTTATTAAAAAAAAAAAAAACATGAGGGTTTAGTAACCCTTTAAGCAGTTCATCACTTGCTCATCTGAATTTGTGATATATGTGCTTTGGTGCCCATGTAACCGGTCGGTCGCACAAATGTACATTGTGTGGGCGAGCATAGAAGGTTTATGAAGGGTGGATGTGATAAGCACAGCATCCCTCAACATTTTTTGTTACAACATAACATGGACATCAAATGTCTTGAGGTCATGGCGACTGAATACATTTCATACAGGACCCTAAATGATAATGAGAAATTTGTTTTACTTTGCAAAAAGGAGGCCTTTTGGATTTTTAGATTAAATACCTTGTCCCCTAATGGGTTAAATGAAGAATTAAAGACAAATAATCTAATATAAATGTCCTACACCCTCCCCTTTTAACAGCAAGTTATGAACATTACATTTGAGCCATCATAAGGCATCGGCATCCACTACCACTATTTTTGTATTTTAGCAGCACATGCATGTGCGTGGACTCTCACGGTGTGATGATACAGGCATATCTAATAATTCTTTGGTCTTACACAATTGGTTTTATACATATTTTTGTATTTTTTACAACCTTTTTAATTTAATATATTTACATACTATATTCTATACTTTGCATATAGTTCTAGATATTATTTAAAGAAGAATTATGTTCCATGAGGTTTGAATATTTTGATTTTTTTTTAAATTATATTTTCTATACATTGTCATCCATAAGTAAATGGTTATTATAAATGGAGCTGAAACTGCAAACCCATTTTTCGCAGAGGGACGAGTCTGAGATGTGTCTACAGCCAATCACACTGCTCCATGCCCATGTGAGTTTTCTGGTCCCTTGCCTTTTAATCCCCCGTTGGTCTGTCCCGCCGCATGACTTGACAAGGCGCTGGAGCACAAAACATGTTGTCACGGTGATGGAACCATGCTATCGTCTTGCCACCCAGATGTCCTCTGCTTCATTCCCTCCACTAGTCTCTGCTCTGTTCCTCCGGCACAGCGAGTGAAGTCATAGCTAGCAGCCGCTCCTGCTTGGTGTTGCTGCAGGAAGACCTGTCACAGCTCTCTGTGGCGATTTCTCTCCCTGGCACTGCTCTGTGCTCCTGGTGACACCCACCTTCCACCTGCCTTTGACCCATCAATCCAGTCTACTCATTGCACATCTACTGTATGCTGGAACTTGCAGGCACAGAGACACATCCAGGACTCCTCCATCTGAGCGCATGGGAGCATTTTTAGCCATAGCTCCCAACTGTCCCTGATTTTGAGGGACTGTCCCTGTTTTGGTACAAAGTCCCTCTTTCCTCCTCATTTGTCCCTCATTTTGGTCTGATCTTATAATAAAATGCACTATTTATCCTTCAAAAAAAGCTTCCCATTGCTAAACCTTTCATTCAAGATCAAAATTTCTACATTTGTGAATTTCAAAAGCCAATAAAAAGGAATAGTAATGGTAAAAAAAAAAAGCCCTTGTGGGTTTAACTAATCTTTTTTAGGGGTAATTCTTCTTTAAGGGGGTGTGGCCAGGGGGCATGTCCTATGCCTATTGCCTACATACTTTTGCTAGTAGGTGTTCCTCATTCCCATCTCAAAAAGTTGGGAGGTATGTTTTTAGCTACTGGCTAAAGTGGATTATATATTGACATCAGTGGGAATTTCTTTGCAGGTCTCTTGTGTCACTCCTTCCCTGGAGTAATTTCTAGCAGCCAAGTTCTACAGGATTGGAATTTTCTAGCTCATTCCTCAGTGTTGTCCCTCCTAGCAGGCACCTGACCATCTTTGTTGTTTGTTATATACATTTTTTTGCATGTTCTGTTTTGCTTAATTTCTCAGTATGAGTTGATGAGATGTGAATAGTAAACATAACCTGAACACAATAAACAGCAATACAAACAAGTGTTTTTGTATAATGGGTATTTATTGCTCTCCAGGATCCCATTGTGATTATTTTATCATTACTTTCTATTCAGGGAACACTTATCAGACAGAGAAGGTAATAAAGGTCTTCAATGAGGTCATAGAGAACATTTAAAATCTGACAGAGGCTTCAATGCCGCGTACACACGAGCGGACTTTACAGCAGACTTTGCCCTGCTGACTTTTCAACGGACTTTACGACGGACTTGCCTACACACGATCAACCAAAGTCCGACGGATTAGTACGTGATGACGTACGACCGGACTAAAACAAGGAAGTTCATAGCCAGTAGCTGCCCTAGCGTCGGTTTTTGTCCGTCGGACTAGCATACAGACGAGCCGACTTTTCGACCGGACTCGAGTCCGTCGAAAAGATTTGAAACATGTTTCATTTCTAGGTCCGTCGAACTTTTGGGGAAAAAAAGTCCGCTGGAGCCCACACACGACCGAATTGTCCGACGGACTCCGGTCCGCCAAACCAAGTATGCCGTAAAGTCCGGTCGTGTGTACGCGGCATAATCCTTACTTGTGCTATATAGAATGAAAATAAAAGGTTGGGGTTGGGCTATTTAATAAAAAGTGTAAGAAGTAAAATGCAGTTGTGGAAACCCATAAAAAAACAAATCACTTAATCCAGCCCAGGGTTTGTAATTGTTTATTATAGATACTGATGTGTGGACATTGCTAATAGTACGGTTTTACTGAATAAGCCTCATTTAGGAAGCAGTAGTATGCAGACCCTTTCGAAGGCTGGTGGTGGAATGACAAGCCTCTGGGCTGTCATAATTCTCAGTTTCCTTGATAGAAGGTGAGCTCTTTATTATCAGCATGAATTCAGCAATAATAACAATAATATTAATTTATATGTGTGCGCACTGCGCTAATGAAAAACACCTATCTGTGCTGCCACTTATTATTCAATAAACATGCAAATGAGGTGAAACAATTGTCAATGTAAAAAAAGAGAGAGTGACAAATAATTCCACAGTAGCGCACTAAATTAATCTACAAAACTCCTAAATATTAACATTGTGAAATGAACAACATAAAACATCCATACATAATAAAAAAGTGTCCATATGGCATATCCAAAAAATATATATGCTCCAACATATGCAAATCAATATGGTAATACAGTCCAAATTAAAGTGATGAAAAAATAGTGAAACAAAATCTCATTGATCCACCAAAATCCTTCACAAAAGTGACGTGTGCCAATTCCACTCCCTTAAGAATAAAGCTCACCAGATGCTGTTGCCATTCACTCTCGTGTCTGGCAAATATCGCCTTATTAGATGTTATTGAAGAGCCGCTTTTACACGCCAATCTCCATCCAGATTAATAAATACACTCTCCACATGTGGGGATAGAAATTGAGACAGAGCCTCCAATAGAGTAAAAACACCTTAAGGTAATCGGTTCATAAAAGTAATGTACTTACATCATAAAAGATTCAAAATCGCTTTGTTAAAACTCCAAACATGCCAGGTGACTCAATGTTGTGATCTCCTCATAGTTTCCTTCGTACATATGGGGTCACCGTCCCAGCGTTGCCATGTAGCCACATCCCAACGCGTTTCGTCACTTCAGACATGAGCTGCACCAGATTTTGTGCTCTCCAGTTTTAGGAAATCAACCCCAAAGTATCTCCCATATGGAATACCAACTTACAGGCCTGGAACAGAGCCCTAGATACTGCTTCTCTAGTATGATCAGATAAGACAACTCCTTCTAAAGCCTAAAATACAAAGCACACAAAGGCACCATTAATCCAGTCCCCAACTTGAATCCAGTATCTATGGAACTTAGAACAGCCCCATAACAAGTGTATTAAATTTCCTAAATTTTCATGTCCTCTAAGACACCTACAACAAATAGCGTCTGGCACTAATCCCATTTTATACAGCTTAATAGGGGTGTGATGTACAAGCATTAGAATGTGCAATTGAGGGAGTTTTGGGAGGCGTTCAAAGAACTCTAATGAACCGATTGTAAGGCCTCTTAAATTTTTCCATAATTTAAAACACCTATATTTGCCTCCCACTTCTCCAGGTTGTTGCATGGGTAGTCTGTAGGGATGGGCGAACGGTTCGGCCCCAACTTTCATTGTTCGGCGAACAGCAGAACAAACGGGTTTTTCAACTGTTTGTTCGCCCCCCTAACCGACCACAATGCATTGCGGCACTGAACAGTGTATTGCAAGCCCTGATTGCCTGAAGCAGTGAAAGCTTCAGCCAATCAGGGCACAGAGCACTGTCAGAGTCATGATTGGACACTGTCATCATGACTTTATCCAATCATGGCTCATTCCCGCCCCACAGTATAAAAGTATTCTTTCAATGGCAGCCATTTTCAGTGTGATTTCAGCGTGGAGAGAGATAGAACAGGGCTCTGTTCAGTGCTATTAGTTAGTGTGCTATACTGTGCTATTTTGCTTTAATTGTCAGTGTAGAATATTAGTTTAGTGTCAGTCTAGGGATCATGTGTAGTGAGGAGGACCATCATTCAGCTTTGCATAGTGTGCAGCTAGAGTAGGGACAGCTCAGATAGTTCCATTGTAGTGTAGTGAGACAGTGTCAGTAATCTTGACATTAGTGTATAGCTAGAGCAGGAACAGTTCAGATAGCGTCAGTGTAGTGACGGTTGAACACCATCTATTTGATTGCATTACTGCCAGTTTAACTCCATTTACTTCTGTGTGCGTTTACCGCCAGTTTAACGCCATTTCGTTTTGTGTGCGTTACTGCCAGTTTAACGCCATATAGTTCTGTGTGTCACTGTACATTTGGCGCATTATATTGCAGTATATTATAGTGTATCCATGGAGTGTGGCTGTGTAGTGTAAGTACTCAAATTAAAGTGCACCAAACACCACTTTACATTGAATAAAGTGCATCTACATACAGATTTAAACTTTTTCTTTACACTTGCTTGTCAAGACAATAATGTCTGGGAGGACAACAAGGAGAGGCAGATGTTCCCTTGGCACTGTAAGGGGGCCAGCAACAAATGTGTCCACAGGAAAAGGTGGACATGGTGGTCACTCCTCAGGCAGGGCATCATTTACCCTGTTTAGTAAGTTTGCCTGTGCTATCCAGCCACAAGCATGCAGAGGTGGTGGTGGACTGGCTTACTAAACCTTCCTCATCCTCTGTCATGCAAGCAGAGACAAGTGTGCAGTCCCCTGCAGTTGCCAGAGTGGATAAACCTGCCTCTTTGTCCACATCTATTCCTGTCATAGCCCCAACATCAGCCATTGAGAAGTCAGCTGAGTTATTTGACCACAGCATCAGCCACTTAGACCTTGATGATGCCCAGCCATTACAGGATTCAGATGTGGGTTCTGAGGCTGAGGATGACAGGAAAATGAGCCTAGAGAGAGGGAGAAACACTGGTAGACATATTGGCATTCATGTTCCCCAAGCCGCAGCGTATTGCCAAATTGTCTCCAGTGGTAATTATGAAGATGGAGGAGATGGAGATGATGATGATGATGAGGTCACTGATGCGACTTGGGTGCCAAAGAGAGCAAAGGAGGAAACTGAAGGTGAGGCGGCATAACCCCAAGGAGGCCGACATCAAGAAAGAGTAGAGAGCAGCCACCCTATTACATAACATTCTGCAGCTGTTATCTCCTGGCCCACCCCCCAAAGCTCAGCTGTCTGGGCCTTTTTCAGCACATCTGCAGCAGATCGCACTGTTGCTATCTGCAAACTGTCTCAGGCACATCAAACAATGCAAAAACACCAACCATTTGGGTACCACATACTTAACAAGGCATTTAATGTCCAACCACTCAGCCCGTTGGCAAGAGCACCTAAAAGCCACACAAAAGGGGTACAAATCTGTCCCTCGTCCTCCTTACCCACTTCAGTCTGCCCATGTGATACAGAGTCATTACCTCTCAGCAGCCTCCACTGACAGGGATGATGGTATCGCACAGGGTGTCCCCGGTCCTAGCAGCACATCTGCCAACAACACACCACCAGCTGTAGACTGTAAGCCGGCAAATTTCTTTGCCCCATCTGCTGCAGCGGAAAAAACAATACAGTCCCTGCCACCCACATGCTCAGCATCTGAATGCAAGTTTGTCAAAGCTGTTGGCTCTCCAACTTTTGCCTTTCAGCCTGGAGGATTTTGCCGTTCCGTGAATTCGCACAATGTACTGTACCAGAATGGCAGGTTCCCAGTCGCTACTACTTTTCACATAAGGCCGTTTCATCTCTCTACCATCACGTGGAAGGGAATTTTATGGCATCGTTGGGCAAGGCAGTCAGCCGTAAAATCCACCTTACTGCTGACACGTGGTCCAGCAAATATGGGCAGGGATGATATATTTTGTTCACAGCACACTGGGTAACGCTGCTTGCAACTCATGCAGCACAGGGCTCGGTGCTGCAGCTTGTTGTGCCCCCACATCTCCATACAACTGGTGGTGATGATGCCAGACCTGTGAGCTCTATCCCCTCCTCTGCCACCTCCATGCCCTCCTCTGCAGAATTGTCCTACGAACATCAGGTACCCTAAGTGTTCAAAGGGCTTCTCCCAGAGTCAGGATAAAAGGTGCCATGCAGTGCTTCAACTGGTGTGTTTAGGGGACAAGGACCACACCGGAGCAGAGATTCTTGCAGCTCTGCAGGGACAGGCCCAGAGGTGGTTTCACACCACGCCAGCTGGAGCCAGGAATGGTGATGTCCGATAATGGCTCAAACCTCCTGTCCCCGGGGTTGCAAGATGTGCTAACGCAGGCCAGAAGAGTCTGTAGCCATTTCAGGCAGTCATACACAGCCAGTCCTCGGTGGGCTGAAATTCAGCGGGAATTCCACCTGCCCGAGGCACCCGAGCCGAGCTGCAGCTCTGTGTATGTATGTCTATGTACATTGTAAGGATTTTAACAGACTTTTTTTTGCCAATCCCTACCTTTTTTTTCTTCTGAAAATATAGATGTTTGACTGTGTCCATGTGCAAAATAAATGTGAAGGAGTGATTTCATAATTATCAATCAGCTGCTGCACTCGCAGGGTTCCAATAACGAAAGTGGCAGGGTCTGCATTTCATTTAGACGTGATTACTCTTTAACTTACATTTTTGTTGCAGAGGATGCCTGAAATTTGGCTTGATTCTTAGTGCTGACTTCTGGGAAAATCAGTGAGCCAATGACACAAACAGGAAATTACATTTCTGGGGGTGATCTGTACACCATCCGTGTACAGAACACCTCCAGGCAGCCATATCGCATTGTATTTTAAAGAAAATGACAGTGCTTCCGATTGAAAACAAAGATAGCGAGCAAATTGTGCTGCAAACTTGAAAATGACTTGCTTAGCTATTTGCTAGCTATCTTAGCTAGACTTGCCAGGCTTCACAAGTTTGTTGCACCATTGCAGCAAGTCCGCATTGTATGACTCCAGATCAACATTCTTGGCAAACATTCTGCAAGTCTGCTGCAAGTTCTGGTTCAGTTATGTTGCGCAATAGTCATCCCACCACAGGGGGTCACTGTGGCTGAATTTTGATGCTGTAGACTTGCAGAGCTCTTGCTGTAGACTCACCACTGCAACTTTGCTCTTGCTAGAGACTTGCTACGCAAATTTGCTACACATTGGAAAAGTGTCAACTAGAACTTGTGCTTCAAGTGCTCTGCAAGTGTACAACTTGCCAGTGAAAATGTGCAAGTTAGGCCCCTTTCACACGGACGCCTCAGCCTAACGGACTCCACTTGCTCAGGGGAGGATTGCTCCGTTGATCCCCGCTGAGCAGGCGGATGACAGGTCTGTCTCCATTCACTGTGCAGAGCGGAGACAGACCCAGTCCCGCTCTCCTCTATGGGAAAATCAGGTGAAAACGAACTGTCTGTTCATTTTCATCTGATCCTGTCAGATCTGTTCCGCCAGACAGATGGAAAATAGGACCACCATCCATCTAGATTTTGCGGACAGAATTGGATAGCTGCTCCATAGGGTTGAGTGCAAGGCCCAATCAAGTCAACCTGAAAAACTGACCTGGCCAAGTCAATCACCTGACCTGAATCCGATTGAGCATGCATTTCACTTGCTGAAGACAAAACTGAAGAGAAAATGCCCCAAGAACAAGCAGGAACTGAAGACAGTTGCAGTAGAGGCCTGGCAAAGCATCACCAGGGATGAAACCCAGCGTCTGGTGATGTCTATGCGTTCCAGACTTCAGGCTGTAATTGACTGCAAAGGATTTGCAACCAAGTATTAAAAAGTGAAAGTTTGATGGATGATTGTTTATCTGTCCCATTACTTTTAGTCCCTTAAAAAGTGGAAGGCACATATACAAACTGTTGTAATTCCTACGCCGTTCACCTGATTTGGATGTAAATACCCTCAAATTAAAGCTGAACGTCTGCAGTTAAAGTACATCTTGTTCATTTCATTTCCAATCCATTGTGGTGGTGTATAGAGCCAAAAAGATTAGAATTGTGTCGCTGTCCCAATATTTATGGACCTGACTGTTAACTTTTTTTCTTTAGATCAATTTTGATACAGTAAAAGAATGGCAGCTCCTGAAGAATTGTATCCATTCCATGAAACGCGTTGGACCATTAAGACCAGAGCATAGCCATATCACTGTTACAAAAGGAAGTGGAGTAAATGAGAAGAAGGAATTAATATGCAAAAGAAAGATAAACTGAAGCTGCAGGGAGGATGCCTTCATAGTTTGACGACTGATATTAAGGGAGCTTAACTTAATTTGATTAGTAGACTGTATTTATGCTCCTATTATGCTTTGGTTATTATATGATAAGTGAATTTAATACGAGAGGTGCAAGGTTTGTTTGGTTTATGTTTTTGTTTTGTTATTTTCTTTTTTTTTTGTTTGTTTTGTTTTTTTCTTTCCTTTTCTTATATATCATATAATAATTTCAGATATTTTTTTGTACTTATTTGATACATTATCTGTTTGTATGTATACTTATAAAAAAATAAAATTAAATTATTTGATTAAAAAAAAAAAAAATGTCATGGTGAAACCGATGAATAAGACTGTATCCTGGATCTATTTTATGAAATGTTGTACGGCATATTAGCATGTTTTTAAATTTAACTACAATAAAGAAATTACATTTTATAATAGTAATGCCTCAAAAGTCCCATCCTTTACAATATGATACAAAGAAGCCTACAATTACAATATGACCTGTGTAGCAATTGTACAGTATAAAACAGTATAATTGTACAGTGGAGCTACCCTTTAAACTAGCTATTTACTCAATACTGAATATTCTCTTTTCAAAACCCTTTAAATGATTCTGAGGTTGTCATTTTTTATTCATTTTCCCGTAAATGTTCCTTTGTTACAATATTTTATAAAGCAATGTACATAAAATCTTCATACAGAGTTATGGCGCTTCTATACATGCAATATAACTTCATCTACATGTATTGACAAGGCCTTCTATCACCTGAATACCAATCTATATGTCATAAACCAAGTCATTATTCTAGTGGGAGTTATTCACCAGAAGTGATCATAAATCAGCCCAGGCATAAAACGCAGACTAATAGACTAATCGAAGTCAATAGGCAGCTGTTAGATCAGCAGAAACACACTGATAACTAAGCGACAAAAGATCCACAATCACCATGTAGGTCTATGGTTTGACATTGATGTCCGGGTGATTACACAGAATTACGTACACATATTAGAACAGAAAAGCATTTAGAGCACCCATACACCATGAAAGAGTGTTTGACCCAACTGATATATATCTTTATAGCTAAATTCTAGACAGATATAAACAACACAAAATAATGCAGATTCAGTGCATCCGGAAAGTATTCACCGCGCTTCACTTTTTCCACATTTTGTTATGTTGCAGCCTTATTCCAAGATTGGTCAAAGTCATTATTTTCCTCAAAATTCTACAAATAATACCCCATAATGGCAACGTGAAAGAAGTTTGTTTGAAATCTTTGCAAATTTATTAAAAATAAAAAAAATGAAAAAATCCCATGTACATAAGTATTCACAGCCTTGGCCATGACACTCAGAATTGAGCTCAGGTGCATCCTGTTTCCACTGATCATCCTTGAATTGTTTCTACAACTTGATTGGAGTCCACTTGTGGTAAATTCAGTTGATTGGTTATGATTTGGAAAAGGCACACGCCTGTCAACACAGTTAACAGTGCATGTCAGAGCACAAACCAAGCCATGGAGTCGAAGGAATTGTCTGTAAACTAGTCTTTTTTTAACCAGGGTGCCTTGAGGTTTCTTCAGGTTTGCCTTGG
Source organism: Lithobates clamitans (assembly GCA_037952925.1). Taxonomy (NCBI): domain Eukaryota; kingdom Metazoa; phylum Chordata; class Amphibia; order Anura; family Ranidae; genus Lithobates; species Lithobates clamitans. The sequence continues at coordinate 1,532,955 of JBBGZY010001674.1, forward strand.
CAAAATGCCTAAAAATGTATCAAAAATTGTATACGAGCCAGCAGATGAACATGCCTGCCTTTTAGTTACACGGGTTTTCATTATGCAGCATTACAACTTTCTAGACACTGGCATCCTAACAACCAATGGCATCCTTAGTTAAGGAGGAGGATGTCTGTTGTCTCCACAGCATCCTTGTTTGACCCTCCTGTACCCCTCTCCCTCAGCACTGGGGTGACATTAGCTGACTGATAGAGAGAAATTGAGGGAGAAGAGAAATATTGGAATACTAGTCAGTACCAGTGTGCAAAAGTGTATTTGCTTTGGAAGAATAAATCGCCTCTAATGTTGCGTGTCCTACGTGTGGATTTTAGAATGGGGTGCCTCAGGACTGTTCATAATTCTAAAGTGTGACTTGAGATTGTCTATAATTCTAAAGGGTGCCTTGACTGAAAAAGGTTGAGTAACACTGCTGTAGACCTCCGAGACAGGATTGTATCAAGGCACAGATCTGGGGAAGGGTACAGAAAAATGTCTGCAGCATTTAAGGTCCCAATGAGCACAGTGGCCTCCATCATCTGTAAATGGAAGAAGTTTGGAACCACCAGGACTTTTCCTAGAGCGGGCCGCCTGGCCAAACTGAGCGATCGGGGGAGAAGGGCCTTAGGGAGGGAGGTGGCCAAAAACCCGATGGCCACTCTGACAGAGCTCCAGCTTTTCTCTGTGGAGAGAGCAGAACCTTCCAGAAAAACAACCATCTCTGCAGCACCCCACCAATCCGGCCTGTATGGTAGAGTGGCCAGACGGAAGCCACTCCTCAGTAAAAGGCACATGACAGAGTTTGCCAAAAGTCACCTGAAGGACTCTTAGACCATGAGAATAAAAATTCCCTGGTCTGATGAAACAAAGATTGAACTCTTTGGCCTGAATGACAAGCGTCATGTCTGGAGGAAACCAGGCACCGTCCACCTGTGTTTATTTGAGTAACAGGGAGCCAAGGAGAAGAGACAGAGGGTCTCTTAAAGAGACATAAGCCCATCAAACACTACTCAAGTGCTCATCATAGAGGATACCAGCATTGGAGGAACAATAGAAATATACATACCCCTAGAGGGTCCAAGCGAATCTGACCTAACAAACGTATGTTTCTTAGGTCCATTAGGTCTTAGGTCCATTTCTTAAAGCGGTTGTATACCCCTTTAGCACATTTTTACCTACAGGTAAGCCTATAATAAGGCTTATCTGTAGGTAAAATGAATATCTCCTAAACCTATACGGTTTAGGAGATATTCACCTTGCATGCAGCAGCTGACGTCAGCGGCGCATGCGCAGTAAAGGGATGGCATATCGTGCTGGAACTTGCCGAAACGAAGGGCTCCCACACACATGCGCAGGAGTGACGTCATCATGGCTGGAGCCAGCGCTGGAGCCGAGAACCCGGAAGGATCACCGAGGCAAAATGTCAGCTCCCTCGGCGGTGATCGGGAGACGGTGTGGGGGCTTTGTTCTAAGGTAATTATTTCATAATGAACTAGTATGTGGTGCATACTAGCTCATTATGTCTTTGCCTTATAGGTTTTTATTTTATTTTATTTTTTTGTTCTGGGTATACAACCACTTTAAGGTGAGAGCATTAGAATGAAGGTGGTGGGAGCACCCTTGCATGGCAGTGGGGTTATATAATTTATACAAAAATTAGAGAAGGAGTCTAGAAGGACATTTTATTTTGGGAATTTCTTTTGAACAGGAACATAAGACGCAGACTTTTAATGACTTTTGGTTTATATCACAAACACCCATGGTGATTTAAAATGTTGATTGTATGCCATCTTTAATGTTTGCAGAATTTTTTGTATTTATTTTGTGTTACTTATTCGCATTTTATGGAGTCCACACAGATCTTTATTCACGTACAGCAACTCAAAGAATATTGAAAGGGAGCGCTGCATTATATTTTAATATTTATGACAAATTAATGCAGCTCTGTAATCATTAAACATTAACAAATCAATTTTTAAATACAAGCAGTGTAGGGTACCTGAATGTGACCTGGTATCAGCCTCTTGCAGTTCTTGTACAGCAGAGCTGGAGTGTGGGAGGAAATAGCAGCACAAGGAGCCAATCAGTTCATATGCTGACAAGAAGCATGTTGATATGAGGAGACAGCAGAGTGACAGAGAGGAGCTATTCATTGTGCTGCCTCTTCTTTCACTGCAACAGGTTGGGGTGGGTCCAGGGTGACCTGGGCTCAGAGAAAGTGGATTGAATGATGCTGCCGATGAGACTGAGGACATCTATCAGTGTAAGGCGAATATCACAGCAAAAGCTGGTTTTCTTACTTTGTCTTTTACTGTCCCTGGAGCCTTTGAGAGAGGACCCATCCACTAAAGTGTCATCTTCACCAATAGAAGGTGTCCACATCATGCAGACAGTGATGTAGACACTCAAAGAAGGACCCCAGAAAGTAAACAAGAAGAGAGACCACATGACCGTGACCATGAGTGACATGACCATGGTCTCAGGTATGTGAAATGGGTATTTGGATAATTTTTTTTTCATGCTAGTGGTAAATTGGAGGGGGTCGCTTATATCCTGAAGTTGGGCTTTAAAGCAATTGTAAAGGTTTTGCACAGAGCGTCTCTGAACCTCTTCCTCTTGGGTCTCCCGATGGTGCTCTTGGCTTCTTCTATGTGCCCCCATACATACCTCCCAACTGTCTGAGATGGGAATGGGGGACACCTATTAGCAAAATAATGTAGGCATAGGACACGCCCCCTGCCACTCCACCGTAACCTCCCTGGCGGTATGATTATTTCAGATTTTTGATGCTGAAAGCGGTACAATTGTTTTGCATGGAAATTTGGCGTTTAATATTGTAGGCCTGTAATTCTTAGAAATAACTCACTTAAATCTGTCCAAACCAGAGTCCAGTAGACATCCCGGGTATGATAAAGTTTGAAACACTAAATCATAAATTATAATATAATAAATCACTAGAAACAAGTATAACAAATAATAATATAATAATAATAATAAAAATGATTAAATAATTAAATCAAATCAAAAACACTGAAATTTGCTCAGTTGCAGAATTGTCGCTGTCGTCACTTTCAGTGTTTGATGACGGATTTCCTCACAAATCACTATCGCTCAATTCTGCGAGTGATTCTAATTTACTATCGCTGTTTTCTAGCTGGTCTAAAACCACTTTTGATGTAAAGGGACACTTTTTGGTTGCTATGGACAATCTCCAGTTTCCAGGCAGAAAGAACAGTATATATAATATAAAACTGCATGCAGGGCATGGGCCAAAGAACTAGGGACAAAAGGGAGGTGAAATAAATTGATACAGTAATGTAATTTGTAATATTACAGTGTACTGTATGTATGGTGTGTGTTTTTTACTTTTTGAATTTGGCGCCGTTCTCCATCCCCGTGCGCCGCAACGCTCGCAGGGAACGGAGCTCGGCACTGTGAAAGATCGAGCAGAGGCACAGCCGCCGCACACAGCGGGAGAACATCGCAGGATCCTGGGGACAAGGTAAGTAACTTTGCCTGGTTCCCGCGATGCGATCCCTAGTCTGGCTCGGGGGTTACCGCTTTTGGTACTAAAAATTCACTCTGAGCCAGACTTGAGAATATCGCTAAGGAGGTTAAAGGAGAGTTGTACAAAAAAACAATTGGTTAACCAGATACAAGGAGAAATGTTTGTTGGGAGTTTAAATGAGGATTTATGGGGTCGTTCAACTCCTTCCTCCATCCTGATTTTGGTACAAAAAAAAGAGAGATAGAACGTAGGACGGGACTTTGAGTGAGGCACACGGAAGCAGTAGATATGGGCAAAAGACAAATTTAATTGTAAAAAGTTAATACATTTCCACATGGCATTACACAAGATCAATATAAATACTTAGTATTGTATCACAATAAGCGGTCCAACATGGACTCGTTTGATACTCACCCATGGCGTCCTCACCTCATTCACCTTTTTAGCAGGTATATATCTTTGTTCACCTTTCACACAGTCCCTTTCTCCTTCTTTTGCTTTCCTGGCTTACTAACAATATTTTTGTTATCTATCACCTTTTGATTCACCTTGTTTTTCACAGACCCTCCCTCGCAATTGGGGCAGCCTGTCCCATCTGCATCCTCTTCTCCCTCTCATCACCATCACCCCCATATGTGACCCACCTGGGGCGTTGCTTTGGGCTGGTTGTGTGTCGCCAAGAAGGGCCCCCTCGGCTCTGGGGGTGGTATTACTGGCCGACCTGGCTTTCTTGACGGTGTCGCCATCGCGCATACATGCAAGTAAGTTGGTGGGTCAGGTGTATATATGTGATGGGACATGTTTTACATTTGCCCACCTTTTTGTCTGAACTTTTTCCAAATGTGGTCTTTTCATATTTGTAGGTGACCCTTGAGGTCTCGCTCCTGAATAGTGACATAAAGGTCCCGAAACGCGTAGAGCTTACAACTACCGAAAGGTGTACCTAATGATTAACTATGTATGGACGCTCCATTTTATTTGTGCTCTTTGATTCTTCTCCTCTATACTCTGTAAACATTGGTATCTTTGTATATTATATGTTATATGCTATTGTGCTTCTCATTTATTACATATTTGCAAACAAGTCCATATTGGACCGCTTATTGTGATACAATACTAAGTATTTATATTGATCTTGTGTAATGCCATGTGGAAATGTATTAACTTTTTACAATTAAATTTGTCTTTTGCCCATATCTACTGCTCACTTAAAGTCCCGCCCTACGTTCTATCTCTCTTTAATTGGTTAACCCAATGTTTCTCGACTCCAGTCCTCAAGGCGCCCCAACAGGTCATGTTTTCAGGCTTTCCATTATTTTGCACATGTGATTTGATCAGTTTCACTGCCTTAGTAATAACCACGGCTGTTTCATCTGAGGGAAATCCTGAAAACATGACCTGTTGGGGCGCCTTGAGGACTGGAGTTGAGAAACACTGAGTAAACCAATTGGTTAAACCACAAGTGCTTTTTTAGCAATACTATTCCTTTAGATTGGCTTTTAGAATTTACAATTGCAGAAATTTAGACATCAGGTTTAGCACTGGGAAACACGTTTTGATAGAGAAGTAGTGCATTTCATATACAACTATATAAATCAGACCAAAATGGGGACGAATGTGGAGGAAAAAAAGGACAGGGGGACCTTGCTCCGAATGAGGGACACTCCCTTGAAATCGGTGACAGTTGGGAGCTATGCCCATAGCAGGCCACTTGCTATGGGGACACACCTGCGGGCTCAATCCCAACTCGGGTTGTGTGTGTCTATTGACACACACAGCATGGCTCAGCCCTGCCCTCTGCTCACAGGATTTGATTGACAGCAACAAATTTGCTCCCACTGCTGCCTCTGAACAGAGAGATTGGAGAGAGCCGCTACAGATGGGCAAAGCACTGGATTGAGATAGGACTTGTAAACAATGCAGAACTCTGTCCTGTCAGTGGGAATGGGGTGGTTTTTGTTACATTGATTAGTAAAAACATCTCACAGCACACAAAAAAACACTGGTTAGGCACACAGTTAAACCTTTTATAACTCTAGATGTTTAACCCCTTCCCAGCCAGTGTCATTAGTACAGTGATAGTGCATATTTTTAATACTGGTCACTGTATTAGTGTCACTGGTCCCCACAAAGTGTTAGATTGCCTGAGGCAATATCACACTCCCGCTATTAGTCATTAATCGCTGCCAATATTAGCATTAAAAAATAAATAGAAATTCTAGTGTGTGTATATATATATATATATATATATAGATATATAGATATATATATATACACCATAGTTTGTTGACGCCATAACATTTGCATAAACCAATCAATATATTGTTTTTGGGAATTTATTTTACCAAAGACATGTAGCAGAATACATATTGGCCCAAAGTTTTGAAGAAATTGGATTTTTCTAATTTTTTATTGGATATGTTTTATAGCGGAAAGTAAAAAAATTGTTTTTTTTTTTCAAAATGTTGTCTTTTTTGTTTATAGTGTAAAAAAAAAAAAAGTGGTGATCAAATACCACCAAAAGAAAGCCCTATTTGGGGGAAAAAGTGATATCAATTTTGTTTAAGTACAATGTTGCATGACTGCGCAATTGTCAGTTAAAGTAAAATAACGCAGTGCAAAAGAGCGAAAAATCGCCGGCCACCCGTGATCGTTCACAAGAGAGGCAGAACGAAGGTCTAAAGGTTTAAACAAGGCAGACTGCCATTCTATGAGGGAGGAAAATGGAGATCTTGTGTTTCTGCTGAGCAGAAACACGGATCTCTGTTGTGCTCCAGTCACAGCATTCCCCCCCACAGTTTGAAAGCACTCCCTAGGAGCACACTTAACCCTTTGATCGCCCCTGATGTTAACCCCTTTCCCTGCCAGTGACAGTTCATTTTTCTTTAGCACTGATCACTTTATTGGTGTCACTGGTCCATAAATCAATCCTATAGTTTGTAGACGCGATAACATTTGAGCAAACCAATTAATGGGATTTTTTTTTTACCAAAAATATGTAGCAGAATACATATTGGCCTAAATCGATGAAGAAATTCAATTTTTTTTACTGGATATGTTTTATAGCAGAAAGCAAAAAAATATTGTTTTTTTTTTTTTTTTATCAAAATTGTCGGTCGGTTTTTTTGTTTGACCGCGCAATTGTCAGTTAAAGCAACGCAGTACCGTATCGCAAAAAAAATGGCCTGGTCATAAAGGGGGTAAAACCTTCCAGAGCTGAAGTGGTTAAATATATCAAATGCAATCGCGAATACCTGTACAGCAAAAAAAAAAAAAGAGCCTTAGATGCAAATGTCATCTTATGAAAATGAAATCTAGTGTCAATCATCTTTAACTCTTCCTACACCATATTAATGTGAAAAAAATACATATTTGATGTTTAAAAGAGATTTATAGGGTGCTGTAAAACAGTTATTTGATATATATAATCTAATTTGAATTGTTCTTCTGAGACAGTTTTTTTTAGTCATGTGACTGGCACAGAGCCAATCAGGGCTGGGCAGACACAGACTCACTGTAGAGAACATACATCAGCAGAATCATAGAAGTCCCTCCTAAAGATCTTTTCCTGCAGATGCCAAAGAATAGGGAAAGATCATGTGACCACACAACAGTGCTGCAGGATTAAGGTACTTATAGGATTTAAAAAAAAGCAAAATACAGTTCCATAATATATATGATTTTTGGGAATGAATTATGGCAATTAACACTTCTCTGTTTAGTACCACTTTAATGCGGGGAATGCATTAGGGTAAAATATATACAGGCTTTAGAACCACTTTACTTAAAGTCGCATTCCAAGAAATTACAGTACATTAACTAGCTATACCGAGGAATAATTTCATGACTTTGTAAGGAATAAATGACATTATTATACACAGTATGTGCCTGAAGTTTTTCTTAACAGACTACGTTTAGGTGACCAATTCTAACCTCTAAACAACCCAAGACGCAAAAAGCAACAATAAGGAAAATACACAGATTTACACATAAAGCACGAGCATCTATTGTCCCATATGCCATCAGGATATATTACAAATATGCAAGTGTAGCTACGTGTTGGCACAAAGGATCTTTTAAACCTCTGCCGGTTTAGCCCCCCCCATATAAAAAAAAAATCTTATGCAGTTTGTTAGATCAAGTTGGATCCACCGTTGTTTGCGTTAGATCTCACACAGAAGAATCAATATTAACAGTTATTAGCTGGGGGGCCAACCCCTCATCACCCCCCCCCCCCACTTATCAAAAATTGACCACAAACCTTAGATCTCACATAATTAAAGACTTATTAAGTGATTAATGAGGGGGGGGGGGGGCTGATCTAATTTTCTGGCCAAAAATCATTCAGGCTAATAGATATTCATTAGATCCAGTATGATCAAGTGGTTTTAACGTTAGATCTCACATAATTTCAGAGATATTCCACATAAAAATAGAGATATTAGGTAGCACATAAGGACGGGTTAGCCCCCCCCCCCCACATGCAATTTTCTGGCCAAAAATAATCCAGGCTAATAGATAGCCCCTCAGCACCCCATGCTGAGTCATGCCTACCAGCACCTGGTACAAAAACAGAAGGCCCCAGCTGAAGGAGTGGGAAAGATCTGGCACTTGGACCAGTGTGAGAAAGTGTTACAGCCTGGTAAAGTGGCCTGTTTACAAGCATCTGTCAAGCTAAATTGGAAGCAACCAGGCCCTTTCACTGTCCTTGAAGCGGACGAACAGAGAGAAGACATGGGAGTGGAGATAGATCCCAAGGTGGTTTCAACCAAAGGGTTGCAAAGAAGTCAGGGGAAGATTTTGGATAGTATCCGCAACTTAACAGCCTCCCCAGTGAAGATGCCGGCTCAGTTGTTGCGGGGACAAGTGAATCCGGCCACCCCAGTCCCACCGTCTGATTTGGATGGGGGGAGCAAAGGATGGGCTCTCTGTGGAGGAGTTCTATCCTGAAGAATACTCCTCTTTTGCCTGAATGGAAAGAAAGGGCCAAGACTCAGCTCATGAGATGGCAAGCTGCATTCTCCAGGAGTGAATTTGATGTGGGGTGTGCAAAAAGTGCCCAATACCAGGTCCATCTCTTCGAGTGCATACTTGATGGATCTGTGTGAACAACTGGCAGGTAGAGGAAGAGGGCAGGTATCATCCGAGAGTCCCAGAGTCTATACGCTTCCCCAAAAGTGGTGATACGGAAGAAGAATGGGGCACGGAGGCTGTGTACTGACTACCAGACGCTGAACCGAAGGAGCATTCCCTTATCAATATACCGCCCTAAGGAGAAGGAGCCTTGCAGAGCCTGTCAGGAGCGAAGTGGTTCAGCATGCTGGATTTGAAGATTGGGTACTACCAAATCCCCATGCACCCTGAGGATCGGGAGAAGACCATTTTCATTACCCCGGAGGGGATCTTTGAATTTGACCGTATGCATAAAGGCCTGTCTGGTGCTCCAGCCACCTTCCAAAGGCTAACAGAGAAGACCGTGGGTGACATGAAACTGATCGAGGTGTTGGTGTACTTAGATGACATCATCGTTTTCGGCAAGACCCCGGAAAAGCACAAAGAGCATCTGGAGAAGGTCCTGAAGAGACACCATGATGAGGGGGTTGAAGTTCCCAGGGAGCTATGCGGCCTGAGACAAGGCGTGGAGGGGGGCTCAGTGAACTGCTCAGGGAGTTTTGGGGCACTTGGCGGCAGACCGAGGAAGGAAGCAGATGCTCTGGCTTGAGTTCTGAGCCCTTAAGGCACTCCCCTCCAGAAGCAGCACTCCAGTGTTCCAGTGTGTGTTCACCTGTCTTCTCCTGCATCTTCAGCAGTACAGAGCGTTTTCCCCAGTCTTCTTCGGCATCTTCAACAGTACAGAGCGGGTCCACCGGAGCTCAAGCCATCAATCCATGAGGGCCCTTCTGCTATAAGCATCTATGGCTGAGGCGCAGGATTGGTTAATGGGTTGTCAACCCCTGGATTAAAAGGTCGTATTCAGAGAGTTGTGGTTAATAAATAATACTCTGAATGGAGTACCCCAAGGTTCAATGTTGGGACCCTCACTTTAAATATATTTATAAATGATATAAAGTTTGGGATTAAAAGTACCATTTCAGTCTTTGCAGATGACACCAAGCTATGTAGTGGAATAATATCCTTCAACTTACAAGCCAACCTCAATGCACTGTTTCATTGGGTGACTATGTGACACAAGAGGTTTAATGCTGATAAATGTAAATGTATTCACTTGGGGCTAATAATATGCATGAATCATACATACTAGGGGCAGTACAATTGGGGGAATTAATGATGGAGAAAGATCTGGGTGTTTTGGTAGATCATAAGCTTAATAAAAGGCACGAAATGCAAAACTGTGGTTTCCAAAGCTAAAAAAATCCTTTCTTGTAATAAAAGAGGAAGGATGCACCTTGGAGGGCAAGAACTTTTGAAAATGGATCTGTGCTGCAAAAATTCTGTAAAATGTGTTGACTTACAACAGTGGAAGGATCTAATGATGTCAGAGTGATGATGTCGTCACAGATGATTCTCAACCAGGGTTCCATGGAACCTCAGGGTTCCTCAAGATGCTAGGGGTTTCTCGTGGCTTCCATCAAATGGTGCCTGCATGGCTCTTTTAGATGTCTAAGGGTGGCATTCTGATCACCGCTATAAGGGCATTTGTCCCACTGACACCCAATAAATTAGTTTTAGCATGGGCTCCCCCTGGGACCTGAAAATTATTTCAAGGGTTCCTCAGGTGTAAAAGGGTTGAGAAAGGCTGATCTCAAATAACATTACTTTAAGACCACCAAGGTATACAATGCAATGCAGCTAATACAATTCCAATTAAATTGTCCGTCATCCGCAAATGAATAATTCTTCTGTAGATTAAGCAAATGATGGTTACAGTTGATAAGAAGGCACCGTGAAGAACTCTTTAAAATATATTGACTTAAGACATAATTAAATTGCAGAGAGCCTACTGCACACTGTTATGAAATTAACTGACATAAACAGGCTTCTTGATTCTTCTCATAGAAGCAAATCCACCACAACGGAGAATGTCAAGTTACTGGATTATATATGCAAAGGCACCAGATCCCTGACCTTTACTTTTATGGCTGTCATGAATCAATGCAAATGATGCTTTTAGCATATGCATATTGCAGATGATCGATTTTTTTATACTCCATTAATGGAGATTGAGTTTAAGTCCTGGTGAAGACACCACCTTGTGCACTGTGTCACTATTGCAGTACATCATAACCATTTCTTTCCTCCTTGTCATTAATGAAGTTGGTCCAGTGAACTCTATAGAGGAACATAATGGAGAGGATTTATAAAACTGCAAAAAAGGCATTCTGTATTATAGCAACCAGTCATGTGCCTTCTCTCATTTTTAACATACACCCAACAAAATGACAGTTGCACGCTGACAGGCCACTATAAAAACACACAAATTAACAGAATTCTAGCAAGGGATTGCTGTTATTGTCAAGAAAAAACAATCCATCATAGGAAATCCTAACTGCACATTATGACTGGGGCTGTGGTTGCCATTATCCCTATTATGATAACCACAATGAAAATCCTCAGTTTGTGGCATTCTAAAGGCAACCAATAAACACATACAGTATTTTATATAAAAATGACATTCTTTATTATTACTTAAAAAAAAAAAGTTTAAATATATAAAAGACGTATTTCATATACATTTTTAGTCACGACACACAATTCACACATCATAATAAGCCATATACAGTGCATCCGGAAAGTATTCACAGTGCTTCACTTTTTTCACATCTTGTTATGTTACAGCCTTATTCCAAAATGGTTTAAATTCAATACAGGGCATTTACACCCCCTTCCTGCCCAGGCCAGTTTTCAGCTTTCAGCGCTGTCGCTGTTTAAATGACAATTGCGCGGTCATGCTACACTGTACCCAAACTGAATTTTTTATCATTTTGTTCCCACAAATAGAGCTTTATTTTGGTGGTATTTGATCACCTCTGGGGCTTTAATTTTTGCTAAACGAATAAAAAAAGACCTAAAATTTTGAAAAAAATTAAGTTTTTCTTTTGTTTGTTATAAAATTTTGTAAATAAGTACGTTTTCTCCTTAACTGATGGGCACTGATAGGCACTGACGATGAGCACTGATAGGCAGTATGGATGGGCACTGGTAAGCGGCACTGATGGGTGGCACTGATGGGCATTGATAGGCAGCACTGATAAGAACTCATGGGTGGCACTGGTGGGCACTGATGTGTGACACTGATGGGTACTTATGGGTGGCACTGATAGGCCGCACTGCTGGGCACTGATATTCAGGACTGATAGATGGCATTGATAGATGGCATTGATAGGCATCACTGATGGCCATCGCACTGGCAGGCATTTGGGATGGGCACTGGTTGGCAGCTGCCTGGGCACTGATTGGAATTTCCATGGTGGTCTAGGGTGGCATTCCTGGTGGTCCAAGGTGGTGCCAATCCCTGGTGGTCCTGGCGGCATCCTGGTGGTCCCGGGCGGGCATCCGAGGGGGGCTGTGCTGATAAACAATCAGCACAGACCCCCCCAGTCAGGAGAGCAGCCGATCGGCTCTTCTCTACTCGCGTCTGTCAGACATGAGTGAGGAAAAGCCGATCAACAGCTCTTCCTGTTTACATAGTGATCAGCCGTGATTGGACATGGCTGATCACGTGATAAAGAACCTCCGTCAGAGGCTCTTTACTGAGATCGGTGCAGTGGTGTGTCTGACTGACACACAGCACCACTGATCGCCGCAATGCACGCCCCCAGTCACTCCTTTGTTATCTTAGCTGTGTGCTTAGGGTGATTGTCCTGTTGGAAGCTGAACTGAGGTCCAGAGCACTCTGGAACAGGTTTCCATTAAGGATGTCTCTGTACATTGCTGCATTCATCTTTCCCTCGATCCTGAATAGTCTCCCAGTTCCTGCCGCTGAAAAACATCCGCACGGCATGATGCTGCTGCCACCACCATGCTTCACTGTAGGGATGGTATTGGCCAGGTGATGAGCGATTCCTGCTTTCCTCCAGACATGATGCTTGCCATTCAGGCCAAAAAGTTCAATCTTTGTTTTATCAGACCAGAGGATTTTGTTTCTCATGGTCTGAGAGTCCTTCGGGTGCCTTTTGGCAAACTCCAGGTGGGTTATCATGTGCCTTTTACTGAGGAGTGGCTTCCATCTGGCCACTCTACCATACAGACCTGATTGGTGGAGTGCTGCAGAGTTCTTGGTCACCTCCCTGACTAAGGCCTTCTCCCCCTATCATTCAGTTTGGCCAGGCGGCCAGCTCTAAGAAGAGTCCAGGTGGTTCCAAACTTCTTCAATTTACGGATGATGGCCACTTGGCTCATTGGAATCTTCAATGCTGCAGACATTTTCGGTACCCTTCCCCAGATCTGTGCCTCGATACAATCATTTTTCGGAGGTCTACAGACAATTCCTTGGACTTCATGGCTTGGTTTGTGCTCTGACATGCACTGTTGTGCTGTGGGACTTTATATAGACAGGTGTGTGCCTTTCCAAATCATGTCCAATCAACTGAATTTACCACAGGTGAACTCCAATCAAGTTGGAAACAGGATGCACCTGAGCTCAATTTTGAGTGTCATGGCAAAGGCTATAAATATGTATGTACATGGGATTTATTATTATTTTTTTAATTAATTTGCAAAGATTTCAACCAAACTTCTTTCACATTGTCATTATGGGGTATTATTTGTAGAATTTTGGGGAAAATAATGAATTGAATCTATTTTGGAATAAGGCTGTAACATAACAAATTGTGGGAAAAGTGTAGCACTGTTGAATACTTTCCGGATGCACTGTATAACAAGTCTGGATACATAAAGTGGTATTCCCCAGCTACTTGCTGTTCATTCCTATCACTATAGGAGAAATGCATTTCGAAAAACAATACATATATCTTCTTCCTCCCTTCCCACCGGACGGTGTGGATGGATAATCGCTCCACAAAGGAAGAGAGGGCCATCCTATTCATCTGATGGCCTTTAAGGAATACAAATTGGGAATCGGCTTGATGGACATATCATGCCCTGTAGATGCAGTCTGAATCCCATATTTTGTACATGACTTGGCCTATATAGATAGTACTCTTATTTCAAAACAAGATGTAGCGGCCTTTGTGTACCATAAGTATAGACCTATGGTAGTGTTTTCCTTGGACATATCGAATTATGAGCCAAAACAGACAGCGTATTATAGTGGTATTAAATCCATAAAGGAGATATTATATGTACGGTTTTTCAATATGCGTTGGATATCCCCAACTCTTGGAACCATCAATTGCCCATATGGTGATGGGAATGAACAGCAAGTAGCTTGGGAATACCACTTTATGTATACAGACTTGTTATATATGGCTTACTGTGATATGTGAAATGTGTGTCATGTGACAAAAAATATATATAGTATGAAATACTGCTTTAAAAATGTAAACATTTCTTTTAAAAAATATAATAATAAAGAATGTCTTTTTTTTTTATAACAGGATTTTCATTGTAATTTTTAACTGCATTTTCAGGATGTGAGGTATCAAGAAGTAACCTGACAAGCATGAAGATAATTAAAAAAGAATATTCACAGTGAAGTGATGCATTTCATCATAGGCATAAATAACCACACAAAAAAAAAACACTTTAGGTTTAGTACAGACAAGTGTCCACATTGCTTCGGAGCCCCATTCAGTGGCTTAACAATAGCTATAGCAAAGCAACAATCTCCACCGGTGGTATCACAATGGTTTGCTAAGGTGTGCGACATACAGCGGATGGAGCATCTCACAGCCGCCCTAGGGGAAAGGGAGGAGGAACACAACTGGAATCTGTTCCGATTCTAAGGCGAATATAAATCCTGCATTTGAATAACCTGTTTTAGGGGAAATTGAAGCATAGGGCCGTCGACCCTACCAGAGCCCTACACCCCCCCCCACTTACCTACCCTCTACCACTTCTCCTTTACTCTTCATCTTACTTTGACCCCTTGGTGTCATTCACTCTGTTTTCCTATTAAAGAAAAAATTCCTTTGGATTGCGGTAATCCTCTGGTACTGCTCCCGCGAAATCGGGACCGAGAGCCACATATTATATGAGGTACATTACTCAAGTTTAGTCTTCCAGGATACAATGACTCCGTTCCTGCCAAATAGGGAAAGTTCACTTTAACTCTCAGGTTGTCTCCCTCTCACCTTAATGCTCTTAATCATTGATCCATATAGGCCCAATAAAACTAACCCTAATTTAGGAATGGAGGTTCACTCCAATGTACAGGTTCAATTACAGATTACAATTGTTGTGGAGCCCTTAGACCAGGGATCCTCAAACTACGGCCCTCCGGCTGTTGCGGAACTACACATCCCATGAGGCATTGTAAAACTCTGACATTCACAGACATGACTAGGCATGATGGGAATTGTAGTTCCTGAACAACTGGAGGGCCATAGTTTGAAGACCCCTGCCTTAGACCCAGAGTCCTGAATTAATACAACTGTTCTGGAAACATGCCTGTTTTCTCCTTAATCTATGTAGACTTCTTTGAAGAGTTATTTGCATTGCTTATCGCTGAATTTCGCATGTTGACATGTGTGTTATTCTGTCACTCTGTACAAACCGCAATTCTTAAATAAAGATTAAAAAAAACAAAAACAAACAATAGCTATAGCAGCCTGAGCAGTTTTAAGCCTGGGATAGGAGAAGGCCCCAGTAGGGAGGCTGTTATGGGAAGTGAAACTGTAAAACCTCCAGTATATATAATAAAAGGTGGCGCTACATCTCAATAATAATCACAGTGCCTAATAAAACGAATAACAACATATGTGTGACAATAAACGTATGGGTCCCCTGATGACATCAGCTTATGACGAAACAGGTAGGGGTGTGGTCTAAGGGATGACATCAGCATGCACGATCGGGGTCTTCCATCTTTGATGCTGGCCGATGCTGTTTGATATCCGCTTGTACCCTGCATTACTTGTAAGTGAAATTACTCACTTTATTGAATTTTCCTAAGGATTTTACACCATTTTCAGGCTTCTTGGTTTTTTATATGCCATACCACCATTTCCATTTGGGAGAGAAGTTTTGAGACAATCTGGAGTTGGCTGTACAGAGCCGGGGGGACGGCTACATAGCGGAGCCCAAGGATTTTATATACATTTGTATCATGACTGCTCGTATTCAGAGGGTCATGACTTTCTGGTAAGCGGTTCTGGATCGCTTATTTATTTTGCATGAGGTGGATTTGTGCAGTGGCTTTCTGGGAGACACATTTTCAGCTTTACTAGTGCATGCACTCTGCACTACATGTTGAAGAACCATACATTTCTCTTGTGGAACTTCTTTACTGTTATACTGTAAGTACACTCATTCTCTAAGCAATTTTGTTGGACTCTCTTTTCACTTGAATTATTTCATTGATATTTAATATTGATCACACTATTGGTCACAGAAATTAGTATCTGTGATATTACAGATTTATCAAAAGAATATCATATACAATCACCGGCCACTTTATTAGGTTCACCTTGCTAGTATGGGGTTGGACCCACTTTAGCCTTCAGAACTGCCTCAATTCTTCATGGCATATATATAACAAAGTGTTGGAACATTCCTCAGAGATTTTGGTCCACAGTGACATGATAGCATCACGCAGTTCCTGCAGATGTAGGCTGCATATCCATGATGACAATCTCCCATTCCACCACATGCCAAAGGTTCTCTATTGGATTGCGATCTGGTGAGTGTGGAGGCCATTGGAGTATAGTGACCTCATTGTCTAGTGGTGAGATGATTTGAGCTTTGTGACATGGTGCATTATCCTGCTGGAAGGAGCCATCAGAAGATGGGGACACTGTAGTCATAAAGGGATGGACATGGTCAGCAACAATACTCAGGTAGGCCGTGGCATTTAAACAATGCTCAATTGGTACTAAGGGGCCCAAAGTGTGCCAAGAAAATATCCCCCCCACACCATTACACCACCAGCAGCCTGAAGGCAGGATGGATCCATGCTTTCATGTTGTTTACGCCAAATTCTGACCCCACCATCTATATGTTGCAGCTGAAATTGAGACTTTTTTGATCAGGCAATGTATTTACGATCTTATATTCAATTTTGGGAAGCCTGTGTGAATCGTAGCCTCAGTTTACTGTTCTTAGCTGACAGGAGTGTGGTCTTCTGCTGCTGTAGCCCATCTGCTTCAAGGTTTCGATGTGTTGTGCATTCAGAGATGGTATTCTACTTTGGTTGTAACCAGTGGTTATTTAAGTGACTGTTGACTGTGACTGTAACATCTCGAACCAGTCTACTCGTTTTCCTCTGACTTCAACAAAGCATTTTCATCCACACATCACTGGATATGTTCTTTTTTTCGGACCATTCTATGTAAAGAGATGGTTGTGCCCAGTAGATACCAGTAGGTCAGCAGTTATTGACATACTCAGACCAGCCCATATGGCACCAACAACCATGTCATGTTTTACGTCACTTAAATCCCCTACAACGTGTACAATATAAAAAAAAAACTTTTATTTGTTGGGCACCCTTCTCTAGTATACCACCCTGCCGCGAGCTCCGTGAGTAGGATTGCGGGTCCCCGCGATCATCTCACGGAGCTGAAGAACGGGGAGATGCTAATGTAAACAAGCATCTCCCCGTTCTGCCTAGTGACAGTGTCACTGATCATAGCTCCCTGTGATCGGGAGCTATGATCAGTGATGTGTCACACACAGCCCCTCCCCTCCACAGTTAGAATCACTCCCTAGGACACACTTAACCCCTCCCTAGCCCCCTAGTGGTTAACCCCTTCACTGCCAGTGTCCTTTTTACAATAATCAGTGCAATTTTTATAGCACTGATCGCTGTAAAAATGACAATGGTCCCAAAAATGTGTCAAAATTGTCCAATGTGTCCGCCATAATGTCGCAGTCATGATCAAAATCGTAGATCGCCGCCATTACTAGTAAAAAAAAAATAATAATAAAAATGCCATAAAACTAATCCCTATTTTGTAGACGCTATAACTTTTGCGCAAACCAATCAAAAAATGCTTATTGCGATTTTTTTTTACCAAAAATATTTTGAAGAATACGTATCGGCCTAAACCGAGGAAAAAAATTGTTTTTTTATATATTTTTTGGGGGATATTTATTATAGCAAAAAGTAAGAAATAATGTGTTTTTTTCAAAATTGTCTCGCTCTTTTTTTGTTTATAGCGCAAAAAAAAAAAAACCCACAGAGGTGATCAAATACCACCAAAAGAAAGCTCTATTTGTGGGAAAAAAAGGACGTCAATTTTGTTTGGGAGCAACGTCGCACGACCGCGCAATTGTCAAAGCGACGCAGTGCCGAATCGCAAAATGTGCTCTGGTCTTTGGCCAGCCAAATGGTCCGGGGCCTTAGTGGTTAAAGCGGTAGTAAACCCAGCCATAAAACAGTTTAATTTCCGGCACGTGCCGGAAATGCAGCACTCCCATTGGTTGTGCTCTCAACCAAACTGTCAAACCATCCAATGGCTGGTGTCATAATTGATCACATGTGCAGCATCATGGCAGTTGTAGATTAAACAGAGGCAAAGATGGCAGCTTCCTTGGCTGAAAACAATAGGAGGGTTTACTTACACTTTAATAATCACTCTGATTATTGGGATGTAGCGCTGCCTTTTATTATATACTATTGAGATGTTTGATATACCCACACATTAGGCTAACTGCTGGTATCCCCTCCCTTTTTTTGTTTTGGTGGTGAGTGTGGTTTTTCTTCTCTTTTATAAGCTTCCAGTATAAAAGGGGTGAAGTCAGATCTCAAGATCGTAGGCAGTCACACATCCCTCTCTGTGCAGTAAAAAGCATTTGCTTATCTGTCGTAAAAATACAGATTTATTACTGGTACTCTCCGAATATTTGCTACAGACTAAAATGATCCTGTATGCCTATTGCAGTAAGAAATTCAGAGTTTC
Organism: Lithobates clamitans; assembly: GCA_037952925.1. Taxonomy (NCBI): domain Eukaryota; kingdom Metazoa; phylum Chordata; class Amphibia; order Anura; family Ranidae; genus Lithobates; species Lithobates clamitans. The sequence continues at coordinate 1,551,462 of JBBGZY010001674.1, forward strand.
ATCTCCACTAAAACCATATAGGACAGTTGAGGTCACAGTTGACATTGCCGACAACTACAGGGTGTGTCAGCCAGGATGGCCCACAAATGTGTTGCTATGGGGCCCCCCCTGATTCATAGTCATGACCTTAGCCCTATCTATCATTTAGCTCTTTGTTTAGTGTATCCCACAGCACTCGGGTGAAGCTGCACTATTCTTGTTTTATGCGTTTTACTGAAACCTCTAGGAAAAGAGCCTGCTGCATACATAGATGATTATGCACTTGTCCAGGTCACTTCAAATCAAGCCACATTTGGGCACACTTGTGTAAATAAACAGCGGGCACACAGTTTGAGGCTTCAATTAGACTAATACACTGTGTCAGCACAGCCCTGCATGATCTGTATTAATATCAGAGCAGAATGCTGACAGGCGCTCTCTAGAAGGCTGTCTACACGAGACTTGAAAAGGAGTTCCAACGTATACCATTTTTAAACAATAGAGAAGTGTTCAAACTACCATGATGCAATACTATATATATCGTATGTTGGTATCCAAATAAAGCTAAGAGGATACAAGATGAACTGCACTATAAACATAATATTGTGACGATGTATACGCTTTTGTGCTGGTTTATGTCCATACAGGGAGTAGCAATCGATCGTAGCTATATAGGGTAACTTCCTTCTGAGATATTGATGTTGTCTTTTGGGTGTAGTCTCGGAAAGGAGACGCAATCTTCTTTAACTCTTTGCAGTTCAGTTTCACAATAAGGGAGGGGTGAGCTCACAGCTATCTTGAGTAAGGTTAAGGCTGATAAGCAATAGCAATATAGCAACACATTTCATATTGAAATTGGCATTTTATCATGATATCTGTAATACCTTAATCACATCCGTTACATGACCAAAGCTATTTGGACTCCAATTGACTTCAGTGTTTCCAATGAAGGGCGTTTTAATGCCACAGCAAACAATATAAAGACATTTTAGACATTTGTTCGCTTCCAAACTTTTTTGGGGGGAAGGTCCTTTTCTGTTCCAGGATGACTGTGTCCCTGTGTACATAACCAGCTCTATAAAGACGTGGTTTGACCAAATTGGTGTGAAGAAACTTGAGTGACCTGCTCTGACCTCAACCCTACTGGCCCCAACCCTACTGACTTCAAACCTAATTATCTCAATCCTATTTACATCAACCCTATTGACTGCAACCCTACTTACCTCAACCCTACTGATGAATTGATAGCCAACTGCTAACCAGGTATTTTTTTCCAACCTTAATACTTGGAATCAGTCAGGATGTCCCACCAACAATTTGCTATGGGGCCCCTGATTCAAAGTCATGACCATTGTCTCAGCTATCATTTAGCCTATTTAGACCTTAACCTTACTGGCCTCAATCCTACTGACTTCAAACCTAATTATCTCAATCCTACTTATCGTTACCCCACTATTTACCACCCTACTTTCCGCAAACCTACTTACCTCAACTCTACTGACTAAAACCCTACTTACCTTGACCCCATTGATGAATTGGTAGCTAACCCCTAACCAGGTGTTCTCTCCCAACCTCAATGCTTGGGATCAGCCCCGGTGTCCCACCAACAATTTGCTATGGGGCCCTCTGATTCATAGTCATGACCATTGCCCCAGCTATCATTTAGCTTTTTTTAGACCTCAACCTTACTGACTTTAAACCTAATTACCTCAACCTTGCTGACTACAACCCTACTTTCTGCAATCCTACTTACCTCAACTCAACTGACTACAACTCTACTGTCCTCAACCCTACTGATGAATTGATAGCCAACTGCTAACCAGGTATTCTCTTCCAACCTCAATACTTGGGATCAGCTAGGGCGTTCCACCAACAATTTGCTATGGGGCCCCCTGCTTCATATTAATGACTCTAGCCCCATCTATAATTTAGCTTTTTTTAGACCTTAACCTTACTGGCCTCAACCCTACTGGCTTCAAACCTAATTACCTCAATCCTACTTACCTTAACCCTACTGACTACAACCCTACTTACCTCATACCTACTTACCACAACCCTATTTACCTCAATCCTACTGACCTCAACCCTTTTGATGAATTGGTAGCCAACTGCTAACCAGGTATTCTCTTACAAACTCAAAACTTGACCTCACAAATGCTCTTATTGGTCACAAATTCCAGAAAAGCGTAATAGCCACAAAAAGGGGAAGGGGAGGATGACTGTATACAAATGTGCTTGGTTATGGTATGGTATGGGATGTACAGCAAACTCATGGATGTATTGGTCAGATGTCCACAAAATTTGGCCTTCTAAAGTATCAAGATGAATTACTCTCTCCATTGGAATTTTTATTGTTATCTGCAGTCCTGAATCTTTTTCTGGCTGCACATCAATATCTGGTAAATGTCACCTCTTTGGCAGAAGGAAAAATTCATATGCTATGAGGGTTATTGCAGCTGATAAATGACTGTCGGCTGTTCACAAACCAGCCACTAGCAGATTATGTGCTTTCCTTTTCAAGGCAGATTTCTGGTGGACATTATCTATAGCGTATTGAGCATAGTTTGCATATCCTGTATTTACAAAAAAAAAGACCTGGTTTGGTTATATGTAGATCCTTACAATCTACATGCACACATTTAAAAAGGAAAAAAAAGTGATTATTCGTCTATGAATCCAGAGCTACCTAGCTCATTGTGACAGTGGTTCATTTTTAATGGGGTGTCTAATCATTTTTACTCCAGTTAAATTTAAACTTTCCAGGAAGCACTGTCAGGGGGAAGAGGTGTGCTGGCTAATTAAGCCACAGACATCAGGATGCTTCCTATATTCTTCTGCCTAGCTGCCCACACCTTAAATCACTGCTAACCAAATATACTGCTTTTTTAATTTATTTCTTAATGTGAACTACCGGTACTTACTGTATATACCATGAACATGGACTCAGATAATACTAACTGCACAGCAAGACAAGTAATACATCAAACGTCAAACTCTTGTCTATACACATCTTGCACATACAGTCTATAAGCTATGTTGGTGGCTTAGTCTTAGCTCCTATTGACAAAGCTGATGCTGTGCAATTGTTTAGGTCCTGCCAGACTTAACAGAAGATCTCTATTTTGTCCAGGCGCAGTCATTTCAGTTGCTACAGCATAGAAATAAAAATCCTTTTCACCCCTTGACCTAGTGCTAGACATGTGCAATTTGTTTCGTTCCAAATTCGTTGTTCAACTAAATTCGGCATATTCGTTAATTCGGAAATTATCGAATTAATGAAAACCCGTTTAACACATTTTTCAAAAATTCAAAAAATCGAAAATGAGAAATTTCGGAAATTCGCAGATTGAGAAATTCAGGAAATTTGAGAATTCGTACATTCGAAAATCAAAAAAAAAAATGAAGATCTGAAGATTCAAAAGAATGAAAATCCGAAAAAAAGAACGAAAATTCGAAAACTCTAAAATCTGAAATAACTAATAACTATTACTAACTATTAAATTATAGGTATTGGAATTTCCTTTCAAATTTGTCTGTTAGTGAATGAATACAAATTTATCTGAAGTTACGAATTATCTGAAATATAGAATGCCGCATCTAAACAAATGGAAAGTAACAAATTAATATTAATTTTTAAAAATGTATTATTATTATTTATTAATTCATTAAGTTCTATTCGTTTAGATGCGGCATTTGTTATTTCGGATAATTTGGAAACTTCGGATAAATTTGTATTCGTTACGTTCACCAACAGCCAAATTTGAAAGGGAATTCCAATACCTTTAATTTAATAGTTAGTTATTATTAGTCAGTTATTATTTCAGATTTTCAAATGTTCGGATTTTCATTCTTTTGAATCTTCGGATTTTCTTTCTTATTTTCAGATTTTCGGATTCTGAATTTATTCAAAATAACGAATTTCCGATAATAACGAATGACCCAAAATATTTTTTTTTAAATTACTATTACTATTGGCGATTCTTGTTCACATAAAAGTAGTCCCGTGGGTGGATTCACTGCGGATCACCTTTAGAAGCTGATTGGTGAAGCCCCAGAGCGATCTGACGCTGGCAGTACCTGGATATGGAGAAGAGTGAGGCCAAGATGGCCACCACTTGTCTCTTTGCCCTTGGAGGATTAGAGCAACGTCATGATGTCACTTCTGGTTCCCGGGCCATAGTACAGTAAATCATTTTTTTTTTGTTTTTGCTTTTTTATCTTTTGCTTTTACTGGTAAATGAGAGATTTGGGTTTTTTTTGACCCCAGATCTCTCCGTAAAGAGGACCGGTCATGCTTATTTTTATTACAAGGGATGTTTACATTCCTTGTAATAGGAATAAACGTGATCAAAAAAATAAAATAAAGGGACAGTGTAAAAATAAAAAATAAAAAGTAAAATAAACAAGAAAAAAATTAAATTAAAGCGCCCAATCCCTCCATGCGCATGCACGGAAGTAAATGCATACGTAATATGCAGAAAGATGGAGAGGGCAACACTGTAATCTGTATGTGTATTTATTGTCTGCATAAGAGCGAAATTAAAACAAAAACGGATGCGTTTCAGCGAGAGCCATAGTCGTAAAACGCATACGTAAGTAAACGGTGTTCAAACCACACGTGAGGTATCGCCGCAAACGTTATAGTGAGAGCATGGTCTTAGAGGGGGCATGGTGACCACGCTCATGTATGGCTGCTAGTCACTGAAGGTCCGCTTCACGCCGGGGATAACTACCAACACTGGGCTTCTCCAGCACCGAATCTCCCCACCACCTGCTTCCGGAGACTCGCCTCACCCCAGGGCATGACCCGCCGCAGGAAAGACCCTCTGCAACCCGGCAAACTGGCTGTTTTTTTCTTCACAGAGCCACGGGCGCCAACAAAATGGCAGCGGCGCGAACACACAGAGAGGAAGACAGCACACAAGCAGCTGCACAGGGGAAACCCAGCCCTCCTCCACTCCACACAATAGATGTGGCTCCTCAAGCTCCTCCACTCCATCTACAAAGAGCCCTGCCAAGTCCAAAGCCTGCAGAGAGCCTCCCAGCACTGAAAGTCCAGCTGACAACATGGAGGTAAGCCCTGCCCATGCCTCAGGCCCTGCAGCTCACACAGACCCTTTTGCAGCATTCCCTACAAAAGGCCAAACAGTATCTGACACAGTTTTAAAGTATATGCTCCTATCCCTACGCTTATCCCTCCACTCTGACATTCTCTCCTGCGTTAACCAATTCAAAGCTGAAATCCAGGATCTAGGGGAAATAGTGGAAAGGGTAGAAACATCTATGTCCCAGGTATCAGTCTCCTTTAACACTATGGCTGATGCCCACGGGGTCCACTCTGAGGATATCACGTGGCTGAAAAACAAAGTGGTTGACCTAGAGGATTGGTCCAGAAGCAACAACATAAAATTAAGAGGGGCCCTACAGGACCAGCTGATGCAATATGCCCACACTCTGTTTTCCACCCTTGTCCCCTCTCTGACTCCCACGGACCTACTCATCGACAGAAGACAGACTGCCAAAACCTTCCTTTCCCCTCTAAGAGGTTCCGAGGGATATCCTGTTAAGGATCCACTTCTTCCACACGAAAGAAAAGATCCAGTCCACTACTTGACAATTACAAGGCCTCCCTGAACCCTATTTCTCTGTTCAGTTGCTTCCAGACCTCTCGCAACACACCCTTCAACACTGTAAGAATTTAGCGACGGAGACAAAAGCCCTGCGAAACCACAAGATCATACACAGGTGGAAATATCCAGGAACTCTACTAGTCACACACAATGGTCCATCACCCGCCTCAACAACCTGGAGGAAGGCATGCTGGCCCTGAGACAATGGGGCATTGTACGAGAACCACCGCAAACAGAACGTCGCATCGAAAACCTACAACCGGACTGGCAAGTAGTCTCCCGAAAGCGTTCTGCAAATTCTAAAACAGCTGGAGGAACCTGATCTATCTCACCAGCCAACTACCTTATCCCTGGACCGAACCAGCCATTCTCTTCTTCTTCCTTGTCCCCCCACTAAGTTCAATCACAGACTGTACATTTCTGCGCACAGCCCTCGATATGGATCACCTTCTTAGAATCCTCTTATTGTTTCTCTCTTCCCAAGTTATGTTTACTGCAGCATCCTATTGGCTCCCCAAGGCAAGCCTGGCCTCACCACCTCACACAGAAACCTCTCGTCTACTATACCATACACCCTCATCGTGTCTGGGGGCCAAGACCCTTCAAAGTCCAGACCATCGCCAACTACTCACCATACCTCTCCATTGCAACTAAAGTGCCTATCTCTTAACGTCAAAGGCCTCAACCACCCAGCCAAGAGGTTTTATCTTTGGAAAGAAGCACTTACAAAGAAAGTGGATATTGTTTGTGCACAAGAAACGCACTTTCACAAAGACGCAACTCCTAAATGCACTCACAAGGATTACCCACACATCTTCTTGGCCAATGCATCCGAGAAAAAATGTGGAGTCCTCCTGGCCATAAGTAAGACTGTATCTTTCCAACTCAAGCAATCCCTACTAGACGATGAGGGTAGATATATCATCATTACAGGAGACCTAAACTCCATGCCGCTCACCATTGTCACCATTTATGCCCCCAACACACACCAATTGTTATTTCTTTGCAGGATTTTCAAGCTCATATGCGGAGACTTTAACATAACCATGGACCCTATCCTAGATTCCAGTTTGAAATCAAAAGGAGGACACCAATCCCCACTGGACCTTTTCCACACAGAAGGGGTATATGATGTCTGGCGATGCCAACATGCCTGCGAAAGGGACCATACGTTCTTGTATGGTCCCCCAGACATCACTCTTATTCTCGTATTGATTTTTTCTTAACTGACCAATGGCTTCTCCAAAGGGTTTCCTCCTCCTCTATCCACGATGGTCTGACCATGCAGCAATCTCCATCGTAATTGAGGTGCAGGTCCCCCTTTCTAGAATACCTCTATGGCGATGCGATGTTAAAATGCTACAGGATAAAATGGTATCTAAGATTGTGTCTCAGCATCTCCGGGACGTTTTCTCACACAACACCCATCCTATTTCAGATCCATTCACCTTATGAAATGCCCACAAGGCTTTCATACGGGGAATTTGCATACAACAGGAAGCCAGCACTAAAAAACAATACACCTCCAAACTAAACACCCTACTTGCAGAAATAAACTCCCTTGAATCACGAAACAAACAGCTCCCTTCCCCCTCCATCTTCATGTCCCTAATCCTCCTCCGAGGAAAATTGAGAGACTTACTCTCGGAGCAATACAGAGCGGAGACAGACTCTCCGCTCTCTCAAACTCACCTATTATGCCAATGCCAACAAGGCCGGGAAATGCTTAGCCAACAGACTAAAAATCGCCCAAGCCAAAACCAGAATTTCCCACCTTATACACCCTACCTCCAAATGTAGGATTACTAACCCCCAGGCAATTGCGGAGAAGTTTGCCAACTACTACAGTGCACTTTATAAGCTCAGAGAGGACCCAACTACCCCCAGCCCTCCTCATCCAACATAAAAAAACTTTCTGTCCAAGATACAACTCCCTCCTCTAACACAGGAGCAACTCTTTATGCTTAACACTCCCTTCTCAGACACAGAAATTTCTAAATCTATCCAATCCCTCCCCATTGGCAAGTCTCCCGCCCTGATGGTCTGCTGAATGAATACTACAAATTGTTTTTCCAGATTCTTATCCCACACCTTAACTCTGTATTTACCAAGGCCACACATTCATCCTTTTTTACCCCGGAGATGCTGAAAGCACAGGTGGTTACCTTGCCTAAACCAGATAAGGACCCAACCAAACCTGCCAACTTTCCTCCGATCTCATATTTGAATACTGACAAAAAATCTATGCCAAAGTATTAGCAAAGCGCTTGATGGAAGTCTTACCCACTCTAATTCAAAAGGACCAGATGGGGTTCATTTTGGGATGACAGACATCAGATGCGACAAGAAATTATTAACATTATTAACTATGCAAACAAGACTCGAACGCCCTCTCTGCTCCTTTCAGTGGATGCAGAGAAGGCATTCGACAGGGTCCAATGGCTCTACATGACTAAGGTCTTAGAAAAATTTGGCTTTCACGATACCAAACTTACTGCTATCATGGCCCTGTACTCTACCCCCGTCTGCACAGGTGAACTCCTCCGGCCTACTGTCCAAACCCTTTTCAATCACAAAAAGAACTTAACCGCATAGCCAAATGTGAACTCTCCTGGTGTAGCAGGCTGGCAGCAGCCAAGATGAACCTTCTACTTAAATTATCTATATGTTCAGATAACTTCCTGTCCTGGCCCCTACCCGAAACTTAACATCCCTGTCTAGATCCCTCAGGTCCTACATTTGGACTGGTCATTAAACCAGATGCTTTCACCTGAGCCCAATTAAACACAAAACTTCGGGCGGTGCAGGTTTGCCGGATGTTAGGGACTACTACTGGGCTGTGCATCTAGACCAACTTAAGAACTGGTTCTCTTCCACATCACACTCACTATGGGTGGATATAGAAGGTAACCTTTCTCCCACCTTAAACCTATTCCTAGACACCTTGGAACCATAAGACCCCTTTCTGAGCCCATGCAAGTATCACTGATGGCCTGGAGTCACCTCCTCCATGCTCCATCGAGTCCTAGAGCCCCAGTCCATATTATCTACCCCATTTAGATTGTTCAAACCCTTATCCCATCTATTACGGTCAAACCCCTTCTGGCGTTTGACATTCACAAAATCAATACACTCTTCAAGAACAATGTCCCTCTCTCTCTTTAGAAGAACTAATAATGCACCGTATCCCTAGAGGCCTCCACTACACATGCATACGAATCATACACTACTTGGCTAAACACCAAATCCCCTCGTTGTCCCTACCACTGGCAACATGGGATTTCCTCAACCAATCTGCACAAAAAAAGGAGATTTCCCTTTTTTATAACACTCTACAAGATAAACGCACATTATGTAAATCTACTCCTATGTTAAAATCGGAAAAGGATCTTGGGACAACCTTCACCCCCAAACAATGGCATGCCGCACTTAGCTCTATATCCAAAGCCTCCCACTGCTCTAGCCACCAAGAAGTAACAATCAAGATTACTAATAGATGGTACTATACACCTTAATGACTAGCAAAATTTTCCCCTAATACCTCTCCCCTGTGCTGGCGTGAATGTGGAAAAGTGGGCAACCTCTTGTATGTCATGTGGAACTGTCCCAATCTCACCATCCTTTGGTCCCAAACGTTCTGCCTTATTGCTTCTTGCACAGGCATATTACGTAAACCACAGCCAGAATTAGCTTTACTTAACATTGGAATAGACCAGTACCTGACCCTACACAGACCAGTGGTAATCAATATTCTGGTAGCAGCCTGGCTCACTATTCTGAGGAAATGGAAAACAAACCTTTCCCCGAACATATCGGACGTAGTGACTATAGTAAACTCTAACTACACATTATTTTCAGCATATATAATCCTATTTAAAGTGTATATCAAGCCAAAAACCTATTTTTTTTTAACAGTGTGACAAAGAATTAGAAACTCCTGTTTCTGATTTACTGTATTACTATTATCCAGAGCAGTGGCGGCTGGTGTTTTTCTTTAGGGGGGGAGCGGCAAACCCCCCCTCCCAGTCAGTAGCAACCCCCCTCCCAGGAGGACGGTCAGGACATCAAAGTCCAGCACTTACCTCATTCAGGAAGCGGACGGGGGGGCAGCGTGTCCGGTGAGCGCTTGATTGGCCAGCAAACTCACTTGACCTAAATCCCATAGAGAATCTGTGGGGTATTGTCAAGAGAAAGACGAGAGACACCAGACCCAACAATGCAGACAAGCTAAAGGCCGCTATCAAAGCCACCCGGGCTTCAATACCACCTCAGCAGTGCCACAGGCTGGTCATCTCAATGCCACTCCACATTATGCAGTAATTCACACAAAAGAAGCCCCGACCAAGTATTGAGTGTATACTATACTGTACATGGACATACTTTTCACTAAGCCAACACTTCTGTATTACAAATCCTTATTGTTCTTATGTAATATTCTAATTTTCTAAGACATTGAAGTTTCTGTTTTCACTAGCTGTAAGCCATAATCATCAAAATTAAAAGAAAGAAATGCTTGAAATATATCACTCAGTGTGTAATGAATCTATATAATATATATGAGTTTCACGTTTTGAATTACTGAAATAAATTAACTTTTTGACAATATTCTAATTTTATGAGATACACCTGTAAGTATGAGAGTTACTGGGGTTTGTATATGAAGAGGTTGGTAATTAGGTCTGTAAGTCTCATAAGAGTATCAGATGGTCATCCCAATCCACCCCCCATCCTGCTATATACCCCAATCACCTAACGGGCTAATGGCACGGAGGTATCAGGACGCCATTACAAACATCAAAAGTTTCCAACAGAGTAGCCAGTAGTACGGATCTGGCTACTTTTTACAGAAAATGATGGGGGTAGAAAAAGGGAAAGGGAAAAAACACAGAAAAAAAGGAGGGGGGGGGGGGGGGAGACCACCAACTACCCCCTCTGTCTCCTTCTGATAAGATATATCTAAGGATATCACTATGATGACTGTGTTATTTTTTTTACCAGAAATAAAAATGCAGCAGAATACATTTTGACCTAAATTTATAAAGAAAGATTATTAATTTGAAAAGTTTTATAACAGAAATTAACCACTTCAGCCCCAGAAGATTTGGCTGTTCAAAGACCAGGCCATTTTTTCCGTTTCGGCACTGCGTCAATTTAACTGACAATTGCGCGGTCGTGCAACGCTGTACCCAAACAAAATTAACGTCTTTTTTTTCCCCACAAATTGAGCTTTCTTTTGGTGGTATTTGATCACCTCTGTGTTTTTTTATTTTATTTTTTGCGCTATAAACAAAAGAAAAGCGACAATTTTGGAAAAAAAAAAACAATATTTCACTTTTACTTTTTGCTATAATAAATATCCCCCATTTTTTTAAAAAACAAAAAACAAATTTGTTCCTAAGTTTAGGCCGATATGTATTATTCTATATATTTTTTTGGTAAAAAAAAATCACAATAAGCGTATATTGATTGGTTTGCGCAAAAGTTATAGCGTCCACAAAATAGGGTATAGATTTAAGGCATTTTTATTATTATTTTTTTTACTAGTAATGGCGGGGATCTGCGATTTTTAATCGGGACTGCGACATTACAGCGGACAAATTGGACACTTTTGACACATTTTTGGGACCATTCACATTTATACAGCGATCAGTGCTATAAAATGCACTGATTACTGTATAAAAGTCACTGGCAGGGAAGGGTTTAACACTAGGGGGCGATCAAGGGGTTAACTATGTTCCCTAGGTGTGTTCTAACTGGGGGGGGGTGGGGCTGACTAGGGGAGGAGAGAGACTGGTGTTCATACTTTGTATGAACACACAGCCTGTCACCTCTACCCGGAGAGAACCAGGAACTGTTTGTTTACACAGATCCCGGTTCTCGCACTGTCAAAAGCGATTCCGGGTCCCCGGCGGTCATCGCGCCAGCCAGGCACTCGCATTGGCTCAGAGCACATGCTGCGGGCGTGCCCCTAGTGGCCAAAAGGCAAAGCGTCGTAAGGTAACATCGTTTCGCCCAGTCATGCCATTCTGCCACAGTAAAACTACGGCGGCTGGTCGGCAAGCAGTTAAGAAAAATTTTTTTTTTCAAAATTGTTCATCTTTTTTTTCTTTATATAGGAAACAAAATACTACCAAAAGAAAGCTCTGTCTCCAAAAAATGCTATACATTACATATGGGTACATTGCTGCATGATTGAGCAATTGTCGTTCAAAGTGTGTCGTCGCTGAAATCTGGAAAATGGCCTGGGAAAGGAAGGGGGTGAAACAGTCTGGGCTTGAAGTTAATTGTCTCCTGTCTAAATTGGCCCTAGTTTGTGTATGTATGCATGTAAAATAGGGACTTTAGATTGTAAGCTCCTTGGGGGAAGGGACTGATGTAATTGTACAATGTATAAATTGTCAGTGCTATATAAAAATACATGTCATAAATAAAATAAAAAAATTAAACTAAAATATTCTGCAAGGGTCCGTCGTCACAAGCAGCAGTCTTTGCCACCCCTCTGAAAGTGATCTGCAGCGGACGGCTTTTCAGAGAGGGCACAGGCCACTTGGGGGTGATATGTGCCTCCTTGGGGTCTACTTTAACCCTAAAAAGGATAAGCCACCATATTATTGAACACAATTGCATGGCAGTTGAGTCATGGCCCTTTATTGGTTCGTGTTCAGTGGTGGTGGTGCCCGCGTGATGGTGACAGGGGGTTTAATCTGTGCCATGGTCATTAAGCAAAGCATCGGGGCAGTGACGTGTGTCCAGTCCTGAGTGGCTTCATATCTTTGTTTAGGTGGCCAGTTGGAGACACGGCCTACCCCCCCCCCCCCCCCGACAACACATCAGAACGAGCCCTAACAAAGTAATTATAATTTGTGAAATTTCAAACTGTTATAAGGAATTCGGCAAAGACAGATTCTTACAGACGCTCTTCTGAGGACTGGTGTGGAAAGATGGTCACAGATGGTCAACTTTTCTTTTTTTTTTATAGATCTGAGTTAAACTGGCAAAACGTACCGACAACTGGGTACTCCGAGGCTTCATCTTTTTGGATATAATTCAAATGGTGACTTGTACCTGTTTATAAATCTGGCAGATCTTTCAGATAATATCTGCATATCCCAGCTTTAGGGATCAGAAGAATACTTCCATAGTTTAATTTGCAAACACCATACCTCTGCTGGCCCACTAGATGGCATGACAAAACTCACTAAAAACCCTAACCAGAATTTTACAGACATGGTAATATATTCTCACATGAATTATACCAATACAATTATCCTTATTTTAAAAAACAACTAGCAGTGTGGACAATATACAACATTTTTAAAAAGTTACTGCCAATAAATGTCAAGTCAAGCCCTACTGTCATTCCACTACACGTAAGAACATACAGTAGAACGAAATGTCGTATCTCACAGGGCCACGGTGCTACATACAAATTAAACATAATTATAACTAGATGTACAAAGAATAAAAACACAATGAGGAATACACATCTGGGAACTACGGAACTGTACATATACTAGATTTTTCCAAAAGTCTTTGTAGCAGCAAATGTTTATAAAAGTGTCTAGTGCATATTCAAGAGTAAAAAGGAGGGGACGTGAGACGTTCCTGATCACAATATATAGAAATAGAAGAGGTTTCAAAAAGGATTGGAGTTGAAGGCTCTCACAGCCTGGGGGAAAAAACTGTTGAACAGTTAGACAGTCCTGGTTTTGATACTCCAGTACATTCTACCTGATGGCAATAGCTGAAAAAGACTGTGAGAGGGATGAGTAGGATCCCTCACGATACTGGTAGCTTTTCTGGAGCATCATGTATGGAAAATGTCCAGGATGGAGGGGAGAGAGACACCAATAATCTAAAAGAAAGGTCCAGAAAGACGTGGATGAGCGAGTTTGGGGTGGAGGAACTTGGCAGTCCTGACCTCAACCGATAGAACACCTTTGGGATGAATAAGTGCGGAGACTGCAAGCCAGGCCTTCTTGTTCAACATCAGTGCCTGACCTCACAAATGCTCTTCTGGAAGAATGTTCAATTATTGCCATAGACACACTCCTAAACCTTGTGGACAGTCTTCTCAGAAGAGTTGGAGCTGGTGCCTCTCCAGGCTTTCCTGTGCATTCGGGAAGCTGGAGATCTGATCCAACGGTGGTGCCCGATTAACACAGAGCTGGCCGAGGAAGCTGGCCGAGGACCACATGGTCCCGGGCCATCTCCATGACCCTGGGAGGCTAGAAGCGACGTCATGACGTCACTTCCGGCTCTGGCAGTAGCAGATGTACACACTGCCATTTTCTTCTCCTAGAAAGCAGAGATCAGTGTTTTGTTTTTATCTCATGCTTTCCAGGCTAGAGGAGATATCTGGGGTCCAATAGACCTCCATAAGAGGATCTGTAATGCCTTATTTCTATCACAAGTGATGTTTACATTTCTTGTTATAGGAATAACTTTGTTTTAAGGCAAGTCTCTCATCATGTGCTAGTATTCAATACTAGCACATTATGACATTGCCTTGCAGGGGATTTATTTTATTTTTTTATCTTCAACTGAGATTTACTACCGCTTTATTGAAAAAAAAAAAAAAAAAAAGACTTCTTTAACCACTTCCCGACCGGCTCATGTACATTTATGGCAGCAGGTTGGCTCCCCTGCGTGAATCTCCGTACCTGTACGTCAGCTCCTTTAAGAGCTATAGCAGGCATGTGTGCGCCCGCTGCACGGCAGAAGACCCGATGCGCGATGTCTGATGGCCACCCGCGATTGCGGACACGAGAGCCAGAACGAGGATTTGTGTGTAAACACACAAATCACCATTCTGACAGGAGAGGAGAGACAGATCATCTGTTCCTAGTAATTAGGAACAACAATCTGTCTCCTCCTCCAGTCAGTATACTGCCCCCACAGTTAGAAATACCTCCCCAGGGAACACATGTAACCCCTTGATCGCCCCCTAATGTTAACCCGTCCAGTGTCATTTATACAGTAATCAGTGCATTTCTATAGCGCTGATCGCTGTATAAATGTCAATGGTCCCAAAAAAGTGTCAAAAGTGTCTGGATCTGTCCGCTGAAATGTTGCAGTCCCAATAAAAATCGCAGATCGCTAGTAAAAAAATAATAATAATAAAAATGCCATAAATCTCTCTCCTATTTTGTAGACGCTATAACTTTTGCACAAACCAATCAATATACACTTATATAATTTTTCTACCAAAAATATGTAGAAGAATACATATTGGCCTAAACTGATGAATAAATATGTTAGTTTTTTTTTTTAATTTGGGATATTTATTATAGCAAAAAGTAAAAATATATATTTTTTTCAAAATTGTCGCTCTTTTTTTGTTTATAGCGCAAAAATTAAAAACCACAGAGGTGATCAAATACCACCAAAAGAAAGCTCTCTTTGTGGAAAAAAAAAGGATGTCAATTTTGTTTGGGTACAACATCGCACGGCCGCGCAATTGTCAGTTAAAGCGACGGAGTGCCGAATTGCAAAAAAACTGAGTTACTTACCGGTAACATCCTTTTCCAGGAATCTTTCAGGACAGCACCATAGAGAGACACCGGCTCCTCCCCTCTTAGGAAACACCGCCTTCCAATTCAACATTTAAACCTCATCCTCCCAACGGCCCCTCAGTTCTTTACGAGTTCCTCCGGCCAGCTGGGGAGACACAAGAATACGTCATACAAATCTTTATCTTACCTGACGTTCTCATGCGATGAGTTCTCATAGATGATCAATAACCTGGGTGGGTACTAGTGCTGTCCTGAAAGATTCCTGGAAAAGGATGTTACCGGTAAGTAACTCCGTTTTTCCCCATTCATCTTTCAGGACAGCACCATAGAGAGGATAAGCGAGCACCTTACCTTAGGGAGGGACTACTGCCTGCAGCACCTTACGCCCAAAGGCTTGGTCTTTGGCTGACAGCAGGTCCAATCTGTAATGCTTCACAAACGTGGAAAAACTGGACCACGTTGCTGCTCTACAGATCTGCTCCGGAGAAGCACCAGCCCACTCTGCTTGAGAAGTTGCCACTGCCCTGGTGGAATGTGCTTTAATACCCTCCGGGGGCTCCAAACCCCCGACTACATAGGCCTGGCTAATGGCCAACCTTAACCATCTGGCTATTGATCGTTTAGAGGCTTTGAACCCTTTCCTAGCCCCTGAAAATAATACAAAAAAAGAATCGGATTTCCTAAACTGTTTCGTACAATCTAAGTACTGAAGGACGCACCTTCTAACGTCCAGTTTGTGAAAAATATGCTCCTGTTCCCTCACAGGATTCGAACAGAAGGTAGGTAAAATAATTTCTTGGCCTCTATGAAAACTAGAGGCCACTTTTGGCAAAAAGGCCGGATCCGTTTTAAAAATCAAACGGTCCGGAAAAACCTGAAAAAAAGGCGCCCTAATAGAAAGGGCTTCGAGTTCACTTACTCTCCTTGCTGTGGTGATCGCCACCAAAAACACCGTTTTGAGCGTGATCAACTTCAAGGTACAGGATTCCAATGGCTCAAAAGGATCCCCTGTAAGAGACTGTAGAACTAAGGAAAGATCCCACACTGGGAATGGGGAACTTTTAACAGGCCTCTGTCTGCCTAAAGCTCTAAAAAACCTAGCTACCCAAGGATCTATAGCTAATGGCTTTTCCAGGAAAACGCTTAGTGCCGATACCTGTCCTTTCAAGGTGCTAAGGGCTAATCCTTTGTCCGCTCCTGCCTGTAGAAACTCTAATACTGCTACAGAACTTCGTACATCGAAGGAGCTTTCTGTGCACCAACTGTTAAAGCGTTTCCACACCTTTAGGTAAATGGCTTGCGTCTCTCTTTTCCTGCAATTTAGGAGAGTTGTTACTAGCCGATCCGAGAAACCTTTGCCCTTCAGCAATTCTTCCTCAGTAGCCACGCTGCGAGGTTCCATCGCTCCACCTGAGGGCAACAGATTGGGCCTTGAGAGAGGAGATCCTCCTGAATAGGTAGAATCCAGGGAGGTTCCACTGTCAGACTCTTCAAGAGAGAGAACCACGGCCTCCTTGGCCAGTGTGGTGCTATCAGAATGAGGGTTGTATCTTCTGACCGAAATTTTCTTAGAACTGCTGGAATCATTACGGGAGGGGGGAAGGCATAACACCTTGAGAAACGCCAGCTCTGAGCTAGTGCATCCACCCCGGCTGCTCCGTCCCATCTGCTTAGGGAAAAGAACAGACGAGCTTTTGTATTTGCCTTTGAGGCGAAGAGATCCACAGAGGGAACCCCCCACTTCTGAGTAATCATGTCGAAGATGTCCTGGTTCAAGACCCAGTCGCCTTCCTTCAGCATTTTTCTGCTCAGAAAGTCTGCCACTTGGTTCTGCTCCCCCTTCAGATGTATTGCAGAAAGAGAGAGAATGCTCCCTTCGGCCCACCTGAGGATGGGTTCTGCCAGACCCCACAAGGATTTGCTCCTGGTTCCCCCTTGCCTGTTGATGTAGGCCACTGCTGATGAGTTGTCCGAACGGACCCTCACATGCTGCCCCAGGAGTTCTTTCTGAAAGGCTCTGAGAGCCAACTCTATTGCTCTCAGTTCCCTCCAGTTCGAGGACTTCTTTGCGTCTTCTTTTCCCCAGGTGCCTTGTATCACCTTGGAATCTAGGTGTGCTCCCCACCCTGTGCCGCTCGCATCGGTCGTAACCGTTCTGGACACTGGAAGAACCCACTCCAGACCCTGTGAGAGATTGGACCCTTTCCTCCACCACCAGAGGGACCTTTTGACCTGACTTGGCACAGATATAAGGGAGTCCAGAGATGCTGGACTGTGGTCCCAGACACTTAGAATAAACAGCTGTAGGGGGCGAAAGTGCAGCCCTGCCCACTGAACTGCCGGAAGTGTGGAAGTCAGTAAGCCCAGCGCTGACATTGCTTTCCTTACTGAGATCTGACTGCTGCCCTGGAGCAGTAATATTGCTCCGTCCACCTTCTGGATTTTTTCTGCTGGAAGGAAAACTCTTTGTTTTGTCGAATCCAGTACATAGCCCAGGAAGGTAACCTTTTGGGCCGGAACCAAACTGGATTTTTCCAGGTTCAAGAGCCATCCCAGGTTTTCTAAGCTGTATCTTGCTACCTGAAGATCCTGGTACAACTGCTCCGGGGAAGGAGCAAACAGGAGCAGGTCGTCCAGGTACGCGACTACAGAGATGCCTCTGAGCCGCAAGAAGGCCAGGACCTCCACCATCACTTTGGTGAAGATGCGGGGGGAAGAGGATAGTCCAAAGGGGAGTGCTTTGAACTGTAGATGAAACGTTCCTTCCCCAGTTTTCACCGCCAGTCTGAGAAACCTCTGGTAACTTTCTGCGACTGGAATGTGCAGATAAGCGTCCTTTAAGTCTATTGACGCCATGAAGCAATTTGGGGGAAGAAGTGCTTTCACCGAATAGATAGAATCCATCCGGAATTTTCTGTAGGTGATTGAGACATTCAGAGGCTTCAGATTCATGATAAGTCTGAATTTTCCCGACGGCTTGCGGACCACAAAAATGTGGGAGTAAAAGCCTCTGCCTGTCTCCTCTACAGGCACCCTCACTATCACCTCCTGTTCCTCTAACTCCTGTAAGGATGATAGAAGAGCTGACGCTTTCTCTGCACATTTTGGCAGCTCGGTGACCAGAAGTCTGTGCTGAGGGGGTTCTGAGAACTCTAGCTGGTAACCTCTTCTTATGATCCCTAACACAAACTGGTTGGAGGTGATCATCTCCCATTGTGGGAGGAAGGCCCCCAATCTTCCTCCCACCGTGGTTACCCCGTCATTGGGTCTTCTTGGGCTGTTCAGGAGGGCGAAAAATCGCCCCTCCCCGCCCCTTACCCTTCTGCCCCCAAGCTTTTTTCTGCCGCTCTCCTTTTGGGGCTTCAAATTTTCTTTGAGGGCGAAACTTTCTTTTAGCCTGCTCCCCAAATTTCTTTTTAATGGGAAAGGCCTTTTTCTTATCGGCCGTCCGGTCTAAAACAGTTTCTAAACCTGGGCCAAACAAGAGATCCCCTGTGAGGGGAATTCCACAGAGTTTAATTTTAGACGCGCTGTCTCCTTGCCACGTCTTAAGCCATAGAGCCCTTCGAGCCGAATTAGTGAGGGCTAAAGACCTTGCGGACATGCGCACTGATTCGGCGGAAGCGTCCGCAATATACGCTACCCCCTTAAGTAGCATGGGGAAGGAAGCCAAAATAGTCTCCTTTGGCGTTCCTGCCTCAATATGCGCCTTTATCTGTGTAAGCCAATATTCCATATTGCGGGCCACTACTGTGACCGCCATGGCAGGTTTAAGGTTTCCCTGTGATGAATCCCAGGACTTTTTTAAGAGAGAGTCCATCCTTCTGTCCATGGGGTCTGTAAGAACCCCCATGTCCTCGAAGGCCAGATCTGTTTGCCTGGAAACCTGAGAAAAAGCAGCATCCAGCCTAGGGGTTTTATTCCAGACTAGAGACTCCCCTTCTGAAAAAGGAAACCTTCTCTTCAAAGCCCTTGAAAAGAAAGGTTTTCTCTCAGGATCTTTCTATTCATTCTTTATGGCCTCAACCAACACATCATGGACTGGGAAATCCTTCCTTTTTTGTTCCCCAAGACCTTTGTACATTTGGTCATGGAGCGATAACACCTTCTTTTCTTCCTGAATACCCAAAGTGGTGTGAATAGCTCCCAAGAGCTCCTCCACTTCGTCCAGGGAAAGCTTATAGCGAGAGGTTTTTGTGGATTCCCCATCCACCTCCTCCACATCCGATTCCCTTTGAGAATCTGAAGCGGTGCTATCTGGCTCCTCCTCAATATCCACTCTGGAGCCCCCTGGTCTCTCTCCACTAACAGAGGGAGTATCCACTGGGCTAGGTGTAACACTCTGCTGCACTGGTAAAGGACTGCTTTGGGCTTGCGGCAACTGGAAGCTAGAAAAGAGTGCTTTAAAGGACTGAAAGGTGCTAGAAAGCTCCTTGACGGATGCAGCCAGATCTGTACCCTGTTCTGCTGCCTGTTCCCTGACCAATCCATCAATGCACTCCTTGCAGATTGCCTTAGTCCAGGATTCCCCCATACTAACTCTACATGAGGGGCATTTTTTCTTTGAACCATGAGGCGACTTGCTTTTCTCTGTGGCTTTCTGAAAAAGAAAGAGAGAGAGAGTCGCCGTAAATGCCCAATCCCACCAGTGCTTCTACAGAGGACCACCAGGAGTGCTCCCCCCAGGACCAACCACCACCAGGGTCCCAGACACACTCCCCTTCCCCCCGACCACCAGTGAGGGGAGAACACCCGTGAAGCTATCGGGATTTAGGTAAGGGAACACCACCCCAGGGTTCCACTTACCTTAGCATGGCTGGTGCTACTGTCTCCTGGAGCAGTTCTAGAGACCTCTGTCTCCGACATGTCCGCTGAGGATGGTGGTCGATCGTTTCCCCCGATAGCTGACTCTACAGCAAAGCAAGAGGGTCGCACCAGCCGAACGCTCGGTCCGTTTTCTTTCTCCGCGTCCGGAACCGGAAGACGCGGAATCGTCGGAAGTGCCCGCCCTCGCCGGAACTGACGTCACCCGTCATCCGACCCGGCCATAGAGCTTCAGACGCTGGCTGCTTGAGCAGGAGAGACTCAGGCACTTCCCACAGCGCCCCCCTGGGCAGAAGAAATACAGACCCCCTCAGCTGTCTCTTTCCCCAAGAGAGGCTGAGGCGCGCTAATTCAGTTTAAAAAACAGGTAAGTATGGCTTCCCCAGCCTTTACCTGACTGAATAAAAAATGATAGAGGGAAAGAGCTAGAGAGACCCGACTCCCCCTCTTCCACAGACAGATTTTTTGGCTTCAGCCTCCCTGACTGATCCGCCTCGGTTCCCAAGCAGTGTCTCCCCACCGGAGGAAACACCTGAACTGAGGGGCCGTTGGGAGGATGAGGTTTAAATGTTGAATTGGAAGGCGGTGTTTCCTAAGAGGGGAGGAGCCGGTGTCTCTCTATGGTGCTGTCCTGAAAGATGAATGGGGAAAATGGCCTGGTCATTAAGGGGGAAAATCCTTCCGGGGCTGAAGTGGTTAATAATGGGGGTGATGGTGCGTACCAAGATTGGACAAGGAGCCCGGGTGTAAAAGTTTCAGGGACAGAATGATCTCACGGCCTGAACTATTGAAAGGTTACGATGAGGCACACACTGCTGACCTGAGGAACTTCAGCTTCAGAAGAGTTTCCAACTGTCCCATTTGAGGATGTTGTCACAGATTTATCAAAGGTTTGACCTTCCCAATGATTAATGTGGTTTCAATGGGCTATGCCCTCGAGTGGAAATTTTTGGTCTGTCTAATACCTGTCTAGCACCCATGGCAAGGACAGGCCTTTCAGACTATCAAGTTACTGTTCACATAGATAACTGTGACTGGTCCTGGTTGTTATGTTGGAACTTTCAATGGAGCTGTGGCTTTGCCCTTTCTAACTTAATCTGCTAAGGTGTCATCTTTGGGCAAGGTTGCTTATTAGATGTTGTTATGGCTTTAGGCCTATGCTTTGCGTTAGTCACGTATTTCTTCACTATTTATTGTGAGATACATGGGCATGTGGAGATATTCCGGGATTACATAAACACTTATGTTACACACTGCCATTAATGATAGCAATCATATGAGTAACTATCTAAACAGTATGGGCACTATTCCTAGTGCTAGACAGGGTCATCCAAATGCTCCTCACACATGGTTAAGCATGGCTGTGAATCATACAAGGCTCTCCAGTATGCAGTGGATGCATTTTATTTATATTCACGGCAACAGAATTCATACCTCCCAACATTTTGAGATGGGAATGAGGGACACCTACTAGCAAACATATGAAGGCATAAGACACGCCCCCTGCTACACCCCCTTAAAGGAGAATGAACCAAAAAAAAAAGTTTATTAAATCTACAAGGGCTTTTTTTTACCACTTCTATTCCTTTATATTGGCTTTTAAAATTTACAAACGTGGCAATTTAGAATTTGGATGAAAGGTTTACCACTGGGAAACACTTTTTGAAAGATAAGAAGTGCATTTTATATACAATTGCAGTAAAACCTCGGATTGCGAGTAACGTGGTTTACGAGTGTAGCGCCCTCTACCTTTAGGTAGGTGCTTTATGTTTTTTTTTTGATAGAGTAGGATATAGAGACAGGTAAATTTGTCCAGGCCTGTGTTCTTTGCTAGGCCTGGATGGTAATTCGGGCCTAGATGTCCCATGAGGCCCCGTATTGTTGCCGGGCGGTTGTTTTAATTCTTTCCTGGTTCCTTTCCTTTTGTGTAAGGCAGCACTTCCTGAATCCCACAGGTGAACATCACTCTGAATAATGTCTCCTGTAATGATTTCCCACAGTAGCTTATTGCTTCTTCTTTAAGATATCTGTCTAAGGATTTACTACTCTGAATAGCTCCTCCGCTTAACTCAATGTGCTTTCTTTGGAGTATTGGTTCTTTAAGGTCAACACCTACACCACTTTCCTTATGACCCGCATACCAACATCCTTTAGGTACTTGAAAGTATTAGAAATTGTGGTCCTTGAATTTGCAATATAAGTTACTCTCTCGGCTCCTCTGGGTTTGCAGTCCCTTTGCTCGCTCTCCCAATCAACAGTCCATGTTCTACTCACAGAAAGTCGATCACTCAGGTTTTTGTCTGCCGATTTGCTCCTGCTTCCTCCTTTTCTTGACACCTCCCCGCATGCGTCTAGTGGTTCCTTGTTGACTACATGCTGACTCCTTATCCAGGGCCTAGGCTCTCGGCCCCCCTGGATCCTCTTCCAGCACCAAGGCTCCGGAATCTCTGAACTCCCAGGCCGCTGGGCCTAACTTGTGGACTCTGAATCCCGAACTGAATCTGCGAACCCCTCCCAGAGCATGTGACCCCCCCTTTATGTGAGACCTCCCCTTGACCGAAGAAATTAACCATTGGTCAATCCTCTCACATGGGTTTCCTGACACTCAGGTTTCAGGCCATTCTCTCTCTTCAGCAAAATCCACCATCAAGCAGAGGTTTTCCTGAGCCCAAATGTAGGCGGCCACACCCCCTTCTATTCTGACACTTCCAAAGATGTCCCAGGTCTGTTATCTTATAATGCATACTAAAGGTAAAATAAAAAAAAATTCTGTGCGCCGTTAAAGTGTTCGGGTTTGGCTTGAAGAAAAAGTGGCAACCCTATGCGGGGGCGCCAGTGATGCTCAGAGACACTCGGAGACGCTCAGTGGTCTCTGAGTGTCTCCTGCGCTGCCCCCCACCTCTGGCCACATGCGGTACTGCATAAACTAGCAGTGACACAGGAACAAATTATCTGAGTTTCCAGTGATTCCTATGGGGAACTCGCTTTGTTATGCGAGTGCTTTGGATTACAAGCATTCTTCTGGAACGGATTATGCTCGTAATCCAAGATACTACTGTATACGGATTAGACCTAAATGAGGGACAAATGGGGAGGAAAGAGGGACATTGCTCCAAATCAGGGACAGTCCCTCGAAATCAGGGACAGTTGGGAGCTATGAGAATGGTCAGCTGAATATCCCATGTACAAGTGTATTTCCTAATATTTCCGCAGTACAGGTAGAAAATGAGCCACTTAAGCATATACTGTACCTGTACGAGTCCACACTGCAAGTGCAAAGTTATCCGACACATTCCGAAGTATTAAATTCTTACATTTCATTTCACACTGCAGTAGTATCTGCATTGCGCTTTCTTGGGACCCCAGCCAGACAGGGTGGCAAAGCTCAGCGATGTGTGAATTGAAATCAAGGGGAAGCACGATAGAAAACCGACAGAACAAATGCGTTATGTATAAGAAAAGGGCTCACCATCAGCAAACAGCAAGGAGCCGGTGTGAGACAGAGCAGCAGTAACATGGCAAATGGCTGGGATAATTGGACCAATTATAGTTGAAGCCGAGCATAAAAAGATATTCAGCTCCTGAACTGATGAAAGGGAGAACAATACTAAGAGTTGCATTTTCACTTCAAGATTAAAATTGTTTTGTGTTGTTTTTTTTAGACTTTGTTAATTCCATCCCATCCCTATGTTGTTTTGTAAAAATAAGTCATTTATTGTTCCCTTTGCAAAGTTTAGTTTATTTTCTTTGAAGTGTTAGAAGGGACAGGTATTCTGTGGACTATATAGAATTGCCTACCAGCTGTTCATCTGCAGAAAACAGAACTTAGGACTAGAATAGGCCCTGCAACCTCCCACCTACAGATACACTATACTGTCAAAAGTATTGGGACACCTGCCTTTACACGCACATGAACTTTAACGGCATCTCAGTCTTAGTCTGTAGGGTTAAACAGTGGTGGCCCGTTGTGGGCGCACGGGCGCCTCCCCCCAACTCGTCCGCCGCCCTCCCTATCCATGCACCCAGCCCCTTTCAGAATGCCAGGTGCATGAATTACTATGGCAGGGATAGGAGGGGGTGCGTATTTTGAAGCACCTGATTAGAGCCAGAGGCTCCAATAGGCTTTAAAATAGGGTGGGCTTGGAGTGCAGAGGACTGCATCCCGATCCCACCCCAGTGTGTGATGATAGTGAATACATTTTCGCTATTTTCACACTAACATTCCTCCCCACCAATCAGGAGGCAGGTCGCGAGACCTGTGTCCCGATTGGCCAAAGCGTCAGGCGATTATTAGATGCCTAGCTTTGGAGGAACAGGAAGAAGACACACGGAGCCGATGCCCGCATCCCATCCCGGGAGAGGAGGAGAGGAGACCGCAGCATGCCAGCCCTAGATTGGGTAGTTGCCGCAACGCCGTCCTCCCCGGGGGTTGATGTCAGTGTCACACCGCGGTCCGTGGTGGGGGGGTGTCGTATGGCTGGTGTGTGTCATGCCACAGTCTTCGGGGTGGGGGGTGCTGCTGCTGTCAGTCACCCACCCCCAAAAGAAAAATCCATCAGCTGCCACTTTGGTTCAGTTTTAAGTTGGCGCATCATTTGCAGCTGTAACAGCTTCAACTGTTATGGGAAGGCTGTCCACAAGGTTTAGGAGTGTGTCTATGGGAATGTCTGACCATTCTTCCAGAAACGCATTTGTGAGGTCAGGCACTGATGTTGGACGAAAAGGCCTGGCTCAGAGTCTCCGCTCTAACTCATCCCAAAGGTGTTCTATCAGGTTGAGGTCAGGGCTCTGTGAAGGCCAGTAAAGTTCCTCCACCCCAAACTCACTCATCCATGTCTTTTATGGGCCTTGTTTTGTACACTAGTGTGCAGTCATGTTGGAACAGGAAGGGGCCATCCCCAAACTGTTCCCACAAAGTTGGGAATATTAAATTGTCCAAATGGGAGCTTGTGTATGCCTCATCAGACTTTTTCTGTCGGCATTACCGACAGACTTAGAGATTTAGATGCTCTAAATTTTTCCGTCGGAAATGCCGATGGAGTTTGTCCCGTTGGCAAGTCCGACCGTGTGTATGCGGCATTAGAGTCTGCAAAAGACTTGAGACTGGGGTGGAGGTTCACCTTCCAACAGGACAACGACCCTAAACATACAGCCAGAGCTACAATGGAATGGTTTAGATCAAAGCATATTCATGTGTTAGAATGGCCCAGTCAAACTCCAGACTAAAGACCAGTCCATTTAAAGACTTAAATATTGCTGATCACAGACGCTCTCCATCCAATCTGACAGAGCTTGACTTATTTTGCAAAGAAGAATGGGTAAAAATGTCCCTCTCTAGATGTGCAAAGCTGGAAGAGACATCCCCAAAAAGACTTGCAGCTGTAATAACAGTGAAAGGAGGTTCTACAAAGTATTGACTCAGGGGGGCTGAATACAAATGTACACCACACTTTTCACATATTTATTTGTAAAAATGTTGAAAACCATTTATCATTTTCCTCCCACTTCATAATATGTGCTACTTTGTGTTGGTCTATCACATAAAATCCTAATAAAATAAATTTACGTTTCTGGTTGTAACATGACAAAATGTGGGAAATTTCAAGGGGTATGAATACTTTTTTAAGGCACTATAGATAGAGTAGAAGGATATTAGAACACCTGTCTGTTTTTTATTACTGACCTACATTTATCATTATCATCGAAAGGTAAAGAAGTCACAAATTTTGCATTGCCATCAGAACAGGAAAAGAGGGGAGGCCCTCCAATGGGGACACTAGTTCTGGTGATCTTGATAACAAGGGATTCCCTCACTTTGGAGTTATTTCCTCTCACTTCCATCTTTGGCCATGAGACTGGAAGTAAAGGAAAGTCTTCCCAATGGGACACAGAAATTAAGCAGGGAGCTTTTCAGGAATTAAAGTGGTTCAGTGGAGTGAATTATTGCCAGACATCGAGGAACCCTGGGGTTCGGATCCTGATCACAAAAGCTGTTAGGAAATGAGTGGGTACATGTTAAGGAGTTACAGTTTGTAAAGTTTGTATGAGTTAAAAGGCTCCTAGTAGGAAAGGCTATGCGGAGGAAAAGATGAGGGGCCTGAAGAGCTGTTGGAGGATAGTGATATGGGTTACTGAAGCGCTGCTATGTGTGTTAAATAAACAGTGTTATAACCAAACAGCTGCACCATATAAACAGTGATCTTTAACACTAAATAAATGAATAATTGAAGAATGGTGCGCTTATGCCAACATGCATTCAAAAGAATATAAAATACCTGACACAATAAACCACAATAATTGCACAAAGTCCCATAAATAGATAAATAAACAGATGAATAGTCCTCTTAATGGACTGATAACTTCTTAAAGTGTTCATTAAGTGCTCATCCAAAAAACTTTTCTGTGATATGTGACACCACCCCTACCAGCGGGTGCAATGCCCGCTCACCTTAAGGCAACGCGTTTCTTTCGGGACCGTTATATACCTTAAAGGCACGACTAGACCCAGTGGGGTCGCCCCTTAAAGCGGAGTTCCACCCACTTTTGAGAGGTGGTCTTAAAACGAAAGACCACCTCTCCACCCCTTATTTTTGGATAGTAAAAAAAAAAAAAGTTTTCTCTTCTAACATACCGTTTTATGAAATACAGCCTGTACTTCTGATCCATCCGGTCCGCAGCACAGGACGTCATATCATCTTCTTCTTCGGCAAGCCCCCCGCTGTCTTCTGGGCCCTGTGTGTGTCCCAGAAGACAGGCGACCATTCACAAAGTGTTGCGCAACTTGCGCATGCACAGTAGGAAATGGACAGTGAAGCCGCAAGGCTCCACTGCTGGTTTCCCTTATTTAGAATGGCGGCGCCCGCATCCGATCCGATGCACGGATCGACCTCGGGGGCCCGACATCGCGGGCTTCCTGGACAGGTAAGTGTTCTTATTAAAAGTCAGCAGCTACAGTGTTTGCAGCTGCTGACTTAAAAAAAAAAAATAATAATTTACGGGTGGAACACCGCTTTAAGGTGAGCGGGCATTGCACCCGGTGGTGGAGGTGGTGTCACATATCACTGAAAAGTTTTTTGGATGAGCACTTTAAGAACTTTAAGAAGTTATCAGTCCATCAAGAGGACTATTCATCTGTTTATCTCGTTATGGGACTTTGTGCAATTATTGTGGTTATGTCACTTTTTTTCTATTCTTTTGAATGCATGTTGGAATAAGTGCACCATTCTTCAATTATTTATTCTGCTAGAGGATGGGCCGTTGAGGGGGAAAAAGACAAGGGGCCTAAAGAGCTGTTGGAGGATAGGCCGAAGAGGGGGAAAGAACAAGTGGCCTGAAGAGGTGTTGGAGGATGGGCCATTGGGGGAGTGCTGTTGGGTGGAAAGGGCACAGAAGTTGAAGAGATGCTGTAGAGAAAGAGTGACGAAGCTAAAGATCTGGGCAGGAAGGGTGAGAGGGCTGAAGATATGTTGGAGGATAGGCTATTGGGTTATGGAAGGGGTGGGGGGGGTAAAGTTCAGTTGGGTCGAAAGGGTACAGAGGGGGGAAGAGATGCTGTAGGGAAAGGGTGACAGGGCCAAAGATCTTCTGGGCAGAAGGGTGAGAGGGCTGAAGATATGTTGGAGGATAGGCTATTGGGATATAGTAGGAGTGGGGGGGGGGTAAAGTTCTGTTGGGTCGAAAGGGTACAGAAGGTGAAGAGATGCTGTAGGGAAAGGGTGACAGGGCCAAAGATCTTCTGGGCAGAAGGGTGAGAGGGTTGAAGATATGTTGGAGGATACTATTGGGATATGGTAGGGGTGGGGGGGTAAAGTTCTGATGGGTTGAAAGGGTACAGAAGGTGAAGAGATGCTGTAGGGAAAGGGTGACAGGGCCAAAGATCTTCTGGGCAGAAGGGTGAGAGGGCTGAAGAGCTGTTGGGGGATAGTGCATCTGGCCAATTT
This sequence comes from Lithobates clamitans, assembly GCA_037952925.1. Classification (NCBI taxonomy): domain Eukaryota; kingdom Metazoa; phylum Chordata; class Amphibia; order Anura; family Ranidae; genus Lithobates; species Lithobates clamitans. Next base: position 1,579,350 of record JBBGZY010001674.1, read on the forward strand.
GTTGGGGTGAAAGTGTGTGGGGTCTAACAACCATTTTAAGAGGAAAAGAGTTATTGGGCCTGAAGAGATGTTGATTAACATAATGTGTGGGCTGCATAGCTGTCATAGTGTCATAGTGACAGCGTAGCCTTAAATTTGTGTGAACAGTATTGGATTTATGCTATGGAGCATTGCAGGAACTGAACACAGATTACACAGAAAATGTACACACTACATTTATTTACCTCCGATCTCCCCAGCCCTTACATTATTACGTAATGAAGAGTTGCCCTTTAATGGAGGATTACCAAGGGTTGCCTGCAGCATTTAGCAATGGTAGTAATTCACAATATATTACTGGAAACCAAGCAAATACAACACCAAGCTAAAAAAGCTTTGAATCATCACAGGGTACGTCTCTCAGAGTTGTTAGAATCACCCACGCTGAAGAATGTGGACAGCATGACACATCACACGGTGTTACTTTAACAGCTATCTTGTTGCACAAATTTTTCATCTAAACCCAGGATCCCACGAGGTAGCTTCAATCAAAATTTAAAGAAGCGGCCTGTCCGCTGAGAGCAATTTATTACTGGAAATTTTATCAAATTATTCAGGAGATGATTACAGCAAGTGCTAAAATGGATATTCATTTGTCAGTTTGGTTTGCAACAAATGTTATTGCAAATTAAAATTAGAGGCTTAGCTGTTAAAAATGGCACTGAAAACACAGAATGCATGATTTAAAGAAAGCTTTCTATCTCTGAAGAGAATGATCTACACTAACAAGCAGTAGAAACTAAAACTGGTCTTTTTTTTTTAAACATGCATATACGGTATATCTAAATACAAATAGTGATAGTGGCCATCTCGGGAGTCACACTTTTTTTGTACATAAAGGTGAGTTGCTCTATTGAAAAGGACAAGTTATTCCACAGTGACAATCGGGAACCAATCATATTGTTTATCACTCATGGGATCACTATGTCAGCTATGAAAGAGAGATCAAATGCAGGCTGAAGGCTTCACTGAAAAAAAGTAAAAGCTTTCAGCTTTCAGATGAACACTGCCACCTCTAGGCTGCAGTGGTACCTGCAATGCCATCTGCTTAACATTGCAATTGTCTGATACAATCACAGTATCTAAAATATTATCATCATATAATTAAAAAAAAAAAAAAAGAGCAGGGTTTTTAATATGAAAATGTAGTATCAAATGAAAACATTGTATGTCCTTAAACAAAATTGAACTTATTAGGCATGCAAATTAGTCTTTGTCAGGTTAACAGATGCATGCTGAAACTGCTAGTCTGGGTACATAGCTCCCAACTGTCCCTGATTACGAGGGACTGTCCCTGATTTGGAGCAATGTCCCTTTGTCCCTCATTCCTCCTCATTTGTCCCTCATTTTGGTCTGATCTGTATAGTTGTATATAAAATGCACTTTTTATCTATCAAAAAGTGTTTTCCAGCACTAAACCTTTCATCTGATTTCAAAATTGCTGCATTTGTAAATTCCAAAAATCTTGTTTTTTGTACAATTCTCCTTTAAGGGGGTGTGGCAAGGGTGTGTGTCCTATGTCTGCATACTTTTGCTGATAGGTGTCCCTCATTCCCATCTCAAAAAGTTGGGAGGTATGTGGGTATTAGTCACTTCTGGTCATGAAAGGGTTATTGCAGCCTTCAGTTCTAGCCTAGGTGTGTTAGATATTTAGACAGACCCTGATTTCCACATTTAAAGTGTTACTAAACCCAGGAGCCTGCAATCACTATAACTGGTGTGCCACAGTACACAGAACATGGAAATGCAATAATTTTCGTAAATATAAACTGCTAAATACATTTTTTCTTCAGCAGTAAATAGCAGTCTTGTGACTTCTATCAGTGTCTGGTTAAAGCTTGTAGGAGGAGTTTTAATTCTGCTCTGACTGTCCTATCAGGCTGCAGGACCCCTGGTCCTCTGTCTGGACAGTGCTGATTGGCCTTGTGCTGATCACATGCACTTTCCCAAGGAAAAAAAAAAAAAAAAACTTTCTAGCAATACACATGAAACTGAACATGTGCAGCTTGTCCCCTTGCCTCTGTACTATCGGGATAGATTGGGGACTCTGGAAGAAGAGGAGGTTAAGAGAAGACAGGATCAAACAGCCTTTTTTACACAATGCAAAGGATTAACCCTTTAGATTCCACAGTGAGTATAACAAGCATGCTTTACCGCATATACAGACTGATTTTACGGTTGTGGGTTTAGTAACACTTTAATCTGCTTTTTATTTTACTGGACCACTGAGGCTATATGCTAGCCAGACTGTTTCCAGGCGTTCTTCCAGAATTTACTGTGACCTGAAACTCCAACAATTAAATGTTGTGCCAGGAATCATTGTTGGTACCTGGTGGGCTGTGTGAAAAGTATGAATTTGATGTCAGTTATGAATATGTAACAGCTGGCCAATTCCCATTTAGCCCAGTGCGTTGGGTGGGTATATCTATTTTTGCCCTTTCTCCTTCTGGCTGGGAAGTAGCTGAAAGGCTTTACACCATGTAAAGTCTATACAGCTCTATGCCTGGGAAAGGTGTCGTGAAAAGTGTGAGACAACTGGAGCATACACAGGAACCTCCAGAGGCTCTCAAGTCCAAACAAACTCTTAACCATAGAATGGCACAGCCATTGGAACCTCCACTTGAATGGGCACCATTGGTTGTAAAGGGACATGCTCTGGTACTGGACTGTTGCTATTTGATAATCTTTTCCTCTGCTGCTTTTTTGTAGTTGTTCAAAAGGCTTCAAATAATGAAGCTGCTTAAACCTTGTCCACATCAAGAATAGGACTGCAACACCAACATATTGTGTGTGTTCTTAAAGAAGACCTGACAGTAAAAAATGCAAGGTCCGCTTAACATAATAAGTCCTCCCTTCCTTATCATAAATAAATGCAAAAAAATAAGAAAAAAGCACCTACTTCCAAATGAAGTGCCATCGCCATCCTTCTGGTGAGCTCCTTGGGAAATGCTGAGTACCCAAAATCTCATAAGAAGATGTTCCTACATTATACTGGGGAGTAATCTTACAAGATTGTGGGTATGCCCTGGGATCCGATGTCACCCCATTCAGTACCTGATATAAGGGAGTACGGTGATGGGGGGAACTCACCTAAGCGGCTACTTTGGTAGACAATTGATTCATGGGGGCACTCTGATGGGGACACTCTGATGTAAGGGGATACTCCAGTGGGGACACCTTATGTATGGGGGCACTTTGATCGAGACACCTTATGTAAGGGGGTATTCTGATGCAGATACCTGATGTTAGGGGGTACTCTGATGGGGGGAACTGATCTAAGAGGTACTCTGAATGGGACACCTTATGTAAGGTGTTTCTATTGTCTTTTACTTGAAATGTGGATGTGATTGGCCTACCTGACCTCCTTGAATTTTAACTCATTACCCCTGATGTAGAGGAATACTGAACTGACCACCAATGTAAGCGCACTATTTATCACTTAACACCAACGTAAAAGTACAATGCTGTTTGCATTTCCTTTCTGGTAATTGTTATTAACCCCTTCCCGACCGCCGCACGCTGATATACCATGGCAGAATGGCACACGTGGGTGGGCAAAAGGGCGTACAGGTAGGTCCCCTTTAAGATGCGGCATTGTGGGCACGCGCGCCCGCCGCGTGCTCCGTGACCATGGGTCCCGTGGACTCGATGTCCACGATCATGTCATGGAGTGGAAGAACGGGGAGATGCCTTTATAAACAAGGCATTTCCCTGTTCTGCCTAGTGACATGACAGAGATCACTGCTCCCCATCATCGGGAGCAGTGATCGCTGTCATGTGAGCAGTAGCCCATCCCTCCCACAGTTAGAATCACTCCCTAGGACACACTAAACCCCTTGATCGCCCCCTAGTGTTTAACTCCTTCCCTGCCTGTGTCATTTACACAGTAATCCGTGCATTTTTATAGCACTGATAGCTGTATAAATGACAATGGTCCCAAAATAGTGTCAAAAGTGTCCGATGTGTCCGCCATAATGTCGCAGTCACGATAAAAATCGCAGATCGCTGCCATTGCTAATAAAAAAAAGAATAATAAAAATGCCATAAAACTATGCCCTATTTTGTAGACGCTTTAACTTTTTTGCAAACCAATCAATATAAGCTTATTGCGATTTTTTTTTAACAAAAATATGTAGAAGAATACATATCGGCCTAAACCAGGGGTCTTCAAACTACGGCCCTCCAGTTGTTCAAGAACTACAATTCCCATCATGCCTAGTCATGTCTGCGAATGTCAGAGTTTCACAATGCCTCATGGGATGTGTAGTTCCGCAACAGCTGAAGGGCCGTAGTTTGAGGATCCCTGGCCTAAACTGAGGGAAAAAAAATGATATATTTTTGGGGGATATTTATTATAGCAAACAGTAAAAAATATTATTATTTTTTTCAAAATTGTCGCTCTTTTTTTGTTTATAGCACAAAAAATAAAAACCGCAGAGGTGATCAAATACCACCAAAAGAAAGCTCTATTTGTGGGGGGAAAAAGACGTCAATTTTTTTTTGGGTGCAACGTCGCACGACTGCGCAATTGTCGGTTAAAACGTCGCAAAAGGTGCTCTGGTCAGGAAGGGGGTAAATCCTTCCGGGGCTGAAGTGGTTAATTGCATAATTATTATTAAAATTAATTTTGTCGTAGGAGGAGTTTGTTAAAAAATAATCTACCCAAGGTGTCAAATATGCTAAGAATGCCCTTGAAGAAATGTTCTAAAAAAAAAAATGGATGCATGTATCCATCTGTGTTATTTAGATATCGATAGGTAAAATGGTAATGACAGTATATCATGTAGAAACATAACATATATGATAACAATATTATTCATATTTACTCTTATTTTTTGGTTATTGAAACGACTACACAATAACCACTCTTTGTAAATGCTCTAATGTTTCAAAGCCCACGTTAAGGCACAGAAAAGAACAATGCCGTGATTTTCTGTTGTAAAAGCAAACAGCCCCTGGAGGTACCTACAAAAATCTTGTTTATTTCAAGACGCGGACTGTGATGCCTGGAATTATTACCACCGCTGAGAAGAGAAAGAGATGATTACGTATTAAACAGAAATATTGTCCTCTATCCAGCCACTAATGTAAATATCAGTTTAGAGGGTTCATTACAAGTTCAGCTATCACTTAAGAAATTGGAAATAAATTTAAGACCATCTAAAGCCTTAGTTGTGTGATTCTGCACATGCATTACATAGTTACGACTACAGTTGCTTCTGTTTATGTTTTTTTTTTTTTCCCTTACCCGCCAACCTTAAAGAAGACGAGAGCTCAGCTCTTGTTTATTTATGAGTGATATGGTGGCCATTATTTTTCCCCTCTTTTTACACCATCCCGCTGAGCCTTTGAAACATGCACCATACAAATTTTTAAAGTTGTCTCATACGGCATGAAAATTTGAACAGAGAAAGTGCATTTGGTGTGAGCCCAGCAATGTCAGACGGAATATTCCAAGATATATAAACCCGACTTGGTTGCTTTAATGTCTGCTGCTTGCTCAGAGCATTTTGCATGAAATAAAAGGACAATGATGATGAGATGTGTGATCTCCCTTTGTACAGTTCTAAGTGCAAAGCCTTCTTCAGTATATATGCCTTGATCCACCTCTGAAAGTCAAACCTTCGGGGGAAAAGCGCCAGTTAGAAATATATTCCTTTTATCTGTTCTACGGGAAGCAGATGGGAGACAGAAATTCTCCCACAATACGAAGCCATGTTCTCAACACTGCACTGCCGAATGGAAAATATTCATAAATTTTAACCTGGAGGCAGACAACGGGACCTGAGGACCAAGTCAGGCTAACGAGCCCGTTGCTGAAGGCAACTTGAATGCAACAGGTTCAATAGGACAAACAAAGATTTGGGGGCACACCCAAAAAAATGCATCAAAGATGGTGCAGCCATAAGACCATACAGACAGAAAAAGATTACAGCGCACACATACAAAAATTACATTTAACTCCTGCAAGGTTATTTAAAAACACCTTAGTATATTCAGAAAATATGATGATTTAGTTACACCATATTGTCATATAGTGCTAAGCCCACTACTACATCAAAGTACCCCAATATCGGTGGGTCCTACGCTATCCATAGAATGGAAGATCCTGCTTCTCTGAACCATAGAAGAAATACACTCCTCTATATGGGAGAACTCATATAACACAGGTGGACACTAATAAGAGGCAAAGATGGGGGGGTGGGGTGCTCCAGCCCAAAGGGATGCCTTTTTCAGTATATATGCCTTGATCCACCTCTGAAAGCAAAACCTTCAGGGTAAAGCGCCAGTTAGAAATATAATCCCTTTATCTGTTCTACAGGAAGCAGATGGGAGACAGAAATTCTCCCACAATACCAAGCCATGTTCTCAACACTGCACTGCCGAATGGAAAATATTCATAAATATTAACTGGAGGCAAACAATGGGACCTGAGGACCAAGTCAGGCTAAAGATCCTGTTGCTGAAGGCGAATTGAATGCAACAGGTTTAATAGGAGACCAAAGAAAACATTTACCTGTTTCTATGACATTGCTCACCTTCAAGCTGAATATGCAAGGTATAGCCTTGCCAGTGGAAGAACGATTACATAGTGCTTTGACCAGTATTGAAGCAATGCCGCAGATGCAGATAGTCTATTTAGAAATTCTGTTTCTGGCGAGTTCCCACCAGTGACAGAATCACCCACCTGACATTGGTCCTAGTCTCCTTTTAGCATGTTGTCTGCAATTTGAAGAGTTAACCAAAACTACCCCCAGATTATTTCTGGTCATGTGGTCAGGAAGGCACTATGCTACATACTGTATTTGGTGGGCCTGCCTGACAGTACATAGTCTTTGGTTATGTACTTATACCTTAATCCACACAGTCCTGGGCTGTATCCTACATACAGATCCCGTCAAAGCGCTCCTGAACGAACCCCTTGAGGGAATTTCACGCTCAGTTGCAAAGCTGGTCTCCTTCATTTTTGCTGCCACAAAGCAGACAATAGCTAAGTCGTGGAAGTCACCAGAGTTTGTGGAGGGATAGCGAGGAAAAGGAGTTGAGTATTCCAGGAAAAGCTGCTTTTTATTGTAAACAATGGATAGACAATACATAACATAATTAAGTTCTGTTTTAAGATGTTAATATAATCTATTGCAGACAAATTCATCTCACACCGCAGCCTCTTGTTACCTGATCTTAGACCACATTCACATGTGCCAATTTGTGTAGGAAATGGTGTAGTGATCCCAGGAAGAGAATGGAGCTGGAACCAGAGAACACACCAGCCTATCTTTTGGTTCAGATTCAGGGTTTTTCAAAAAGATGACTCTAATTACAGTGATATTGTCAGGTACGTGGTGGTGAGTCTGATGTGTAGAGGAAGGCCGGCTCACGAGCCACTGATAGTAGGACAGCAGACTCAGGAGCACGGCGAGGTAAGAGTGCCTATGATCAGTCCAGAAGTATGTGCAAGTAGAAGCCAGGAACCCACGAACAGGAAGCCAGAACCAGCAGGTAGCAGGCAAGCGAGATGGTAGATAGGCTGGCAGACTTAGAAAGAGGCAAGCGGAGGTGCACCACAGGAAGCAGGAGCTGTAACAGGCTGGACAGCTAGAAGCAGGGTCAGATGAGTCGGGTTGACAACAGACAGGCAGATCAGGCATAGGCAGCAGGCAGAGACGTAGTTGGGTCACAGGCAGGTTTTGGCAACAGACGGGCAGATCAGGCAAAACAGCAGGCAGAAGCGTAGTCAAGTCACAGGCAGGTTTTGGCAACAGGTGCTAGGTAACAGGAACTGGAGGCAGAGATTAGTCCGTAGGAAGCCAGAGGTCAGGGCAGGAAGCAGGCAGAGGTAGTCAGGAGCAAGCTGGATCGGTAGCAGAAGTCAACACACACAGGAATCAGGATTCAGGTAAACGCTGTAGACCAAGCAGCAACCAGTCAGCGCTGAAGCTCCGTTTAAATAAGCCGACTGGTATCAGTTCTGGTGACAGGTACGCGCACGCTAACGGTTGTGTTTGCGCATGCACGTTTGCAGAAGCGCCTGTGGCCGTTTTGGATATTCTTGGTTGGCGCCTGTGCACAGGTATGTGCCTGGAGACAGCAGCTGTACTACGCAGACGTCTTTCCTGACAGATATGGCTAGCAGGGCATCCAGGCGCAGAATAATTTTAGGTAGAATATAAAAAAATAGGATTTTTTCGTCATACTCACCTGTAAAATCCTTTACTTTGAGTACATCATGGGACATAGAGTTAGGCTAATACTCATTACCTGCTGGGATGTCCCAGAGCAATAGCCTTGAGGGGAGGGAGACACCCTGCCAAACAATAGCCATCTTATACGGCAGCCCGCAGTACACTGCGGCCGAAAGCCGAATCTTCAGCTGCTCGAACATCCACTTGATAAAATGTTGTGAACGTATGCACTGAAGACCAGGTAGCAGCCTTACAAATCTGAGCCACAGATACCTGATGGCGAAAAGCCCAGGAGGTTCCTACACTACTACAAAAGCAAATTCTCTTGCGCACGGGTGTGTTAGCTAGATGACCCAAAGATTCAGAATGGACATTGAATTTCGGCCTTGCTGCCCTCCATAATGGGGATATCCTAGTAGTTCCTACACCCCTGGTAGAATGAGCTCTCACCCTAAAGGGAGAAGCTTTACATTTCAGATAATAGGCCTGAAAGACCAATTGACGGACCCCATTGGAAGCTGCCTGCCCCTTCTTGGGTCCTTTTGGTAAAACAAAAAAGAGTCTGATCCTCGGATCTCCGCATATCTAGACAAATAAACCTTAACTGCTCGGACAACGTCCAAGGAGTGCAGTCATCTCTCTTCCGCCTAACGAAGCTGAGAGAAAAAAGAAGGCAAAATAATGTCCTGATTTAGATAAAAGGCCGACACTACTTTTGGCAAAAAGGATGGAACAGGTCATAACACAACCCTGTCATGGTGAAGGATCAAATACAGTTCCCTGCATGAAAGGGTCGCCAACTCCAACACCCCCAGTCTAATGGAATTTCCTTGATAGGTTCAAATGGTTGTTTCTGTAACAGACAGCACCAAGTTCAAGTCCCAAGGACACATAGGTGACCTAATGGGGGGAAGCAAGTGAGTTGCCCCCTGCATAAAGGTTTGGACCAGTGAATGGGAGGCTAAAGGCCTTTGGAAGAATACTAATAGGGCCGAAACTTGACCTCTGATTGTACTCTAAGCCAATTTGATTTCTCAGCTGACTGTAGAAAAGAGAGAATTCTCCCAATCACAAATTTCCGAGGATGCCATTTTTTGGGTTCACACCAAACAATATAAGTCTTCCAGACCTGATGATAGATTTTCCTAGTGACAGCTTTCCTAGCATTCACTAGGATAGACACCACTGGTCCCGTGATGCCACGGTCTTTTAACACCCTGGCTTCAATAGCCATGCTATCAAATTTGGAGACTGTAAATTGGGGTGGAATATAGGACCTTGAGACAGTAGATCGGGGCGACGTGGAAGAGTCCATTGCCCGTCTATTGTCAGTCTCACAATCTCCAGGAACAAGGGCCTTCTGGGCCAGGCTGGTGCCACCAGAATGACTGGAACTCCCTCTCTCCGAATCCTGCGCAACAAATGTGGACGGAGAGGGATTGGAGGGAAACCAGGAAGTACTGGCTCCATGGAACTACCAGAGCATCTGCTCCAATTGCCAGAGGATCTCTTGTTTAGGACACAAACTACTGTAGCTTGTTGTTGAATCTGGATGCCAGTAGGTCGACCTCTGGCCATTCCCAATGTTGGCAAATTTTCTGGAACAACCCTGGGTGTAAGGACCATTCCCCCAGGCAGATTTGCTGGCGGCTGAGATAATCTGCCTTCCAGTTCTCTACTCCCGGGATATAGACTGCTGATAGAATTGGCACCTGTCCCTCTGCCCAGGCTAAAATGTGGTTCACCTCCTTCAGAGCTGAACGACTCCTGGTACTGCTTTGGTGGTTTATATATAAGACACTGGAGTGGCATTGTCAGACTGAACCCTGATAGGGCAGTCCTGAAGCTCCACTGTCCATGACCGTAGGTCCAGTCGTACTGCCCGTAATTCCAGGACGTTGATGGACAGGATCTGTTCTGTTCTTGACCATTTCCCTTGAGCTGTGAGCCTCTCTAGGGTCGCTCCCCAGCCTGAGAGACTGGCATATGCAGTCAGTACTTTCCAAGTTACCGGGAGGAAGGATCTAACCTTTCGCAGGTTCTGATCCTGGAACCACCAGTTTAGGCTTAAGCATGCCCGAGGAGATAAGCACAGTGGATAATCCAGGGCTTGCCCTCTCCTGTTCCAAGCCAACAAGATGTCTTGTTGTAGAAGCCTGGAATGGAACTGGGCATAGGGCACTGCCTTGAAGGAGGATACCATCCTCCCTAGAAGACTCATACAGAGCCGAATGGAGGGTTGTCTGGTGCCCCTTATCTGATACACCTGATCCTTCAGGGCACAGATCCTTGCGGGTGGCAAGAATACTCTTGCTTGGACCATATCTAGGATCAGACCTAAATACTTTAGACCTTGAGCTGGTTTCAAGGCTGACTTTTCAGTATTTCTGATCCAGCCTAAGCTTTTCAGATACCGCACTGTGCATGTTATGCTCTGTTCTAGAGCCTGTAATGAGTGATCTCTGAGCAGTAGGTTGTCCAGATACCCAAGCACCAGGATCCCTTGGGCCCTTAAAAGGCCCAGTATTGGTGCTAGGACCTTTGTGAACACCCGGGGAGCTGTAGCAAGCCCAAAGGGTAGAGCCACAAACAACAAATTACGTTCCTCTACTGCAAATCGCAGGAACCTCTGATGAGGCTGAAAGATAGGTACGTGTAAATACGCGTTCTTTATATCGATGGAGGCTAAAAAGTCTTCCATCTGGAGTGAGGCTACTGAGTGGACAGACTCCATCCGAAAGGACTGGATTAGTCCAAAAAAGGGCCTTGTGACCCCGTTTGGTTTTTAAACCATAAAACAGGTTCGCTCTTTCGAATACAGGAACCTGTACAATCACTCCTTAATGCACTAAATTATGTAGTGCCTGAAGCAATAAGTCTCTTTTTGGAGGATCCGAGGGATTGCTGGATCTTAAAAACTTCTGAGGGGGAACCCCTGCAACTCCAGCTTATAACTGTGGGATATAATTGAGGTGACACACTCGTCCTGAATTATCGTTCTCCAAATGTCCGCAAAAAAAGTGCAGCAGCCTTCCCCCCACCTGATGGAGTGTGGGCGTCCCCTCAAAAGGAGAGCTTGATGCTGGCTTTAGAAGAATTTTGGACCCAGTGCTTTTTCTGGCCTTGCCCCTGTCCCTAGCTCCCTGTTGGCGGCGGAACTGTCTTGGCGCTGAGACATTTGAGGAAGCAGTCCCTGAAGTTTTAAATGAGGGACACCTGGTGCTTATCTTCACAAGAAGTAGAGAACTCTTCCCTCCGGAAATCTTTTGGATATATTCGTCCAAATGATCACCAAATAAAAGTCTGCCATGAAAAAGGAAAGCTGACAATAACTTTTCACAAGGAAGCTCAGCTGACCAGTTCTTAAGCCACAAAAGTCTGTGCATATGTACAGACAAGAGAGCCAAACAAGAAACCTGCTGTATTGAATCCTTTTAAGGCATCAACAGCAAAACACAGCGCTCAAGGAATATCTGTCTTACTTTTAGGCAGATCATCCTCCTGGTTAGGCCTATCAGGCCGTTTGACCTGATCCTTTACGGACTGGAAGATACCAAATGCTGCAACAGCTGGCTGAATAGCTGAACTGGCCAAAGAAAAGGAAGCCTTTAATAATAACTCCAATTTCTTGTCAACAGGGTCTTTCAAGCCCTGTGCGTTATCTACCAGACAAGTTAAGTTCCTGTTTAAGGAAGAGACTGCTACATCTACGGCTGGCATGCTCCCTTTTTAACAACTTTTCATCCATGGGATATAAAAAGGGAAAACCTCTTAAGAGGAACAAAATCCTGTCAGGATGTTCCCAATCAGCATACACCACCTGTTCTAGCAGGGGGTGTACAGGGAAAGCCTGTGCGGCCTGAAGAGGCCTCAGGGATCCCAAGAGAACCAGGGGGGCTCAGTCACCTCTGCAAGAGGCAAATTAAAGGCAGAGCGAACCATTTCGGTCAGAGTCAAGATGAAAGCCTCTGTGATTGAGAGGCAGACACCAACTGGATATCTTCTTGTCCAGATTGCTCGGAAGCAGACTCATCCGCCAGGCCATTCACAGAATCCTGAGCTTTAAACTCTTCCCCATCCTCAACTCAATCCTGAGACTAGGAGGCCCGGGGGAGGGGGATCTGTCACGCTTCTTGCCACCCTGCGGGATGGAGGAAATCATGCCAGCAATCCTGTGCTCTAACCCGGCTAGGGCTGAGGACAGTTCATCCTTTGTTATAAAGGGTGAAGCATCAGCGTTGACTGTAGGCACAACCCCAGACAGGCGCAGAGGCTCAGATTGCCCAGAAGTCTCTGGTCCCTCAGGAGATACAACACTAGGGATACGACTAGCTTCATCAGGAACTACTGATGACATAGGCGTGCCCTTCCCTGTAGTGTTAGTCCCGCTCCTCTTTTTTAAAGACAATTACTAGCCACAAAAAGAGGGCACCTGGGTGTAGTATTAAAACACCTCAGAAGGGAGACCCTTTAATAGGGTTCACCAAGCCCCTATGCAACAATCCTGCTAAGCACCTTCAGCCTGCCAAGCAACACCTGGTGACTCACGTGACCCGGGTAAGGAGAAATGAATCACTGCAAGTGTTTGTTTAGAGTGTGCTCTATGTCCCACAGCTGCCTTCTGGAAGCACTGCATGCTTGGCATATACAGCTTAAATAAGCTGGCTGTGCGCTGGAATGTTCTGTGCATGCGTGCGCTTGTACGTGCGTGGTCCAGGCGAACGGGCGTGGCTGTATATGCGTATGACATGAATCTTCATGCGCCCAGATAAAGGCTGCAGCCCCTGCGCAGTAAAGCCGCATGCGCCATGGCCGCCAAACAAACTGCTGAGCCCAGCGGCGCTCTTGCGAATGCACTGCGCCATGGCGAAATAGCGCACCGTTGTGCACCATCATACAGGTAAAAAACAGCCAGACACAAGCAAAAAAGGTACATTTTGCAAACACCCACAGCTAGCCCAGAACTCCCCAGTATGGTCAACGCACACAGGTGTCCAGCCTCTAGCTAGCTTGACTGATTGTTAAAATCACTGGGACAACCCACAATATTAAAATAAAGGGGTTTCACTTACCCGTCCAGGCACAGGGCAGCTTAGAAACTAAGAGCCCAATCTTCACCCTTCACGGCGGGTTTCTGTCACTTAAGGACCTTCAAGGACTGGGTATCCTTTTCATGTTTAGGGTCCACTCCCTTGGACCTGTACAGCATCCTGCAGGCATGCCTTAGCGCTGTAGTGTCCAGTATTTCCACTTCGCAGGGTCCAGAGCCCGGAGGCCACATTACAGGCAAAACCTTGCAGGATCTTGACTCTTCTTTTCAAAGCTCGGGTACCATTTATCTAAGAATATAAAGCCTGTTTTAAATGGATCTGATTGGTCAATCCCTTGATTCAAGAACCGTTTGTGGGACTAGAGACCTGGAGCTCAGAGAGCTCAAACAAACCGTGCCATCCACCTTGCAGACACTGGTAAAAAACTAACGTGCTTCCTGTATGGGAGGGGTTATATAGGGGATGACTTCCTGTCTAAAGACCTTTGGTCTACCACTGTCCATTCACCTGGAGATGAAGTATAAGCCAGCAGGTAATGAATATTAGCCTAACTCTGTGTTCCATGATGTATGGAAAAGAAAAACCAACATTCCTGTACAGTATGACTCAGTTTGGATGCAACGCTTTTCATATCTGACTGCTGTGTCCCTTTAAGACTTCCTCTATATAAGGCTATAACTCTGCACTGACTCATCCATGAAATGGATTACCTGTCAAATGACATGTTAACATTTAGCTAAGTGGCTTTAAGTGTTCCACAATCCATCTTATAGCTTGTTCTGAAAGAGGGGAAAGTTAGTTAAAGCATAAGTAAATTTAATCTAAGATCCATCTTTCTGATAGCTTTTTAATAAGAATCGATGAGGAGAAGAGAAGGATGGGGAAATGATTGTGTGTTGGCACTCGTGATTTCATATTTTGTTCTGCAATAAATTGTGAATAAAAAAAAAAAAAAAAGACAAGTGTGGAAAATCACTACTGAATTCCAATGAGGTGAATACAGAACAGTCTTTAAATTTAAAGGCTTATTCAACAAAGGAAAAAAAAGCCATGTCCAAAGCAATCCATGGCAACCAATCAGATTAACCTAAGCTCAATAAGACTACAGCAATCAGAAATCTGATTATCTACTGCACACCACATTGCTGTTTGCATTGTTTTATAGCATATACAGTATCTACTAGTTTTGATGATAACCAGTTCACATCACATGCTTAAAGTCCAACTATGGTTAATTTTTTTTTTCATTCAAAGTGGTTGTAAATCTTTGAAATAAAAAATTAACAAAGTATATCCCCCCTATAGCAGAGGTGTCAAACTCAATTTCATCGCGGGCAGCATAAGCATGTCCTCAAAGGGCTGGTTGTATCTGTAGACCTATATAAATTATTGTCCGAGAATAGGCGCAGGAACTCAACCATGACACCCCCCCACCAACCCACCCCATCCCGGGCAAACCACATCAACCAAATTTCATAACAGTAGAAGGATTTTACTGCCTTCCCGCCCGGCCTATAGCACAATGATGGCTTTACCATTCTGAGTGGATGGCTGTCACTGGCTGTGTCCACCGGACACAGCCGATGACTGATCACTGTACCGGCTCGCTGCCGATACCATGTGCACGCTGTGACCAATCACAGCAGGTCACATGACAGTTGTAAACAATGGATGGCTTCCTTTCATGCCATCCATTGTGTACAATTGTGTTGCTAGCTGTGATTGGTTAATGTGATCACATGGCACAGAAAAGGTCAATCACAGCCCAACTGTACTATGTCATTAGCTTTGTCCAATCAGAGCTAATCACAACAAAGCAAGTGAGTGAATCAGTTTCGTTCAATAAAATGCTTGCTTATAACAATGTAATTCACTGCTATAAGCAATCAATGTGTACACTTCCCCAGAGTAGTACTATGGTAACATTATATTGCTCTGGTCACAGTGTGTTAAAAAAAAAATCGTAAAAAAATAAAAAATAAAAAATGTAATAAGAAATAAAAAAATAAAAAAAATACATACATGTTCCTGATCACTGCCACACCAGTTATATGATGATGCTGTACTGCACTGGTGACAGTATGTAAAAAAAAAAAAAAAAAAAAAAAAAAAAAAAAAAAGATTTTTTTTTTGTAATTACATTTTCCAAAACATTATGACAAAAAATTACAACTTCAAAAACCCGTCATGCCTCCTACTAAATACCTTGGACTGTCTACTTTCAAAAACGGGGTAATTTGGGTGATATTTATAATGTCCTGGCATTTAGGGCCTCATGAAATGTCTGTCAGTACATCAGGACTAATCCATTTTCAGATATACAGTATACAGTGGAAGCTTGGTTAACAAGTAACGCAGTTAACGAGCGTTTTGAAAGACGAGCAACTTTTTTATTTTTTAATTCTGACTCGGTTTGCGAGTGTTGTCTCGTAAAACCAGCAGAGTGCGCTACATACAGAGTGCAAAGTTGAAGAGTGCCCTACATACAGAGTGCAGAGTTAAAGAGTGCCCTACATACAGAGTGCAGAGTTGAAGAATGCGCTACATACAGAGTGCAGAGTTTAGGGGTGCTGTCAGGCAGAGGCATGATTCCTGAAAACCCTATTTGTGGTTGGATAGTGGATGTGCGAGTGCGCATTGGCGCCAGGTTGGCTATTTAAATTGCACTAGTTCCTTGTGTCAGTGCCGTTTGGTATTACAACCTAAAAAGTATGGAATCATCCTATGGCCATGATTGCATCAGTGCTGTATTCTGGCCTAGGCCGACAAGGCCCAGGCCTAGGGCAGCACTTTGTGAGGGTGCAGCCCCCTGCACGAAAAAAGCCCCCCTCCTCCTCCAGAGTCAGTCCATTCACTGCCGGAGGTTGCTGGCTGCAATGTCTCTCACCTAGAGCACAGCGTGTGCTCACAGTTCCCCCTCCTCCTCTCCTCTGCGCAGACAGGAGAGCAGAGAGAGAGAACTGGTCAGCCTCCTGTGTTGTGACTCCAGGATGGAGCCTCTAGATCGGTTGGATTGTGGCTTCAGCTGGCAGACCCAGCTACATTCTGCATGTCCTGGAGGGAATGAAAGTAAGAAGCCTCCTCACTGTCTATCCTTACAAACCTCACACCTCTGCTTTCATTTTGTTTCTCCTATCTCTTGTTATCTGAAAAAGGGAGGACTGTCTGATAATAAACCCTCTGTGTTCTTGGTGCTGGGGGAGGACTGTGCTTTTCTGCATCAATGGACATATGTACACTGATGATTACATTTATGGTTAACTCTTTACACCTCAATATCTGCAGGCTGGTGCTTCTGGAATCAATGGCATGTAACACCTTAGGCTACTTTCACACTGAGGCATTTTACAGGCACTATAGCGCTAAAAATAGCACCTCCCCTGTCACTCCAATGTGAAAGGCCAATTACTTTCACACTGGAGCGGTGCGCTGGCAGGACGCTCAAAAAAGTCCTGCAAGCAGCCTCTTTGAGGCACTTTAGGAGGGGCGCAGGGGCGCTTTTAACCCTTTTCAGCTGCTAGCGCCCCTCTAAAAGCACCACGCTAAAATCATCCCACTAGCGGTCGAAAAGCGCCGCTAAAACAATGTAAAGCATCGCTACAAATAGTGGTGCTTTACTGCCGATGCCCCCTATGCCCCAGTGTGAAAGTGCTCTTAGTGTTTGATTGTATATATGTGGTAACTTTTCATAGTTACCTGTATGGCTAATGCTGCCTTCTGACATATGAAGAAAAGTGTCATTTCTGATCATAGATCAGTCTGGATTTTATTACCCATCCTGCTGACTATATTAGGCCCAGGTTCACACTGCTGCGGGTTAGAAATCGCGTGGGCTCAGCTGGCAAAGCAGTCCGACTTCGGGGGGAGATTTGACAGACTTCTGTGTGGGTTCATGCACAGATGTTTATACAAATCACACCCAAAGTCACCAAAAGTAGTACAGGAAGTACTTTTGGGAATCATTGCAGCGCCGCAAAGTCAGCATCACACCAATTCGGACAATGCCATTGCTGCCAAATCGGCCTGATGCGAACAGGTGCTTAAAGAGAAACTGCAGTCTGCTCACATAATTTGGTATGATTAGAATGCAATTGGAGACCCTTATTGGGTACTCAAGACGGCACTGGTGAGGCTGCATTGATGGGCACTGGTGAGGCTGCACTGATGGGCACTGATGAGGCTGCATTGATGGGCACTGATGAGGCTGTGCTGATGGGCACTAATAAGGCTGCTTTGATGGGCACTGATGAGGCTGCACTTGGTACCCACTTTTAATGTACAGAGAGGAAGCGGTGGGGCTCTAAGAGGAAAAGGTGGAGCCTAAATAGGAAGGGGTGTGGTTTACAAATGACAGGGCAGGTCTTAAACAGGAAGGGGTGTGCCATTGACAGGAAGGGGTGGGTCATATTTAAATTAAGGGGTGCACGTCAGGCCTAGGGCAGCACAAAACCTAAATACACCACTGGATTGCACCTGGTATGGCATGAGGAAAATGAATGCAGGTGCACTAAAGGAGGTAGGAGGCGGCTCTGGGAGTTTCAATTAAAAGTCCTCCACAGGAAAAAAAAAGTGTTTTTTTACTTCACCCAACCGTAAGGTCACACGCCATCAGGTGAGAGCACATCTGATAGTGGGGGAGCACCAGTGATATTGGTTATTAGTACCACAAAGACACACACAAGGAAGAGAATTGCATGAGAAAGACAACACCAATTCAAAGACTGTTTTTGATCACTTATTATTTTTGGATTTCGCTGATATAGAGGACTTTTATCGCAGCATTGCATTATTTTTGGATAATGCATAATTTATACACTTGGTTTTGGCACAAAGGACGGTAAGAGGAAATGTGGAATGTTAGTTATTTAGACATTTTTTCACAGGAGTTATGTATATTTATAACTTTGTCACATAAGACTGTGTAATACAAGCACAACACAAATTTGTGATTTTTAAGATGTGTAGGGTGTTGTGGCCTTGGGTCCTGCACTCACAGTATATTGATGGAAACAGCAAGGCTGATGGCATCATGCCAGCATCACTCTCTGGATCATCCAGGTCCACCCATCTCTGGGGGAAGACCAAGAATGAAAAGGAGACTATGCATGCCATGTAATCAGCCACAAAGCATCAGAAAAAGGTATATATACTGTAAAAATAATTAAAATACTACTGAGGGGACCTCAAGGAGAGTAGAAACTTTTGTAGGTGGAGAACATGAAGCCTGGAAGTGGTCTTTAAAAGAGAAGTATGGGCTTTTTTTTAACCTGGATGCTGCATCTGTCCCCCTGCGCCTCTTCACTGAGAACTGAGCCTTCCAACATCGCCGATGACTCGGTTCTCTCAGCTCCCCGAGCGGAGAGCTGCTGACTATCAGTCAACAGCTCTCCCTCTGCTCCTCCACACTCATTGGAGCGCTGAGCTGTGGAGGGAGAGGAGCGGCAGTCTCAGGGTCTCAGCGGCTCGCTGAGAGGCCAAGATCCAGACTTCATTGTAGGGATGACGGAGTGCCTGGGCTGATTCCATTGACGTCAGCAGAGAGCGGACTTTAGACCACACTCTGTTGAAAACAGGCAACAGTTTCCAAAAGAATTGCACTCCTGTGATCCGTAGAAGCCCATTCAAGCTCAGGCTGGACTTCTACTTTAATGTACAACCCTATCTGTAAAAATGCTTACTTTATAAGGAGTCTAAAAGTTCATCACAGATTCACAAGCAGATATCTAAATTTTTGTACCTGTGTTGCCAATATTCATCCTTAGCATGTCATAGTTGAGGAGGCCAGAACATAAAAACTAAAACACAATCATAAATTCTGAATGTGATTGCCAAAAATGACCAGATGTGATCCCTTGATGAATTAATCTAAAAGTTATGAATTCCCCAGGGTTTACTTCCTCTTTAATTTCATCAAATTTGTTATCTTAGAATGATTTGTTTGCGGAAATTGTTTTGTATATTCGGATTGGTTTAATAAATGAATTGTTCCAATTTGTATTTTCTGAAGTTATTTTGAAGATTCAGATTCATTTGTTAGGGGTCTAATAGACCTCTAATGTCTCCCTGCTCTTTCCTCCAGTAGATCAAGAATAATGCCCCGTACACACGGTCGGATTTTCCGATGGAAAATGTCCGATCGGAGCGTGTTGTCGGAAATTCCGACCGTGTGTGGGCTCCATCGGACATTTTCCATCGGATTTTCTGACACACAAAGTTGGAGAGCAGGAGATAAAATTTTCTGACAACAAAATCCGTTGTCGGAAATTCCGATCGTGTGTACACAAATCCGACGGACAAAGTGCCACGCATGCTCAGAATAAATAAAGAGATGAAAGCTATTGGCCACTGCCCCGTTTATAGTCCCGACGTACATGTTTTACGTCACCGCGTTTAAAACGATCGGATTTTCCGACAACTTTGTGTGACCGTGTGTATGCAAGACAAGTTTGAGCCAACATCCGTCTGAAAAAATCCTAGGATTTTGGTGTCGGAATGTCCGAACAAAGTCCGACCGTGTGTACGGGGCATAAGACTGTGCTTGATCCACAGTGTACAAAACTTTTCAGCTAGGGTTTTTACAGTTCTGAACCTGGAAATGCTCAGACATAAACACTTCTGGGTTCACAGCAAGTAGTGGGAATTGTGAAATGGATGTTGCCTGATCTCCTTCTGCTTTCCATCCTGACAGTGTAAGTTGTGAACCCGGGTGACCACTGGAACAACAGAGCACCCAGATCACTTGTACAGTAAACCATACCTCTCAACATTTTGAGATGGGAATGAGGGACACCTACTAGCAAACATCTGTAGGCATGACACGCCTCATACCACACCCCCTTAAAGGAGAATTAACCCCCCCAAAAAAGGTTAATGAAATCCTCAAGGGCTTTTATTTTACCACTACTATTCCTTTATATTGACTTTTTTTTAATTTACAAATGCAGCAATTTAGAAATTGGATGAAAGGTTTAGCACTTGGAAATACTTTTTGAAAGATAAAAAGTGTATTTTATATACAACGATATAGATCAGACCAAAATGAGGTAGAAATGAGGAGGAATGAGGGACAGAGGGACATTGCTTCAAATCAGGGACAGTCCCTCCAAATCAGGGACAGTTGGGAGCTATGAGTAAAGCCAGGAGACACGAGCACAAAACCTCAAACTTTGAATTAACTAGACACATTCAAAAAGCTGAAAAGGTTAAGTTACAACTTAGCAAGGTGCTCTTTCTATATTGTCCTGCCAGGACACTTTATTCACGAAGCGCGAAGTGAGGTAAAAATGAGGAAAAACAAATCATTACCTGGAACCCCACTAAGGGTCAATTCACATCAATGTGTTTTAAAATGCACATATTTTATATATGTTTTTATCTATTGTGTTTAATGTACCAAAATGCACTTTTCATTTGCATTTGTAGTTTCCATGGATACTTTAGGTCACTGTTCATAGCCAGGAAAATGTTTATAACTACTTTATTCAAAAGCACAGAAAAACACATTAACATTAATTTTTGTGCATTTTAAGGGATTTGCAAGTGTACTACTAAAGTCAAATTGTAATTTACTGCATTCAAGGAAACCTGTGCTGCCATAGCCAGTGATTTTAATATTTTTCAAGTATCTGATTTAAAGGGTAAGTTCACCATTCATGAAAAATAACAAACTCCAAATGTCCTGGCCACCCCTCCATGTCCCGGTGCACATTAGAGTTGAACAACGCTTGCCCGCCGAGCGCCCCACAATGCACTACGCGCTTCACAGTGCATTCTGGGGCCTTAATTGGATAAGGCAATGCACCTGACCAACAAAGATTTTTTTTTTTTGTATTGGTACATACCCCTTTTATGGCCAATAACTTGCATATAAGCCTTCAAAATGGGGACTTTTAATTTTTCTAAATTGGGTCCCATAGACTTCAATTGGGTTCGCGTCCAAACTTTTGCGGTGTTCGAGAGTTCTGGCGCAAACCGAACCTGGGGGTGTTCGGCCCATCTCTACTGCACATAGCGGGCATGATGCCCCATGCTGCTGGTGTGGCGGTCCATACACTGCAACACACAGCTCAGGAGTAAGTATCCATAATATTGTTCACAATTGCAAGCGCTCATTGGTTAGTGCCGTCACGTGGTCACGCTGACCACTAAGCACTTTCCAATGTGAACATTATGATGGATATTCACTCCGGAGCTGTGTTTGCAGTGTATGGTGAGCAAACTGCTACACTGGCAGCATTGGGCATCATGGATGCCATGCACAGTGGGGTCTGGAGGGTTGCCCAGGATATGTGGAGTTCACCATTTCTTTTTTTTGGTGAAAATTTGAACTTACCCTTTAGGCCTAATTCACAAGGGCATACCTAACCATACTCCTGTGTGAAAGGACGTCTTCACCTGCATTGATAAACAGTTATTACATGCAGGCAGTCTCCATTGGCTGTGTATGGTCCTAATTATATAGCCATGAGGGTGCATGGCCATGAACACAGATAATGTGCGTTTGGGGACACACACAGCTGTCAATTTGGGACCAGCAGTTGTGTCTCTGCAGCCGCTGCCTCCCAATAGACATGAATGGAAGAACCTGTGCGCAGATGCACAAAACCGCTGTGCATCCCATGAGGGCAAAGGTGGTCCTTCACATGTGTTTTCCATTGAGAAGATTTGCCCTATGGGAATTCTTCATTTAGACAGTAGTCCCCACTGATCAGGTGTCCTCATTGAAACATGTCTCCACTATTCCTGGTGACACCTGAAAAATTTTGAACTTGCTCTTATGTTTAGTGCAAATGACTATGGTCACCAGGACAAATAGTGAGACTGGATGTCCCTAACGGGGGGCACAGACAGCAATAAAAACCTGGAAGGTAATAGGAAAACGCAGGTTGTTAGTTATTAAAGTTGTAGCTCAGATCTGGTATAGACTCAAAAGAGTAAAGGCTGTAGGACAGAATAGGGGAGATTTACTAAAGCCAGTGCACTCAGAATTTGGTGCAGCTGTACATGATAGCCAATCATCTTCTGACTTCAACTTGTTCAATTAAGCTTTGGCAATAAATCCTGGAAGCTGATTGGTTTCTATGCAAAGCTGCACCACATTTTGCACGCTGCAGTTTTAGTAAATAGCCCCCCATGTGTCTTGAGTAGATTAGTGTGCAAGCAAGAAAGTGAAAAACACCCAGCTAAAACCCCAAAAGTTTTATCAAAAGTCAAATTTAGCTAAAGCCAACGCTTCTGTAGAGTCAAAAGATATCCCTTCATCAGGGCAAAAAGTAGATAACACAAAGAATATAATATATTACCAGAATTGTTCGGTAAGGAGATGTCCAGTTGGTAGGTAAGTGCTTTTCATAACCAAAGCCTAATGCTGGAGCTCACAAAAAAGTAAATCAAACCTTGAGTGGCCACCTGAACTGTGACAGACCCTTGGGGTTATAGGGCTCACAGAGATGCTGGCTAACCACTTTCCTCGGCCTTCTCTGGAGGACTTCAGCTCCACTGTTATCTGCTCTGTCTTGTTAATCTTCTCCTATCCACACTGTACCCCCCCCCACTTCCTCCTTTCTCTTTCGCCAACCCCATTCATACCACGCCTTCTTCTAAGCATTCTTAGCCCCTTCTCCACTCCTCCATCTCTACCCCCCAGTATGAGCTCCCTTCCCAATCTTACTTTGATAGTCCCGGGTCTAGCTCAGAGGCTTCACTCTAGATCAGTGCTTCTCAACTCCTGTACACAGGACCCACTAACAGGCCAAATTTTAAGTATTACTTTGGAGAGATGCAGGCTAGAATGCTGCAATCACTGAGCAGCAAATGATATCACCTGTCACGTATTTCAGTTATCTTGCAAACTTGGCCTGTTAGTGGATCCTGAGAACAGGAGTTGAGGACCACTGTGCTAGATAAATGCTAGGACATGCTTATTGATTACCACAAACAGTGTTTAGGTCAACCCCCCCCCCCCCTTCTCCCATACTTATCTTCCTGAGACCCAATTAAATTGTCTGAGAATGCACTCACAGAAGGCAGTAAAGCCATCATGAGAGCTTGGGAGCCATCAGAAGAATTCTTCCGTACCAACAACTACAGTAATTTCCCCCCTTTATATAGTTTTCTTTGATTACTTTTCGCTTATGCTCTGCGATCGATTGCACCACTATGATGCTCCTACTTGAAATGCATATTTTTATGTCCTATTTCACTACCTGTTTTTACAAAATTGTATTTAAAAATGGTAAATAAAAATCGATATAGAAAAAAAGTGTTTTTCACAGTACCAGAAAATAAGAATAAGGCATACATATAAAAGTGAATCTAAAAAAAATGTTAAAAAAAATTGGGTATCGTGAAATCAGTAAATAAAAATGACCATTATAATTATGATTACACAAAAATGGGAGAAAAGCCTGAAAACATTCACAGAACACAAATGTTTCATAAAAATAATGTATAAAAAAATGGATTAAAGCACTGCCACTGCAGAACATGCCAATGAGATAGTAGTGGAACTGAATCCTTCACTAGCATATCAGAACAGGTAAACATAAAAAAAATATCAAATAAAATAATCATTAAAAAGTCATAATAATAATAAAAAAAAAATAATCACAATGCAATGTAAAGGTGTGCAATAAACATACAGTATATGAAAAAAAAATCATACTATTGCTGTAGCAATCTGATATCACTACATAGAAGAAATGTTTATATCAAAATGAACTCATCTGCTTTAGATTCAAGGAACCGGTAAATCATGTGATTTTACTACTACTCACAATCAGGGTTGCAATCTGTTAACAGCAACCAAAATAAAGCACGTTCCATACTCTATAAACTATAATAAGTTCATAAAACTGTCAACAAGAGATTTTTTTACATTATTCAACAATTGAGTCTCAGTCTTACAACCCGCTGCTGTTTTTATGATCCAATGGCTGTTTTTATACCAAGGCTTTTAGCATTTTTTACTCAAGTTCATTTTACGTACTCGTTATCACATTTTATTTTTTATTTTTAATTTATTGCTATTTATCTATTACTGTATTAGAGTTTTGCAGTCTGGTTTTCCATCCATAACCCACTATGAAGGTAGAAGATAATTAACCACTTGCTTACTAGGCCAATTCTGACATTTCTCTCCTACATGTAAAAATCATCATTTTTTTGCTGGAAAATTACATAGAACCCCCAAACATTATATATGTTTTTTTAGCAAAAACTCTAGAGAATACAATGGCGGTTGTTGCAACTTTTTATCTCGCACGGTATTTGCGCAGCAATTTTTCAAATACGTTTTTTTTTGGAAAAAAAAACAGTTTTGTGCCTAAAAAAAACCCAAAACAGTAAAGTTAGCCCAATGTTTTTGCATAATGTGAAAGATGAAGTTATGTTGAGTAAATAGATACCTAACATGTCACGCTTTAAAATTGTGCGCACTCATGGAATGGCGCCAAACTTCGGTACTTAAAAATATCCATAGGCGACGCTTTGAAAATTTTTACAGGTTACCAGTTTAGAGTTACAGAGGAGGTCCAGGGCTAGAATTATTGCTCTCGCTCTAACGCACGCGGCGATACCTCACATGTGTGGTTTGAACGACGTTTACATATGTGGGCGGGGCTTACGTGTGCGTTCGCTTCTGAGCGCGAGCTACCGGGGACAGGGGCGTTTAAAAAAATATATTTTTTTAATTTATTTATTTTACTTTTTTTTATTTTTACACTTTTTTTTTACATTAAATTTTTTTTGATCACTTTTATTCCTATTACAAGGAATGTAAACATCCCTTGTAATAGGAATCTATCGTGACAGGTCCTCTTTATGGAGAGATGCGGGGTCAATAAGACCCCACATCTCTCCTCCAGGCTGTAAAGCATGAGATCGGAAAAAAAAAATTCTCCGATCTCATGCTGACAGCCGAGATCGTGGGTTTGTTTATAGTGCGGAGTCCGGGCGTGACGTCTGGTCACCAGTCATCTCTATTGTCCTCATCTGGCGCCGGCCGATTCATTCTCCGGGCTCCCGATGGCACGGGAGAGCCCGGAGAAGCACCGGATGGCGGCGGGAGGGGTGGGGCGTCCCCTCCCATCGCCTATAAGAACGATCAAGCGGCAGAAGTGCCGATATGATCATTCTTATCGTGCACCATTCAGATATCCCCCCCCAAAGTGAGGACGTCATTTGACTATGGCCCGGTAGCCAAGTGGTTAAAGGGAACGTTTCCCCATACGAGACAGCTACCCACCATGGTACTATTGTCATTGCTTCTGTAGCCAGGACTGATTTTGACTGTGACTTACGGAAATGTAGAATGTTCTTCTATACTTATTGACTTATTGACGCTACAAGATTGTCATATTTTGTCCTCATTTCCACTACTCCCATTACTGTCCTATGTTTATTAAAAATTTCCAATACAAATATATGAAAAAAAAAAAAAAAAGATAGTTTCAGACCATTAATTTCAACGGCGGTCCTCCGATAGGACTCCGATATCTACACACTGTTAAGAGAACCCAAAAAAAAGCAAAAATCTGAAGATAGGCTTCAGCTTGGCCTCCCTTCTAATGCGTTTCACCTTCTCTGACTATACACGGAGCAAATGTCTTTCCTATAACCACGGGTTGCAGGAATAAAATTCAATTGATTCCCCCATCAACACAGACAGTGGGGGTTATTTACGAAAGGCAAATCCACTTTGCGCTACAAGTGCACTTGGAAGTGCAGTCGCTGTAGATCTGAGGGGAAGATCTAAAGCGAGGGGAAGCTCTGCTGATTTTATCATCCAATCATGTGCAAGCTAAAATGCTGCTTTTTGTTTTCCTTTCATGCCCTCCTCGTATGTACAACGACTGCACTTGAAAGTGCACTTGTAGTGCAAAATGGATTTGCCTTTCGTAAATAACCCCCACAGTTGATGTCAGAATCTCTTCTGCCAGGTCATTGTCTTCTCCTGGCTTAGGGAAAATTGAAGCGGTCCCTGCTGGGAGATTACAATGAATAGAATATAATCGCAAGAGAATCGGCAGTCTGGTTGTACCCATGTTGATCGATCAACTTGGTACATTCAGCCTGCCCATTAACCGATTACCGACCGCCGCACACAGAACGGCACAGGCAGGCAAATGGGTGTAAATGGGTTTCCCTGTTCTGCCTAGTGACATGACAGGGATCTACTGCTCCCTGCCATCGGGAGCAGTGATCGCTGTCATGTCAGTGGTAGCCCATCCCCCCCACAGTTAGAATCACTCCTTAGGACACATTTAACCCCTTGATCGCCCCCTAGTGTTTAACCCCTTCTCTGCCAGTGGCATTTACACAGTAATCGGTGCATTTTTATAGTACTGATCGCTGTATAAATGACAACGGTCCCAATATAGTGTCAAAAGTGTCCGATGTGTCCGCCATAATGTCGCAGTCATGATAAAAATCACAGATCGCCGCCATTACTAATAAAAAAAAATTAATAATAAAAATGCCATAAATGTATCCCTTATTTTGTAGACGCTATAACTTTTGCGCAAACCAATCAATATACGCTTATTGCAATTCTTTTTACCAAAAATATGTAGAAGAATACATATCGGCCTAAACTGAGGAAGAAATTTGTTTTTTTATATATTTTTGGGGATATTTATTATAGCAAAAAGTAAAAGATATTGCTTTTTTTTTTCAAAATTGTCGCTCTTTTTTTGTTTGAAGCGCAAAAAATAAAAACCACAGAGGTGATCAAATACCACCAAAAGAAAGCTCTATTTGTGGGAAAAAAAGGACGTCTATTTTGTTTGGGTACAACGTGGCACGACCACGCAATTGTCAGCTAAAGCGACTCGCAAAAAATGCTCTGGTCAGGAAGGGGGTAAAATCTTCCGGGCTGAAGTGGTTAACAGTTTGCATCTCGGCCGGTTCCTTCTGAACCGGCCAGGATGCCAACCGAAGACTGCTCAACAACCAAGCCCAGAGCGAGTGAAACGCGTTAGAGGGATGCATCTAACAGGTGGAGGACCAAGCTGAACCCTGTCTTCAGATTCTTGTTCTTGTGGTTCCCTTAACTGTGTGTGGTATTAGCAATACAGTATATCCTGGAGTCTTAGCATTGAGCAGCCCTACATGCTTTATCAAGCTTACCAACACCTGTCAGTGGAGGAACTCATCAGTTCATCACATAGGGGCATTCAAGTGAAGCTTCCCCTTTTCGGTTTGTGCAAGCTTCCCTTGAGGCTCCATTCACAAATAGGCGATTTGAATTGTGGGTGGAATCGCCACGGTTCCGCCCACGATTTCACAATCAAGGCAAAACGCGGGACGCATTTGTGACGCCATTATTGTCACAGTTCCGGGAACTTCTTTTGGGGGCGAAACGTTTCGCGCGATGTGGTTTGGGCAATTGCAGCGCGATTTGTCGCATGACAATCACTGCAAAATCTCTTCGTATTTGGGGTGCCATTAAGAAGTAATGGCATTGCAAACACGTCCCGCGTTTTGCTGCGATTCTGGAAATGTGGGCAGAGTCATGGCGATTCCGTCCCCGATTCAAATCGCCTTTGTGTGAATGGAGCCTAAGGTTATCTGTGCATTGAACATATTTTTAGAATACCTTGTGTAGGTATTCATAAGCCTGGAGACTCCTGCAAGGCACCGCCATCTTGGATGTGTCAACAGTCCCAGTAGGTATGTAAAGGTCAAGTACAGCGCTGCGCTAGAAAATATAAACAGCAGCCAACACACCCGTAGACTCAGGATAAAATAAACAATAAAAAATTCAAAAAGTGTGGCGCTACAAACAATGTGTAGAAGTGATAAGTAGATAATATAAAAAAATTATATTACATATTCAGTGACTTCAAAAGTAGGTATTCCGGTATAGTTGAAACATGTCGGGTGGACCCCTCTTGACTACCGCTACAAGAATACATGCCTGTTTTATCTTCTGAAAATGTGAGTTGATCTTGATTTAATATTTTTAAATAAATCCAAGTTGAAACGTTATCACGCTATGTGAGTGTTTTTATCCCTCACATGTTATACAAATTACTCGCTTGGCCCATGGTGTACCCATTGACGAGGAAGCCGTGCTGATTTCTTCCCCCCATCTGTGTGATGTCATCTGGCAAGATATGATACCTTGACCGGTCGGTCATAAAGCCTTTTTGACCTGTATGGCATATGCCATTTCAGGCCAATCTTTCTGGTAAGCCTCCTCGGTTTCTGGTGATGGTTCTGGCACCGATTTCAATCCTCTGTGCACCTTTGGTCTCCCTACGGCCCACCTATCTACTAGGTTGCCGGGTCTGAACAATCCCCCTGCATGCCCAGGAGACACCTGTCTATCATCAATTGTTGCACTGGCATCACAGACTTTTTGCTGTTTGTTCACTCATTTGGACTTTATATTTTATATTTTTTTACATTTAATATTATTTTGTGACTTTTTACACTACCTAATTCATTTTATGTAATTAAGTGTTATTATTTGTCACTGTCACATCCATTCACATAGATTTCTTCTGATTTATACCGGAATACCTACTTTTGAAGTCACTGAATATGTAATATAATTTTTTTATATTATCTACTTATCACTTCTACACATTGTTTGTAGCGCCACACTTTTTGAATTTTTTAACAGTCCCAGTAGACTCTGAGTTGCCCCTTAACTGACAAGTTTTATTATTGCCCGTCACACTTTCCCCAGCAGCTACATAAAAGGTTATATACAGAGGTGAAGGAAGGGGCAGAGGAGCTGGGCCAGCACAGACAGCAATTCAACGCTCCCAGAAGAGGAGAGGGCTAACTAAGCAAGGAAATCGACTAGTCAAATATGCAATCAAGTTCAAAGGCATATTAAAATGTTGTTAATGGAAAGGGAAAATGCTGCAAGTATGTACTTAAAATATTCGATTTTTTTTTTTTGTGTGGTTAATTGCAATTTTTTCAGTTGGTGGCAGTATGTCTTTAAAAACGTACACGTCATATCCCTAACATACACACACAACTACCCTACTACTTTATATAATAAATAGCACAGATGTCACATACTGTATATTCTCTGTAGCACACACAGATAATCACATTTAGACACAATTTACACTTATTGTACCTTCATTATTTTTCTACCATGTCTCAGATTCACCAATCAACATTCATTTTCATCAAGTACTATAACCCCACCAAAATGTGCTAAAAGTCCTATTTCTAGTTATAGTTTGTATATAACTGTATGCAGGGTACAACCTTTTTGGTCCTTCTATTTCTGTTGGCTTTCAGCACAGCAGTAATGATTGGTAGTTACAGACAGGCCCAGATTTATCAATAGGCACTGTAGGCATGTGCCTACAGGCACCCTTCCAAGAGGGGCGCCTGTCTGTACATGGCAGGATCTAGGGGGCTGCTGGGGAGGGCTGAGCACCCCCCCCCCCCCCAGATTTTCGTTGTGTCCCCTCAGGCCCCCATAAACATTTGTACCCCCCATGCCTGCTGCGAGTCCGGACAGGAGAATTGTCAGCAAGAAGAGAGCTGGGAGGAGGTGTGGGTTTTCTGTGCTCTCCCCGTTCCTGTCAGTGGAGTAGACATGTGCAATTCGTTTTGTTCTGAATTATTTTTTATAACAAATTTTTTTTTTTTTTTTCCATTTTTCAAAAGAGCTTTATTGTAAATAAAGAGGGTAACATTAGTGTAGAAATACACCCACGCAGGGGTGGTGGAGGGGTACAAACAATAGGAATGACAAAATATAGATTCTTGCCCAAAACGATCGAACATGATCAAACAGAATAAAGTAAGATAAGTTTGTTAATTTGGAAATATCCACATTTCGAAATTCGAAAACCCGAAAATTCAAAAATCTGAAATAACGAATTAATAATAAACAATTAAATTATAGTTATTGGAATTTCCTTTTAATTTATTCGTTACAATTTATTTGAAATAACGAATGCCGCATCTAAACGAATGGAACGTAATGAATTAATAATAATAATTAACAATAATAATAACGTTTTATTAATATTATTTATTATTAATTTGTTATGTTCCATTTGTTTAGATGCAGCTTTTGTAGTTTCAGATAATTTGTAACTTCAGATAAATTTGTGTGCATTACGTTCACTAAGGCCTCTTGAACACTGCAGCTTGAAAATGCTCAGTACAGCTTATTTGTTTACTGAGCTAAAATACAGCCCATTAATTGTAATGTGCCTGTGCACACAGGCGTGTAAACAGGCGGCGTGTATTCTTCAGAAAAAAAAAAAAGAAAAATAGAAAAATCTGTATTTTTGATCAGTAATTTACGCCTAATGCGCGCAAATGCACACAGATGTGACATTGGCAATCCGGGAACAAGCTTTCGCTCATGTGCGAGAATGTGCGCAAATTTACGCAAAAATATGCTTGAAAATACATTTTTTTAAAAGTCTGAAAAAGTAGATGCTCAAACAGGAGTGTCATGTGCAAGAGGCCTTACAGCCAAATTTGAAAGGAAATTCCAATACCTATAATTTAAGAACCGGAAGGATTTACCCCCTAATGACCAAGTCATTTTTTTTGCGATACGGCACTGCGTCGCTTTAACCGACAATTGCGCGGTCGTGCGACGCTGTACCCAAACAAAACTTATGTCCTTTTTTGCCCACAAATAGAGCTTTCTTTTGGTGGTATTTAACGACCTCTGTGGTTTTTATTTTTTGCGCTATAAAACAAAAATAGCAATATTTTTTTACTTTTTGCTATAATAAATATCCCCCAAAAAATAAAAAAATAAATAATTTCTTCCTCAGTTTAGGCCGATATGTACTCTTTTAAATATTTTTGGTAAAAAAAAAAAAAAAAAAACACAATAAGCGTATATTGATTGGTTTGTGCAAAAGTTATAGCGTCTAAAAATAGGCGATAGATTTATAGGTATTTTTATTTTGTATTTATTTATTTTTTACTAGTAATGGCAGTGATCAGCAATGTTTAGCGGGACTGTGACATGGTGGTGGACAGATTGGGCCCTTTTAACACTTTTTTGGGACCACTGACACTTATACAGCGATCAGTTCTATAAAAATGCACCGATTACTGTATAAATGTCACTGGCAGGGAATGGGTTAACACTAGTGGTCATCAAGGGGTTAATTTGTTCCCTGGGAGGTGTTTGTAACTGTGGGGGGAGGGGACTGGAGGAGGAGAGAGATTGCTGTTCCTGATCACTAGGAACAGTGATCTTAACTCCCCTGTCAGAACGGGAATCTGTCTGTTTACATTGACAGATCCCTGTTCTGGCTCTCTGTGGAGCGATCGCGGGTGGCCGGTGGAAATCACAGACGCCGGTCATGCCTCCGGCGCCGTGCACGCTCCCACTGTATCTATTGCACGAACCGACGTACAGCTACAGCGGTTCGTGCAATAAAGCCAACCTGCTGCAGTATAATGATGGCAGCTGGTTGGCAAATGGTTAATAGTTTGTTGTTATTAGTTAGTTAACTATTCTTTCAAATTTACGAATTGCAATCATATTTACATTAGGAGCTTCTAGGCCTCTGCTGCTGGTCACTTGTTCAAAAAAGAATAATTTTTGGGATGCAGAGTACAAATACATAATTCATATCAATAAACTATTTTAAATTGCCATACAAATACATATTTTAAATCAAATCTTTTGTGGAATTACCATGATGTAGGCAGATTTCTGCCAGTCACAGACTGTGTCACGCCCCTCCAACCTGTGTCCTAGAATAAGAGGGAGGTTAAGCCTCCATCAATCTAAATGTATTATCCCATCCCCATTGTGTTTAGCTGGTTAGTTAACATGGAAGAGGAGGGAGGGAGTGGGCTGTCATTTACCACTGTTATAACCCCACATGTGTGACTCTATAGTCATATGGGCTGCTCAGATGTGATAAGGGAGGAAATGCTCAGCATAGAAACTCAATGAAAACTGAGCATGTGCAGAGCTGCCAACCCTGCTCTGTAAAATCCCTAGCTGAATTGGGGACTTGGACCGAAGGGGGAGATAGAGAACAGCAGGATCAACCAGGTTTTTTGAAGAATAGAGAAAACTACTCTCATAGTGACTGAGTATGAGTAGCATGTAATACACCATTTATTGATCTTTTTTTATGACGTTTGTTTAGTGA
The DNA here is from genome assembly GCA_037952925.1 of Lithobates clamitans. Taxonomy (NCBI): domain Eukaryota; kingdom Metazoa; phylum Chordata; class Amphibia; order Anura; family Ranidae; genus Lithobates; species Lithobates clamitans. The sequence continues at coordinate 1,611,741 of JBBGZY010001674.1, forward strand.
CACTTTAAAGAGGAAGTAAACCCGGATTGGTTTTACTTCCTCTTCTGTTCCCTGCAAACGCATAATGGGCTAGTATGCATCGCATACTAGCCCATTATGTGGCACTTACCTGCAAACGAAGCCCGCGATGTTCCCGCTGGTGGCCACTTCCACCTTCACCTCTCTCCCTTCCTGGGGCCGTGGACTCCAGCTCTGTGACTGGCCAGAGTCGCGTGACGTCACTCCCGCACATGCACACGGGAGCCAGCGGCGGTCAGGGCATCGTGCCCTTTCTTCAGTGCGCATGCAGGTTTAGGAGATATTTCCAGTACCTACAGGTAAGCCTTATTATAGGCTTACCTGTACGTAAAAGTGGTATGTAAGGGTTTACAACCACTTTAAGGCTCTTTTCACATGGGCTATCCGATTAGGTCCGCCTGACAGTTTTTCAGGTGGACCTGATCGGACCTTCCATTCTTCCTTATGTAGCGGTGGAAGTCAGCGGTGACATATCCGCTGACATCTGCTGCTATCCAATCCGATCCTGTCCGCAAAATCCAGAAGGATGGTGGTCCTATATCACATCCGTCTGGTGGATTGGATAGTATCAGATGAAAACGGACAAGTGGTCCGTTTTCACCTGATCTCCCCATAGATGAGAGCGGGACTGGGTCCGTCTCCGCTCTGCACAGTGCAAGCGGTGTCTGTCCAATGGAGGTGCCCATGTGAAAGGGGCCTAAGTGTTCTCTTGTAGGTAAAGCAAAAAGATATAATGTATTAGGTTCTAAATGTTGTTTTCACCTTGGCCATTCACTGATGGGTTTATGCCAGTGATGTGGGCTGGGGAAAGGAATAAATATTCGGGGAGATCTCTTAGAAGTGCCTTTTCCTTCCCATACTTTGATCATTTACATCAACATCAATATTTTTAAGACAGCAATACCAATGAGATAACCTTATGGGCCCACCACTTTCCTCCACAGGTCCATAGGGATCAAGGCTTTTTTCGTTACCTTGCCATGCAGCCATTGCTAAAGTGCAAGCATGTAGGCGGAAAATAACTAAAAATGGACTGCAGGCGATCACCAGCACTAAGATGCAACAAAATGATAAAAACTAGTATGTTTTTCAAAATAATGGCACTTGTTTATGATCATGGCCATATCATAACGACAGTGCTTTAGCAAACTAAATGTTATTTTGCTAGGGTTAACATTACTTTACATTCCCCAGCCTCTGCTATTACAAGACTGCGTTTTTTTTATTTAGAAGTTGTACTTTCAATGTTAAAACAATGGCGTTGTCCTCAATTTTATTGTATTCTCGCATTGTATTCTTTCTAAGCGACATAAAAAATAAAATAAAAAAACAATGCCCGTATGTGTGCGCTGCCTTGGTTCAAGGTTTTCAGAAACCATGTTAATTATATAAATATTATTCAAGCTGCAGCAAAGAGAGGTGGCAAAAAGTAACACCATGTCCGCAGCTCATATTTCTTTGCCAGGTACTGTCATTTAAAAAAAAAATACATGCCAGCAACACTCAGTGAAACTGAAGCTCCCTCTCTATGCACTTAGCAGTGAATAAAAATATGTCACTGTGTGCGTCTATGACACTGAACACAATGCATTATAAACGGATCTTTGTCTTGGAACAAAAGAGAAACTAAACGGGTGAAGCCAACAGTCTTATCACGAGCTCACGAAGCGCAGTCATTTTGGTCCATGCCATTTGATGGAACAGCTGAATTGGACCGAGTAGCCTTGCATTTGTGTTCAAGCATCTGCCATAAATATGACTGTTTGTTTAGGGCTGAAACTGGCGCAGGTCATTTTGTACATGGCCAAAATGTTTAAAAAAAAAAAAAGTAGAAAACAGAGACACACCATGCACCATCTGAGAAGAGAGAAATTTAAGCCTGCAATTTCTGTAAAAAAAATAATGGAAATTCAATAGATAACTGCACAGAAAGTATTAGGAGCAGTGTGCACCGCATAAATGGAAGGCCTACATGACTGGGTTTGCGAGTCTAGGCTGTAGTTAATGCAGGGTTAATTTATTTTCTGATTCAAAATTGGTTGCATGAAGTGGGTGGCAGGGTGCAGGTCTAGGGGTCTGATAGTTGGGAGACCAGTTGTAGCAGTAACTGATTCGGACAAGCTTTTCCTGCCCTCCCTCCTCTAAACACTTTCTTTGTTTTTTGGTGTTTTCCCTCTTCCTTGCTTGATTTTCTTTCTCCACCTATGCCATGGTGGTTGTGGTTGGTAGTGGTGGAGACTGTTTCCTGGTTGGCAGTGGTGAAGATTGTTTCCTATGTGCTCTCACTCTGGGGGGACTGGTAATGTCATAGCAGTGGGCAGAGGTCTCAGGATTTTTGAAGGGGCAGATGGTTAAATGTTTTTGGAGAACGATGGGTTGGACCAATCTCAGGTATGGGTGTACCTTCTCTACTAAGTGTTGTCAGTAATGTGTTATTGGGCTGTATCAGGTGGTAATTTGGTAAGCAATTGTCCCATAGGAGGTGTAATTGCGGCTGGGGGGCTTGCTATGATGTAAGTTGCTGGCAGATCTAGCCAGTTGGTAGATCACATGTGCCTTCAAAAACCTAAGACCTACTAAAAGGTCAGTTATTTACATTACTGTATTTTGTTTATTCATGGTTATGGTAGCTCTGACCAATTAAATTCAAATAAAATGGATGTGGTTTGATTTACTCACGATTTTTAAGGCCATGGCAGCCGTAACATCAGCAATACCTCAGTTAAGATATTACAACTGGGGCGCGGCCTGGTCACAAAGGGAGATGGCTACTTGAGCTCTCAACTCCGCTCCTCCACAGCCTGCCTAAGCAACACACAACGCTGATCACCCACATATCATACCTTTGAACTGGAGGATTGTTACCTGCGCCACCTCTGGAGAATGTTCCACATGCGCTCCAAGTCACAGGGATCACACGGCCTCCTGGATTACTTTGTGAGGCCTGCCCAGCATTCTCCACAAAATGGCGCTGACCTGGGACTTGGAGAAGCAACAACGCCTCCTATACAGTTGCCACCTGAGAGTGAGTCTTCCTTGGAGGAACTTATTGAGCAATAGATGGACTCGGCTTCTTCTCCTTGGGACAGAGGTAAGAGAGTAGTAAACTCTCCAAAACACTTTCCAGCACACTTTCCTACTAAGCCTCCCCAAGTAAAGAGGCAGCATGGCACTGAGGCTAGCAAACCTGCTAAAGACACTTTCTCTGCAAACTCATTAGCAGCTTTCCCAACTACAGACAATACAGCCTCTGATCACTCCCATAAGGCTATGCTTCTGTTTTTACAAGCAGATCTATAAAGGGAACTCAGAGCCTGCATTAAGCAATTACATGATCAAGTGGACTTCCTAGAGGACCAAACTGATCATATTGAATGCCATCTTAGTGCTGCTACCAAAGCTCACAATGCAGTGATTGACATACAAGGTGAACATGTAGAAGCCTTGCAACAATTGAGCCTGAAAGTTGCCGACCTGGAGGATCGCTCCGGGTGCAATAATATCAAATTCAGAGGAAAGCCTAAAACCGTAACCTCCTTTGTTATTGTACCATATTTGCAGCAGCTTAATTGCAAATTATTTTCTTTACTCACTCCTCAAGACATGCTCCTCGATAGAGCCCACATGATCCAAAAAACAAGACACCCACCTGCCTCCATTCCTAGAGAATTCTTCACTTTTCTGCATTTTTTTCACATCAAAGAGAAATTCATGCGAGTAGCCAGATCTAAACGCTTGTTACCAGACCCCTTTGGTGGAGTCTTACTTAAATTGATATCTTTGCAGCTACCTCACAGGTGCACAAAGCCTTTATACTGGTCAACTCAGTTTTGACCGAACACAGATTACCTTACAAATGGGGACACCCCATGAAATTACTGGTCACCCACCATAACCAAATTGTCTCCATTCTGACACCTAAGGATGGGCTTAAACAGCTTTACAATTGGAGTATTGCCCAGCGTACCCCTGGGCCTAAACCTTCATCTAAAATCATAGGTCCCTGGGCTTCCAGCAACATAACTTAGACCGCAGCTTGCCTAAATAGCCACACTTATCCTTTTCTGAACACACAAGGATTACCGTCTGGGTCACCTAGTTAGTTCTGTGGAGGAACAGAAGCCTTGTCAGTCTATTTCCACATCAGCAGTGCACAGTAATGCACACAGCTTATTTTTTGTTTTCTGATTTTTCATTGTATCTACACTGTTATACTGTCATTATATTTGTGATATAGTTTTATTAGCTAGGTTAGAACAAACTTACTGATTTTGCTCTATTTCAGTTTTACTCTCAGCTCTCTGGGAACCCCCGCCAGGCATTGAAGTAATACTTTCTTTAGTAACATTTTGGCATCTACCCCTGTTGCGTTGCTATGACACTTAAAATTTCTCTGGTCAACATCAAAGGCCTTAACAGCCCATTTAAATGCTCTCTGCTGTGAAGAGAAGCAATCTTGCAACACACCGATATACTCTGCGTTCAAGAAACGCACTTCTGTAAAGTCAAAGCTCCCCTCTGCACTCATAGGCTTTATCCTCACTGCTTCTATGCCTATGCAGATAAGAAGGCAAGAGGGGTTGTGATTGCAGTTCATTCTTCTGTATCATTCCTCCTCTCCCATGTTGAACAGGACCCCTTGGGCAGGTTTCTTATCAGCTACATTCAATAACCCCATTAATCCTTGTAAACATTTACGCCCCTAACACCCACCAGGAAATCCTTCTACGAATCCATCCTACAGAAACGCCAACACTACCCCAGAGATAAAATCACTATCTGTGGCAATTTTAATGAAATTATCAATTCTTCTTTAAAATCCTCTAGCACTAAGCGCAGATGCTCTTCTGCCCTTTCCTCCCTCCTATCCCTGGAAAATCTATATGACCCCTGGAGATGACAACATGGTATGGATAAAGCTTTATATATGGGATAGAAGATGGCTCACACCACATCCCCAACATTCTAATAGACATTGTACAGGCAGGGTGGGATTTTTTTTTAGGTGCTTTTGACACTTTTTTTTTCATTAAAATATTTTGATAAAATCAGTACACATTATATGGTTTCCTCTCACATTAATCAATACATTCATCTTGTGCGTAGATGAAAGAAAACAAAGTCTCTTGTAAAATTAGGAACATACACAATAAGGGGGTACCTTTATCCTAATAAAACAAACAAAAAGGAGACGATACCCCTAATAGTCTCCAAGGGGGAGGGGAAAATTGACTAACTTGGTCCACAAAGCAGAAATACACATAAGGTAAAATATGATTTTTTTTTTATGCAAGAGTAAAAAGACAAGGTATCCACATACAAAAAAAAAACAACACAATATCAATCAACACACAATAGTAATAAAATAGGTCTATACATATGTTACACTGACACTTGATAACCTCCAAGATGAATATAGGCGATATAGGTAGGTTCTCAGTGAACATAAAACAGCTCCTCTACATGTTTTGTGGCAATCTACTGTTTCTTCGGGAGGAATACATTTACAGAAGGTCTGAAAATAAAAATACCAAAATTGTACATAATATCAAAGTAGTACAACAATACAGTGCAAAATACAAAAAATAAAGGAGAAGGAGAAGGGAACTGACGCTTACCAGTGTAAGCCTACACACATTGGAAGACCAGGAAAATGGCATCCCTCAAAAATTTTCACCCACGGCAGACACGGGGGACATATATTGGTGGATGAATTGGTGCTGAGTAGCAACTATAAAGAAATATAGATACAGTGCCTTGAAAAAGTATTCATACCCAGTATTCATAGCCCCAAATCAATACTTTTTAGAACCACCTTTTGCTGCAATTACAGCTGCAAGTCTTTTTGGGGATGTCTCTACCAGCTTTGCACATCTAGAGAGTGACATTTTTGCCCATTCTTCTTTGCAAAATAGCTCAAGCTCTGTCAGATTGGATGTAGAGTGTCTGTGAACAGCAATTTTCAAGTCTTGTCACAGATTCTCAATTGGATTTAGGTCTGAACATTGACCTGGCCATTCTAACACATGAATATGCTTTGATCTAAACCATTGCATTGTAGCTCTGGATGTATGTTTAGGGTTGTTGTCCTGCTGGAAGAAGAATTTCCGTCCCAGTCTCAAGTGTTTTGCAGACTCTAACAGGTTTTTTTCTAAGATTGCCCTGTATTTGGCTCCTTCCATCTTCCCATCAACTCTGACCAGCTTCCCTGTCCCTGCTGAAGAAAAGCATCCCCACAACATGTTGCTGCCACCACCATGTTTCACGGTGGGGATGGTGTGTTCAGGGTGATGTACAGTGCTAGTTTGCCACCACACATAGCGTTTTGCTTTTAGGACAAAAAGTTAAATTGTGGTCTCATCTAACCAGAACACCTTCTTCCACATGTTTGCTGTGTCCCCCACATGGCTTCCGCAAAGTGCAAACGGAACTTCTTATAGCTTTCTTTCAACAATGGCTTTCTTCTTGCCACTCTTCCACAAAGGCCAGATTTGTGGAGTGCACGACTAATAGTTCCTGTGGACAGAGTCTCTCACCTGAGCTGTGGATCTCTGCAGCTCCTCCAGAGTTACCATGGGCCTCTTGGCTGCTTCTCTGATTAATGTTTTCCTTGCCCAGCCTGTCAGTTTAGGTGGACGGCCATGTCTTGGTAGGTTTGCAGTTGTGCCATACTCTTTCCATTTTCGGATGATGGATTGAACAGTGCGCCGTGAGATGTTCAAAGCTTGAGATATTTTTTTAGAACCTAACTCTGCTTTAAACTTCTCCACAACTTTATCCCTGACCTGTCTGGTGTGTTCCTTGGCTTTCTTGATGCTGTTTGTTTACTAAGGTTCTCGAACAAACCTCTGAGGGCTTCACAGAACAGCTTTATTTATAATGAGATTAAATTACACACAGGTGGACTCTATTTATAACTAGGTGACTTCTGAAGGCAATTGGTTCCACTAGATTTTAGTTAGGGTTATCAGAGTAAAGGGGGCTGAATACAAATGCACACCATACTTTTCACATATTTATTTGTAGAACGTTTTAAAACCATTTATCATTTTCCTTTAACTTCACAATCATGTGCCACTTTGTGTTGGTCTATCACATAAAATCCTAATAAAATAAATTTACGTTTTTGGTTGTAACATGACAAAACGTGGGAAAATTCAAGGGGTATGAAAACTATTTCAAGGCACTGTACATATATCATGGGCGTCGTGGTAAAAAGCTCTCAAACAATTGAAATAGAAGGGGCGGGAGTAAGAGGAAAGGGGGGAGGAGGGGGGAGGGAAAGAAGGGAAGGGAGAGGGGAAGGAGAGGGGGTGAGGGGGAGGAGGAAGAAGGAGTGGGAAGGGAAGGGGGGGAAGGGAAGGAAGGGAAGGGAAAAAGGAGGGGGGTGGGAAGGGAAAAAGGAGGGAGGTGGGAAGGGAGGGGGGAGAAACAGAAAAAAGGGGGGGGGGGAAGAAGGGGAAGGAAGGTATAACTCAAGAGATAACTAACCTCAAATAACAAAGTCTTACAGTGCCAGGGGTGAATGGGAGCACAGCTGCAGCTAAACTGTTGGCGCTATATAAATCCTGAATAATAATAATAATAATGTATAACCATATACGTGGTCTACCACAATCAACTGAAGCTGGCCTTACACCTACAGAATTTAATTTGAATTTTCATTCTTTTATCGAAGACCAGAGCACGCAAAAAAAAAATTGAAGAACAAGGATTATATTTTTGGTCAAATCTAATGGAAAGGAACAAATTTCTAATTGTGATTCACTTCCGACATAAGAAAAGTCTTAGCTAGTCTTATGCGCGTGCGCTTGTCAAAGTAGAACATTTTGTTCTATGTAAATCAAGACATTGGCATGGTAAGTGATGAAAATTCTTTGAAAATTAGTCAAGCCCATGAAGGCACTATTGAATGGTCAGATGAACGTTTTTTATACTTTCTTGTCCAAACTTTAAAAACTAAATTCTACAGGTATAAGGCAAGCTTTGGGTTTGTACATTGCAAATTACATTTCCAATGTACCGCTACCTTATACTGTATATATCCCTATTCTAGTTTACCTGTATGTGGATTCTCATTACTTTCCTTACCTCTTTAGTTTTTTCTTGATTTTTATTCTTAATTTTTATAATTTTGTTTTTATTTTATTCTTATTTTCATCTTATTTTATTATACTCTAAATTACTCATTTAGAATGGGTTTTTTGATAAGGAATCTAGAATTGCTAAAATGTTAAACTGTAAAATGGTCCAAACTGTTCATCCATGCTTAACAATTACTATTATGTTAAGAGTACAAATTATTATTATCAGATGAACCGCACACACTGTATTTACCATTCTTCCAATATAAGTGTTATTTGACACATTCTGTATGATCATTTTTTGTTTGTAAAAATTATTCAGAAAACAATAAAAATGATGGAAAATTCAAAACAAAAACAAAAAAACAATTAAAAGACATTATGGAATGATAAACTCTCAGGCACATCTCTTGTGTATGCACACCCTTAATACTGATAATTTCCTCCATTGCCAATTTCTGAAAATAGTGCTAGGGAAATTACCTGTCAGTTTTCTCCATGTTGAATACTGCTGCCATAACCATCTTTATCCTGGGAACTATTATTTCTAATAATAGGTCAATAGTGCAATTTAATAGAACATTAATGTGCAGTACTTTGGAACAACTAAAGAATCATTCAAGGGTCCCCAGGATCTGGCAATTTGTCTGCCACTGCTTTACAAAATACATTTAAATTCATAAGCTAGAAGTATAATATTTGAAATTACTAGATGTAAGAATGGTCCAGTGTGTTCTAATACAAGAAGACCAGTGCATGTTTCTAATCATTGTTACTGCCAGATGTGAGTTAGCACATGGGCGCAAAGATATTAGCTTGAATGCGCTGCACTGGTATTGGCACCAAACAGCCTATTTAAAGCAGTAGTAAAGCCCGCTTTATTATTTTTACCTGCAGGTAAGCCTATAATAAGGCTTACCTGTAGGTAAAATAAATATGCTGGACCTTCAGAGCGCATGCGCCCGTGACGTCAGTGGTTGCATGCAAGGTTCATATCTCCTAAACAGTGCATGTTTAGGAGATATTCACCTTGCATGCATCCGTTGATATCCCTGGCGCATGCGCTCTAAAGGTCCAGCATACCGAGCTTCTTGCCTAAACCGAGGGCTACCGTGCACATGTGTGGGAGTGATGTCATCGGGGTTCCAGCCACTCTCAGCACAGGAGCCTGCAAACACAGAAGAAAGGCCAGGGGAAGATGCAAGCCCTTTCAGCAGTGAAAGGGTGTTGTTTTAAGGTATTTCATAATGTGCTAGTATGTGATGCATACTAGCACATTATAGCATTGTCTTACAGGTGTTTTTTTTTTTTTTTACTAATGCTTTAACCTGAAATGTGACATGACAAATTGCTGTGTGGTCTTTAGCTAGTTCAGGATTTACCTGTGACCTAACCTGCTACTATTATCTTCCCATGTAAGACCCAGCTCACCTTTGACCCAGCTTTGAATTCTCATCTACCCATTCTGACCTCAGCCCATGTTTTGGACTCTGCACCCTGCCTTCTGATTCAGTACCTCACTGTCCAGCTGGTAAGTGACCTTGGCCTCTGTGACAAACCCAACCGAGACAGGGGCTAGCCTCCTTCCCACTGATTATGGCCCATGGAGGAGACCGGAGATTTTGTCTGCTTCTCCCGGCCAGAGCATGGAAAAGAGCCAAGTTCAGGGTATAATCCCATAGACTGAGCAGATCATTCTCTAATGATGGACAACAACATGATGAACACAGAGTGAAGCTTGCATAAATTCTCTGAATAAAAACAAAAAAGTTTCCCTTCTGGAGTGGATGGAAAGATGTAATATTATTATTGTACAGGTTAATGGTCAGAGGAAATATGGTGGACCTCCTACAAACTGGGTTGGAGAAGCTCCTCCACTTGGGACAGCAATATTTATCAACAATATCCCTCAAGAAATCTATGAAGATAAATTACCGTATTTATCGGCATGTAACATGCACTTTTTTCCCCTTAAAATCAGGGAAAAATCGCGGGTGCGTGTTATACATCGATCCCCGCTGTTTGTGAGGGGTAAAACCGCCATCGCCGAAAAAGACCAAGAAGAGCCGAGCCGAGTACACAGTACACTCGGCTCGGCTCTTCTTGGCTGCACTCGTAGTGATGCCGTCCAGCCTCCCTGCTGTCTGAGTGGGAGAGGAATGAGCGTCGCCGAAAAAGACCAAGCCGAGCTGAGTGTACTATGTACTCAGCTCGGCTCTTCTCGGCTGCGCTCGTAGTGACGCTGTCCCGCCTCCCTGCTGTCTGAGCGGGAGAGTTGCGAGCGTCGCCGAAAAAGACAGAGCTGAGTGTACTGTCATGTGTACTCGGCTCGGCTAGGCTCCGCTCGCAGTCCCGCCTCCTAGCCCCGCCATTGGACCGGTGATGTGTCCATCATAGGAGCCGGGTCAATGGGCGGGACTGCAAGACGAGTGGTGCAATAATTTTAAAATCTCAGCGGCGCAGTCATTAAACGATAATGCTGCAATTTTGGGCAAGGCTGCGGATGAACACTGGGCAAGGCTGAACACTGGGCAAGGCTGCAGATGAACACTGGGCAAGGCTGGACACTGGGAAAGGCTGCAGATAGACACTGGGCAAGGCTGGACACTGGGCAAGGCTGCAGATAGACACTGGGCAAGGCTGGACACTGGGCAAGGCTGCAGATAGACACTGGGCAAGGCTGGACACTGGGCAAGGCTGCAAATACACACTTCAAATGTAAGTTTTTTTCCTTAAACTTCCCTCCTTAAAGTTTTTTTCTTTAAACTTCCCTCCAAAACTTGGGGTGCGTGTTATATGCCGGCGAGTGTTATACGCCGATAAATACGGTAATTCCATGTTTTCAGACTGCTGGAACATTGTATGAGTTTTGTCCTATAATGACATGTCTAGTGGACAGATTACACAAGTGAAAGCCAGTTAATGAGATTGGACAGCCCTGGGTCTTCTTTTTGGAGAACTGGTGCCAAGCTGTCAGGATGGGCACTGACCTGAGTCACCTAGGCTTGTCTAGGTGACTAGTTGTTAATTAGCTTACTGTTTAATTAAGATCACTGTTAGTTGTTAATTGGATTCCTGTTTGAAGTTTGCATTGTTCATGTGGTGACTGCCCTATTTTTAAAGTGTATAAAAACCTATTCAATAAACAGTCATTCTTTTGGTTTTTGCCTCAACATCTTGTCAATGTATGATGCTTGGGATAAAGGGCTGGTATTAGCTCTTGGTCTGCTGGAGGGGTTTGGAGAGCAGGAGGCACTGTTTGGTGGAAGCATCCAGACAGGGTGCCAGGCAGTTCATCATAGCCTCCAGTCTGACAATGCCTTCATCTTATGTCCCTTTTCCTTGCTGTCCAACTGTTGCTGACCTTGGCCTGTATCCTGGCGCTGTCCAGGTCTTCTGATTCAGTACCTTGCTGCCTGTTTGTTGACAACATTCGGTTTGTGCCCTGGCTTCATTCCTGTCTATTGTTTGAATGCCATCATGTTTCTGCCTCTGGCTCTGGCGGGCAACAGTCATCTCTGCCTCATATCCAACAGCTGTGGCCATGTCTGCAACATCAGCCCTCGTCCACTCTGTGTACTCACATTTCCTGTCATCACTACGAGGGGTGTTGGACAGGTGATGCAAGAGAAGCCCCATCTTCAGCTCAATCTCCACTGGGTATGTGACATTAGGCTACAGCTGTATCTCTGGCTCATTGATCAATAAAACAATCAGTCACAGGCAAACTCTTTGGCTAGCCAAAGATGGAACCTGTTTTTGCCAGATCCAAGTGATCAAACGGGATGCAGACTTTAAAGTAATTGTAAAGTCTAATTTTTTTAAATAAAATAATAAACAGGTTTATACTCTTCTCCTATGTGCAATGGTATTGCACAAAGGCACCTCAAACCTCCTCTTCTGGGGTCCCCTGCTGGCTCCTCTTCTTTGTCTGCCCCCATAGCAAGCCACTTGCTATGGTGGCAGACATGCAGGCTCATTCCTTAGCCAGAATCCATGGACACATGGAATCCATTGACACACACATTGTGGCTTAGCCCCCGCCCCCCTCTGCTCATTGGTTTTAACTGACAGCAGCAGGAGCCAATAGCCAAAGCCTGTGGGACCAGGAAGATAGGGAGAGAAAAGCTGCAGGCGAACGAGCACAGCACTGGATCATTATAGGGCTCAGGTAATATTTACCTGAGCCAATGGAAGGATTTTGTAAACCTTAGAAGAGAAATATGAAGCATATCCCTCTATAGTGTACTTGTCTCAATTAAAGCAGAGCTCCAGGCTCCCCCCAAAAATATTAAAATTCAGCAGCTACAAATACTGTAGCTGATGACTTTTAGTTTAAGGACACTCACCTGCCCCTGGATCAAGCGATGTCCTCACACAAGCCGATTCTTCAATCAGCTTTGGGTGCAGGTGCCAGCATCGGAGTAAGGGAAATAGGAAGTAAAACCTTGCGGCTTCACATTCGGTTTCCTACTGTGCATGCACGAGTCATGCCGCGCCTTGTGAATGGTCCTGTAGTCTTCTGAGATGTGTCCCAAAAGCCTGCAGGGAAAGGAAGGGGTCTGGAGGATTGTTGTGGCGAGCTGAGCCAGAAGTGGGAGCGGGTACCTTTCAGAACTAGGTGTCCGCTTCCCCCAAAAAAAGTGCCAAATGTGGCAGAGGAGGGTGCAAACAAGAGGAGCTTTTTTTTTTTTTTTTTTTTTTTGGGGTAGAGCTCTGCTTTAGGAGCATTTCTGACTGCCGATTCGTTCCTCTGCTATCAGCATGAATTACTTCTGACAAGTTCTCCTGACACCAACATAAAAAGGTGACGGGGAGAGAGCGCTAGCAGTTTGAAAGCCTCAACTCTGTTCCTCTGTGCTGTGTGGAGGGGGGGGGGGGGTGTCACTTCCCTCCAATCAGCTCTCAGAGCTCTCCTCACTGAGCTCTGCAGAGCTCTGTGTAACTTCAGCTCCCCACCCCCTATTTTTAACTCTCAAACAAGCTTTAAAATTCAGCACTTTGAGTGGATGTAGAGAGGAGAAGGCAGGAGATAAAAAGGTACAACTTATGCAGGAGGCTTTGTTCAATCTCCGTGTATCACCACCGGCCAGTCACTTCACTGGGTATATGGAAGGGTTTACAACCACTTTAATGCAGAGAATGCAATAAACTGGAACTACACTGTTCTCTCCTTTTCAGACAAGGAAACTACCATCTTAGCCTCTGTTTGATTTACAACTGCCATGGTGCTGTACTTGTGATCAATTATGACATCAGACATTTAATGGCTTGGTTGAGATCACAAGTAAATGTGACAGTTAGATTTCCTGGAAATGTAAACGGTTAGTTTGCCTTTACAAACTCACTGCCTGTGCAGATAAGGGGTGCATACTTCCCAACTTTTTGAGATAGGAATAAGGGACACATATTAGCAAAAGTATGTAGGCATAGGACACACCCCTGCCACGCCCCCTTAAAGGAGAATTAACAAAAAAAATAAGATTAATTAAACCCACAAAGGCTTATTTGTACCACTATTATTCCTTTATATTGGCTTTCAAAATTTACAAATGCAGCAGTTTAGAAATCGGATGAAAGGTTTAGCGCTGGGAAACACTTTTTTGAAAGATAAATAATGCATTTTATTAACAACTATATAAATCAGACCAAAATGAGGGACAAATGAGGAGGAAAGAGGGACAGAGGGACATTGCTCCAAATCAGGGACATTGCTCCAAATCAGGGACAGTTGGGAGCTATGGGGGTGTCTGTAGATAAAAACAATCTTTCACTAACATTGAATAAAGCCCTTGCTATAGGTGTAGGCCTTTCACGTACCTCATGAAGCCTGACTGGAATACTCCCAGATACTCCTTACTAAGAGAGGCCTTGCCAATACTGCTCACCTCCACCATCACAGGAGTGAGCCTTTTCTCTCATCCAAACTCTCTCCCATGCTCTCTCTCTCCCCTGATGCAATGGCTTTGAGATCAGCATTTGAGAGCTCGCTCCTGTGATGGTGGAGGTGAGAAGTGATGACTAGGACTCGCTTAGCAACGTCCTGGGAGTATTCCAAACAGGCTTCATGAGGTATGGAAAAGTCCTACACCTATAGCAAGGGTAATATTCAACTCTAGCTAAAGCCGCACAGTTTGATTTTATCTACAGCCTCACCTTACCTGCATAGACAGTTTCTTGGTAAAGATGAACTAACCCTTTAACTGTTTTTTTAAAACCAATAAATCCATGGGTTTGGTGCCACTTTCAGGTAAAGAAAAATGTTAGACTTTAGAACCACTTTAATGAACCTCAAGACATGAAAAAGATAGCTAATTGACAACTGGACGATAGGAAAATTGTATGTCAGTTTAATTATGTGTGATATATGGGAGTAGCAGATTCTATGCAGATGTAACAGCGATTTCACTGTCCACCAGTCTGCATAATCATACACATTGATAACCACTCTAATTAACGACTGTGTGCCGAGAATCCATTTCCTTTGTATATTATGCCTTGCTAAATTGCTGGAACAAACTGTAGGAGATTTCTTCAGTTAGACTGTGCTTACAATGTCCGTTGTCTACTCCACTACAACCATGATAAAAGCATTTGCTGGTTAACCTAAACTTGAGCATTTTTCTGTTTTTATGAATGAATGGTTGTATCTACCAGGCCGATGTTGGAGCTGTCTGGCCTTGTCTGGCCTTGCCCTCCTCCTCCATTTGGATAGTAAAAGGAAAGAGTAACTAGGGGTGAACCCTGCAAAACCCCAAGTAGGAAGAACAATGGACTATCTCGGTACCCAATTATTAAACAAAAATATTAAAAATGTATACATTTTATTTATACAAAATTGTTTTTAAAGTCATAGATGCACAATGTATGGTAAAACAGCAATTCATGATAACCTCAACAGACAGTAAGTTATACAAACATGTCTAACTGGTCATATAGTAGCCTCATTTACATTACATTTATTGATATTTTGGCATAATGACCTTTTTGCTTTGTTGTAGATGATACTATGTATAACACCTTAGGGTGATGGTAATCTATAATCTTCTAAATATGTACACACAAAGAGGCTTACATGCTGCTCCATTTGGGTATTGGTGCTTGCTTTGGTGCACTTGGGTGACTCAAATGTACTGGTCTGTGACAGATATGGCAGACAGAATTATTGGAAGGCAGCACGATCATATCTGCACAATTATTTTACAGCCCAGCACTGGGAAACTAAAATGATCACTTACAGTGGGATTGTGCCTAAACTGCAAAGATTAAAGTGATTGTAAAGGTAAAAATAAAAATAATAATAATAATAATAATAATAAAAAATAACAAACATGTTATGCTTACCTGCTCTGTGCAATGGAACTGCACAGAGTGGCTGCGAACCTCCTCTTTTTTGGTCGCCCGCCTGCACTTCTGGCCCCTCCCCTCTGTCCAGTTCCCACATGGGGAAGCCTATTCCAATGGGGGCACTCATGTGTGCTCGCACCCGAGCCCCGCTGCTGCATCCATTGACACAGACAGCGGGACTCCTCGTCACTGGCTTTGATTGGCAGCACTGGGAGCCAATGCAAGGGAGGAAGGCATCCAAGTCCCAGGGACATTGAGTACAGATCCGTGAGAAGGATCCTAGTGACTTGTGATCCATGTGCAGATTGCTTTTCAGAGGTGTTTGACAGGTGATGAGGAGGCGATATGTCACTTCTTCACAGCCTGGTTTAAACCTACAATGGTTGTACTACCAAACTGCAATTGTGTGCATTGCACTGCAATTATAGGTTTAAATCAGCCTCTTTACCACCTGTCCAACATGCTTAGATTGCTTTTAAGAGGAGCAGCAGTGCCTGCCGCACTTGTAAACCAGCCCTTCGTTGCATTTGGGGACGGCACCTTTAAGGCTTACATGTGAGGTTGGTAAAACTCTGTAGTTCGGCTGCAGTTTTACCTTCCTCAATCCCTACACCCCTTAACTGCAGAGGCAGCAGCCAAAGGTGTACACATGCCGCAGCAGGAATGATACCCCTCTGTCACTCTTGGTGAGTGCTACTGCCTGCCAAATGCAACCCATTGAAGTAAATGGGGCCACTTTGCAAGTGTCATGCAACTGCATGCTTCTGTGGGGTCCAAGGGGTTAAAGCAGGTAGTGAGGCGGCAATACAACACCTCCTCACCGTCTGCTTTAACACCTTGGTTGCTGTAATGCACAAGATTGCAGGGCACTTGAAGAGTGGCCTCATTCACTTGAATTGGTTATGCTGGGCGGGTGTTGCACCCAACAAGCGTGACAGGGTGTATGACTCATACTGCGGCCGTGACACGTGTACACCCCTGGCCCCTGCAGCTAAAGGGGGTGTGGTTGGGAGGGGTGGTAAAAACACAGCTCAACTATGAGGTTTTACCCCCCTCCCCAAACTGCGAAAAGGAGATGAGCCCTTACTGTCCTGAGCCCCGTGCCGCTTTCCTGTGGGTTAGCTGCGCTTTGCCATAGACTTCTGTGATATCCTGCGGGTTTGCTGCAGAGGGCTACACACACATCAAAATTCAGCCGCTGCTGACCCAGGTGAATTTTGATGTTTGTACTCGGCTTTACGTTATCCCATGCTTCAGCAGGCTCCCTGCAGTGCTGTTACTGGTCCCCTGCAGCTCCTGTGTAAGCTGGGACCAGGGCCAAGACAAGGGGGGGGGGGGGCAGGAGGGGCAGCTGGCCTGGGCACAGAGGGGATAAGGAGTATTTTGTTGGAAGGGGTGATTTTGAGGGGGGTGGATTTATGCTGAGAGGGAAAATTTGAGGGGTAGAGGATTTGTGCTAAGAGGGGGGATTTGAGCAGGGAGAGGGCTTGACCTAGGAGGGAGGATTTGTACTGGAAGAGGGGGAATTATTGTTTAGGGAGAAATTTGGCTTGCAAAGGAAATGTATGCTTAGGGGGTAAGTGTGAAGTATAGTGCTCAATTATTTTTTTTTTAGAGGGAAGGGAATTTTTGTTGACACATAATGCTCATACATTTTGAGGGGGCGCTGTTTGGCATCCTCGCCCTGGGCGCTAGATGACCTTGTCCCGGCACTGGCTGTGGTCACCCACCAGCCTCCACATCGTGCCATACAGGGTTAATCTTTCTGTATATGTGATGATGTTGAGGCTTAGGGAGGAGGAGAGCACTTGGGCTGGCTGGAGAATACAATCAGGTAAGTGAAAGGGGCTATAGTGCCCATATAGATGCTGTTGTGTCCTTATTGTTATTTTGCATCTACAGTATCTCACAAAAGTGAGTACACCCCTCACATTTTTGTAAACATTTTATTATATGTTTTCATGTGACAACACTGAAGAAATGACACTTTGCTACAATGTAAAGTAGTGAGTGTACAGCTTTTATAACAGTGTAAATTTGCTGTCCCCTCAAAATAACTCAACACACAGTCATTAATGTCTAAAAAACTGGCAACAAAAATGAGTACACCCCTATGTGAAAATGTCCAAATTGGGCCCAAAGTGTCAATATTTTGTGTGGCCACCATTATTTTCCAGCATTGCCTTAACCCTCTTGGGCATGGAGTTCACCAGAGCTTCACAGGTTGCCACTGGAGTCCTCTTCCACTCCTCCATGACGACATCACGGAGCTGGTGGATGTTAGAGACCTTGCGCTCCTCCACCTTTCGTTTGAGGATGCCCCACTGATGCTCAAAAGGGTTTAGGTCTGGAGACATGCTTGGCCAGTCCATCACCTTTACCCTCAGCTTCTTTAGCAAGGCAATGGTCATCTTGGACGTGTGTTTGGTGTCATTATGTTGGAATACTGCCCTGTGGCCCAGTCTCCGAAGGGAGGGGATCATGCTCTGCTTCAGTATGTCACAGTACATGTTGGCATTCATGGTTCCCTCAATGAACTGTAGCCCCCCAGTGGCAGCAGCACTCAGGCAGCCCCAGACCATGACACTCCCACCACCATGCTTGACCGTAGGCAAGACACACTTGTCTTTGTACTTCTCACCCGGTTGCCGCTACACACAGGACACCATCTGAACCAAATACGTTTATCTTGGTCCCATCAGACCACAGGACATAGTTACGGTAATCCATGTCCTTAGTCTGCTTGTCTTCAGCAAAACTGTTTGTGGACTTTCCTGTGCATCATCTTTAGAAGAGGCTTCCTTCTAGGACGACAGCCATGCAGTGGCTGTGGTCATGCAGCGGCCATGCAGTGCAATTTGATGCTGTGTGCGGCGTATGGTCTGAGCACTGACAGGCTGACCCCCCACCTCTTCAACCTCTGCAGCAATGCTGGCAGCACTCATACGTCTATTTCCCAAAGACAACCTCTGGTTATGAAATTGAGTATGCGCACTCAACTTCTTTGGTCGACCATGGTGAGGCCTGTTTTAAAGTGGAACCTGTCCTGTTAAACCGCTGTATGGTCTTGGCCACCGTGCTGCAGCTCAGTTTCAGGGTCTTGGCAATCTTCTTATAGCCTAGGCCATCTTTATGTAGAGCAACAATTGTTTTTTTCAGATCCTCAGAGAATTCTTTGCCATGAGTTGCCATGGCTAAATGGGCCCAATAACATATTCACTTTTGTTGCCAGCAGTTTAGACATTAATGGCTGTGTGTTCAGTTATTTTGAGGAGACAGCAAATTTACACTGTTATACAAGCTGTACACTCACTACTTTACATTGTAGCCAAGTGTCATTTCTTCAGCGTTGTCACATGGAAAGATATATAAAAAATCTTTACAAAAATGTGAGGGGTGTACTCACTTTTGTGAGATATTGTATATGGGCATCTCAAAACATTAAAATATCATTAAAAATGTATTTATTTCAGTAGTTCAATTCAAAAAGTGAAACCCAAATATTAAATAGATTCATTACACACAGAGTGATATTTTTCAAGCATTTAATTCTTTTAATTTTGATGATTATGGCTTACAGCTAGTGAAAACCCAAAATTCAGTATCTCAGAAAATTAGAATATTACATAAAACCAATAAAAAAAAAAGATTTTTAATACAGAAATGTTGGGTTAATGAGAAGTATGTCCATGTACACACTTAATACTTGGGTGGGGCTCCTTTTGCATGAATGACTGCATCAATGCAGCGTGGCATGGAGGCGATCAGCCTGTGGCACTGCTGAGGTGTTATGGAAGCCCAGGTTGCTTTGATAGCGGCCTTCGGCTTGTCTGCATTGATAGGTCTGGTGTCTCTCATCTTTATCTCGACAATACCCCACAGATTCTCAATGAGGTGTTGTTCAGGCAAGTTTGCTGGCCAATCAAGCACAGTAATACCATGATCATTAAACCAGGTATTGGTACTTTTGGCAGTGTGGGCAGGTGCCAAGTCCTGCTGGAAAATGAAATCAGCATCTCCATAAAGCTGGTCAGCAGAGGGAAGCATGGAGTGCTCCAGAACTTCCTGGTAGAGGGCTGCGCTGACTTTGAACTTGATAAAACACAGAGGACCATCACCAGCAGATGACATGGCTCCCCAAATCATCACTGACTGTGGAAATTTCACACTGGATTTCATGCAACTTGGATTCTGTGCTTCTCCACTCTTCCTCCAGACTCTGGGACCTTGATTTCCAAATTAAATGCAATATTTTATTTTCATCCGAAAAGAGGATTTTGGACAATTGAGCAACAGTCCAGTCCTTTTTCTCCTTAGCCCAGGTAAGACGCTTCCGACGTTGTCGTTGGTTCAGGAGTGGCTTGAAACAAGGAATGTGACAGTTGTAGTCCATGTCCTGGATATGTATGTGTGTGGTGGCTCTTGAAGCACTGACACCAGCCATAGTCCACTCCTTGTGAATCTCCCCTAAATTCTTGAATGGCCTTTGCTCTAAAGGTTGTGGTTATCCCTGTCACTTGTGCACCCTTTTTCTACCACACTTTCTCCTTACACTCAACTTTCCATTAATATGCTTGGATACAGCACTCTGAACAGCCAGCTTCTTTAGCAATGACCTTTTGTGTCTGTTTTCTGAACAACACACAAGTCAGCAGTCTTCCTCATCATTGTGTAACCTATTGAACGAGACAGAGATCATTTTAAGGCTCAGGAAACCTTTACAGGTGGTTTGAGTTAATTAGCTGATTAGAATGTGACACCATGAGTCTACAATATCAAACTTTTTGACAATATTCGAATTTTGGGTTTTCACTAGCTGTAAGCCATAATCATTAAAATTAAAAGAAAGAAAGAAATACTTGAAATATATCACCCTGTGTGTAATGAATCTATATATAATATACAAGTTTCACTTTATCAATTTAATTATTGAAATAAATGAACTTTTTGATGATATTCTATATTTTTGGGATGTACCTGTATATGGGCACAATAGCAGCTATATGGGCACAATAGCATCTTTATGCCGTTATGCCCATATAGCTGCCTTTGTGTCCACATAGCTTTCATTGTGCCCTATAATGCCCACTGATCCTAACCCCTTGCAGCACTGCCAGCCACTGTGGATCCCACTACCAGGAATGAGAAGTGAGCGCTGTTGGTATCATGCCACCTGACATTGCAGCCAGCAGTATAGTCAAGGCATTGGCTTATATGGCTGGCTGCTACTTGTATGGCGGGGTACCTATACTGACATTGAGTCCTTTGTAGAGTATGCAAATAAAAACTCTTTGAATTTGGAGTTTAGCTTTGACACTCAAGTAAGCATTCATTTTCTTGACACTACTCTCCAAGGCTGTGTCACATCAGGTAATATCTTTACTCGCACGTATCCTAAAGAATGTGCAGGGAATTCACTACTTTTAGCCAGTAGCTGCCATCCAGTACATACAATACGATCTGTTCCGGTGGGAGAATACATCAGGGCCAAACGTAACTGTTCCACAGAGATCAGCTTTTTAGAAGTGTGTGAAGCCATTTCGTCTAGACATCAGGCATGAGAGTATAAAGAAAAGGACATAGAAAGAGCCATGGTCTTAGCTAATAATAGGGATAGAGCTGCTCTCTTGGAACATTCACAATGTAAAATAAATAAAAGAAATAGTGAAAGGAACACTAATCCTGTAACTTTTGTTACAGCATATTCCCGTGAGTTTAATAAGGTCAGAAGCATTATACGTAAACATCTACCCGTTTTGGCAACAGATAAAGATTTGACAGCTGTGATTCAATCAGATTGTAGGTTTTCTAGCTGGCGTGCTGGTACTCTTGGTGACTTCTCTTTCCCTAAGCCATTTTGAGACAGAGAAACAGGGGAGAACATGGTTGTGCACCACGGGCTCCTATACTTGTGGTGTGGGTACCTGTTGTTTCTGTAGGAAACAATCATTCAGTAGTCTCTTGCTCCACAGGTAGAAATTTTAAGATCAATGATTACATTAATTGTTTGAACAAATAATGTGGTCTATGCTGTTAAATGCACCTTGTGCCATTTACAATATGTGGGTTGCACTATAAGGCCCCTCAGGACAAGAATTAGTGAGCACTATCGTATTCCACAGATAAGGGCTTATCGAATGTGTCAAAACATTTCAAGCATCATTATGCAGGGAATATGTCATCTTTTATTTTTTATGGTTTAGAAAAGGTTAAGAATCTACCTGGGGGGGTGGGGGGGTTTACACCATAGGTTACTAGAACGCGAAGTATGGTAATATTCAACCTCCATACCAGGACTCCATCTGGTATGAACTACATATATGATGTTGATCTGTTCCTCAGGTAGTTACTTCTATGAAATGAACTGAAAGAAACTTTTGTTGCCTTAAATTCATCTATTGATGTTTGATTAATTTCATTGTATATGAATCCATTTTGCCTACCCAGTATATATTTTTATTACATTATTTCTTACTATGCACTCCACTCCCATTGGAGGGTATACACCAGCACTGGTGTTTCTCATTTTACCACGATTGATGAGATCATCTAATCAGAGGGAGTATATATGTGTAATTTTTGCATTGTGCGTTTGTCAGGGCTGTGCTCAGCCCTTCCTTCTCTGAGCTGACCGCTCAGGTGTGGGCCAATTGCCAGCTCTTATCTCTCCTCAGCTTTTGAGGATATCCTGCTTGTGAGTCCTGCCTACTTTTTTTTGTAAAATCTTTATTTAGAAATAATTTTAGCATTGACCAACATACAAAATCAGATAGTCAAAAACCCGTTTTGAGATATGCGAAATCCAGGAAAAACATACATGTACTGACTATCTTGAGGATAAGAAAGAAGAAAGGGCATATCAATAAAAATAGAAATTACGTCTTGATACAGGTCAATGAAATAACTCTTCCTCGGACTTAGAATGTCAGTGCATTTTATGATCCGTATCCCAAAAGTTTATCTAATATTCACCAGGAGAGCAGAAGTCTGCATAATACCAGCTCCGCCTCCAATGGGGTGCTTTTGTGTTCAAAAGGACAGGGGGCATCCCGTAGGCAGCAGTCCAAGGAAAGGGGGCCCGAATCAGCCTCCATCAACCTCTCCCGGCCCACCGCATCAGACAGGGGTGCCCGTTGTGCTCTGTTAGTGCTGAGAGGGGAAAAACTGAGGCCAACCCCGTTAGAGGAGGCTTCCCTTTCTACAGCTGGCCACTATGAACATAAGTCTGGCTTGTGCAGAATAAGAAAGAATTAATGTAAAAGGATCTGGACCGTGGAACAAGAAGACTGCAGATAGAAGAAAAACAACAGAATAATAAGAGAGGGAGAAAAAGGGAAAAGATTAGGGGAGGGGAAAGAGAATGGAGAGAGGGGGGAAGGGCGGAGCATACCTGCGATTTGAGGTAGGGTCTTCAATTCTGCACCGGGCGAGTTTCACCAGGATCGAGTTGCCTCCAGAGGGAGCAGAGGGAAGAAGGGGTTTTCAGGGGGCCATAGTGCCATTGTCTAAACGAGATCTGAGGGACGGTTCCGCTAGCTCCAGCAGCGCCAGGTCTAAGCTGGAGGTTGCTTGCCCCGGGTTGGCCACATAGTCCAACCAGGGTCCCCATGTGATGTTAAAGCATTCCACAGTGCCTCTGCAAGTCGCTATCCAATGTTCGGCCTCTCTAATGTCATTTACTTTTTTAATCCATTCCTCCCTAGAGGAAACTCTGGACTGCTTCCAATAGATTGGGAGTAGGCTCTTGGTCGCATTTAAAAGATGTGGCAGTGTGCTTTTTTTGTATCTGCTAATCGGAATATGGGGAACATGTAGGAGGAAGTGAGCCGGTAATAGAGGCATATCCAGGTCTAGAATTTCTTTAATTTGGGATTTAATGTCTGACCAGTATGGTTTGATCCGGGGACACACCCACCAAATATGTAAGCGTGTCCCTTTTATGGCCACAGTCCCACGTGCATTGGTCGGATATGGAGGGATAGATACGCACTAGATCAGCCGGCACCCTGTACCAGTGCGACAGAACTTTATAGTTATTTTCTTGAGTTTTCGACTCAATAGAGCTGGAGAGAGTGAGCTGGTAGAGGTGTGTCAGCTGAGCCACGGTGAAATCTAGTTTAAGGTCTTTCTTCCATGCCCGTATGTAAGCTGGTCTAATGTCTTGTGTGGTAGAACCTAATAGGTGGTACAATTCCGAGATCATATGAGGGATCGGTTCTTCTTCTACAAAAAGGCGTTCAAAGGGTGTAAGAGAGGAAATGTCTCTTATAGAGGGACCATGGACCTCAAAAAAGTGGTGGAGTGGTCTATATCTCCAAAAATTAATTTGGGACCTGCTATGTCTAGCCTGGAGGGACTCGAAGCTCAGTAACCTACCACTTCTCATTAGCTTTCCACAACTGGCATTGCCATCATCCACCCAAGGGCCAAAAAAAGCCAATTGCTCACCTGGCGGGAACCACAGAAACCCTCCTAACGGAGCCAGCGGGGACACGGGAGGGGATAAGTTTAAGGTCGGGTTTATCCGATCCCATATTAAGAGAGCATGCACCATTAGTGGGGAGGTAGTATCAGACAGTCCTCTATGTTCCCAAGAGAGCCATGGTGCATAGGCCAGGTTTCTCCCGGCCAAACGAGTCCTGCCTACTTAAGCCGTCCAGTCCAGAGGAGCTCTGCCTTCACCTTGGTTAACATCACAGAAACTCTCCTGTGAACCTGTTCAAGACTTGCTTTACTGACATCCCTTCTGGCTCCAGATCCTGCTTGCTGTTCCACTACATTGATCCCTGAATTCTGGCTTGGCTGACTATCCATTCCGGTTACTGAACTTTGGCTATGTTTTGACTAAGTTTGTTCTTTTTACTCATATTATTAAACAAGTGTGATTTAACTGTACTTCTGTCTCGGCCTGATTTCATGGTTTCTGACAATGTTGTGAAATGGACAAGGCTTCTGTCGAAACGCCTTAGCCCTCACTGTTGTTTTACATGGTCTTATTGGAATGATTATTATCAAAAATTAATCTCCAGAAGTGCCGGCTCTTCATGCTTTGGTTTCATTGATTTCTATTGCTGTGAGGACATCCTGAGCTAAAGCACCTGGACCGGGTGTGCCGTTCATTATCCTGCTAACAGCTACACTATTCAGAGTGGTGTTTTTCTGTGGTTTGTATGGCTGGCTGGTGCCTGCTCCCTCCTGCCCTGCCACTTTCCTGCCACGCCCAGCTGCCCCTGGCTGATCTACGGGTCTTCAAGGCTGAGCTACGTGTCTGCAAGTAGCTCCTCAGCTTAGCCCTGCACCTTCATCCACCCTCAGCGACAGCAAGTCAGCAAGCCCAGGACAATCTACTAATCAACTGGCTGCAGTTGACTGGTAGATCGCAGTCCATGGGTTGCTGACCCCGCGTCCTAGACTGTTTACAGAGCCAGAGGAGTGAATGTTGCTGTTTGCCTGGCTGCTGTTACACTAGTAGGAAAAGAACCTGGGACTCAAATCAGTGGCTGCTGCATGGGTAGCTCTACACTAAATATTTTAAAATATACGCACATGTAAGAATAAGATCTGGAAGGTTTACTAGATCTGCAGCAACAGATGCTAAAAAGATCTTAGTGTAAAAAAATGTATGCTACAAAAAAAAAAAAAATCGAATGAATCATTTATTCCCATAATACAGTCCAAAGCAGCAGAAAAGCTAAAATATAATTATCAGGCATAATCTTTGCGAATGTTTAACAGAGTGGCTAGACTGGTTTAGATGTTTTACACATATCAGGGTTTGAATTCAGAAGATGTTTTTAGGCTTGCCACGCAGTGGCGGGAGTTGCAGTAATTATCGGTTATTTTCATGTCATGCAGTGTGTTACATTTCACAGGGGTCACCAGCATGGCACATACTCTTCTCCGGCTCTCTGTGCCATCCACTAATGAGCAGCTTTCCCTGCGTCTCTGGCAGAGCAGAGTGAGAATCCTATTTAAGCCTATGAGCCTGACTTCATCAGCTGAATGTGTATGACGGAGGGTGTCAGGTGCGGGCAGCAGCTGCCAGCCTCATCCCTGGGTGAATTGTATTACTTGCTTCACTGCAAAAGATCATTTTGGAGGGTAGAACAAAAGGCAGAGTACACTATTGTAGAATAAACAGATTAAATGCACAATTCCATAGCAGTGATTTACATCTATCTGTAAATCCCAGCTGTTCGTCATGTAAATAGCCCCATCAGATTAGTGGCCTTATTAAAGTTTAAAGGGAACTTGTCAAGTTGGGTTTTACTTGGTGCAGCTAAGACCTCATTGTTGTCTGGGAGGTTCCCACTGCTTTCCTGGAACATCTCTGTGCAGAGAGATTACAGAGCTGTCTTCTGACCCAGAAGTAGAACTTCTTGAGGGGGTAATGGTAACCACCAGTGCCGGATGAAAGGATTGTTTAGAACAGAGAACACTCTTCCTCTTACTGCAACAATTATAGTGGAACGAAACCCTTCAATCCTTTATAGCCAAGGAAGCTGCCATCTTAGCCTCTGTTTGATTTTGCCTTGAGCTACATGTGATCAGTTATGACACCAGTCATTTGATGGCTTGACATATTGGTAGAGAGCACAAACAGCTGTGACAGGTACCATGCATGGCATGCCTTCACTGTAATTGGTTTGGTAAATCGTTAAATCAATGGGTTTAGTTCTGCTGCAAAGCTGAATCCCAGGTCTGGATATTTTTGCATAGTTACGATGGTCCAGCTTGGGCCAAAGTATGTACACTATATTACCAAAAGTATTGGGACACCTGCCTTTACACGCACATGAACTTTAATGGCATCCCAGTCTTAGTCCGTAGGGTTCAATATTGAGTTGGCCCACCCTTTGCAGCTATAACAGCTTCAACTCTTCTGAGAAGCCTGCCCACAAGGTTTAGGAGTGTGTCTATGGAAATGTTTAACCATTCTTCCAGAAGTACATTTGTGAGGTCAAGCACTGATGGGGACAAGAAGGCCTGGCTCGTAGGGAACTCTTAAAGCGAAGTGAAGGGAACTCTTAAGGCATCAGCGTACCAAGACATTTTGGACAATTTCATGCTCCCAACTCTGTGGGAACAGTTTTGGAATGGCGCCATCCTGTTCCAACATGACTGCACATCAGTGCACAAAGCAAGGTCCATAAAGTACCTGTTTACCTGCGCCATTTCCCTGGTAGGGGCCCCAGTGCATTACTTTGCCCAGGGGCCCATGATGCTATTAAGACGGCCCTGAGTGTGTGCCATGCCTGTGGGATTCCAGAGGAATCTAGAAATCACTGTAGCAGACAACGCTTCTACTACAGTGATTGTCGCTAGCTTCTGAATCATTTGCTAAGCAGCTGTCCTGCTGCATAAAGAACACAGGAGGTCACTTTCTAGACATGGGCACCATTCAGAGAACACTTTACATTCTCTCAATAAATGAAAAAACATTTTCTGATTCAACAAGGTGAAGTTCATGACATCATCCACCTCATCCAATCAGAGAATGCTTTTCATTCAAATGCAAAGCATTTTTTGAATGGTGCTCTCCTGTCTTCACTAAACAGCAGGGCAGCTGCTCAGCATGGGACCCAGAAGCTATCGGTGCCAACTGTAGTAGCCGTGTTTACTACACTGATTTCTAGCCTCCACAGGAATCGTCTGGGTATGGGGCATACATACTTACTGTACATTGGTCAAAACTGTGGGATCTTATAGTGGGATTTATTGCCTGCTACACTATTGGACTACAAAAGACCCGTGCGGGCAAGGCTTTTCATTTTTATATTTTTAAAAACAGCCCTTTACTCATTTGTATGATTTCAACATTTTGTCTAACGTGACTGTAAACGATCACCTTGAAAAACAACCTATTCAGTTTAAACTAGAAATGAAAGGCAAACCATTTGTGTATAGATATAAAAAAAAACAAAAAAAAAACTTTATAAATATATTTTTTTCCCTTTTTTAGAAATGATCACATTCCCTCTGTTCTCAGCTGCAGAAGAGTTGGGGGGAGAAGAAGCAACTGTACACTGAGCTTCCCAGCAAATGGCTGTACAGGGGAGGCATGTCTGGACAAGTCTGATCATTGGAGGAGAGTACACAGAGTTCCCAGCATAGCTAGGGAACTGACCACGATGTGTTCTCCTGCTTAGTGTGGTCAGTTTTTAATAGGAAAGCAGAGAGATGGGCAGGCAGTGCCGTTGCTATGAGGGTGCGGAGCGCACCCAGGTTACACCCTTTAGAGGGGTGACACCAGGACCGGACAGACAATGGGTGACATTTCACGGGCTGCTGTGGAGACACAAGGGCAGCACACCGCTCTTGCCGGTGACACAGGCAGCATCTCGGACAGCTCCTCATGAGGGTCGGAGATCAGTAGGGGGCCCCCGTGAGAGGCAGAGATAATTTAGGCAGCAGGGAAGGACTCGAGAAACCAAGAGGAGGCTGACTGGGGGCCCAGGATAAGGGAAGAGGCCGGAGAGGAGGAGCCAATGAAGGGACTGAGTAGTGAGCAATCCTTCATCCCTACAATACCCGAGAAAGACGAAGAGATAAAAGAGGGAGAGAGAGAGAGAGAGAGAGAGAGAGAGAGAGAGAGAGAGAGAGAGAGAGAGAAAGAGAGAGAGAGAGAGAGAGAGAGAGAGAGAGAGAGAGAGAGAGAGAGAGAGAGAAAAGGGAAAGTAAAAGAACAGAGAGAAAACAGTAGACACCATATTTTACCGCACTAGGTGAAACCAACTCTAGTAATGCCACTGTTGGCAGGAACACAAGGGATTTCACACAAATGAAGTAATACAAAGAGAACAGGAGACTTTTTTCATACAAGTAGATGGTACAGCAGACACAAATCGGGAATATGAACTTTGGGGTAACAAACACTTTAAGGTGTGATAGAAGTATTCAGAGTTTAACCACTTGCCGACCAGCTGCCATATAACAGCATGCAGGTCGTCACGTTGCCGCAAATCGCTATAGGTGTACGTCGGCACCTTTAAGAGCGATAGCAGGCGCACGTGTCCGCTGCACGGCGGCGAACACAATGCGGAGGGAACGAGAGCCAGAATAGGGATCTGTAAACAGACAAATCCCCGTTCTGACAGGGGAGGAGAAACAGATCTGCTGTGCCTAGTAATTAGGAACAGTGATCTGTCTCCTCCTCTAGTCAGTCCAATCCCCCCACAGTTAGAAACACCTCCCAGGGAACACAAACTTATCCCCTTGATCACCCCCTAGTGTTAACCCCTTTCCTACTAGTGACATTTACACAGTAATCAGTGCATTTTTTTAGCTCTGATCTCTGTATAAATGTCAATGGTCCCAAAAAAAGTTTCAAAAGTGTCCAATCTGTCCACCGCAATGTCACAGTCCTGCTAAAAATCACAGCTTGCCACCATTACTAGTAAAAAAATAAATAATAAAAATGCCATAAATCTATCCCCTATGTTGTAGACGCTATAACTTTTGCGTAAACCAATCAATATACGCTTATTGCGATTTTTTTTTTTAACAAGAATATGTAGAAGAATATATATCGGCCTAAACTAATGAAGACATTTTTTTTTTTTATTTAATTTTTTTTTAGATATTATAGCAAAAAGTAAAAAATATTGGGTTTTTTTTTTCAAAATTGTTGCTTTTTTTTTTGTTTATAGAGCAAAAAAAATTACAGCAGAGGTGACCAAATAACACCAAAAGAAAGCTCTATTTGTGGGAAAAAAAAGGATGTCAATTTTGTTTGGGTATAACGTCGCATGACCGTGCAACTGTCAGTTAAAGCAACGCAGTGCCATATCGCAAAAAAAAAAAAAAATGGCCTGGTCATTAAGGGGGGAAATCTTCCGGTCTGTAAGTGGTTAAAATCACATTTAACTTTCCAATCCCTAAAAACACAGAAAGGAGCAATGGAAGACATGCATAGCATAGGGGTAGGTAGGAGGTCATCAGTGGACCTGTTGGGCCCAGAGGTGTGTACAGCTCACATTAGGATAGTTCCTTTGCTTGTATGGAATTTTACTAATATGGCATTCCCATTAACACAAATGCAAACAGTTTTTTTTTTAAAAGAATGTTTTTCCATTTTGCAATTATTTAACAGGTAATTGTACCTTTTTCGGTAATGGTGTCAAATTAAGACACCTAATAACACCAGTATACACGAGAGCCACTCTGCCCCACCTATTGGCAAATCAGTGGCAGAGGGCAACAAACGAGAGCGGGAATAAAGATACCAGCATACTGTGCCGGAATCCCATTAACACTTAAGTAGTTTCCTAATTATAAAAGTAATTAAAGACATGTTTGTATAGCATTCTTATCATGAAATGGGAACAATTTGTGATGCAAATGGAAAGCAGAAACTGTTCAATGGAGATGTCTTAATCTAAAAGTCTGTGATACTGGCACAATTTTAATTAAAATGCACTTTCTTCCCCTTTTTTTTTTTTTCCTTGATGCTTTGCAATCTCAGTCTAAATAAAAAGCTTTGAATATTGCCACATCTGCTGGTGTGACAATTCACTTAACAAGCACTGTTACTAATCATGTTTTGATGGAAAATACACATACTTGTAAAAACATTGTTCCGTTTTGTGCTTTTTAACCAATTGTTATATGGAGCCCAGGAGTCGCATAGAATTTAACCGATTTCAAAGGAAACATTTCCTAAAATAAATATTTATGGCTTCTCAGTCTAAAATCCTAGTTGCCCGTCTGCCATGCTGGCTTACTTCTTTGAGTCAGTACCCCAGAACAAGTATGCTGATAAAGAGTCATTAGTATTATATAGGTTTTATCTGCGGTAGTTACTCCTGACCCCTACACTCTATATTACTTTCTCTTGATTCCTGACCACCAACAGCGGGTCTTTCTTTTTTCTCCTATTGACCAACTGCACTGGGCTATTGTTTTCTCACTACCCTGTACAGCAGGGCATTATTCATTCCTTCCACTGACTACTCCCACCAGGGTAATCCCCCCCGTTTCATTCGCCAGCAATGCATGGGGCACTTTTACATA
This sequence comes from Lithobates clamitans, assembly GCA_037952925.1. Lineage (NCBI taxonomy): Eukaryota > Metazoa > Chordata > Amphibia > Anura > Ranidae > Lithobates > Lithobates clamitans. The sequence goes on from JBBGZY010001674.1 coordinate 1,642,202, forward strand.
ATTTTATCCACTGCAATCTTCATGCCGTGCTGTAGGTTCCATACGGTGCATCCGGAATGTATTCACAGAGCTTCACTTTTTTCACATTTTGTTATGTTACAGCCTTATTCCAAAATGTATTAAATTCATTATTTTGCTCAAAATTCTATAGACAATACCCTATAATGACAACATGAAAAAGTGTTTTGAAATCTTTACAAATTCATTCAAAATAAAAAACGAAAAGAAAAATCACGTGTACATAAGTATTTACTGCCTTTGCTCAATACTTTGTTGAAGCACCTTTGGCACCAATTACAGCCTCAAGTCTTTTTGAGTATGATGCTATAAGCTTAGCACACTTTTTTTTTGGGCAGTTTCTCACATTCTTCTTTGCAGGACCACTCGAGCTCCATTAGGTTGAATGGGGAGCATCGGTGCACAGCCATTTTCAGATCATTCCAGAGATGTTCACTCGGGTTCAAGTCTGGACTCTGGCTAGGCCACTCAAGGACATTAACAGAGTTATCCCGTAGCCACTCCTTTGCTTTTGGTTTTAAACTTTTGAGTTTGCTTTTGACAAACTCCAGGCGGGCTGTCATGTGCCTTTTACTGAGGAGTGGCTTCCGTCTGGCCACTCTACCATACAGGCCTGATTGGTAAATGTGCCGCAGAGATGGTTGTTCTTCTGGAAGATTCTCCTCTCTCCACAGAGAAATGCTGGAATTCTTTAAGAGTGACCATCGGGTTTTTGGTCACCCTCCTGACTAAGGCCCTTCTCCCCCAATCGCTCAGTTTGGCCAGGTGGCCCGCTCTAGGAAGAGTCCTGGTGGTTCCAAACTTCTTCCATTTAAGGATGATGGAGGCCACTGTGCTCAATAGGACCTTTAATGCTCAAGAAATGTTTATGTACCCTTACCTAGATCTATGCCTCCATACAATCCTGCCTCGGAGGTCTAGAGACAATTCTTTGGACTTCATGGCTTGATTTGTGCTCTGACATGTATGATTAACTGCGGGACCTTATATAGACAGGTGTGTGCCTTTCCAAATCATGTCCAATCAACTTAATTTACCACACGTGGAATCCAATCAAGTTGTAGAAACATCCCAAGGATGATCAGTGGAAACAGGATGCACCTGGTCTCAATTTTGAGTGTCATGGCAAAGGCTGTGAATACTTATGTATGGGATTTTTTAATTTAATGATTTATTTTTTATTTTTAATAAAATTGCAAAGATTTCAAACAAAATTCTTTCATGTTGTCGTTTGTAGAATTTTGAGGAAAATAATTAATTTAATCCATTTTGGAATAAGGCTGCAAATAACAAAATGTGGAAAAAGTGAAGCACTGTGATGCACTGTTTTTTGTTTCAAAGGTTGCTGGCTGCTAAGCAGCCCAGTAGTAGTACAAGGGCTGTAGCCAGCAAGTGCAGCGTATTCTGCGTAAAGTGTTTTTTTTTACCTTAATGATTTAAGGCTCTTCCAGCTCTGTCCCTTCTCTCTGGGCAGATTGATAGCAGCAGGACCCATTGGCTACTGCTGCTAATCAAATGCTGTGACAAGGAGGGGGGGGGGGGCAAGCCACCCAGTCTGTGTCAATAGATGCAGACAGGGAGGCTTAGGAAGGAGGCTGCACGAGTGCCCCATAGAAAGCGGTTTCCCATGGGTGCACTTGACAAAGAGGAGGAACCAAGAGAGCTGGTGGAGAACCCAAGAAGAAGAGGATCGGGGCTGCTCTATGCAAATCCAATGCACAGAGTGTTAGGAGATTACGGCTTCTAAGACCACCCAGATAGGTTCAGGTAATGCAGGAAGACCTCCGTTGACCCCCAGGCCTGGAGATATCAATAAAGTGACACAGGAGACAGGTTTGCTTAGCCACTTAATGACATCTAATTTGAGTTTCAGAAATACAGCATTTATGTCTTTTGAGGGATGGGAGGAGTTTTACTAACCTTATACATGTCATTGAAATGAAAATAGGTTCAGTTAATATTTAACTATTAGCTGGTGTTATAAGACAAAATCTTGCATCATTTCTACTATATATGTATTTCTTAACAAGTGAAGGACACACTAATCTTATCAAGAACAAACATGAGCTAGGCCAAACTCCATATTCTAGCTAAAATGTATAGGTAACCTTGAGAAGGTTTTCTATAGATAACAGCTTAAAGATAATATTGGTTTCAGTTAAAACTCACATTTGAGTTTTCTCAATTTTCCTGTAAAACTAAAATGGTGTCTTAAAACTAAAATGGAGTCCCTCATGATATGTGCTATGTTCTTTACAATCCCCTCTTTGAGACATTATTTATATGGCTCACTATCTTTCACAGTTATGTAAATTTTCTTCTATCATAATACATACTCAGATAAATTCTATTCGCAGCAGCAGGATCAGGGGTTCGGGATGCCTTAACAATTATACACATTATAAGCTTATAACAGGCATATAGGAACAAAACAAAAAGAGCAATCATAATTATAGTTATGGCAGCACTCTTTATCCATGCCAAAATTCCTATCCCAGAACTTAGGTTTGCAAAAGGATCCCATGTCTTAGCAATGTTTCTAGCTTCATCTTGTAATTTGTTTACTTCTTTCCGGTGTTGTGCAATTATATCATAATAATCTGGTACCTCCATACTTGTGTTATGAAACCAGGTACAACACTCATAATCTTCTGTGTTTTCACATAACCCAGTTAAGGCAGCACTCATGCTTTCTATGGCTAACTCGTGTAGTTCTAATTGTTTTCTAATTGCCCTAGTTTCTATATTTAATTTAGTAATATCATCAGAATTCTTTTCCATTATTTCATCAATGATTCCAGTGTAATTATTCAACCTTTTCATTAAGTCTATTCCCCACCCAGTCCATGAGGGAAACCAAGCCCATGCCTTATCCTTTGTAAGAAATAACTCCCTTTTATTGCGGTGTTTGAGGGGGTACCTAGGATGCATGCTAGCTTCAAGGAGGTGTCCTCCCTTACTATCTCCTACTACGCCCATGATGGGGACTAGGGATGCAAGATAACACCATCCTTGGGGTTCGGTGGGGATCCAAGGGTGACAGATTTTTCCACAACAGATATAAATACTGTTTCCTAGAGCTAAGGATCGTTTGTTGAATATTGTCATCATTTCATCAGAAAAACTGGAAAAAGTTAAACTCGACAATAATTGTCCTACTGTGGAAGTGGAACTGGAGTTAAGAAAGTTTATTAGAGTGGTGTTTAGGGCAGGTTCTGAAGTATGAAAGAAGGGGCTTTCAATTGAAGTCATTGAAAAGTTAATATTAGCTTGTTGGCAAACTTCAGCTCCATTTGTGGAGTTTCCCAGCCTAAAACACCAGTCTGGGGAATGACTTCTACCAGTAATTTGGAAAGTAAGGGTATTATTTGAAAGTGTTCTTATGACTTCTGTGAGGACGACAGGAGGTGTGCCATTAAGGAGTGGGGTGAAGTTTAGAGGTACTGCCATTAAGGGGATTCTAGCAGTGCTAGGATGGAGTTTACTACATATCCAACATTTTTCAAATCCAGATTTCTGGGCGTAGCTATATTTAAACTTCAACAATAACATTTTATCTGTAAAACTTTCTGAGTTTTCATTTCTCTTGTGTCTGTCATGTGTATTATTCTGTTGTAGAGTGTTAGAGGCCCCACAAATACCCTTTATGAGTCCCAAATCTTCAGAATAATAAATACAGTTAGTTATCAGCCAAGTTGGCAGGAACACAATCAGGGCAGCCCAGCATAGGAGGCACAAGGCCTTCCCAGAAGTCCGTGGTGAAATAAGCGACGTCATCTTGTTCAGAGTCTTGACCACCTGCTTCACTCTGTTTTCGAGGATTTATATCACCTGCTTCACCTCTCTGTGCTTTATCTTTGCCTTGCTTCTTAGGGTCCTGGTTGACCTTCTTTACGCGACTTGCATGAATCCAGGCCTGTTGTCCTTCTACCAAAATAGCTGTGCGGGTGACTGCGATCACTGTGGTTGGGGGTCCGAAGGGAAACTCTTGTTTCTTGGTGCGGTTCAATCTCTGGACCACCACGGTGTCACCCACCTGGAAAGGGTGTGTAGGTTCCTGTGAAGAAGAAGGAGAGGTGCGAGCAACATTCCTTTCAACTTTATCCAAAGTTTCAATAAGTTTTTTTACATATTCTTCCTGAATAAGATCTAGGTCCCCTCTTTCTAACATAAGTGGCTGTCTGGCCCATGGGGTGGGGAATGGCCTACCCATTAAGACTTCAAAAGGAGAGTATCCTGTCTTTTTAGAGGGTGTCATTCTTACCTCGGCTAGTACAGCTGGTAGGACCTTCTTCCAATTTGCATACGTACCTCCAGTGGCCTTCCTGATCTTATCTTTGATGGTTCTGTTCATCCTTTCCACTATACCTGAACTCTGGGGGTGGTAAGGAATATGAAACTTCCATTCTATTTTCAGTGTTTTTACCAGGTCTTGACAAACTTTGGCCACAAATGCAGGACCATTGTCAGAGTTGATCTGTAGTGGGCAACCCCACCTTGGGATAATTTCTTGTATCAGAATCCTCACTACTGTTTGTGCATCTTCCTTTGTAGTTACAAACAATTCTATCCATCTTGAGAACATGTCCACTATTATTAGCAAATATTCCTGTCTTTTACCTAGTTTGGGCATGTGTGTAAAATCTATCTGCAGATGAGTGAATGGTGTAGATGGATATATCAGATGTTCGTGTTTTGCTTTGTGAGGGTTGCTAGGGTTATTCCGAATGCATGTGATGCATCTGGAAACATATGCCTTAACGAGAGAGGGAAGACCTGGAATGTAAAAATCCTTATCCAAAAGTTCACATGTGACTTTCCACCCTCTGTGACCTATCCCATGGTATTGTGAAATAAAAATGGGTGCACTGGCTACAGGGATACATGGTCTCCCCTCTTGGCAGACAAGGTCAGTTTCTGGGTTTGTCTGCACACCTATTGAGTTCCATTGCTGGATGTCTTGGTCTGTGGCATATGCTTGGAGATCACGCAATGTTTGATCCAAAAGAGGAATTTCTGGTGAGAGTAATGGCATTTGTATGTTTGCAGGCTGTGTGGATGCTGCTTCTTTTGCTGCTTTGTCAGCTAAGGCGTTGCCTTTGGCTATGTCATCCTGTTGCCCTGTATGTGCCCTACAGTGTAGTATAGCTATGGACCTTGGTAATTGTATAGCTTCTAACAGACTTGTGACAAGCGTGGAATGTGAGATGGATTTACCGTCTGCTGCTATATAGCCCCGCCTTTTCCATATGACTCCAAAATCATGCGCGACACCGTACGCGTACTTGGAGTCTGTGTAAATGTTTACATCCTGCCCTTCAAAAAGCTGACAAGCTCGAGTAAGGGCTATAAGTTCTGCAGCTTGTGCTGATTGGAATGGGACAGGGTTTGCTTCCAGTATTTTATCAGGCAGCTGAACAACAGCATACCCTGCATGGTATGTGTTATCATTTGGTCTTGAACAAGACCCATCCACAAAGACATTCTGTGCTCCAGGGAGAGCAGTTGAAGACATGTCTGGTCTCGGGGATGTGTCTTGGTGGATGAGGTCCATGCATTCATGTTGAGGCACTACCTCATCTTCTTCACCTTTCAAGCCTAGCAAGGCATTCAGGATTGGAGCTGGGCCAGAAGTGGGAGAGGCATATTTGATCTCAAGTTTTGGGTTAGAAAGTAAAATTACTTCATAACCGCTCAGCCTCTGGGCTGACATGTGCTGGGTATGGATGTTCTTTAGTAGAATGGATACATTGTGAGTGGTGTGTAGTGTGGTGGCATGTCCTAGAGTGAATGATGTAGCCATTTCCACCACCATCGCACAGGATGCCAGAGCTCTGAGACACGCCGGCATGCCCTGTACTGGCATCGGCACAACTTTTGAAAAAAACGCAATTGGGCGGAGTTTCCCCCCATGCTCCTGAGCCAGGACCCCCGCCATTGTTTTACAGTTGTCCCTTGCAAACAAGTGAAACATTTTACCATATTCAGGTAGTCCAAGTCCAGGAGATGTGACCATTGCAGTTTTAAGATACACAAAAGCATTGTACATTTCATCATTCCATTTCACACAATCTGGCATGTCAGTACCTGTGGCTTGCCTCAGGAGATTATCATAGTAGGAACAATCAGGTATCCATTGTCGGCAGTAACCAATCATTCCAAGAAAGGATAGCATGTCCTTCTTAGTAAGTGGGCGGGGCAGACCCACGAGAGCCGCAGCTCTCTTGTGACTGATTTTCCTTTCTCCTTTGGAGAGTACAAAACCAAGGTATTCAACAGTTTCCTGACACCATTGTAGCTAACCAATGTAACAGATCTAAACCATCATTTTTACATGCTTTCTGGCTTGGACTACACAACAACAAATCATCAACATATTGAAGTAGGACGGAACCATGGCGGGGTGTCCAAGACCGCAGGGTTGCCTGGAGGGCCACTGTGTACACTACAGGGGAGTCTACATAGCCCTGGGGTAATCTACACCACGTCATCTGGCGGTTTCTGAAATTGAATGCAAAGATAGGCTGTGTCTCTTCGTCAACAGAAACTGAAAAAAATGCATTACAAAGGTCAATGACCGAAAAATACTCTGCATCGCATGGTATGGAGGTTAAGAGTGATGGCACGTCAGGCACTATGGGAGCGATGGGTATCACTAGGTTGTTTATAGCTCTGAGGTCTTGTACAAACCTGTAAGAGCCGTCTGGCTTCATTACTGGGTTAATGGGGGTGTTGTAGGGTGACAGTGTCTCTTTAAGAATTCCTAGCTGCAGGAACCTTTCCACCATTGGGGCCACTCCTTCCTCTTTTTCTTTTGAAATTGGGTATTGTTTGTGATAAACCGGCTGTGCCCATGATTTTAAAGCTGCCTTGTATGGGGTACAAGAAATAAGACCTACATCCAAGGAGCTTTTTGACCATACCGGATCATCTGGTGGAGGGAGATCACTATCCTCAGTGTAATATATTGGTATTACCTTGGAGTGTACGAAGACCCCTCCTTCAGTAGTCATTTTCAGTGTTATACCCAATCTTCCCATCAAATCTCTACCCAAGAGATTCACAGGACAATTTGGTATAATCCTGAAACAATGATGCAAGACTGTTGCACCTCCCCTTTCAACATCACTTACTGGTAAAGGTGGTGTTTTGTATGTTTTGGTAAGTATCCCATTAATTCCCATAGAAGGTTCAGCAATTTTAGTCTCACCTCTGTAGTAGTCCTCACTGAGGGTGCTCCGAGTTGCCCCTGAATCGGTTAAAAACGGAACAGGCCTATGTTTGACATATAGGGTCACAATTGGTTGTTCATTGTAAGAGTGTGAGATCAAAGGAAATGCTGGGATACTACCTTCCGGGCAGCTTCATTTTAGTTGCTGTTGATTCCACTGTATAGGGAATCGGGGACCCTGTTGCTTTGGGGCAACTTGATTTGGTTGGCTAGATTGGGGTCCCTGTGTATGCAGTTGATCTTGATCTTGAGTATTTGGGTTATTCCATTCATAAGGACATTGATTTCTCCAGTGACCCTGTTGTCCACAGTTAAAACAACATGTGCGGGACTGCTGGGGTGGTCTGGAAAAACCATGCCCTCTCCCTCTTGTTCTTCCTCTTCCTCTGCCTCTGTTTCCACTGCCCCATTGTCCACCATTATCTTGGGGAGGCTGAGTTCGCACTCCACCCTGATAAAGGCTACTCACTGCTTTCTCTTTTATTACATCAAAACACCCTGCTGCTTCTTTCTGTATTAAGGTTTCCTGAAATTGGTCAATCGTCTGTGTGGTCCATTCAGATATCATCTGTTTCACCACCAAGGCGAACTGGGGTTTTAGATTATTCATAAAAGTTTGAATAAACAAAGCTCCCACATCAGTAGTTGTAGCTAATCCAGCTTCTGTTGTCCAATTTTCATGAAACCTTTTCCAGAATTCAACTACAGTTTCTCCTGACTTTTGTTTGCATGCTATGGCAGTAGGGAGGGAACTTTTATTTTTAAATACTCTCATCATTTCAGTCTCTAATTCTGTCCACATGGTGTTCCTACCTGGTACTGTGTTTAACCCATATGCTCCCGCGTTTCCAGTGTCAATAGTGTTTATACTTGGAACATTTGCCCAGCTCCAGGAACTGGTGTGTCCTATGATACCATCAATGATAAGACGCATGTCTTCCTGTGTGTAATTTCTACCCTTACAGGCCTTTTTTAAGTAAATTAAAGTGCCACCTGCAGAGGCGGTGGGTTTGGGGCAATGTTTTACTATCCTGTCAATGTCCTCAATGTCTATTACCTTTTTTAATAATTCATTTCCAATGGTCATGAAAGGTGCTTGAAGGTTAGTGTTACTATATACAGTTCCACTCTTTGTTTTAGGGGGACTAAGTATTCTATCCCCTTTAACGTCTTCTTCCTCCTGCTCTTGGCCAGGTGGTGAAACTACCCCTCCTATAGCTCCCTGATCATCTTCTGGTTCCCCTACCTCGACTCGGGCCCTCTGTGGGTGCTGTCTATCTTGTTGTGGAGCGGGAGGGATCTGCTGTTGTGGTTGTGGAGCGGGGGGGACCTGCCGTTGTCTGGTTGCATAATGTCCAGCCAGAAGATCAATATCTTCCTTTCTTAAACTTGGATAGACATGTACATATGCGGGTGGAGGATGACTGACTATTGGCAGGGGTGAGGCTATTGGGTCAGGGACAAATCTCTTTTTATCGGCTTCTTCTCTATGTTTCTGGGCATAATCTTCCTTACTTAAACATTTGGTGGGCTTTTTCTGTTTCTTATTATCCCTCTGAAACCAATATGGGGCGTATTTTAACCAGTTCTCTCCTCCCTTTTCCATATAATCCATATCCCATTGAGGATCCCCGGGGTACCAAGGGAAAGCTCTCTTATCTCCTAAACACAATCCTTTTATCATATCTATGTGAAATTCATCATTAGCGCCATCCCGGGGAAAGGGGTCTACACTGTGTATGGCTTCGGTCCATCCCGCTAAATTTGAAACCCATGGGACTATGAATTCATAATTAGTACCACAAATTCTGGCTACAAAATCCTTACACGTTTCTCCTGGATTGGGAAGAGGGGGAGGATCTTCTTTACCTTGTTTCTGACCCATATTGACAGTGGGAGTCGACTGTTCTTACCACCCAGTCTTCTGACCCACACACACACAACAGATTATCTTATAACTTCTAATGCGATAGATAAGAAAAAGCAAAGGATTTTGGGGTCACCGGAGTCTATTTCCTCATTAACCACTTCATATCCCTTCCCAAAAGGAATGTCTCTATATATGTGTATGCAGTACTGCTTATCTTTGTGGGTTTCCCAAAAACCCTCCAATATTAACCTCTGGCGTGGTTCTTATCCCCTACTAATTTACGGGTCTAAAAAGCTTTAATCAGAGCTGAGGCAAGAAATATTTCGTCAATAAAGACAAAATGAAGACTTACCTTCAGATATGATTTTATTTGGCTTTTTTTCCCGGCGAGCCCCCAGATCTGTTAGGAGATTACGGCTTCTAAGACCACCCAGATAGGTTCAGGTAATGCAGGAAGACCTCCGTTGACCCCCAGGCCTGGAGATATCAATAAAGTGACACAGGAGACAGGTTTGCTTAGCCACTTAATGACATCTAATTTGAGTTTCAGAAATACAGCATTTATGTCTTTTGAGGGATGGGAGGAGTTTTACTAACCTTATACATGTCATTGAAATGAAAATAGGTTCAGTTAATATTTAACTATTAGCTGGTGTTATAAGACAAAATCTTGCATCATTTCTACTATATATGTATTTCTTAACAAGTGAAGGACACACTAATCTTATCAAGAACAAACATGAGCTAGGCCAAACTCCATATTCTAGCTAAAATGTATAGGTAACCTTGAGAAGGTTTTCTATAGATAACAGCTTAAAGATAATATTGGTTTCAGTTAAAACTCACATTTGAGTTTTCTCAATTTTCCTGTAAAACTAAAATGGTGTCTTAAAACTAAAATGGAGTCCCTCATGATATGTGCTATGTTCTTTACACAGAGCAGGTACATATAAAATGTTTATTATTTTATATTAAAAAAAAAGAGCCTTTAATATCACTTTAACTGTATCCTATAAAACCGCACTCAATATTTAGCCCTATGCAGCCTAGCCCACTTTTCACCACGCTACACACAGCGCACTGCATTGTCAAATACACAAATAGACTGTGTACTTTGCAAGTGCAGTTGCTCCAGAGCTTAGTAAGTGAGGCGAAGCTTCACTGTGCTAAGAATATTTATACACATGAGAGAAAAATTAAAAAAAACTGCATTTTTGCTTGCACGTGATTGGATGAGGGAAGTCATCAGCAGAGCTTCCCCTCATTTACAAAGCTGTGAAGCAACTTTAATAAAGCAACCCCTTTTGTTATAAATATCTGGCACTCTCAATTTTTTACAAACATTTTTCGGCACACTATGCTCAAAAGGTTGCCTAACCCTGTGTAACACTCAACACTGTGCTACTAGTGTTGGTGCAAATTTATCTTATGACTCATATTTAGTTTGTGAGTCTGAAATTGGGTTAGGGTTTACTGCATACCAGGCTAGATGACTCACAGCGGCAGATCCCTGGTACTCCCCCTGGATCTGGAAGTTTGGAGAAACTTCTAGAAGTTAGAGGGCGGAGGCCAAGAGGGCTGATCTGCATACTAGAGGGAGCTTGGCCAATCCCTAGGCAGAATGTCCTGTCAGTCCTTAAATATGGTGGAGCCATGTCAGCAGGGGAGTCAGTGGAAGATGGAGTGCTGAGGAGGCTGTCTGTGGCCTAGGAGGGACCCCCTGAGTCAGGGAAAGGGCTCTGCCTCGAGACTGGGCTTGGGCTGGCTTGGGAATTTCCTATCAGCATCTCGGTTTGAGAAGGGATTTTACCCAAGGAGCAGCAGGAAACAAAGAGGACAGAGTGAGTAGGTCAGCACACCCAGGGATTCACAAGGGGAGAGTCTGCCACATGTAGCAAGCTTTCAAAGGACAGCGCTGTGCTTAACCCTTTATCCCTTGTCCTGGGAGATATTCAGAGGCAGAAGTGCAGCCAGGAGGGCTGGTAGACAAGCAACCAGGGGGCTGGTAGTTCCTGCATACCTGCCAACTTTTTGAGATGGGAACGGGGAACACCTATTAGCAAAAGTTTGTAGGCATAGGATACACCCCCTGCCATGCCCCCTTAACCACTTCCTGCCCGGAATATAGCAGGATGACGGCCGGGAGGTGGTTCCGTATATCTATCATATGATGTCTTTCAGGATAACAGCCGTGGGGGCACACATCGCGGCGATCAGTGATGCGGCATGTCAGTCTGACACACCGCAACACCCATCTTGGTAAAGAGCCTCTGACAGAGGTTCTTTACCACGTGATCAGCCATGTCCAATCACGGCTGATCACAGTGTGACAGACGCGAGTAGAGGAGAGCTGCTCTCCTGTCAGGGGGGTCTGTGCTGATTATCAGTGCAGTCCCCCCCACTGATGCCCACCCAGGACCACCAGGGATTGCCACCACTGATGACCACCAGGTATGCCACCCATGGCCACCAGGGAAATCAATGCCAATCAGTGCCCATCACTAATGCCTGCCAGTGCTCCTTATCAGTGATGCCCATCAGTGCCATCTATCAGTGTCCATCAGTGCCACCCATTAGTGTCCATCAGTGCTACCTATTAGTGCCCATCATTGCCCATTAGATCCCACCTATCAGTCCCACTCATAAGTATCCATCAGTGCAGCCTTTCAGTGCAGCCTATCAGTGCCACCTATGAGTACCCATCAGTGCCGCCTATCAATGCCCATCAGTGCTGCCCATCAGTGCCACCTATTAGTGCCACCTATCAGTGCCCATCAGTGCCACCTCATTGGTGCCACCTCATCAGTGCCACCTTATCAGTTCCCGTCAGTGCAGCCTCATTAGTGTCCATCAGGGAAGCAGAAAACTTACTTATTTACAACATTTTATAACAGAAACAAAGAAAAACAGCAACAGTGCTGAAAGCTGAAAATTGGCATGGGCAGGAAGGGGCAACCAAGAATGCCAACCCAAGCCCACCAGGTATGCCAATCTGTGCTCTTTAAGGATGCCAATCAGTGCCCATTAGGGATGACAATCAGTAACCATCAGTAATGCCTGTCAGTGCTGCCTATCAGTGTCCATCAGTGCGGCCTATCAGTGCCCATCAGTGCTGCAATATTAGTGTCTCATCATCAGTGCCACTTCATCAGTGCTGCCTCATCAGTGGCTGTCAGTGCAGCCTCATCAGTGCTCGTCAGGGAAGGAGAAAACTTACTGTTTATAACAAACGAAGAAAAACTTTTTTTTCACAATTTTTGGTCTTTTTTTGTTTAGCAAAAAATAAAAAACCCAGTGGTGATCAAATACCACCAAAAGAAAGCTCTATTTGTGGGAAAAATGCTAAAAATTTTGTTTGGGTACAGTGTTGCACGATCGTGCAATTGTCATTCAAAATGCAACAGTGCTGAAAGCTGAAAATTGGCCTGGGCAGGAAGGGGGTGAAAGTGCCTGGTATTGAAGTGGTTAAAGTGGATGTAAACCCTCTCTTATACCCAGTGAAGTGAACAGCCTCAGACGATACAAAGAGATGGAACAAATCTCCCTACATAGGTTTTACTTGTATATCTGCTGTCTTCCCCTTTCTACACGCTTTAGAAAGTGCAGATCATGTTAGAAATCTTTTTTCCTTTTTCAGCAGTGGGTGGGGAGTCTGGGCATACACTGTGCGAGAGCCGATTGGAGGAAAGGCACATCCCCACTCTACATAAGCAGAGGAATGAAGGAATGTACAGAGCTGCAGTCTGAATAGACAAGCTCTCTTCTTATCTACCTCCAAGCTCCCTCCACAACACAAATTTTCAGCTGCTGTTCTCATGTCTCAAAGAACCTGTCAGAAGTGACTCTGCTGATAACAGAGGAAGGGAGCTGCAGAAAGAAACAGCCCTTAGAGCTTTGGAGAAAGATAATTAAACACTACAGATATATGTGCTTAGGTCAAATTTCATGAATGGGGTTTACAACCACTTTAAGGGTTTTGGGTCCACCATGGGATTAAGAGTTTAGGGCTACTATGAAAGTAATGTAGGCTCTAACGAGCAGGGCCCTCTGATTCCTCCTGTATTGAATTGTATTGTACTTGTACTGTCTGCCCTAATGTTGTAAAGCGCTGGCGTAAACTGTCGGCGCTATATAAATCCTGTATAATAATAATAATAATAATGCTTGGACAGATACCATCTTGTTAACTAGCAAAAAATAAATCGTTATGCAAATTGTGCCAGAGGTCAGATTAATTGTACAATGTAATACCAAAGTTCCTATGGACCTGGCTAAATCAAATAATTACTTACAGTGGCCTTGATATGGCCATTCTCATTTAAACAGAAAACACCAAAAACATCAAGGTAAAAAAAAAAAAAAAAAAAAAATTTCTACATCATGTAAATGCTTTATTAAACTGTAGTACATGTTCTTTAAAATCAGGGCATTAGTGGCCCCACTGTCGTTGCCTGCTGTAGGGGCCTGCCCTATTGTTATGGTTTTACATTATGCTATAAATCTATAGATATGTCCCATAATCCTCTGGGGCTCTGCAGTATCTGTCAGGCTTAGCAAAATGTGTAGCAGTTATTCGGCCACTACTCTCTTCCCGTTCTGTCTTCACTATATTACTTAACCTCCCTTTTAACCTTGGCTTCAGTGTAAGTTATAAAGCAATCTATAAGCCTGCTAGTTTTTCTCAGAGCTGGACACTGTAAAGTATTAAATATCCTGTATGACTGAATAAAACATTTAAATGGTGTGAAAATATAATGAAAGTCAGCGCAGCACAAAAGGGCACTGCTGCAGTAAAACAATGGCAAATCAAATACCACTCGGATGGTTTTCAATGATACATTGAACATTTTCACATGCTTCAGTTTCTTTAATTGAAATGTTGTTTTCAGTAAATGGTTCCTATTGGTTGAAAACAAATTTTTATTCATAGCCAAATTATTTACGCACACAGCTAACGTGCAGTCTACAACCTAATGATCTTTAGAATTTTGTGTCTATGCCCATCTCCTGCCCTAAATCATTGTAATTTACAGAATACCTAACACAAATATGAAAAAGAAAGAGCTTGTATTGCCCTGTTGCATGATGGGAAGAATGCATTTAATTCCTGGTTCAGAGCTGCCCAGAGGGTCATTCTGCTGAAGAGCGGCCACACTCAGGTGGTCATCCTGTGGAGGAGTGTCCACACTCAGAGGGTTATTCTGTGGAAGACAATCCACACTCAGGGGGTGATTCTGAGGAGGAGTGTCCACACTCATGGGGTCTTTCTGTGGAATAGTGAGTGTACAGCTTGTATAACAGTGTAAATTTGTTGTCCCCTCAAAATAACTCAACACACAGCCATTATTGTCTAAACTGCTGGCAACACAAGTGAGTACACCCCTAAGTGAATATGTCCAAATTGGGCCCAAAGTTTCAATATTTTGTGTGGCCACCATTATTTTCCAGCACTGCCTTAACCCTTTTGGGCATGGAGTTCACCAGAGCTTCACAGGTTGCCACTGGAGTCCTCTTCCCCTCCTCCATGACGACATCACGGAGCTGGTGGATGTTAGAGACCTTGCGCTTCTCCTACTTCCGTTTAAGGATGCCCCACAGATGTTCAATAGGGTTTAGGTCTGGAGACATGCTTGGCCAGTCCATCACCTTTACCCTCAGCTTCTTTAGCAAGGCAGTGGTCATCTTGGAGGTGTGTTTGGGGTCATTATGTTGGAATGCTGCTCTGCGGCCCAGTCTCCGAAGTGAGGGGTTCATACTCTGCTTCAGTATGTCATGGTACATGTTGGCATTCATGGTTCCCTCAATGAACTGTAGCTCCCCAGTGCTGGCAGCACTCATGCAGCCCCAGACCATGACACTCCCACCACCATGCTTGACTGTAGGCAAGACACACTTGTCTTTGTACTCCTCACCTAATTGCTGCCACACACGCTTGATACCATCTGAACCAAATAAGTTTATCTTGGTATCATCCGACCACAGGACATGGTTCCAGTAATCCATGTCCTTAGTCTGTTTGTCTTCAGCAAACTGCTTGCGGGCTTTCTTGTGCATCATCTTTAGAAGAGGCTTCCTTATGGGATGACAGCCATGCAGACCAATTTGATGCAGTGTGCGGCGTATGGTCTGAGCACTGACAGGCTGACCCCCCACCCCTTCAACCTCTGCAGCAATGCTGGAAGCACTCATACGTCTATTTCCCAAAAACAACCTCTGGATATGACGCTGAGCACGTGCACTCAACTTTTTTGGTTGACCATGGCGCGGTCTGTTCTGAGTGGAACCTGTCCTGTTGAACAGCTCTATGGTTTGGCCACCGTGCTGCAGCTCAGTTTCATGGTCTTGGCAATCTTCTTATAACCTAGGCCATCTTTATGTAGAGCAACAATTATTTTTTTCAGATCCTCAGAGAGTTCATTGCCATGAGCTGCCATGTTGAACTTCCAGAACAAAAGATTATACCACACACATACAAAAATGACATTTAAATCCTACCCTATAACTCAGGTGGACACTAATTGGAGGTAATGGTGAGGGGATGGGGTGCTCCAGCCCAAGGAAGGGATCTAGTCAGGACCCATATAACAGAAAAACAAAGACTTGGGAAGCACACCCTAAAAAATGCATTACATTACAGAACAAAAGATTACAGCGCACACATACAAAAATGACATTTAAATCCTGCAAGGCTATTTAAAGAACCTGAACATATTAAGCAAAAATATAGGGATTTGGTCACACCATATGGTCATACAGTGCTTAAGCCCACTACTGCGTCAAAGTACTCCATTAGGAGTGAGTCCTACACTATTCATAGAATAAAAAGATCCTGCTTCTCAACCATGGGAGAAATACACTTCTCTTTATGGGAGAACTAAAAGGACTCCTCCTATAACTCAAGTGGATACTTGCAGGGGCGGACTGATAACTCATGGGGCCCCCGGGCAATAGGAGATTATGGGGCCCCCAGGCAATCAGAGATTATGGGGCCACACAGTATACACACACACAGTATACAATCACACAGTATACACATACATGTACACACAGTATACACAGACAGATGTAAAAAAACCCACAGATTTATACATACTGTCCCTGGTTTACTGAGGCTGGCAACCCTGATGGGGTCCCCTAGTGGCCCAGGGCCCTCGGGCAGTGCCCGAGTGGCTCAATGGTCAGTCCGCCCCTGGATACTTGACGCAGTAGTGGGCTTAAGCACTGTGAGGCCATATGGTGTTTGTATGGTCTTATAGCAACACCATCTTTAATGTAATCCATTTTTAGGGTGCCCCCCCCCCCCCAGTTTTTGTATGTTGAACTTCCAGTGACCAGTATGGGAGAGTGAGAGTGATAATACCAAATTTAACACACCTGCTCCACCTGAGACCTTGTAACACTAACGAGTCACATGACAACGGGGACTGAAAATGGCTAATTTGGACATTTTCACTTAGGGGTGTACTCACTTTTGTTGCCAGCGGTTTAGACATTAATGGCTGTGTGTTGAGTTATTTTGAGGGGACAGCAAATTTACACTGTTATATAAGCTGTACACTCACTACTTTACATTGTAGCAAAGTGTCATTTCTTCAATGTTGTCACATGAAAAGATATAATAAAATAGTTACAAAAATGTTAGGGGTGTACTCACTTTTGTGAGATACTGTATTTATATCAAATGCAACACAGTTTACCTTGCCAAAAAAAACCCCGTGCTCGCCCCCGGGGGAACGCCTGGCGAGGGCGTCTCACAAGTGCCGTTCCAGCCCTTAGGGGCAGTGGTTGATGAGTGCAAATACAAACATTTGATCAACTACTCCAATGTCATGTTTCTTTTTCTTTTCATCTTATATTATCTGGTTTATTGCTATGTATTTGTAATGCTGATCATTTCACATTGTAGAAATGGTACTAGGATGCCTCCTGAAGAAGCAGCTTGACCGCAAAACTGTCGAGGTTACGTTCATAAGTACTCAAAAACCTGCCTTCACTCACCTTTGTGGGCACTCTAAACTGTTATCCCAATCAACATTATTTTGAAATTTGTCTTTACCATATTGTTATTAAAAAATCTATATGTAGACATATTATAGATTAACATGTCTACTTTTTGAATAAATCAAAATTTTACCTATCTTGTACGTGTCTATGAGGTACCATAATAGTCCATAACCATTTTTCTGGATGAGGTAGGACTTAATTGGAGAAGTCCTGGTCATTCCCTCTCCAAACTTTCCTTACAAATGCAACACACACTAGAACAGAAGGATAAGAATAATCTTACAATGTAGACACCTCCTCCTGTGAAATCTGTAAAAGAGGGACTTCTCGCTTTGGGGAAATATAATCTTACTTATGTATCCAGGATGGGGATTCTCAAATAATTTCCTCAATGGGGCAGAAAACTAGAAAATGTTTGGGCTTGAGGTCCACTTTAAATAATGGAGCTCAAAAACTAACACTGTAAACACTGATGACTTTGTACCAAACGTTTTACCATAGACAGGGCACTTATGTTAAGCTTGTAATTAAATATCCAATGTCCTTTGTTTAGCTGTCCAAGGTACTCGATGATACATTGGATAATTAAAATTCCCTCAGACACTATCAGTATGAATAGAATTAAATTGAACATGACAAGTAAGCGTCCCATGTTACCGTTCTTGGCACATCTAAGTCACAGGTTGTTTTCTTGTGTACTCTTCTTTTACCAAATGAATTCCTTGTAATATAATAATATGTTTACCTAACATATGATTGCAGAAGCTATGCCATTAAAATACAATCTGCAGCACCACAAAAGTTTTAATTAGTATGACTTCTTCTTGTCAGTATTATTTTGCAGTGTTAATGACTTAAATGTGGTGAACCAATGTGTGTGTGTGTATATATATATATATGAAATCTCCTCTGCTCTCAAGCTGGTTTGCTCCACACCAGGTGCAGATTAATCATAGAGCCCTCCACGGTCCATCAAATGAAGAGAAGAAACTAACTCTCCTCACACCAATGACATCACACAGATTCTAATTTATTTGAAGTCAACAATCACTAGGACAGTCCTCACCCTTGCGAACCTCCCACTAACACATTTCACCTGAAAGGGCCTACTCATAGAGATTACAAAGAGTAAGCCCTTTTAGGGGGAAGACTTTAAAGGGAGGTTCCAAGGGTGAGGACTGTCATAGTGATTGTTGACTTCAAATAAATTAGAATCTGTGTGATGTCATTGGTGTGTGGAGGGTTTCTTTCTTCTCTTCATGTGTTGGAGCACAGACGGCTCTTTGAATCACCTGCACCCAGCAAGGAGGACACGGTGGGAGTGATCTAGCTTGACAGCAGAGGAGATTTCCTATATACACATTGCTTCCCCACTTTTAAGTTGTTAACACTGCAAAATAAAAGTGACAAGAATACATCTGAGAGCTCCTTTCTTCTCTTAAAAGTTGGGGAAATGAAAAATATTCAGTGGAACATCATGGGGGTGCTCCCACATACTCATTGGGTTTTTAATGGATATCCATCCAAAACTGATATTTCATATATGGGTGGATTCTGGTGGGCTGCATCACCTACATCTCCTCCTTCTGTTTGCAAGAGTTCTTCACAGTTCCCATGTGTGGCCCCTACAAAGTATCCCACCCATCACATGACTACATGACCGTTAAAATGGACCTTGCACAATAGCAAGGCAGGGTTATTTAATGTGCCCCATCCCCACTATTCTTGCTAAAACTTTCCATTAAACTGCAAAAAATAAAAGCTGTGAAGGATAAATATATAATAAAACTATACTTAAAGCCGATTATCCTTGGATCTGAATTACAAACATATACTGTAAAACTTGAGAGTTAAAGATGGCGCCATCCATCTAGTTGCCTTGATTTCATCTAAGCTTAAGTATTGTAAATTTTGACTGGGATATGTGACTGAGTTTAAAAGAAAATAAGCACCACTTTTATTTTTGAAATCTGCACGTCTTCTGAGGTCCACAAATTAGGGTTGCCAGATCAAAAGCAATATTTTAAATAGCTATACCTTGCAATCATCCAAATAGATGCAAACAAGTTTAATCACTAATAAAAAAAGTATGATATGCATAAATAAAAAGCATTCTTTAGTTCACTCATGTTTATTTCGGCCAAGTAAGAACCTGAAATTACTATATATATATATAATCATCAATCACAAAGTAAATATCAAGCTACCATTGGCAGCCAACTCTGTACACTAATCAGACTGAAAACGTTGTCCTCGGGTGGGCCTATGGGAGCTACCTAGGTGGCCATAGGGGAGGTCCCCAAATGGCTTAATCGAAGGTCACCAGGTAGACATACGGGAGAGGTCACTAGATGGGCATAAGGGAGGACCCTAGGTGGGCCTAATGGATGTACCCAGGTGGGCATATAGGAGGTCCCTAGGTGGGCATAGGGCAAGTTCCCAGGTGGGAATATGGGAGGTTCCTAGGTGGGCATACAGAAGCTCAGGGAGGGTGTCACAGTGTTGTGATATTCAACATTCATCTGAAAACCAAGCAATAGGTAAGCAAATGTACAAAACTGTGGTCTCTGATGGGATGGCCCCTAGGTTGGCATAGGGGAAGTTCCAAGGAGGACATATGGGAGGTCCCTAGGTAGGCAAATGTGAGGTCCCCAGGTGGGTATATGGTAGATTTCCAGGTAGGCATAGGGGAAGTTTTCAGGTGGGCATAGGAGAGGTCCCCAGATGGGCATAGGGGAGGACCCTAGGTGGGCAATGGGAAGGCCCCTAGGTGGGCAATGGGGAGGCCCCTAGGTGGGCAATGGGGAGGCCCCTAGGCGGGCAATGGGGATGCCCCTAGGTGGACATAGAGGATGTTCCCAGGTGGGCATACAGAAGCTCAGGGAGGGCATCACAGTGTTCTGATATTTAGAAGTCATCTGAAAACCTAGCAATAGGTAAGCAAATGTACAAAACTGCAGTCTCTAAAATATGCCAACATCACTTAATGGTATGCACCCAGGAGTGAGTAGATTATAAATATATACAATTCCTTTTGCATTTTTTGTTGACATTTTTATATGCTTCAATTAGGTATTTAGTCATTTGGCAGGAGCTTCCCTATTCATTTCTCAGAAATTTCTCTTTCTACAGATAAAAAAAAAACAACAACAATGCTGCTTCACACCGTGTGCCAATATAAAATGCAGTACTGCTATGCAAATACTGACTAGGTTATTAATTTCCCTTGAAAGCAGCCTTTAAACATATATTAAACTGTTGACATTTTATTACTGATAACATCATTATCTGATCATTTTTTTGTTATTAAATTTCTCACCACGATAAAAAATAACCTAACACAGGAAAGGCTTGTAAATATAATTACTGCATTGTCTGTTTACTGAAGAGAATAAGCATACTCTATTAATATTGCGCTGTCTTACCTCTAGGGTTTAATAACATGTGTCAGTATTCCTTAAATTTTGCAGAACGTTTGTGATCCCCCGCCACAACGCAGCTAATGTATAAAATCTGGGCAAAAAAATTAAAATAAAGGTATTACTCATATGAGCCAATTAAATCCCAACAGAATGTGCATTTTACAGCTGCTAGAAGAAAAAAAAAAGAAAAAATGTACAGACTCCAATAAGACTTGCCAATTGTGTCTGTCAGTTTTAATAGAAGTCTGTACATCTTGCTATAATTATCAAGTGAACTTAGATGTGTGAAGGTATAAAATAATCAGCTTAGCTCCAGGCTTCAGTTCTACTCTTTTCTTTCTGGTAAGATGATCTTGCTTTATAGCTGCTGGCAAATAAGTGGAGGTAAGGTTCGGGTTAGCCGTTACAATCGGTTCAAGGTGAGTCCCCGGGATTCAGGAAGTTTGCACACTTTTTGGTTCAAAACTTTGCAAGTTGGCTGCCAAAATTAAGGCACAATCTACAATGCAGAGCAAACCCTTTGTTTTTGGCATGCTTGGAGTCACAAGAGTCAATCATTTGCTGCAATGGATAACCCAGTACCCTTTTAAAAAGTTTTTTTTTTCTTTTTTTTTTTTAAATTGTATTATTTAAAGTTTTACCATTAATACAGGTCTCCCATGGGAGCTTCCCATGCCTTTTGTTTTACAATATCTTGACATACAACAAGATTCACCCCCATAGACTCTATTGGGGTTTGCTGCAAAGTTAACCACTATAGGTCCACCCTATAACAGTTTTACTGCTATAGGGCAGCACTAGACATGTGCACTGCTGAAAAATGTGTTTGTTTTCTTTTCATTTGTTTTTTTTTATTATTTTTTCATTTTTCGGGTCATTCGTTATGATTGAAATTTGAAATTTTGAAAATTTGTAAATTCGAAAATTCAGAAATTTGACAAATCGAAAATAAGAAAATCCAAAAATTCAAAAGAACGATAATACAAAATAATAGCTTACTAACTAATAATAACTATTAAATTATAGGTATTGGAATTTCCTTTCAAATTTGGCTGTTAGTCAACGTAACGAATACGAATTTATCCCAAATTTATGAATTATTCGAAATAACGAATGCCACATCTAAACGAATGGAACGAAACAAATTAGTAATTATTAATAATAATTATAATAATAAACTTTTTTATCATTATTAGTGTTATTTATTATTAATTTGTTACGTTTCATTTGTTTAGATACGGCATTCGTTTTTTCGGATAATTCGTCACTTTGGATAAATTCGTTATGTTTACTAACAGCCAAATTTGAAAGGAAATTCCAATACCTATGATTTATTAGTTAGTAATAGGTAAGGTATTATTGGTTAGTTATTTCAGATTTTTTTAATTTATGAATTTTCGAATTCCCAGATTTTTATGGATTTCGAATGTCTGATTTTTTAAATTTACGAATTTTCAAGTTTCTGAATTTTTCTAATTTCCAAATTTTCTCATTTCCAAATTTTCTCATTTCCAAATTTTCTCATTTCCAAATTTTCTCATTTCCGAATGTTCTCATTTCCAAATTTTCTAATTTCCGAATGTTCTCATTTCCAAATTTCCGGATTTCTGGATTTGAATTTTGATTTTCTGAATTTTTAGAATATTCCAATTTACAAATCTACAAATTTCCAAATTTTAGAATATTCAAATTTACAAATATTCTGAAAAATTTGTTAAACAGGTTTTCGTTAATTCAGATATTTACGAATTAACGAATTTGTAAAAATTTGTTAAAAAACGAATTCGGAACAAAACGAATTGCACATGTCTAGGCAGTACCCATGCACCAGGTCCTGTATATATACGAGATCCGACACTCTCAGGTAAGGGGCATGCATGCACACTGCTGGTGACTCGCTTCCGCTGTAATTATACTTAGCGGAAGCCGATCGGCGGGTGCACAGTATCCGATGTCCTCCGGCACCCACCGATCATCAGGCGGAAAGACAGAACTGCGATCTGTCTATGCAAACAGGACAGACTACCATTCTAATAGGCGGGAAGGGATGGATTTTATGTCCATCCAAAGCAGAGAATAAATCCCTTTATCTTTTTCCTTAGTAAAAGCATCTCACACAGTATACAATCGAATAATAATAAATAATATTATTATAAATAAATTATAAATTATAATAAAATTAAACCTTTTTATTATTATTATTTATTATTAATTTGTTCCATTCCATTTGCTTAGATGTGGCATCTATTATTTTGGATAATTCGTAACTTCAGATAAATTTGTATTCGTTAAGTTCACAAACAGCCAAATTTGAAAGGAAATTCCATTACCTATAATTTAATAGTTAGGTATTATTTTGAATTTTACTGATTTTCTTTTTTTTTTAATTTTCGGATTTTCGAATTTCCAAATTCGAAAATTTGAAGTTTCAAAATTTCAAAATTCGGAAAATTCGAAATTTGGAAATCCGAAAATTCAGAAATTTGAAAATCTGAATTTTCGGATTTCCGAGATTAAAAAGAAGCAAAAAAATAATGAAACGAAAATGAACAAATTTTTTGTCAGTGCACATGTCTAGAAAACTACAGATATATGTGCTTAGGTCAAATTTCATGAATCAGGTTTACATCCACTTTAACTGTTTAGGATATTCCTATTGCATACGTTGTCCATGCCCATTTGCTAGGAAGAATAGATAGCTTGTGCATGTGTATATTGTATGCATAGCTTGTAATACTCTGTATGTCATGTATTTTCCTAAATTTGTAAGTCGTTTGTATAGCATGCTTGTTTAATAAAGCACATAAATAGAGCTTTTTTATGCTTCTTTGCTTTACCGCAAAATGACTGTTAAAGCCAAAGCAAAGCAAAACAAAGCACACTCCTCCATAGATAGAGCACAGTGGGTGAGCAGCGTCACCCTAGGACAGGATATATGTTAATCTCAGGATCACCAGGTAAAAATAGGACAAAAAACAATTACTAATAGCAGCTGAAGCATTGTACCGAGAGACCTGGGAGGGAAATGCCTCTCCCCATCTATGAAGCCCATCTAGACTTTGCAGTAATATTTATGTCATTATAATTGCTTATACGTCCTATTAAAATATTATATGTTCTATTTCAATGCTTTTACAGTAAATGAGTAAACAAAGATCATTGCAGAGATAAATGCATCACTGAGAGCTAAAAAGGAAAACTGACATCTTCTCTCCAAAGGCATTTCTCAGTAATGTATTGCTCGATCCCATAATCCCTGTGGTCATATTATTTTGGTGTTTGAATGTTACAACAAAAAGGACCTTAATTCATGAATTCTTCTCACAGGCAGATCTTTATGCCAGTTAATCCGGTAAATGTTTTTTGTGCATTTCTAGGAGTTGACAATGGAAAATATTATAAGGCTCTTTTCATTTTTCCTTTGTTTTCATTATGATCCAAACTGGATCGATGCTAAAGGGACTGGCCTACAGATTGTTGGAAAACATTTCCAGATGTGGCACTACGCGTTTCTCTTATCTGTATAGCAGCACAGGTTATCATATAAATAAATCATCTCATGCCGCGTACACACGACTGGTTTTTCCGTCAGAATAAACTCTGACGGTTTTTCCAACGGAGTTCCGCTGAAGCGGACTTGCCTACACATGATCACACCAAAGTCCGATCATTTAGAATGCGGTGACGTACGACGGGACTAGAAAAAGGAAGTTCAATAGCCAGTAGCCAATAGCTGCCCTTGCGTCGTTTTTGGTCCGTCGGATTAGCATACAGACGAGCGGTTTTCCCGATAGGAATTTATTCCGTCGGAAAGATTTAAAACATGTTCTATTTCTAGGTCCGTCAGAATTTTCGAAAGGAAAAGTCAGATGAAGACCACACACGATCGGAATATCCGAAGGAATGATTCCGTTGGACCTTTTCTGCTGGAAAGTCCGGTCGTGTGTACGCGGCATTAAAGTTTAATTGGACTGGCAGCCTGCCACCCTTGGTATTTACCAGGAGTGCCAGTAGGTCATAAATTAGCTGTGTGCCAACATCACCTTATAGTAACTGCTTAAAGCAGTATTAAACACAAAATCAGTGGCGGCTGGTGGTTTTTTTTGGGGGGGGTGGCAAACAACCATTTCCCCCCCCGGCGGCCGGCAGCACATGGCACCTCAACCCCCCCAACAGCCATTGTCTGTCTGCCAGTCCGAGACTTACCCCATCTAGGTGGCGGGCATCGGGCAGCAGCACCTGTGTCCTGACGTCCTCCTCGTTTCCGCCGTGTGTCTCCTCCCCTCCTCCTAGGCATCCAATAGGATCGCCTGTCCTTTCAGGGTGATGGGTCAAAAGACCCGCTTCTTGATTAGCCAGGAGGAGGATCAGTGTTACAATAGCGAATATTCATTTGCTATTGTAACACACCTGGTTGGGCTAGGTTTGCATTCTCTGCGCCCCGAGTACACCCTATTTTGAAGCCTCTAATCAGGTGCTTAAAAAAAAAACACCCACCCCTTATTGGAATCCATGCATCTGGCATCCTGCAAGGGGCCGAACGCATGGATGGGGGGGGCGCCACCCATGCACCTTTAATGGACGGTCCGCCCCTGCCCAAAAGCAAATATTATATTGTACCTTAACAATTCTTAGCTGTAACGGCTACATTTGTTTTCTGTCTTCTATTTTCATCTGGGGATCCAGTCAGTAAGTCAGATTTCTTTAAAAAGAACAAGCTATCTTGCAGATGCATTAGTTACAGGGATGGGACAAACCATTCAACACTGACAGGGGTGCTTACAATGGTCAGCTTTTATTATTTATATAAAACCTTTATTGTTTACTGTAACTGCTTATAAAGCGTAAGCTGGAGTTTGGCTTCAGTTAGTTAGTGTTTTTATAGCTAGTCATAAGTGTGTGCAGCCTATTGCATTAGGGTGTGCACCCCTAAGCTTAAACACACGTGTGCGTATTAGGGATGGGCAAACTTTGATTGTTCGGATGTTTGGTAACACCGAACAATATGCAGTGTTCGGGGCAAATTTCAAAGCCTTCAGGTCTGGTATGGATTTTAAGGGGAACTCTGCGCCAAAGTAAAAAAAAAAAAAAGGCGTAGGGGTCCCCCCCACAATCCATACCAAACCCTTATCCGAGCATGCAACCTGGCAGGCCGCAGGAAAGAGGGGGGTGAGAGAGCACCTACTCTCCTGAACTGTACCAGGCCATATACCCTCAACATGGGGAGGGTGCTTTGGGGTCTGACCCCAAAGCACCTTGTCCCCATGTTGATGGGGACAAGGGCCTCATCCCCACAACCCTTTCCCAGTGGTTGTTTAACAAGGGGACCCCCAGATCCCGGCCCCCCCATGTGAATTGGTAATGGGTAACTTGGGACAAATCCTTGGGAAGTAAATCCACGCTGGAAAAAAAACAACAGTTCCGCCTCCATGGGAGTCTCCCGCCGAGTGACGCTTCTTCTTATGTATGTCTACAAGTTACCTATTTGTGCCACTATAATTAAGAAGCGTTTTGTGAGTACAAGGATAGTGACATACGTGGGTGGTGTATACGCAAGTAGGCTCAGACTTTAAAAGCCATTGCCAATAGTCAGTGTAATTTAACCAGGCCTACTTTTTGCTGTTTTTTTGCTATGTTTGACGCAGGTCCTAATATTGTTAAGGTCTCAAGTTCTAAAGTTATTAAAAAAGCTGGGTTTCTAGAAGGTTGAAGGTTCTGTCAGGTGGGCTGTACAGGGCCCCATGATGCCCTGTCTGGTACGCTCAATTTTTTACAAATCATTTCCGCACACTGGGCACAAAAGGTTGCCCACCCCTGGTCTGTTACTAGGTAAGATTCTTATTTTTGCATAAGGAATATTTGTAACTCTAAAATACATTGTCTTCTATAGACAAACTAACCGTCAAGGCTGAGCTCAGCCCTTCCTTCTCTGAGCTGGCTGCTTAGCTGTCGGTTAATTGCCATCTCTCCACAGTTACTCAGCTGTTGATGATATCCTGCTCGTCAGTCCAGCCTACTTAAGCCGTCCAGTCGAGGTCTGCCTTCGCCTTGGTCAATATCACATCTCCTGCGATCCTGTTCAAGACTTGCTTTGCTGACATTCCTTCTAGCTCCAGATCCTGCTTGCTGTTCCACTACATTGATCCCTGACTTGTGGCTTGGCTAACTATTCCTTCAGGTTACTGAACTTTGGCCATGTTTTGACTACATTTGTTCTTTTTACTTTTATTATTAAACAAGTGTGATTTAACTGTACTTCTGTCTCGGCCTGATTTCATGCTTTCTGACACTAATCCAAAAGATATAAAATACCCATCAGAGTAACCTGCCAGTTAGCAATGAAGTGAGGTGGAGTAGAAATATAGAGGTTCTCCGAATCTTTTATGATTTAAAATTAGAAGTTTATCTGTAAACTATACCATACATGTTTGCACTTCAATTCAATTTCTCAATTCCCTTTCTGTATAAAAAAAACTACACAATTAATTCACAAGACATTACCTTGATATCTCAATGGCAGCCTATCAGGAACCATGAATCAGACCGAGACAGAAGTATAGTTAAATCACACTTGTTTGATAATAATAATAATAAGGTAAACAGAGTAAGCGTAGTCAAAACAAGTCAGAGTTCAGTAACCGGATAGGGTAGTCAGCAAAGCAGATGTCAGAGAGCCAGAGATAAACAGAGTACAGCAAGCAGGATCAGGAGCCAGAAGGAACGTCAGCTGAGCAAGCCTTCAACAGGAACATAGTGTCAGGGTACTCACCAGGGCCGAGATGCTGAGAGCGGCTCCCCTTGCAGCTGAGTGCGCTATACCCCTGGAGGTGACACAGAGGGTATCGGGCACAGAGAGGCACGGGTCGCCAGACACTAGTAGGGGCTTGCGTGTTGAACTTCCGTCTGGTAGTAAGTCTGTGCAGGGTACACCCGGACGGTGATCGGCAGAGGAAGCAGACTGGGGCTCCAACACCTTGGTCCTGAAGTAGACAACTGGAACAAAGTATGTAGAGAAGCCAGGGGGTCAAACACAGCAAGCCTGTAGGAAGGAAGTCCGTTTAAACAAGCCAAGGTTATACACAGGAATCAATCAAATGTGAGAGTCCAAGACAGGCCAGGGTCAAACACTGGAGCAGGCAGTAGCGAAGTCTTTAAAGAGAAGCCCGGGGTCAAACACTGGAACAAACTGAAGAGGAATCCGTTAAGCAAGGTCAAGGTGCAGGAGAAGTTCACAGGTGGTCAAGGCAATCCGGGTCACAATAGGCAGGAGTCAATAGCAGAACAAAGGCACAGGAACACAGGAGCTGAAATGACAAACCAGCAATAAGCCAGAGAGCTGGGCTGCCTTTTATAGGGCCACCAGGGGAACTCACGTGTGCGGCTAAGATGCATACGTGCTTACGCCATTTCGCGGCCCGCTGACTCGTACAACTATGTGTGCCATTGCGCCGTGACGCGGTCCGCTGAATCGCGTACCCGCATGCGCCGATTCGCCATTCTGCCATGCAGGCGTACAGGGAAATGCCGGTATTGGCAAACAAAGTTTCTGTTATTTCTCTGACACACAGGAGAAAGTCTCTGCGATTTTGACAAAGGCGAAGGCAGAGATCAAGTGAGCTGGACGAATTTAAGTAGGCAGGACTGAAGAGCAGAATCAACAGCTGGGTAACTGTGGAGAGAGATGGGAGCTGGCAATTAGCCGACAGCTGAGCGGCCAGCTCAGAGAAGGAAGGGCTGACACAGCTACTGTATATGTCACTGATTTTTCTATGGTCACCACTCTTTGTAGTGCCTTTTTCAAGGCGTTAACCTTGTAACTAACTTCCCATGTACATTACAATTATGTAAACCATCTTACTTTAAAAAAAAACAATAAAAAAACAATATTAAAGCAGAAAATAGGTAGCCTAAGACCAATATGAAATTAGTAGGATTGAGCTATAACATATTTAGCAAACATATTTTTTCACTTAACAAATATAACTTCATGCTATTTTGAAAGCCTCAAAAGCACATTTTTGCTCAAAAAAGCTATATTCTTTTCCTTTGTTCTGTTATTTCCCATCAAAGTTGATAAATAACCCTGTTCCCAAAAGGAGGAGACAATACAGCCTGTCTCAACCTTTATCCAGACCTTGAACTAGGCAGAGGAGGAGATGAGTGTCAGTGCCCTCTTAGTGCAAGTCTGGCAGATAAGGAATGATAAATGTAGATTGCTTCGCTAGTGACACAAGCATTAGCTCAGAATCAGCTGGAGTTATAGGAAGGAACGGCCAACTGTTTGGCTTCTCGGTTGAACTTTGATGCTCCAAACGCTCTAAAGACTTGCTATGAAGCTGGAATTCTGTAGTGCTGTATTTGGCTGAATTCCATATTGTCATAAATCCTGAATCCAAATCAAATAATCTTAACAGTGAATATTATTATTCTTAATATTTGCTTTCTTGTTTTGTGTGCATAGAGAGAGGGTGGAGGAGAGAAATGTAGAGAGAAAATTGCAGAAGGATGGCATTCATCGTAAAAATGTTGAATACCACGAAGGATGGTGAAAAGCTGAATACATAAGTGCCTTTATAATTCAAATGATGAATAGATAGCATACAAAAACCCTACCAGAACCTTTTTTACTAGATTTTCACAGAGAATTCACAGCATTTTTTCCTTAAATGAGCAGAACAAAAGCTACACTAGCCATGTACATGATCAATAATATAATCCTTGACCAGTTCATTGTTGACAGCTTTCTGACTTAGGTCTCCATATAGCAGTGGTCACCAAATTGTGGCCCATGGGTCAGATGTGCCCATTTGCTTGCCCTTATCAAGCTTTTGTAGAACTGTTCCTCCCTCCAATAAAGCAAAATGGTGTCTACCGACATAAATGATGGAGCGTAATTCCTCCCACTGACACCAATGATGAGCACAATTTCTCCCACTGAAATTAGCTATAGAAACGTACTGACACCAATGGTAGTGTAGCCAGCTGCCCTCCAGCTCTGTGTGAGAGGGCTGTGTGTGCGAGATGGCCCACTTGTCCCCAACCCAGGCCCCCCCCGCTTTCTGTGTGTAAACAGAGCAATTGTGTGAGCCGTAGATTGCAGATTTTTTCTCTCCCCTCCCAGACTGGGCGCCAGCTGTGGCTGTATGTTATCCCCTCCCTCCAATCAGCAGCTCTGATCCAATCAGCAGCAAGGGGATGAGGATACATCCGCTCAGGATCATAGGACATGAAATCCGGTGGGAAGCGCTGTGCCATGAGGTGAATGACTAATAATCCAACACCCAGTAATCCCTGCAAACTGGAGGAGTAGAATGCAGGACTTTTTCTGGGCAATTTACCAGAAGTCTTGGCAGTGTGGTGCAGGGAGCCTATAAGTATAGGCCTGCTGCTTGGACCTGGGATCTGCCAGTGCCCATGAAAGAGAATGCTACAGAGGAGAGAGAGCAGTACAGGAACCAGAGTGTGCAGACCTGCTGCTATGTTCTGAGCACCCAGATTGCTGGGAGACTGAGCCTCAGAGAGCTGCTGATCTTGGGACCAGAGTTTGGATAACCTGTTGCTGTGTGGACCTGTTTGGGAGGATCTGTTTGTTAGGACTGAGTCCTCTGGGCAACTGACCGAACCTGTGGCATGACAGAAGTGGTGAGCGGAACTACAAAGCTCAAACCCTTGCTTTACACAGTTAATGCTGCTTTTTACTTAGCAGCATATTAGCTTTACATTGCCCACTCTTACGAGGGACAGTTTCACATGCACAACCTGACAGAAGGGCCCCAACGATAGCCAGTTAATACTTACAATTACAACCAGGTACTTAATAGCCAACCTCCAGGGGTATCTCTTTGTCAGGAACACATACACCCATCCACTATTGGGGTTGTATGTGTAGCACACACACACAAGAACATTTATTTTTTCGGTTAGTTCATGTTGATGCTTTTAACCCGGTTTGCATCACTTAAAATTTGGTTAACATTACTACAGTTCAGTTGAGTCAGTGTTCACATTATCTAGTACAGCATCTTTAAACATGTATGATTGCCTGTTTACTGATTGGTGCTTTCTTTAAGTGCCTTGGCATAATACATCCTTCAATTCTACCATCCAGTTGCTTGTGGCCTATTTTCGGTGTACTGTTATAGAGTGGTGGTATACTAACGCTTAAGTTACACAGGTGTGAGCGGCCTTCTATCTATAACTAGGTGTGTCAGTGGGGGCCGAGCAGCTTAAAGCAGAATTTCAGTCATTTTTTTAACTTTACATCGATTAAATATTCCCTTCTTGTTTTAACTTTGGATAGTAAAACTTTTTTTTTCTGCCAGTAAATACCTTATACAGCCCACTTCCTCTTTCTTGTCTGGTAAAAAGCCTAGGAATATGATATCATGTACAGCTCTCTCTGTCACTCTCCTGAGAGTTTGCCAGGAAGGGGGGGGGGGAGCCATAAGAGGGCCAATGAGAGCTGCAGAGCTGGAGGTGTGCCTCTATATGTCTGTGTAAATTCAGGAAGTGAACAGGCAGCAGCTTCAGCTGCCCACATTCAAAATGGCTGCAGCCAGACTCAGTGGAGGGAAATGTCTGCAGCATTATTGGCAAGTACAGAACCACAGTATATATAAAATATGTAAAGTAGTTGGAGGGAAGCTTCAGAATGGCAAATATGTTTTTATTACAAATTATTGGAGCAGACTGCAGTTCCTCTTTAAAGAGTCATGGCAGAACAGAGAACCCAGCATATTAAGCGCTACAAGAGGAACAATTCCACCCACTGACGGGTTACAATTCCTCCCATGTACATCAACAATGGAGCACCACTCCTCCTGTCATTGCCAACAAAGGATATATAACAAAGTATTGAGATGAACTTTTGATATTGACCGAATACTTATTTTCCACCAAAATTTGCAAATAAATTCTTTCAAAAATCAGACAATGTGATTGTCCGGATTTGTTTCCACATTTTGTCTTTCATAGTTGAGGTATACCTATGATGACAAGTACAGGCCTCTCTCATCTTTTTAAGTGGGAGAACTTGCACAATTGGTGGCTGACTAAATACTTTTTTGCCCCACTATAAATACTTTAATGTCCATTGTTCGGGCACAGGTGCTGGTTCGTGTTTTTTTTTTCTTTCCCTAAATTTTGGGTTATTCATGCTGCCTTCCAATGTCATTTCAGCTGAATAATGAGGTTGGGTTTAGGAATTAAGGGGGCAAGTCTAATTTATTGTTTTCCTCCTTTTCTGCTCCCTTTAATACTTGCCCACAACATTACTGTTCAGAGATGTTTACTGTACTGCCTACCTAGCGTAGAACAGTCCTTGCAAATTGCAGCCTCAGAAATCCAATTTGTATCCTATTTGTACGCTGCAGTCTCCATCCACTTCAATAAAAAGCCCACAGGTAAGCCTCCATGGGGGAAACCACCTAGATTAATGGATTTTGTTAGGTAGAGTTATTAAAACATCACATCAAAAAGGTACACAAATTCTGTGTATTTTATATTTGTATTGCTGTTCTGAACCTGCTGGGATTCCAATTTTTTTTTTTGGTTGCTGATAATTAAAATTTCCAGAGCATCTAATGTGAAAGGCCAAACATCATCACAGCTCTTCTGGTGACAAATCCATCTTGTTTCCCTCATTGATTTTCTAAATGGCGAAGTTACTGTCTTGAAATAACAGCTCTGTTTACCCGTTTTAATTTCAGTAGCATGAATGTCACATCAGCTGTCACTGCTCTAGCTGTAAGGAATCACAAATTCCAGTGAGCACAGTATGACATACAATTGTATCTGAATAATTAAACACTATTACGTTGCTGTATCTATTATAACTATAGGTATAGTTTACCAAAGTTTACCTTTTCAATACTTTTTTTTTCTTTTTTTACCTAGGAGATATGTTCCTCCCTTCTAGATTGTAAGCTCTAATGCTCAGGGTCCTCTGATTACCCATGCATTAAATTGTATTGTAACTGTATTGTCTGTCTTCATGTTCTAAAGCGCTGTGCAAACTGTTGGCACTATATAAATCCTGTATTATAATAATAACAATATTTGATGAGAATTCCTGGTTCTCTTTATCCTTTTTTTTTCTTTGCTGTGTCTTACAGTTTTGGCAGTTGCTATGGGCTTCTATGCACAAGAGTCCCCCATGCTTATTGTCTTTGTAGCTCACAGCACTGGTGGCTCGAAAAAAATCAATGATGGCCTCTCACAAGACAGTTCTGAACAGAAATCCCGCGTTCAGCAGTGTCCTATCTAAAGCCTCGTACACACGATCGGATTTTCCGACGGGAATTGTGTGATGACAGGATGTTGGCTGAAAATCCGACCGTTTGTACGCTCCATCACACAAATGTTCTCGGATTTTCCACAGACAAATGTTGGATGGCAGGTTTGAAAATTTTCCGCAGACAAACATCGGTTGTCGGATTTTCAGAGCGTGTGTACACAAGTCCGTCGTACAAAGTACAAACACGCATGCTCGGAAGTAAGGATGAGCCAGAAGCGGTCGGTCTTGTAAACTAGCGTTTGTAATGGAGAATAAACATTTGTGACGCGGCAAATTATGAAATCTCGAAATGCAGTGCACAATTCTCTTCTTCTTTAATGGGATATTAATGAAGCTGCTTTGCTGGTGATACTGATGGAGTTATTGCAAACTAATTTTGAAAGGCTTTTTTTTTCTAGTGATATCAAGAATAATATTATTATGGTTTTTTTTTTGTTTTTTTGGGCAAGTTACCACAACACCATTATCCCGTAGTTTTTAACCACTTGCCAATATACGTCGGCAGAAGGGCACGCACAGGCAGATTAACGTACCTGTACGTTGTCCTTTAAGAAGCGGTTTGTGGTGATGCGCCTCGACCTCCGTGAGTGTGATCGCGGGTCCCGCGGACCCGATGTCCGTGGGGATACCCGCGATCGTCTCACGGAGAGGAAGAACAGGGAAATGCTGATGTAAACAAGCATTTCCCCATTCTGCCTAGTGACAGGACACTGATCACAGCTTCCTGTAACCGGTGTCGTGTCACACATAGCCATGCCCCCCCCACAGTTAGAATCACTCCCTAGGACACACTTAACCCCTACACTGCCCCCTAGTGGTTAACCCCTCCACTGCCAGTCATATTTACACAGTAATCAATGCATTTTTAAATGCACTGATCGCTGTATAAATGTGATTGGTCCCAAAAACGCGCCAAAAGTGTCCGATCTGTCCGCCATAATGTCACAGTCATGATAAAAATCGCTGATCACCATTACTAGTATAAAAAAAAAAAAAAAAAAAAAAGATTAATAAAAATGCCATAAAACTATCCCCTATTTTGTAGACCCTATAACTTTTGTGCAAACCAATCAAATGCTTATTGCGATTTTTTTTTACCAGAAATATGTAAAAGAATACGTATTGGCCTAAACTGAGGAAAAAAAAAAAGTTTTTTTTATATATTTTTTGGGGATATTTATTATAGCAAAAAGTAATAAATAATGCGTTTTTTTCAAAATTTACGCATTTTTTTGTTTATAGCGGAAAAAATTAAAACCGCAGAGGTGATCAAACACAACCAACAGAAAGCTCTATTTGTGGGGAAAAAAGGATGACAATTTTGTTTGGGAGCCACGTCGCATGACCGCCGCAATTGTGAGTTAAAGCGACGCAATGCCGAATCGCAAAAAGTGCTCTGGTCTTTTGGCAGCCAAATGGTTCGGGGCTTAAGTGGTTAAGATCAAAGTTACACCTTTGTTGGTGTCCCTTGTTAATTTTACATATTTTTTAAAATGTAACTGCCTACTCCCAAACTGTCATTTGAAGTAAAACACATTGCCAAGTATTATTCTCCACAATTTTTTTATTGTGCATTAAAAAAAAAACAAATAAAATTAGACATGCTATCTGCCAATAGAATTTAACCAAAAAGTACATTCTATGCATCCAAAAATATAGAAAATATAACAAATCAAATCATTATTATTCAATCAAAAAATAAAAAAAAAAGCCTCATGCATGTGTCCTGCTACTTAATATAGGGGGTCAACAATGCCAAGAGTTGGTGACAGCAGGGGTCCGTCATACAGAGATAATTCTGAAAATCATCAGGATTATTCTCCTGGAGCTCCCGCAGCAAAGGCATATGACATAATTGGTCACGATTAATAAAGCAACCAATTTTTGGTCCAATAAATCCTTCTCCTCCTGTTCCTGGACTGGACTTGGGTCAAAGCAATAACTCCAAGGCCAATAATAAATAACACGTTATCTCCTCCAATTCTGAAACATGTCTAGTTGACGAACGGCCGTTCAGAAACAAACTGAAAAGCGCTAAATGAAAAGCGTGAAATGAAAAGCGCTAAATGAAAAGCATACATCAACACTACTAACACGAAATTAGCAGAAGGAGCCCAAAGGATGGCGCTAAAGAGCTGAAAAAAACACGTAGTATGTCACTACGTTCATGTTTGTTGGCCGACAATTCCTTGCCATTTGTATGCAAGACAAAATCCAGGCACACACCTTCGGACAAAAGTCTGAGGTTTTGTCTGCGCAAAATCAGATCGTGTGTAGGCTTAACCCCGTCCCCTAGTGTGAGCTGGAATCAGTGCAGACTTCTGGTAGTTTATCAGCCACCCAAAATCTGCCAGAGTCTGAATAGTGATCTCCACGTCACCCCTCAGGGTAGCAGGAGACTCCGCTTGCAGAAGAAGGTCGTCCAGGTAGCCCAGAACAGCAATTCCCCACTGGCGCAGCAACTCCAGAACCGGGGCCAACACTTTTGTGAAGACCCGAGGAGCAGAGACCAAAGGGTAACGCCACAAACTGATAATGCTCAATTCCCACAGCAAAGCAGAGGAATTGCTGGTGTCGTGCACAAATCAGAATGTGCACTTAGGCATCCTTGATGTTGATGGAGGCAAGAAAGGGAATGGCACCACCAAGTGAATAGACTACATTGTGAACTTCCGAACCCGCACAAAGCGGTTCAGGGCCTTGAGGTCCAAAATTGGATGTACCTGACCCTCTTTTTTGGGGACCGTAAACAAATTTGAATAAAAGCCCTGGAAACATTTGGACATGGGAACCGGGACAATCATCCCCTGAAGCAACAGGTCTTGTACCATGCCCCGGAGGGGTAACAAGTGGTCTGGAGACAGGCGCAGATTGGAAGAAAAAAATTTGCTTGGGGGCAAGTCTGGAATTTGATCTTGTAACCAGACAGAATCACTTTGTGGACCCACATGTCATTTATCAGAGAGGTCCATGGGTCCGGAAACCAGTGAAGATGTCCCCCCACCTGGGATGCGGGTGAGGGCGTCCCTTCATGCCAAAGGGGCCTTATCAGGGGGTCTGGAGAAACCCTCTGGGGCTTAAAAGACTTTGAGCCCATGTCAGTGGACCCTGAGGGACGAAAACCTTTTCTGTGAGCCAAGAAGGAAGGACCACGCTTGTGACGTGGCTCCTTCCCCTTTTTAGACTGTGCAAGAAAGGTACTCTTCACCCCGTGACAATGATGATATCATCCAGAGTGGCCCCAAACAAAACAATCGCCTTGAAAAGGCAGATCAGTTAGGGCTTTTTTAGAGACCTGGTTTGCAGCCCAACACTTCATCCACAATACACGCCAAAGCACCACCGCTGAAACAGACAGCTTAGAAAGCAAGGGAGCTGCGTCCAAAGAGGCATTGCAGACAAATTGCAGCCCCTGGACCAACTGGTCTGCCAATTCAGTGAAGGCAGGAGGAAACTGATCACCCTCCAAATCGCGGTGCAACAGCTTAGCCCACTCCGTCAGTGTTTGAGACACACAGGCAATGGCTAAGGCCGGCCAAAGCACCTAAACCCGCAATAGTGAACATAGTGCGGCTCAGAGTCCGCCTTCCTATAAGTCGGATTTTTAAAAGCTGGAGAGTCTTCAACCGGAACTATGGTGGCTTTTTTCAATCAAGAAACTGGGGGATCCAACACGGGTGGATTAGTCCACTTCTTGAGAAGACTCTCCTCAAAGAAATCTCTTTATTGTTTTACTTAAAAGACAAATTAAGAGCAAAAACTAGGAGGCCTAACTGACGGAGGAATGGGCCTACCTAAACACAAAAAGAAAAATACCAAACTCAAAAAAGGTGTGCTATGTGGTATATGAGTGTGTGCCGATGAGTGTCAAGTCCGTATGAGAATAAATGAGGCAGGTGTTCCATGCCCCCCCCCAGTCTATAGAACACAATCAAGGTGACAAACCTAGGTCAAGTCCCCCCCAGTCTCCTGCCAGTCTCAGTAGCTAACTTCCGAGGACAACCCCTATTGGCATAAGTAGCTTTATAAGGAGGTAGTTATGAGTACAAAAGTTGTCTCCAGTAAGCTAAGGTTTTCCTTCAGTGAAGCATTATCACTTTCCTAGTGTAAAAAAACAGAAGGCAAATGAATGTCTTGCCAGTATTTGTGTTCATGAGACCCTCAACCAATCCCAGCAAACAAGTTTGTGGTGAGAGGGAGAAAGAGATCTTTGCAACTTCATTAATAGTGTTAACCACAGTACCCCAAAAAGGTTGGATCACTGGACATGTCCAAAAGATATGAAAAAAATCCCCCTCTGCCCCATTACAGCGCCAACACATTGGTGAAACATTAGGGTTCAGGCAATATACTCGAACAGGCATAAAGTATGCTCTATGAAGGATTTTGAATTGTATTAGCCTATCTCTGAGAGAGAACAACTGCTTTAATGGTGCGTCCCACATATCTGATTATTCCTTGTCATCCAACTCCGGTATGTCTATTAACCACTTATTCCTAAGGGCAGTCCGAGCGAAGTAGAGTCTCAAGATCTGAACATTGCAATAGGATAGACTGATGAGAAAACTGGCTGCCAAAGGCATGAGCAAGCTGCATATGTCTGAAAAAATAATGTTGAGGTATACGATATTTAGATTGAAGAAGAGGAAAGGGAAGTAAGTTTCCATTCACCATTATATGCAAAATGGATCTCATCTGATATTTTGCCACTTGTGCACCTTTTTGTACCACACTTTTTAATTCCACTCAACTCTCCATTATTATGCATGGATACAGCACTCTGAACAGCCAGCTTCTTTAGCAATGACCTTTTGTGACTTGCCCTCCTTGTGGAGTATGTCAATGACTGTCTTCTGGACAACTGTCAAGTCAGACTGCTGCTGTTCCCATGATTGTGTAACCTATTGAACCAGACCTACTGAGAGACCATTTAAAGGCTCAGGAACCCTTTACAGGTGTTTTGAGTTAATTAGCCGATTAGAGTGTGACACCACGAGTCTACAATATTGAACTTTTTTCACAATATTCAAATTTTCTGAGATACCAAATTTTGGATTTTCACTAGCTGTAATATCAAAAACAAAAGAAAGAAATGTTTGAAATATATCACTCTGTGTGTAATGAATCTATGTTTCACTATTTTGAATTGAATTACTGAAATAAATTAACTTTTTGATGATATTCTATGTTTTGAGATGCACCTGTATAAGCAGATCTAAGCACCTTATGTAATACAAATTTGACATGCAAAATTTTCCCCTTTTTCAAGATTACATAAAAAATGAAATAAAAATATAGTAAATATAGGCTGTTTTTGCCCACTCCCCAGGCATCTATGTGGCCTTACTACAAACTCAAGCAAGCGGCACAGCACTCAGGATAGAGCCAATCAAGTAATGATTTAAATTAGCAACTGTAAAAAATACTCTGGAGGGCTCCTATCCTTTGGCTGCCAAATATTGTACTTAAAAAACATGAAGGTATGAAAATAGCTGCCTCTGCTATTTTTTAGGATGCAACATTTAGGGCTGTCATCCCCTTTCTTTTAGCACTTGCCAGGGTGGTAGGTTATCGATTACAATTAAGCCTGCAGCCACTTTACCTGCTGTGTATAGTTCAGTGATTTATCTGGGTAGTAAACAATCTGGAATGAAGGCCCTGATATCAGCAATGGGACCTTACATATTTTGAATCTGACAAGTTCCTTTTAACCACCTTCCAGCTGACCTTTAAGTGGGTTTTAATGCCCAGGAGACGGTGAGGTTTCTCTATCATGCAACCGCTATGATTGGCTTTCACAGTGGTCACATGATTGGGAGCCCAACCTGCCAGCCCCCAATCAATGACAGCTGAAGCAAAAGATCAAATTGCACTCCTGTGATCCATAGAAGCCCAGCCAAACGAGCTCAGGCTGGACTTCTCCTTTAAGGTTGGCGCACAGTCAGGATAGGTGAGAGCCATGCACTGTACTTATTTCCACTAGAGGGAGCTCTCTGAGACGCGAGTCTTTCTTCATCGCAAGGTTGATAGAACTTCTATAAATACGAGAAAAAGTTTTCTGTATATTTAGAAGCTTCCCTCTTTACAATGCTTTATTAAAAAAAGCCTCTAATATTTTTTTTTTTACTTCCAAAAAGCTTTAATAGAAATTTCTACCGCTGTTGGTCACAAAGGATTTTTCAGCCTGTGATAAAACAAGAATATTTTCATTTCATTCAGACAAGGAAAATCAGATGACTCAACCTAATTAATCTTACAAGACTTTTCATGGAGAACTATCACTGCAATATGCAAAGACAGATTAAATGCAACACAGCATCTAACGAACAAAACCAACAAAAAAAACAAAAAACTGACAGCTGACACAAGGAAAATGTTATTTTGAGTCATGTGAGCCCAGAAAGAGTATAATTAAACTCCATGGGGAGAACGTTTAAAACATTGTTCCAAAACCCTCATCTAATGTGACTGATGGTATACAGGAAATATTAATGTCCAAAATCCATTAAAGCACTCTCATTGTTTAGGACGTTTTTAAAAGCTGAACCCCAGGATAACCAGATATTGTCTACATCTCTAAATCTACAGGAAGCCACATTCTAATGCCGCGTACACACGATCCGACATTCCGACAACAAAATCCATGTTTTATTTTCCGACGGATGTTGGCTCAAACTTGTCTTGCATACACACGGTCACACAAATGCCGGAAATTCCGAACGTCAAGAACGCGGTGACGTACAACACGTAAAACGAGCCGAGAAAAATGAAGTTCAACAGCCAGTGCGGCTCTTCTGCTTGATTCCGAGCATGTGTGGAAATTTGTGCGTCAGAATTGTGTACACACGATCGGAATTTCCGACAATGGATTCTGTTGTTGGAAAATTTGAGGTCCAGATCTCAAATTTTATTTGTCGGAAATTCCAACGGAAAATGTCCGATGGAGCCTACACACGGTCGCAATTTCCGACAACAAGATCCCATCGAACATTTCCCCTCGGAAAATCCAACCGTGTGTACGAGGCATAAGACTAACCTATCTAGCCCTGTAAAGCAAAAAGCGCTATACATACCTTTTCTGAAGCCGATTCGGTACAGTCTCCGGTGGTGCCCCTCTGTGTGCAGGAGAAAGCCAACAACGGCTGTGAAATGCCTGGGAAGTGACGACACGCATAGAGTTATTATGGGGTTTCTGTTGTCGCCTGCACATAGAAGCCACCGCTGACAGCTCAGCCTGGGACCCGACCAGCTTCAGACATGGTACGTATAGGGATTTCTTTTTTACAGGGCTAGATAGGTTAGTCTTAAAATGTGGCCGCGAGTTGAGTTAGTTTGTTTTAAGATTAACTTTTACTTCAACCACTTGCCGACCGCCTAACATACATGTACTGCGGCAGGTCGGCTCTATGGTGTGAAATCACATACCTTTATGTAATTTTATGCAAAAGCCACTGGGAGGCGCACGTGCCACCGGAGGCATGATTGTGTGCTGATTGAACAGAGGGGGAGCCAATCAGTGAGTCCGGCGGACCCGATGTCTTCCGGCCACCCGCAACCGTTCCTGAGAGAGGCAGAACGGCAGTCTGCCCATGTAAACAAGGCAGATCGCTGTTCTGACAGGGGAGAAGATAGAGATCTTGTGTTCCTGCTGAGCAGGAACACGGATCTCTGTCTTCACCCAATCAGAGCACCTCCCCCACAGTTAGCAAGCACTCCCTAGGGACAAGTTTAACCCTTTGATCACCCCTTATGTTAACCCCTTCCCTGCCAGTGTAATTAGTACAGTAGCAATGCATATTTTTAGCACTGATCTTTATTAGTGTCACTGGTCCCCAAAATAGTGTCAAAAGTGTCAATGTCGCAGTCCCGCTAAAAATCACTGACCTCAGCCATTCTAGTAAAAAATAAATATGGTTAAAAAAATGGTGGACTGTGTGTGAGGGGGGCAGACTGGACACATTAGCTATGATGGCTTTAACCACTTGCCGACCAGCTGCCGCAGTTGTACTGTGGCAGAATGGAATGGCAGGGTGAAACGACATTATGTAACGTCGCTTCGCCCTGTGGCCACTAGGGGGCGCGCGCCCCCCGAGCCGATGCGAGTGCCTGGTGGTCTCGATCACCGCCGGGCTCCCTCGATCCTCACTGAGACACGGAGAACCCAGAACTGTGTGTGTAAACACACAGTTTCCGGTTCTCTGAGGGGAGAAGTGTCAGGTCGTCTGTTCATACAGAGTATGAACAGCGATCTGTTATCTTCCCTGCACAGTCCAACCCCCCTTCCGTTAGAACACACACTAGGACACACTTAACCCCCTTCACTGCCCCCTAGTGTTAACCCCTTGACTGTCAGTGACATTTTTACAGTAAAAAATGCATTTTTAATCGCGCTGATCTCTGTATTAATGCCAATGGTCCTAAAAATGTGTCAAAATTGTCCGACGTGTCCGCCATAATGTTGCAGTCATGATAAAAATTGCAGATTGCTGCCATTACTAGTAAAAAATAATAATAAAAATGCTATAAATCTATCCCTTATTTTGTAGACGCTATAACTTTTGCGCAAACCAATTAATATACGCTTATTGTGATTTTTTTTACCAAAAATATGTAGAAGAATACATATCGGCCTAAACTGAGGAAAACAATTGTTTTTTTATATATTTTTTGGGGGATAGTAATTATAGCAAAAAAGTAAAAAATAATGCGTTTTTTTCAAACTTGTCGCTCTTTTTTTGTTTATAGCGCAAAAAATAAAAACCACAGAGGTGATCTAATACCACCAAAAGAAAGCTCTATTTGTGGGAAAAAAAGGACGTCAATTTTGTTTGCAATGTCGCACGACGGCGCAATTGTCAGTTAAAGCGGCGCAGTGCCGAATCGCAGAAAGTGCTCTGGTCAGGAAGGGGGTAAAATTTTCAGAGACTGAAGCAGTTAAGGAGTGCGTTACTCTCCATAAATTCTATGATACTTACCAATTGCAGGTCAGGTTGTTCATTGCTTATAAAAAAGTGGTTTTGCCAAGCCAACAAATATATATACAGTATATTATATGAACTCCATTAGCATTATGGCTGAATGGAAGCCTCTTATGGATGTGCCCATACCACCCCCTCCTATCTCTTGTTCTTGATGTGTTTCTTTTCCCCTTACCGATTTTGGAGGAATATTAATGCACCGATATATGCTTGGAGTGATACTGTTGGCTACTTACCAGTGGTCACATATATTTGAACATTATATATGGTGTCGCTTGATGCTTAGTGGGGAGATCCTTCAGTGAACTCTGCTGATAAGATAGTGAGACCCGTTCTTTCCAACAACCCCTGAATGTGTCCTGACGAAGCAAAACAGCGAAACGCGTTGACGCACAGGGGGCTCACTGTTATTTACGTGGTGCATATATTTATCTGTGCCATGTACTTTCGTCCATTATGTAATATGCATTTTTAACTCTTAATTTTGTTTGATCCATTTTTGCCTTATGAATTGTTATCAATAAAATATATTTTTATATTCCATCTGTCCTCCAAAGTGCCTTTAAAAAAATGAGAAAAGGGCAAAGACTGCCCCAAGGTCGAACTTTAAAGTACAAATTTTCAAAACGGATGTGGCCACAGGAGTGCTCTCTTTCTATATTTATAAATAAATCTAAATGCCATAAAAATTCCCCATAGTTTGTAGGCGCGATACCTTTTGCGCCAACCAATCATACCATAATATACGCTTATTGGGATTATAACAAAAAGGAAATTTGGGACTTTAAATGAGGTGGTAGACTTGGTGTAGAAAACGTGGTCAGTTATTATTAGAATAAAAATATAATACGTATGGATGATAAACATCC
This sequence comes from Lithobates clamitans, assembly GCA_037952925.1. Classification (NCBI taxonomy): domain Eukaryota; kingdom Metazoa; phylum Chordata; class Amphibia; order Anura; family Ranidae; genus Lithobates; species Lithobates clamitans. The sequence goes on from JBBGZY010001674.1 coordinate 1,684,889, forward strand.
TATGGGAAAGCATAAAATAAAATAAAGTATTCTCATGGTGTACATATGCATACTAAATTCAAATTGCTGAGTAATAGTAAGTTTCATATACAGAAATCAATAACTAAGTAACATCGTAATATACGTATGCATGAAACAATAACATCATATGAGTAGATGTATACATGAAAAACACTAAGTACATATATATGGCATAATCAGTTTGCCTGACAGCTGGCAGCCAGAGGGAAGATACAGAAATTATGCATAACATATCTTGGTATGAAGTTGGTAGGCATGTCACTACATCCTTAATGCCCGACGCGTTTCTGTGCAAGATACACTTCTTCAGGGGCGGATGTGGTGGGGTATCTATAAAAATTGTATAAATTGTAAAAATTAGTTCTAATGTAAGTAAGTACAGCCGGTGAAAAGCTGATGATGTGGTATGCCCTGGGTACTTACATGCCCGTGCGTAGCGACGGTATGCAGAATAGGCAAAACCGGAGCCGTGGAATAGGTCCGTCCCGGGAGCTGAGGCGATGGAGCACCCCATGTCCAAGGGTTAGCACATGCAGAAACCCCCCAAAAAAAAAAAAAAAGGGAACGCAGGCCTCTTGTGATGTAGGTGTGAACAGTGATGAAACCCAGCAAAAAATGTGGACAAGACCTAAAAATAAAGTAAAAAATGAACAAGTGACCAATGGCGGTGGTGGTGGAAAACTAAAAAATATGTGTAGATGTGGTGTATAAGACCGGTGGTGGTATGAACCACCGCATCACCAAGGATGGGTGACTAGTGAGAAGCAGGGAGGAGAGAAATGGAAACAACATGTGCTGCGAGGTGCTGTCCATAGAACACCTCTGTGTTTACCTAATGGGCAAGTGCTAGTGTGAAAGGCTTCCAAAAAGTGAGCGTGCTGCCTGTGTATATAGAAAGGAGACCTGCGGTGGGGAAGAACTATATGCGCGTCCGAGGAGGGGGGGGCCATCGCCAGCGCCACGCGCACGACAGGAAGAAAGGGGTGGGAGCCTGGGCACGCATGGCAGATCGTCGCACGTACCCTGACGCCGAGAACCCCACTGTCGGCCGGATGGAAACAAAGGGCCGCCCCGTTGTGGCGCCAAAGAGTGATGACGCCCCACACGCGAGGCCACTGGGCGTGGCGCCGATGCGCTGTGGACGCCCGCCCACCACCCCAGGGGGAGGGGGGGAAAGGCGAGCGTGCAGAGCGCATCGCAGCTCCCGGGAACAAGACAAAAAACCCGGCCCGGAGTGGCAGTATCTGCACAATCCGCCGTGAAGTGAGGCATGATAGGGTACTAGCGCCAACTGGAGAGCATGGATAGATGTTGTCTCGCCACGTGTACAGCATCTACACATGGATGGCAGGGGAACACTGCCAGCCAAAGTCAAACACCTCCATCCCTATTGCAAAAACAATCAAAAAAGGGGAGTTGGGACTTTACCATCCCGGATTCAGTAGAACAAAAAGGAAATTTGGGACTTTAAATGAGGTGGTAGACTTGGTGTAGAAAACGTGGTCAGTTATTATTAGAATAAAAATATAATACGTATGGATGATAAACATCCTATGGGAAAGCATAAAATAAAATAAAGTATTCTCATGGTGTACATATGCATACTAAATTCAAATTGCTGAGTAATAGTAAGTTTCATATACAGAAATCAATAACTAAGTAACATCGTAATATACGTATGCATGAAACAATAACATCATATGAGTAGATGTATACATGAAAAACACTAAGTACATATATATGGCATAATCAGTTTGCCTGACAGCTGGCAGCCAGAGGGAAGATACAGAAATTATGCATAACATATCTTGGTATGAAGTTGGTAGGCATGTCACTACATCCTTAATGCCCGACGCGTTTCTGTGCAAGATACACTTCTTCAGGGGCGGATGTGGTGGGGTATCTATAAAAATTGTATAAATTGTAAAAATTAGTTCTAATGTAAGTAAGTACAGCCGGTGAAAAGCTGATGATGTGGTATGCCCTGGGTACTTACATGCCCGTGCGTAGCGACGGTATGCAGAATAGGCAAAACCGGAGCCGTGGAATAGGTCCGTCCCGGGAGCTGAGGCGATGGAGCACCCCATGTCCAAGGGTTAGCACATGCAGAAACCCCCAAAAAAAAAAAAAAAGGGAACGCAGGCCTCTTGTGATGTAGGTGTGAACAGTGATGAAACCCAGCAAAAAATGTGGACAAGACCTAAAAATAAAGTAAAAAATGAACAAGTGACCAATGGCGGTGGTGGTGGAAAACTAAAAAATATGTGTAGATGTGGTGTATAAGACCGGTGGTGGTATGAACCACCGCATCACCAAGGATGGGTGACTAGTGAGAAGCAGGGAGGAGAGAAATGGAAACAACATGTGCTGCGAGGTGCTGTCCATAGAACACCTCTGTGTTTACCTAATGGGCAAGTGCTAGTGTGAAAGGCTTCCAAAAAGTGAGCGTGCTGCCTGTGTATATAGAAAGGAGACCTGCGGTGGGGAAGAACTATATGCGCGTCCGAGGAGGGGGGGGCCATCGCCAGCGCCACGCGCACGACAGGAAGAAAGGGGTGGGAGCCTGGGCACGCATGGCAGATCGTCGCACGTACCCTGACGCCGAGAACCCCACTGTCGGCCGGATGGAAACAAAGGGCCGCCCCGTTGTGGCGCCAAAGAGTGATGACGCCCCACACGCGAGGCCACTGGGCGTGGCGCCGATGCGCTGTGGACGCCCGCCCACCACCCCAGGGGGAGGGGGGGAAAGGCGAGCGTGCAGAGCGCATCGCAGCTCCCGGGAACAAGACAAAAAACCCGGCCCGGAGTGGCAGTATCTGCACAATCCGCCGTGAAGTGAGGCATGATAGGGTACTAGCGCCAACTGGAGAGCATGGATAGATGTTGTCTCGCCACGTGTACAGCATCTACACATGGATGGCAGGGGAACACTGCCAGCCAAAGTCAAACACCTCCATCCCTATTGCAAAAACAATCAAAAAAGGGGAGTTGGGACTTTACCATCCCGGATTCAGTAGAACAAAAAGGAAATTTGGGACTTTAAATGAGGTGGTAGACTTGGTGTAGAAAACGTGGTCAGTTATTATTAGAATAAAAATATAATACGTATGGATGATAAACATCCTATGGGAAAGCATAAAATAAAATAAAGTATTCTCATGGTGTACATATGCATACTAAATTCAAATTGCTGAGTAATAGTAAGTTTCATATACAGAAATCAATAACTAAGTAACATCGTAATATACGTATGCATGAAACAATAACATCATATGAGTAGATGTATACATGAAAAACACTAAGTACATATATATGGCATAATCAGTTTGCCTGACAGCTGGCAGCCAGAGGGAAGATACAGAAATTATGCATAACATATCTTGGTATGAAGTTGGTAGGCATGTCACTACATCCTTAATGCCCGACGCGTTTCTGTGCAAGATACACTTCTTCAGGGGCGGATGTGGTGGGGTATCTATAAAAATTGTATAAATTGTAAAAATTAGTTCTAATGTAAGTAAGTACAGCCGGTGAAAAGCTGATGATGTGGTATGCCCTGGGTACTTACATGCCCGTGCGTAGCGACGGTATGCAGAATAGGCAAAACCGGAGCCGTGGAATAGGTCCGTCCCGGGAGCTGAGGCGATGGAGCACCCCATGTCCAAGGGTTAGCACATGCAGAAACCCCCCAAAAAAAAAAAAAAGGGAACGCAGGCCTCTTGTGATGTAGGTGTGAACAGTGATGAAACCCAGCAAAAAATGTGGACAAGACCTAAAAATAAAGTAAAAAATGAACAAGTGACCAATGGCGGTGGTGGTGGAAAACTAAAAAATATGTGTAGATGTGGTGTATAAGACCGGTGGTGGTATGAACCACCGCATCACCAAGGATGGGTGACTAGTGAGAAGCAGGGAGGAGAGAAATGGAAACAACATGTGCTGCGAGGTGCTGTCCATAGAACACCTCTGTGTTTACCTAATGGGCAAGTGCTAGTGTGAAAGGCTTCCAAAAAGTGAGCGTGCTGCCTGTGTATATAGAAAGGAGACCTGCGGTGGGGAAGAACTATATGCGCGTCCGAGGAGGGGGGGGCCATCGCCAGCGCCACGCGCACGACAGGAAGAAAGGGGTGGGAGCCTGGGCACGCATGGCAGATCGTCGCACGTACCCTGACGCCGAGAACCCCACTGTCGGCCGGATGGAAACAAAGGGCCGCCCCGTTGTGGCGCCAAAGAGTGATGACGCCCCACACGCGAGGCCACTGGGCGTGGCGCCGATGCGCTGTGGACGCCCGCCCACCACCCCAGGGGGAGGGGGGGAAAGGCGAGCGTGCTGAGCGCATCGCAGCTCCCGGGAACAAGACAAAAAACCCGGCCCGGAGTGGCAGTATCTGCACAATCCGCCGTGAAGTGAGGCATGATAGGGTACTAGCGCCAACTGGAGAGCATGGATAGATGTTGTCTCGCCACGTGTACAGCATCTACACATGGATGGCAGGGGAACACTGCCAGCCAAAGTCAAACACCTCCATCCCTATTGCAAAAACAATCAAAAAAGGGGAGTTGGGACTTTACCATCCCGGATTCAGTAGAACAAAAAGGAAATTTGGGACTTTAAATGAGGTGGTAGACTTGGTGTGGAAAACGTGGTCAGTTATTATTAGAATAAAAATATAATACGTATGGATGATAAACATCCTATGGGAAAGCATAAAATAAAATAAAGTATTCTCATGGTGTACATATGCATACTAAATTCAAATTGCTGAGTAATAGTAAGTTTCATATACAGAAATCAATAACTAAGTAACATCGTAATATACGTATGCATGAAACAATAACATCATATGAGTAGATGTATACATGAAAAACACTAAGTACATATATATGGCATAATCAGTTTGCCTGACAGCTGGCAGCCAGAGGGAAGATACAGAAATTATGCATAACATATCTTGGTATGAAGTTGGTAGGCATGTCACTACATCCTTAATGCCCGACGCGTTTCTGTGCAAGATACACTTCTTCAGGGGCGGATGTGGTGGGGTATCTATAAAAATTGTATAAATTGTAAAAATTAGTTCTAATGTAAGTAAGTACAGCCGGTGAAAAGCTGATGATGTGGTATGCCCTGGGTACTTACATGCCCGTGCGTAGCGACGGTATGCAGAATAGGCAAAACCGGAGCCGTGGAATAGGTCCGTCCCGGGAGCTGAGGCGATGGAGCACCCCATGTCCAAGGGTTAGCACATGCAGAAACCCCCCAAAAAAAAAAGGGAACGCAGGCCTCTTGTGATGTAGGTGTGAACAGTGATAAAACCCAGCAAAAAATGTGGACAAGACCTAAAAATAAAGTAAAAAATGAACAAGTGACCAATGGCGGTGGTGGTGGAAAACTAAAAAATATGTGTAGATGTGGTGTATAAGACCGGTGGTGGTATGAACCACCGCATCACCAAGGATGGGTGACTAGTGAGAAGCAGGGAGGAGAGAAATGGAAACAACATGTGCTGCGAGGTGCTGTCCATAGAACACCTCTGTGTTTACCTAATGGGCAAGTGCTAGTGTGAAAGGCTTCCAAAAAGTGAGCGTGCTGCCTGTGTATATAGAAAGGAGACCTGCGGTGGGGAAGAACTATATGCGCGTCCGAGGAGGGGGGGGCCATCGCCAGCGCCACGCGCACGACAGGAAGAAAGGGGTGGGAGCCTGGGCACGCATGGCAGATCGTCGCACGTACCCTGACGCCGAGAACCCCACTGTCGGCCGGATGGAAACAAAGGGCCGCCCCGTTGTGGCGCCAAAGAGTGATGACGCCCCACACGCGAGGCCACTGGGCGTGGCGCCGATGCGCTGTGGACGCCCGCCCACCACCCCAGGGGGAGGGGGGGAAAGGCGAGCGTGCAGAGCGCATCGCAGCTCCCGGGAACAAGACAAAAAACCCGGCCCGGAGTGGCAGTATCTGCACAATCCGCCGTGAAGTGAGGCATGATAGGGTACTAGCGCCAACTGGAGAGCATGGATAGATGTTGTCTCGCCACGTGTACAGCATCTACACATGGATGGCAGGGGAACACTGCCAGCCAAAGTCAAACACCTCCATCCCTATTGCAAAAACAATCAAAAAAGGGGAGTTGGGACTTTACCATCCCGGATTCAGTAGAACAAAAAGGAAATTTGGGACTTTAAATGAGGTGGTAGACTTGGTGTAGAAAACGTGGTCACCCCTTTCTTCCTGTCGTGCGCGTGGCGCTGGCGATGGCCCCCCCCTCCTCGGACGCGCATATAGTTCTTCCCCACCGCAGGTCTCCTTTCTATATACACAGGCAGCACGCTCACTTTTTGGAAGCCTTTCACACTAGCACTTGCCCATTAGGTAAACACAGAGGTGTTCTATGGACAGCACCTCGCAGCACATGTTGTTTCCATTTCTCTCCTCCCTGCTTCTCACTAGTCACCCATCCTTGGTGATGCGGTGGTTCATACCACCACCGGTCTTATACACCACATCTACATATTTTTTAGTTTTCCACCACCACCGCCATTGGTCACTTGTTCATTTTTTACTTTATTTTTAGGTCTTGTCCACATTTTTTGCTGGGTTTCATCACTGTTCACACCTACATCACAAGAGGCCTGCGTTCCCTTTTTTTTTTTTGGGGGGGTTTCTGCATGTGCTAACCCTTGGACATGGGGTGCTCCATCGCCTCAGCTCCCGGGACGGACCTATTCCACGGCTCCGGTTTTGCCTATTCTGCATACCGTCGCTACGCACGGGCATGTAAGTACCCAGGGCATACCACATCATCAGCTTTTCACCGGCTGTACTTACTTACATTAGAACTAATTTTTACAATTTATACAATTTTTATAGATACCCCACCACATCCGCCCCTGAAGAAGTGTATCTTGCACAGAAACGCGTCGGGCATTAAGGATGTAGTGACATGCCTACCAACTTCATACCAAGATATGTTATGCATAATTTCTGTATCTTCCCTCTGGCTGCCAGCTGTCAGGCAAACTGATTATGCCATATATATGTACTTAGTGTTTTTCATGTATACATCTACTCATATGATGTTATTGTTTCATGCATACGTATATTACGATGTTACTTAGTTATTGATTTCTGTATATGAAACTTACTATTACTCAGCAATTTGAATTTAGTATGCATATGTACACCATGAGAATACTTTATTTTATTTTATGCTTTCCCATAGGATGTTTATCATCCATACGTATTATATTTTTATTCTAATAATAACTGACCACGTTTTCTACACCAAGTCTACCACCTCATTTAAAGTCCCAAATTTCCTTTTTGTTCTACTGAATCCGGGATGGTAAAGTCCCAACTCCCCTTTTTTGATTGCTTATTGGGATTATATTTTTACCAAAAATATGTAGCAGAATAAATATTGGCCCAAACTGATGAAGAAATTGGATTTTTTTTACATTTTTTATTGGATATGTTTTATAGCAGAAAGTAAAAAATATTGTTTTGTTTTATAAAATGGTCGCTCTTTTTTTGTTTATAGTGCAAACAATAAAAAAACAGCAGAGATGATCAAATATCATCAAAAGAAAGCTCTATTTGTGGGGGGAAAAAAGGACATAAATTTTATTTGGGTACAGCGTGGCACGACCGCGCAATTGTCAGTTAAAGTAACGTAGTGCCGTATCACAAAAAATGGTCTGGAAATTAAGGGGGTAAAACCTTTAGGGGCTGAAGTGGTTAACTGAACAAGCTGAAGTTAGAAGCTGATTGGCTACCATGAAGGGCTGCACCAGATTTTGCAATCTCCCGTTTTAGTGATTCAATCTCACAATGTGTATGTGTGTGTATATATATATATATATATATATATATATATATATATATATATATATATATATATATACACACATACATACATACATACATATAGTACTGCAATCACAAATGCCATATACTGCTGTGCTGGTCACTGCTGCTGCATGATGTAAAACAAAGGGTGATTCATTTCAAGATTTAAACTAAAGTGAATAAGAACAGCTAAATAAAATCTAACTGCCATCAACCCCTTTCTGGATTCTGGGAAGTCAAGCCAAAAGTTCAAAGCAAAACTGATTTTGCGAAATGATAAAAACAAACAATCAACCGGCATACTGGAATACCAATTTAAAAGATATTTCATAATAAAGCATTTATAAAAAAAAACATTCTTACAAACAAAAAGAAAAATAGTACAGAGCATAGCTCCCAACTGTCCCTGATTTGGAGCAATGTCCCTCTGTCCCTCATTCCTCCTCATTTGTCCCTCATTTTGGTCTGATCTATATAGTTGTATATAAAATGCACTTTTTATCTATCATAAAGTGTTTCCCAGTGCTAAACCTTTCAACTGATTTCTAAATTGCTGCATTTGTAAATTCCAAAAGCCAATATAAAGGAATAGTAGTGGTAAAAAAAAGCACTTCTGGGTTTAACCAATCTTGTTTTTTTGTACAATTCTCCTTTAAGGGAGGGCGTGGTAAGGGGTGTGTCCTATGCCTGCATACTTTTGCTGATAGGTGCTCAAAAAGTTGGGAGGTATGCACAGAGTACATTTTAAAAAATATTCATGCCAAGTCTAATTGATGGCTCCTCGGGGGGCAATGGAGGCAATCTGCTGCCTGGTAGATATTAAGACAGCCGACACCAGTAATGTCATGAGTACTATTTTAGTTTACAAGTTAAGTTCACCTTTTTATAAAAAAAAAGAGAAGGTGAACTAAAGCAAGAAATCCTGACCACCCCTCTGGACCTTGCTGAACATAGTGGATGTGATGCCCCGAGCGGCTGGTGTAGCGGTTCCTACATATACAGCCCCTGAGTGAGTATCCATTATATTGTTTTCAATGCCATGTGCTCATTGGTCAGCATGACACCTTGACCATGCTGCAGCCCAATGCAAAGTTAGTCTGCCGCTCAGGCTCTATTAGAACTGGGTGTATATAGATCTTTGAGCATCCACTGCCGGGAGTGCTGGTACGGGATCAAGCTCTTCCCAGCTCCTACTGTGGCTTGTTAGAGCTGCACGATTCTTAATAAAATGAGAATCACGATTGTTTTGCTTGGAATAAAGATCACGATCATCATGGCGTAACATCATCTTTCACATTATACAAAAAATTGGACCAAGTTTACAGTTTAGTTTTTTTTTTTTTTAAATTCATTGAAGTGCCTTTTTTCCCCAAAAATTGCATTTGAAAGACCGCTGTGACATAAAATATTACAACAACCATCATTTCTGAGTTCTAAGTAATTTTCCAGCAAAAAATACAGATTTTAACTTGTAAGCGACAAGTGTCAGAAAAAGGCTTAGTCTTTAAAGTGGACCTTTAGTGACTTTTTCATCTTTCCATCTACTAAATTTTCTGCCCTTGTTGTTTTAACTTTGGGTAGTAAAACATTGTTTTCTGCCACTAAATACCATTATACAGCCCACTTCCTGTTTCTTGTCTGGTAAAAAGCCTAGGTTTATGACATCATGCACTGCTCTCTCTCTCTCTCATGAGAGTTTGCCATAAAGGGGGGGGGGGGTGAGTCATAAGAGGGCTAATGAGAGCTGCAGAGCTAGAGGTGTGTCTGTGTAAATCCAGGAAGTGAAGAGGCAGCAGCTTCAGCTGCCCACAGTTAAAATGGTTGCGGCCAGACTCAGTGGAGGGAGATTTGTGCAGCACATTTGGCAAGTACAGAATCACAGTATATATAAAATAATATGCAAAGTGGTTGGAGGGAAGCTTCAGAATTGCAAAGATGTTTTTACTACAAATTATTTGAGTAGACCACAGTTCCTCTTTAAGTGGTTAAACTGACCTCATTTGCAGACCGAAGTTAATCCCCTTAATGTAAAAGAACCAAATGATACAATGTTTCTTTTTATCTCTCAGCGCTGAGCAATGTTGTGATAAACCTTTCCGGCTTTGTTTTTTTTTTTTTTTAAGAGCTCTGAGTAGAGAACTGCTCTGCACTTGTTACATAGAATCGTGGAAATGCCAGATTAAGATCGTGAGGGGGCTTGAATTGAGATCAGGATTCTTTAATGATTAATCTGCAGCTCTATGGCTTGTACAAAAGGAGAGAAGGATCCCTGTAGCCGCACATCTGTGTGGTCCCTAGAATCAGTGTGAAAGTGGCAACCTCAGCCTGGACTTCAGCTAGGCCACAGCACCAATGCGTTTCGCTCCGCCCCTCTGAGCTTTGACCTTGACCAGAGAAGAGTTTCTTTCTTCTGGGACACCTTACTAGAAGAACCCTCAGATGTTCTTCTCATTGGTCAGCATTATCACATGGCTGTGTAACTACGGGTGTCAACTGACTGAATACTTACAAAGGAGCAGGCTGACCTCATGAGCTATCAATTAGACAGGAAGTCAGATCACAGGAGCTAAAAAAGGAATTTGTGGATTTGGAGGAGGCTTAGAGCCCTTTCACACTGGGGCGGTTTGCAGGCGCTATTGCGCTAATAATAGCGCCTGCAAACCGACCCGAAAGTGCCGCTGCTTTTATTCCAGTGTGAAAGCCCTGAGGGCTTTCACACTGGAGCGGTACGCTAGCAGGATGGGATAAAAAGTCCTGCCAGCATCTTCAGAGCGGTGAAGGAGCGGAGTGTATACCGCTCCTTCACCGCTCCTGCCCATTGAAATCAATGGGACGGCGCGGCTATACCGCCGGCAAAGTGCCTCTGCAGAGGCGCTTTGCAGTGGTATTTAACCCTTTCTCGGCCGCTAACGGGGGGTAAAACTGTCCCGCCACCGGCCGAATACCGACGGTAAAACGCAGCTAATAATAGCGTAGTTTTACCGCCGACGCCGCCCCCTGCCCCAGTGTGAAAGGGCCCTTAGAACACTAGAAGGGAATTTTTAAGGACACAAAAACATAATTGAGTAAAATAAAAAAATATGTATCTAGAGTTTATTGTCACTTTGGGGGAACTCTTTGTCTCATGCCAAACACCAAGCACTGGTGAAACAAACCTGATACTCTTAAAAGCAGACATACAGCCTATAGTATTAAACCTAATCAGTTATTTTTATTCACAGATGGGGGTTAATTTACGAAAACTGGACAATCCAAATTTAGTGCCGCTCTGGATAGAAACCAATCAGCTTCCATTTTTTTGTTGTTGTTTGTTTTTTCTCAAAGCTTATTTGAACAAGGTAAAGTTTAAAGCTAATGGGTTTCTATGCAGAGCTGAACCAGATTGTGCACGCTCCAGTTTTAGTAAATCAACCCCTTTGTGTCCCTTGAAATCCTTTTACATCTGATGTGACCACTGCAACCCCTTCTGTCATGTCATTGGAGCCAATGCTTAACCACCTACCGACCAGGCTTTTTCTGGCACTTTTTGTTTACAAAGAGTAATTTTTGCTAAAAAATTACTTCTAACCCCCAAACATCGTACAATTTTTTTAGCAGAGACCCTAAGGAATAAAATGGTGATTGTTGCAATGTTTTATGTCACACTGTATTTGCGCTGCGTTTTGCAAACACAATTTTGGAAAAAACACACTTTATTGAATGTTAAAAAACGAAAGCAAAACATTTAACCCATATTTTTTTATAAAATGTTAAAGATATTGTAACGCTGAGTAAATAGATACCTAACATGTCATGCTTTAAAATTGCGCACGCTCGTGGAATGGCGATGAACTATGGTACTTAAAAATCTCAATAGGCAACGCTTTAAATGCCTTTATAGCTTACCTGTTTAGAGTTACAGAGGAGAACTAGTGCTAGAATTATTGCTCTCACTCTAATGTTCGTGGCAATACTTCACATGTGGAGCGAATACCGTTTACATATGTGTGACTTACATATGCATTCGCCTCTCTGTGTGAGCACGGAGGGATGGGGGGCGCTTTAAAAATGTTTTTAATAATTATTTTACTTTTTATTTTTACACTGTCCCTTTATTTTTTTTGATCACTTTTATTCCTATTACATTAAATGTAAACATTCCTTGTAATAGAAATAAGGATGACAGGTCCTCTTCTTTACTTTTAAAAGCAAAAAGATCAAGAAAAAAAAGGCTGTTTGTTCTTTTGCTTTAAAAGATTTACTTCCAGCGTGGATCAGAAGTGATGTCATGATGTCACTTCGGTCCTCCAAGGTCATAGAGTATCTACTTTCTTTTCTCGGGCAAACTGGCAGAAACGGTAAGCCCAAGAAAGTCCCCTCCCATCGCTGCACTTCAGGAACCATTCAAGCAGCTCATGAGCCGCTCGGAACGGTTTCAGGAGAAAGTCGTCTGCCACCTGCAAAAAAACATACTAGGGTTATTAGTGATATCTTCAGCCATAATCCTGGTAAACCACTTTAAAGCCGTAATGTATATATCGGTTTTGATAATTAAAGTGGTTGCAAACCCTTAACCCTATAATAAGGCCTACCTGTACCTACCTGTAAGGCCTACCTGTAGCTAAACCTGAATGGTTTAGGAGATATCCCCTGTATTTGCATGTGCCAACGTCATCGGTACATGTGCACTGAAGCAAGCTGAAACAATGGCATGTACGTGCTGTTGCTTCAGTTAGACCATTACCGGCGGCTCCCATGCACATGCATGAGAGTGACGTCATCGCGGCTCCGGCCAATCACAACGCCGGAGCCCACAACACCCGTAAGCCAGGGAGCGGTGTCGCCGGCCGGAGCGGTGAACAAGAACTGCTGCGAGGGCTTCGATCTAAGGTAAGTAATACATAATGAGCTGGTATGCTATGCATACTAGCTCATTATGCCTTTGTCTTGCAGGTTTTTATTTTTATCTTGGGTTTACAACCACTTTAAAAGAAACAGGTGCGCTAATCTATAAGAATATTCACAGTGCAAAAATACACATGAGAAAAATTTAAGGGCATAACGTCCACTCCTACAAAAACAAGTGAAAAAAATAAATTAAAAAATTGGATGAAATATCTCAAAGTGAAAAATATACGATTCCAATCATAAAAGGTGCAAAAAAAAAAAAAATGTGCATAAAAAGATGTGCATGAAAAATGTCCAACCGACAAACACTTATACAAAAGGGAACTGAGTGAATCAAATATGTATAAAAGTCTGTGCTCTTCAAGGGAATTGGGTGAATAAGGGAACTTCAGTGCTCTTCAAAACACAAAGATTTTAATATCCCATCACCACATAGATTCACTTCTTACCAGATTGCAGTAGTTTCAAGCATTGGATAATAATCCCACCATGCTCCAACAGACTGGGCTGTAAAAATGAACCAAATTCCAGATAACAGCGGTATCAGACACTGGACAACCATCCCATCAGGCTCCAACTCACCCAAGACGTCTGTTAATAGCATATAAATACAAGTGGATGTGGGTGACACCGGAAGTTGAATTAATCTATACATCCTTTTGGTGTCGCCTAAATGGAGCATGTAAGAAAATCTAAAAACGAATAAAAATATACTATGCCACCGAAGTGTAATCAATACTTGGTATTAGGAGTGCATTAGCCCAGGTTCACACCGAGCTGCGGGAATGAAGCCACACAAGCTTAGCTGAACTTGCACGATTTCACTCCTACAGGTCAGTCCCGACCTCGGCATCGATCCCAGAGATATCCGCGCAGGTTTCTGCACAGATGTCAATGTAAACCCGAAATGGCAAAAAGCAGTACAGAAACTACCCCTTGAAATTGGTGCAGCGCCGCAGATGCGGCGCTGTACCGATTAGGTCGGTGACATTGAAAGCAATTGCCGCTGATTTGACACGCGAATTGACATGTCAAATCGCATGTCAAAACGCTCCAGTGTGAACCAGGGCCAAAGGTAAAAAAAAAATTAATTAAAAAAAAAGATTACAAAAAAATAAATTAAATTAAAAAAATCTCTTTAAAAAAAAAAAAAAAAAAAAATTTCATTTTAAATATGTTCAGGATGTAGAGATGAACGTATTCTCTCCACGATGATCACCATTTGCACATACATATACATATTAAAGAGTCATCATAAATCCAATGTATTGGTAGGTAGAACGGAACATAATATAACATAACCCAGTATGACAAATACACATAATATCGATCAAATATTAAAAGAGAACCCTTCATTGAGTAAACAGTAGTATAGATAATAATCTAAAAAGGATACTAAAAAAACTTAAAAAAGACCTAAAAAAAACTAACACTAGCACTAATGGAAAAAGAAAGATCATCTATTATCAATGAAACAATTAATATCACATTCTATGTTCATTCCCAAGGGTCTATAGGTATGTAAATAAAAAATCCAATGGGTTTCACGACGGGATAAAGATTTTTTCATATTGCTCCCCCTCCAATGGGGTGTGAATTTCTCAATGCCTGTGACCTGCAATAAAGTCGGATCTCTCTTATGGTAATCATGAAAATGCCCTTTAAAGCCTTTCCTGATATCCGCAAGATGTTCTTCTAGCCTCACTTTAAGTGCCCGCGTGGTCCTCCCATGAACTACATTTGGTAGTATGAGATGTAAAGGAAGCAGTCCACATAGTTTTTGAATCCTTACATACTTTACACCTTCTACATGGATAAAAGCTTTTTAGATTCCCAAACATTCTGATTTTGGGGAACACCTCCATGGAACTAAGAGCTACCAAATCTTTCAAGTTTTGGGTTCTTCTAAAAATGACATTCGCTCGTTCAGTTAGAGCTGGACCCAACACATTATCTCCCTTCAGGACTTTCCAGTGTTTTGTCAAAATTGTATTAACCCATTAATAATGGGAAGAGAAAGTGGTCAATAAGGACCATTCAAATTTATTAGAAACATTAACTTTTTTTGTCTCTAGGGACTAAGAGTGTATTCCTATCCTGAGTCGATATTCTCTGGATTCCTGATTCTAGAACGCGATTATCATAAACCTTCTCCACAAAGAGATCTCTCGGAGTGAATTCCTGCAGACTAAAATCGTCCAAATTAGAGCAATTTTGTCTAATTCGTTGAAATTGACTTTTAGGAACTGATTGTAACCAGTTGGGATGATGACAACTCCCAACTGGTATAAAACCATTTCTATAAGTGGTTTTAAAGAACGTTTTTGTCAGAAGTTTATTGTGTTGCTTGAAAATAGTAACATCCAAAAAGTTGATGGAAGTATCACTCTATTCATGAGTGAACCTAATACCCCAATTGTTAGTATTGAGAGCATGAAAAATATGAAGAGAGTTCCCCCACCCATATTACAAAGGCGTCATCAATGTAAGGACGCCAAAACCTCAAATTATGTAAAAATCACCTCAATTTCCCATAAAGTCATAAACAGATTGGCTAGACTGGGGGCAAATTTTGCCCCCATCACAACACCAGTCTGGAACGTAAAAGTTCCAAAATGACATTTTTATGGGCAATCATCCCTCAGTTGTCTTTATAAAGGAAGTGTTTTGCTGCCTGATACCCATATCTGATGGGGAATAACAGTGTACAGCGAAGACACATCAGCTGTTACTAATAGCATCTTTGGCGCTCCAGAGATTTCAAGGGGTAGTTTCTGTACTGTTTTTTGCGATTTCGGGCTGCGGTTTACATTGACATCTGTGCAGAAACCTGCGCGGATGTCTCTGGGATCGCAGCCGAGATCGGGACTGACATGCGGGAGTGAAATCGTGTGAGTTTAGCTGAGCTTGCGCGGCTTCATTCCTGCAGCTCAGTGTGAACCTGTGCTAATGCACGCCTAATTCCAAGTATTGATTACACTTTGGTGGCATACCATATTTTTATTTTTATTTAGAATTTCTTGCATGTCCCATCTAGGTGACACCAAAAGGATAAATAGATCAATTCAACTTCCGGTGTCACCCACATCCACTTGTATCTATATGCTATTAGCAGACGTCTTGGGTGAGTCTCCTTTCCCAGCTGAAGCCCATTATGGAGAAACTAGTCGGGTGGAGCCCATTGTGAGACGTCTAACCGTTTGAGCTGGTTGGTGCAAACCACGGCTCTGTTTTTTATGTGCATTTATTTTTGCTGATGTTTGGTTGCCTTGATGGAAGTTTTTAGTGTGCTGTTTTAATAAACCCTTTTGCTGAAAATTATTGCAGTACAAGGCTATCCTCTTCTTCCTTTATGCTCTGGGATTTACCCTTGAGCTGCCAGATTGGATATCGGCTTTTCCAAAGATACCGTGATTCCTGCGTCCATTGAAAAACCGGGTCCACTTTTACAGTGTAAGGTGTTGGAGCCTGATGGGATCGTTGTCCAGTGTCTGATACCGCTGTTATCTGGAATTTGGTTTGATTTTACAGCCCAGTCTGTTGGAGCATGGTGGGATTATTATCCAATGCTTGAAACTACTGTTATCCGGTAAGAAGTGAATCTATGTGGTGATGGGATATTAAAGTCTTTGTGTTTTGAAGAGCACTGAAGTTCCCTTATATTTGGTTTACCCAATTCCCTTGAAGAATTTTTCACATATTTGGTTCACTCAGTTCCCTTTTGTATAAGGGTTTGTTAGTTGGACATTTTTAATGCACATATTTTTACACCTTGAACTGAATCGTATATTTTTCACTTTATGCGTCATTTCATCCAATTTTTTTATTTTTATACACTTGTTTTTGTAGGAGTGGACTTTATGCCCTTAAATTTTTGTCATGTGCATTTTTGCACAATATTCTTGTACAGTAGATTAGCGCACCTGTTTTAATTATCTATGCTTATGGTAGGGGTTTGGACCTTTCAGGTTGCAGCTTTTCTTTATCTATATATTTTCATTTATTTATTTGCTTGATTTCTCCATTTCAATAGTCACACTTCTCTTCACCAGGAGAGTAGGATAAGTGCGGGATTTTAACCCTTTTTTGACATATATACATTTTGCGGCTGGCCATCTGTAAGAAATGAGTCTAAAGCTCAAATAGTGATGACCAAGTTGAGTTAGATAAAAGGAAGGTGAGGCCTATGGTCTCCAGGAAACACATGTGGACTGATTTACTCAAGGTGGGGGTCTCTAGAAAGGAAATAGATGGGATTCCTACACCAGCATTGCTTAAGAGGGGGAAGCAATTGGTTAGGAATGGCAGATTCAGTCACATTAGGTGTTTTTGTTGTGATAGAATTGGGCATTTTGCTAGAGAGTGCCATGCTGTGAAGACTAAACAGCAGCACGCCAGTGTTCCCAGGACAGCACAGAGAAAATGTAGTCCTTCTGCTGGAAATCAATAGACATGTGCACACTGAAATATTTCGTTTCGGAATTTCGTTTTCGTCCGAAATATAAATTTATTTAGTTACTCCCGAAATTCGTTTTTCTTTATTTCGTTTTTCGTTAAAAACTTGCATTCGTCCGAAAATCGAAATGAATTAAGGTCGAATCGGTCATTAAAGGCTTATGGTGTCTGTCGAATGTTCAAAGTAGATTCGACGGAGCAGCTAAACTGTACGACGTCGCAATCGTACATTCCGGTCGAATTTTCTGGGATGCATTTGACCGGAAATGTTCGATAGCAGCATCGTACAGTTTGTTTAGCTGCTCTGTCGAATCTTCTAACTTTTGACAGACACCATAAGCCACATTTACGTTTGCATGTTTTCGTTTCTGTGTCGAATCTTCATCGTTCATGCTCATTGCATTGGTCTACTCTGCCCCAGCAGTCAGCCAACCAAACTTTCACATTCGTTTCTCAATCGGAAGTGCGGAAGTGCGGCCGCAAAATCCGACGCTGTGTGGCTTAGAGATAATGGCAATGGCAGCAGCAACCCATTCCAGCACTAGCAGCATGGAGGAGGCTGTTCCTGGGCCTTCTAAGGCAGCATCCAAAAATGGGCGCAGGAGGGGGACACAAGCTGCATCCAGCAGGAAGCGTAACCTAATGTGGACTCATATTGAGTCCCAGGTCCTGGTAAGGGAAACGCTTCCTTGCTGGATGCAGCTGTGTGGCCCCCGCTCCAGGGAAACCACTACGGAGTGGAAGCGGGAAAAGTGGGAGGAGATTTCCAGGAAGGTGGAGGAGACATATCGCCATCGGCGTGACCCGACTGCCTGTCGCAAAAAATTCAGCGACATAAAACGGTAAGTAACGTGTCTGATTATTTTTTTTTTTTTACATTTTAACCACTTTAGCCCCGGAGGTATGGCTGCCAAATGACCATGCCACTTTGTGCGATTCGGCACTGCGACGCTTTAACTGACAATTGCGCGTTCGTGTGACGTTGCTCCCAAACAAAATTGATGTCCTTTTTTTCCCACAAATAGAGCTTTCTTTTGGTGGTATTTGATCACCTCTGCGGTTTTTATTGCTTTTTGCTATATAAGTATCCCCAACAAATATATAAAAAACAAATTTTTTCCTCAGTTTAGGCCGATATGTATTCTTCTACATATTTTTGGTAACAAAAATTGCAATAGGCGTTTATTGATTGGTTTGTGCAAAAGTTATAGCGTCTACAAAATAGGGATAGTTTTATGGCATTTTTATTAACATTTTTTTTTACTAGTAATGGCGGCGATCAGCGATTTTTATTGTGACTGCGACATTATGGCGGACACATCGGACACTTTTGATGCCATTTCGGGACCATTGTCATTTATACAATGATAAAAGCTCCAAAAAATGCACTGATTTTACACACACACATATAAACATATGTTATTGCTATCACAATTTGATGTCAGTAAAGTTAGGTGAATTTTTTTTTATAAAAAGGAATAAATAATTTTCAATTTATCCTCCCTCCTATGAAAAACCAAATTTGCGCATAGGTGTGCCTAGCCTACACGTAGTTTGCAGTTGCACATGTTATATATTATCGCCACGATCATTTTAAGAGGAATATTTCCATGCCGTTATTTGTTCTTAGTTAGTTATCACTAAACTGAGCAGTAAGTGCTTTTAAGTTCCACTTGACCTGACCACCTGTAGGTTGTGCCCCCTTTCTGACCAGGCCATATTTTGCTATTTAGCGCATTGCAGCTTTAAACTGCACGCTCCTGTGATGTATTACCCAAATGAAATTTATGCTCTTCTCCCGCCATATATAGAGCTTTTATTGGTGGCATTAGATCACCGCTGGGTTTTACATTTTTTGTTATTGAAAAATAAAAAATTTATATATATATATATATATATATATATATATATGTATATATATAAAAAAGTGTTACGGTGGCTGGACTTAACCAGCTTGCGGACCCGCCATATTTTTAGTTACTATGGGGGGGGGTCCACATCTGCAAGTGGGTTAATGCTTTGCAAAAGAAACAAGGAAGGAAATTTTACACTATACACAGTTCACACAAGCGCGTAATAGAAAGGTGGACTGGAGTGGACACAATGGACATTTACTCGGCACAATCCCTATCCTGCCTTTTATTATTTATTGTGCACCAAAAAAGCATAGGTTTTTCTTACAATAAATTTGGTTAATAAATAAATGTGCAAACCTTGTGCTACATGAAAAAATGTGCCTAATCCAAAAATTCCATTTGCATTGTTTCATTCTATGGGTTCATTCTACATGTGTTTCATGTGTTGATGTCATTTTCAGATTACAATTGTAGTTTAATTGTGGAACCCGTTTCTCTTCTCTTCTTGTTTTGCAGTTCCATAGCGCGTAAACGCAGGCAGTCGGGGCGCAGAGGAAAGCAGGTATCTCTCCTCCCCCATGAGAAGGAGCTCTTAGCAGCTGTAGGGGAGGATGAGATTAAAAAACTGCTGGCTCATCAGGGTTGGTGTCAGCATTGCATTGTGTGTAGGAAATTTTTTTTGTCAACCATGCGACGCGACATAGTCATTTACCATGATGTGTTTGATTTTATTTAAAGATCGTCTCCAGGCCCAGCGCCGCCGGAGGCAGAGGGCAGAGGAGCAGGAGTCCTCCACGTCATCATGCAGTAAGTACTGTAGTAGTGACACTAATACAGTGGTTCCTTTTCCATTTGTCCAGCCTTCCATTGTTGATTCCAGTGTCATTGTTTCTCGCTCATGTAGTGACAGGTAGAGCCTCTGCGACGCTCTGTCAGGTAACGCAAGCGATTGCGTAACTTACATAATCTAACAGAACATCGCCGCTCTGAACTGAGGTGCCTGATCAGTGGCAGTGCACCTAGCACTCGCCGGCGCTGCTGGAACCAGGACAGGTAAGTGCCTCGTATTTGTTTTTTTTTTAAATGATTTTTTCTAAATGGTGAATGCATGTCCCTGCCTTGTAGATAAACGTTAGTGACCTGCCCTGTATTGCAATGCTAATGGATAATTAATTTTATCTATTTACACTACAGTATATTTATTTACGTTTATTAACGTTCATCATTTCTCCTTTATAAATAGGTGTCATCCAGTCAGAGGGGGAGACTGAGGAGGAGGCTGAGGCAGCAACGCCCACATGTAAGTTAGTATAATCTTGCTGGTATCTGCTGAGTGATCATACATGTTTCAATGTTCTTGTACTAATGTGTGAGATTGTTGTACACTGTAGATTGTAATGTTCTTTTCTATCATTACTCAACAGCTGCTGAGCAGGAGGTGGAGGAGACCTGCCCTGTAGAGGCTGCTGGGGATGCGGAGGAACAGCCAGACGCGGCAGATCCAGGGAGTAAGCATAACTTTTTTTGTATTTTCCAGGCAATAATAGTATTTTAAATATGAAATGCTGATGGCATACCTTGTCTAGAATAGCTTGTGATTTATTCTGCAAGGCTTCGGTTTAGCTGGAACTATTAATTATATTAGTTCCCCTCTGCAGATGATTCCAGTCTTCCTGTTAGCGTGACCTGTGCTTGGTAATATTTCCCCAATGTCCCTGATCACGCCACCTTCTTGCTGCAGTTCAGATTCCCAGTCTGAGCCAATCACTGTTAATCATTATGAATAACACAGCAGGCTGGAGGGGGTGTGTCAGAAAAGAATCTCCAGCTATTGGCTGGCAGTCCCTGGACATGTTCAATCTCTGGCATGCCCCTAATGCATGCATTAACACTTTTCTCATGATGTTATACCTGTTATACCTCCTAGCCTAGACCAGGAGTGAGTAACCTACCTAGCCTAGAACAGAAGTGGGGCTTAATTTATTCAACAATCAGTGGCCTTACAAAATTATCAACTTTAAAAAGTAGCCTGCTATATTTTATTAAACAACTTTTTATTAGGTCATCCCAAATGCAATGGCTTGAATGGCTTCTCTTTGGTGAGTGTAATGTTAAAAGCTGGTATAGCCGATATGTTTTTCTGCAAGTGCAACTGATCCTCCATATTTGCCAAAGTCAGTCAGTCTGGATGAGGTAGATTAGTTAGCAGTAGCACTTAGGCGTCCATTACACCTTAAGATTTTCTCCAGCCGCCCGTGCGACCAAGCGGATAAAATCTTTGGGAGATTCCCCTTTACACTGCTCGATGTGTAGAGGGGAATCCCTTTGTACTCTGGCCGGGGAGGACACTCAGCTCCACCCCGGTCAGAGTACAGTAAAGTAGTACTACACCTTCCTGCACAGCTCTGCAAACTTGGTATGATGCAGCGAATTGACACAGACACCACTATCTCCTACACACAAATTGATTAGGTGCATCTCACTAAATATCAAAAACTGGTATGGATGGAAGTGAAAACATCTCAAGATGTTACAGGATTGTCTACAAGGGCTGGGAGATCGTTGCCTTTATATAATGTTAGGGTGAAGAAGCCATGTGTATGTGTATTGTATTATCTATCTATCTAATGTATTTTCTTTTCTTCACAGGTGAAGTCTTCATCCTCCAACTGCAGCCTGTGGACGAAAACCTGGACCTGCCCGCGTCTGGTTGGACTGGCTGTCCTTCTGAGTCCCCAGTGGTTTCTACAGTCCTCCACCCTTCAACATCCCCCCACCTGGCCTCCCCAGTGCATCCTTCACCCGCTCCAGAACAGGCACACATCCCCCACCCTCCAGAGCCACATGTGACGGATTATCTGCGACGCATTGTGGAGGTCCAAAAGAGACATTTTGCAGTTACCCGGAGGCTGCGTCAATCTTTGGCCCTCCACAATCACCGGCAGCTCCGTCACTCTGTGGCTCTGCAGAGGTACCAGCGTAGCCTCAGGAGACACCTGGAGGCTACGCGGTACCTTGGTGACCAGTTGGCTGGGATTAATATGTCCCTACAGCGACTGGTCACCAGGTTGGGGGAGAATGTACTCTAATTTTTTTTTTTTTTTTGTTTTGTTTATGTTAACTGTTAAATAAAAATAATTTGTTCAGAAATAATTGTTTTCTTGAGTTTTGCTTTCCTTGTTAGATTTGTGTGATGTTTATCTAAATGAACTAGTCCATATATTGTTACTAACTTACTAGAGGCCTTATAATTGTAGTTTTTCTACATTTAACCATCAGGCTGAACTTAGAAAATTAATGAGATTTCTGTCTACACTATTTCAATGTGCAAAGGGTAATCCAATGTATTGTGTCCAGTCACGCCGTTCAGCTTTCCCTCCACCAGAATACACAGCAGATAGTTAGAGCAGGGGTTACTCTATACAGTCCTCAACAGTTCACAGGACATAGGTTGCAGGCTTGCAATCATGAGGGCAACAGTTAACTGCAGTGCTGATCAACCATTGTGTGTTAGCTTTCATGTGTAATGGCTGTGTTTCCTACGTCTGATTCCAGTTAACCGACTTTAGCCTGTTCTCTACTATTCCTGTCTGCTCGTGACCCTGACCTTTGGCGTGTCCCTGACCATCCCTGTTTGCCTGTGACCCTGAACCTTGGCGTGTACTCTGTTGTCCTTGTCTGCTTGTGGCCTCGACCTTGGCTTGTCCCTTACTTCCTTGTTGTTCCAGCCTGCTGCCTCTTTCCTCTTCTCCTGTAGTCTACCGTGAGCAGGAGATGTGAGACCCTGGGGGCTGCGACCTGGAGCCAGACTGCAGCGCAGTCCATCCTCACCACTAGAGGCTCTGGTGAACACCTACTGGCTCTTAGACTCCGCGCCCTGGAGAATCTATGCTCTAGCTCCCAGTGGGATCTGTGTTAGTGATCCAGTAGACCTGCTTCCTGAACCTCCCAGGTTACAATCCACAGCAGTCAGTCCTAGGATCCACTACCTAGCGGTGCACTTCCGATTCCTACAGAGTGCATCTGTCACCTAGCCTCAAGGTGACCTGACAGACAGTCATCATTTCCAGGGCTTGAGTAACATGGCAGCAGGGTAGATTACTCACTCACACTAGTGATTATGGACAATTGCAGATGGTCATGAAACAGGCGGAGGATCAGAGAGGGCCCTGGTGTCCCCAGGGTCAGAGATGGTAAATGGGAGGGGTCCTGGGCATCTGGATGCAGCTCAGCAGTGACCAACTAATATATCTTGCATAGAATCACGTTTCCAACTGTATGCTTCTTTGTGCTATGTTGTGTTGGTAGCATATTCTGATCCTTGAGTTGACAGTCTCTCCATCAAGAGGAACTGTCATGCTGTTGAGGTCATCTTTAATCATTGTCTCTTATTTCCAGACCACCAAACAAAAATGGTTAAATATTAGCACATGTTGCTATTTGTATTTACAAAGACAGCAACACGTGAGCAGTAGCGCCACGTCAAGGCTTCAACCCTTGCTACTGTCCATTCACACAACATTCATTCATGCAATCAAGCACACTCTAGTTACTCTACACAACATTCATTACAAAAAAGGGTGATGGAAGGAATAAAGGGAAAAATTTGGATTGCTTAAAACAATATAATTCTATTTAAATCTTGGGGTCACACCAAAGTCAAGTAGACAACTGCTATTGTGTCAAGTGGTAAGAAAATAAAAAAAATGATTTTCCTCAACATTTGGATGGTTCCTCTGAGTCCCATCTATCTTCACTGTCCATTCACACAACATTCATTCATGCAATCACACACAATCAAGTCACTCTTGTCCCATCTATCTTCACATGGTAACAATGATTCAGGTCTCACAAATTAAGGGTAGGGTAACCCAGCTTGGGGAGGTTAAATTTGAGGAAAGTTATTTGTTCCATCAAATGGGGTGTTAGTTGTGAACGGTGTGGATTAAGGATATTCCCAGTAATAGAGAAAACTCTCTCACTTTGCACAGTGGTTGGAGGACAGGATAGTAGTTGCTGGGCAACCAGGCAAAGACCAGGCCACAAACTTTTCTTACCATCCCAATAGGTCAAAGGGTCCTCTGTAGGAAGCAAAGGTGCTTCATATAGGTAGGCCCTGACCATTTCAGAGGCACTGCTCTCCTCTCGATTACCTGCTGCTTGACCTGCATCCACCAGATTGTCAAGTGCCTCTACCCAACATGCACATGCTCCACTCTGTTGTTTTTGAGTGATGCTGCCAGGCCTTGGAATAGCAGACATGGCAGGTGAATCTTCCAAACCGGCCTCAACCGTCGTACATCTCTGTTGCTGCAAATTCCGGACCCTTTCAATCAATTTTTGTTTCCAGTAGGAGAGGCTGTTGTCTCTGAGTGCCAGTTTACCTTTGATCCTGGGATCACACAGGGAAGCCAGCATGAGTTCAGGGCTTTTGCGGACACGGTCATTTAGCCGATCTTTTAGGTTAGCTTGTAGCTTTCTGATGAAAGACGCTACATCGGCATGAAGTGGGCTGCCACAAACAGGCTCACTGTTTTCTAGGTACAATCCCATCTTATCTATGAGATAGGTAAACAAGGGTATGACCTGTCCTAGGCTGGCATTGCTCTGACTCAAGTTTTCCGTCACATTCCGAAAGGGTTTTAAGACATAAACGAGCTGCCCAATTATACACCAGTCATCACGTCCCAGTGTGGAATCAATCCCGATGCTGTGGCGGGATGATAGATTGTGGATGGCTGTCTTTTGCTCCAAAATGCGTTCCAGCATTTCCAGGGTATAGTTCCACCGGGTGCTGACATCTTGTTTCAGGCGATGTATGGGGAGCCCTGATTGTTCTTGCTCCTCCCTCAACAGTTGACTAGCCCCAACACTGCGGTGGAAATGCCCTGCAATCTTTCTACAAAGGTCCAAGATTTGAGCAATCTTGTTGGTTTTCTCCACTGGGATTGCACCCTTGACCACTAAATGCAGTATGTGTGCAGAACAGCGCACACCGACAAAAGATCCATCTTGGAGAGCTTTAACCATGTTTGAACCTCCGTCTGTCACAATGAACCCAACAGAGACATTGGTGACTGCCTGCTCTCCAAACCAATTGGCCAACATTGATCTAATTGCCCGCAATATGTTGGCAGAGCTGTGTTGGTCATCACGGACTTCTGTGTGGAGCAGGAAAGCTTGATAACCCTGCTGGTCTTGCGCTGCAGACCTGCTTCCTGATGGAGTTTGAACTTTTACACCAGCGCCACCACCAACAGGCACAGTGGCCTGCCACCAGTGTGCAGTCAAAGACAGGAAAGCGTGTTGACCGCTGGGAGCTGTCCACAAATCAGTTGTCAAATGAATTGTCTGACCCTCGGCTTTGGCCATTTTTTCCTTCAATAATCCAACGCATGAGTGGTATAGTGCTGGAATAATCTTTCTGCTGAAAGTTGTTCGTGCAGGAACAACGTATCGTGGAGCAAGGGCATGCATGAGCTGTTTAAACGGCTCCCCTTCAATCATGCGAAAAGAGGCTCCTCCAACAGCAATGAATTGGCCAATGAGGCGGGTGATCTTGTTGGCCTGCTGTTTTGACATGCCCTTGGAACTAAAGCCAACAAAACTATCGAGGGTAGGCTGATGATGTCCTTGGGAGGACGAGGAGCCTGATTGGGTCTGCAGTGGAACTACTGCACGTGGACGGGTTGTATTAATTGAACCCTCTCTATTGCCTCCTGTGCTCTGAGTAAGTGGTGTGCTTGAGGAGGTACCACCAGTACAGTCAGAGTCCGTTATGCTGCTTCCTGCACTACCATCTTCTTTTTCTGCCTCTGCCCGCAGTAAAGTAGAGTGGTGGTAATTTTTAAGGTGTAGGTTCATACCAGCATTGGTTAAATGACCTAACTTTTTACCCCTACTTACTTGCTTCCCACACAATTTACACTTGGCAAAGAACCCGCCTTCCAATGTTTGAAAGTATTTCCAAACGTTGCTGCGGCGGGATGCAGCCCCTTGACCCTGTGGATATCTATTTAGGGCTGATATAGCTGCAGCAGGTAGCACACCAGTGGTGGAAGCTGTTGCCACTACAGTTACACTTGGTGAACTAGAACTAGTGCTGCTAATGGCAGGGGTGCTGGGGACTGGGAGGTCGGTGATATCATCACAGGATTCTTCCATAATAACAGAGGGAGTAGGGGAGTTAGCAGCAGATGAAAAAAGTGGACTGCTACCTGTCCTACTCCTCACAGAATATCCCTCTTGCACTTTCTCCAGGTCAAGCTGTAAGTCCTGTGGGCTAAGATTGTATAAAACATCCGCAGTGTTTGGGGAAAGAGGAGCATCACATTCAAAATCATCTTCTTGGGCCAATGAAGAAAAAGTCTCACACTCTGTCTCTGCTGCTGTCTCCCTCAATTGCTCCTTTGGGGAGCTGGGCAGTGGCACTGGTAGTGTGATTGGTGGTGGTGACTGTAAAGGCAACTCCACTTTACTAGGTTTCTTGCCTATTCCATAAAAATATGCAGCCATAACACCTGTAGAAGTGGAAGGAGGCGCTGCACTGGCAGTGGAAGTGGCAGCAGATGTTGGTGGTCTGGCAGGAAAAGTAATATTAGAAGAACTGGGGGTGGTGGAACTAGCTTTGCTGGTGGCATTGGCGGTGACACCCACTGCTGTGGACGGCATGTTGGTGGCGGCAGAAGTGTCAGAGGCACTAGTAGCAGAGACCTTGCCACTTTTTTTACCAAGGCGTCCACCGCGACCGCGACCACGACCACTACCTCTACCAGCCTTCACTTTTACATTAGAACGGTACATTTCTGAACTTTACAGCAACTGCAAGTCAGAAAATGGACTGGAGTGGAGATAGGGTTTATAGAATCTCAATCTATAAATCACCCCCCACCACAACACGGGCAGCCTCTGAGGCTATCACAACACTAGCAGCAACACTAGTATCACTAGTCTATCTATCAAGTTCACAACACAGATGTAGCTTGCTTCACTACTATTCTGCTGCTGTACTTAGCTTATGCTCAAATGAAATAGTTCAGAATTTCTGATAAGTGACAATGAATTCAAACGGACCAGCTAAGATTGACTGTTCTGAAATGAATCAGCGTGTCTGTCTCTCTCTGCTAGCAAATCGTAAGTGAAACTAAGTTGGCTGTACATGCGGTTCTAGCTATGTTACTGCCCCTCCTCTTTGGTTACAATTGACCAATAATAACCATCATCATCATTATTTTTATTTTACTTAGTTTTTCTCTCTACGTCGAATCTTCTCTCTATGTCGAATCTTCTCTCTATGTCGAATCTTTTCGAATAATCTTGGACTACTATGGTGGATAGACTATAGAGTTAAGGTTAGGCACATTCGACCACAGGTTCGATAGACACAAATTGTTATTGTTAGCGTCATGTCGAATCTCCTATCTATATCGAACTGTTGTCGCAACGAAAACGAAAATAAAGCATTTGTTTATGTCGGATCTTTCGTTTTTCGGAATCTGCGCTTTCGTTATCGTTTGTTAAAACGATAACGAAAATACCTGAAATTCGGACGAAAATGCATTCGGACGAAAACGAATGCACATGTCTAGAAATCAATGCCTTTCCATGAAAGTGTTACAAGGTAGACATGTGCATTCGTTTTCGTCCGAATGCATTTTCGTCCGAATTTCAGGTATTTTCGTTATCGTTTTAACAAACGATAACGAAAGCGCAGATTCCGAAAAACGAAAGATCCGACATAAACAAATGCTTTATTTTCGTTTTCGTTGCGACAACAGTTCGATATAGATAGGAGATTCGACATGACGCTAACAATAACAATTTGTGTCTATCGAACCTGTGGTCGAATGTGCCTAACCTTAACTCTATAGTCTATCCACCATAGTAGTCCAAGATTATTCGAAAAGATTCGACATAGAGAGAAGATTCGACATAGAGAGAAGATTCGACGTAGAGAGAAAAACTAAGTAAAATAAAAATAATGATGATGATGGTTATTATTGGTCAATTGTAACCAAAGAGGAGGGGCAGTAACATAGCTAGAACCGCATGTACAGCCAACTTAGTTTCACTTACGATTTGCTAGCAGAGAGAGACAGACACGCTGATTCATTTCAGAACAGTCAATCTTAGCTGGTCCGTTTGAATTCATTGTCACTTATCAGAAATTCTGAACTATTTCATTTGAGCATAAGCTAAGTACAGCAGCAGAATAGTAGTGAAGCAAGCTACATCTGTGTTGTGAACTTGATAGATAGACTAGTGATACTAGTGTTGCTGCTAGTGTTGTGATAGCCTCAGAGGCTGCCCGTGTTGTGGTGGGGGGTGATTTATAGATTGAGATTCTATAAACCCTATCTCCACTCCAGTCCATTTTCTGACTTGCAGTTGCTGTAAAGTTCAGAAATGTACCGTTCTAATGTAAAAGTGAAGGCTGGTAGAGGTAGTGGTCGTGGTCGCGGTCGCGGTGGACGCCTTGGTAAAAAAAGTGGCAAGGTCTCTGCTACTAGTGCCTCTGACACTTCTGCCGCCACCAACATGCCGTCCACAGCAGTGGGTGTCACCGCCAATGCCACCAGCAAAGCTAGTTCCACCACCCCCAGTTCTTCTAATATTACTTTTCCTGCCAGACCACCAACATCTGCTGCCACTTCCACTGCCAGTGCAGCGCCTCCTTCCACTTCTACAGGTGTTATGGCTGCATATTTTTATGGAATAGGCAAGAAACCTAGTAAAGTGGAGTTGCCTTTACAGTCACCACCACCAATCACACTACCAGTGCCACTGCCCAGCTCCCCAAAGGAGCAATTGAGGGAGACAGCAGCAGAGACAGAGTGTGAGACTTTTTCTTCATTGGCCCAAGAAGATGATTTTGAATGTGATGCTCCTCTTTCCCCAAACACTGCGGATGTTTTATACAATCTTAGCCCACAGGACTTACAGCTTGACCTGGAGAAAGTGCAAGAGGGATATTCTGTGAGGAGTAGGACAGGTAGCAGTCCACTTTTTTCATCTGCTGCTAACTCCCCTACTCCCTCTGTTATTATGGAAGAATCCTGTGATGATATCACCGACCTCCCAGTCCCCAGCACCCCTGCCATTAGCAGCACTAGTTCTAGTTCACCAAGTGTAACTGTAGTGGCAACAGCTTCCACCACTGGTGTGCTACCTGCTGCAGCTATATCAGCCCTAAATAGATATCCACAGGGTCAAGGGGCTGCATCCCGCCGCAGCAACGTTTGGAAATACTTTCAAACATTGGAAGGCGGGTTCTTTGCCAAGTGTAAATTGTGTGGGAAGCAAGTAAGTAGGGGTAAAAAGTTAGGTCATTTAACCAATGCTGGTATGAACCTACACCTTAAAAATTACCACCACTCTACTTTACTGCGGGCAGAGGCAGAAAAAGAAGATGGTAGTGCAGGAAGCAGCATAACGGACTCTGACTGTACTGGTGGTACCTCCTCAAGCACACCACTTACTCAGAGCACAGGAGGCAATAGAGAGGGTTCAATTAATACAACCCGTCCACGTGCAGTAGTTCCACTGCAGACCCAATCAGGCTCCTCGTCCTCCCAAGGACATCATCAGCCTACCCTCGATAGTTTTGTTGGCTTTAGTTCCAAGGGCATGTCAAAACAGCAGGCCAACAAGATCACCCGCCTCATTGGCCAATTCATTGCTGTTGGAGGAGCCTCTTTTCGCATGATTGAAGGGGAGCCGTTTAAACAGCTCATGCATGCCCTTGCTCCACGATACGTTGTTCCTGCACGAACAACTTTCAGCAGAAAGATTATTCCAGCACTATACCACTCATGCGTTGGATTATTGAAGGAAAAAATGGCCAAAGCCGAGGGTCAGACAATTCATTTGACAACTGATTTGTGGACAGCTCCCAGCGGTCAACACGCTTTCCTGTCTTTGACTGCACACTGGTGGCAGGCCACTGTGCCTGTTGGTGGTGGCGCTGGTGTAAAAGTTCAAACTCCATCAGGAAGCAGGTCTGCAGCGCAAGACCAGCAGGGTTATCAAGCTTTCCTGCTCCACACAGAAGTCCGTGATGACCAACACAGCTCTGCCAACATATTGCGGGCAATTAGATCAATGTTGGCCAATTGGTTTGGAGAGCAGGCAGTCACCAATGTCTCTGTTGGGTTCATTGTGACAGACGGAGGTTCAAACATGGTTAAAGCTCTCCAAGATGGATCTTTTGTCGGTGTGCGCTGTTCTGCACACATACTGCATTTAGTGGTCAAGGGTGCAATCCCAGTGGAGAAAACCAACAAGATTGCTCAAATCTTGGACCTTTGTAGAAAGATTGCAGGGCATTTCCACCGCAGTGTTGGGGCTAGTCAACTGTTGAGGGAGGAGCAAGAACAATCAGGGCTCCCCATACATCGCCTGAAACAAGATGTCAGCACCCGGTGGAACTATACCCTGGAAATGCTGGAACGCATTTTGGAGCAAAAGACAGCCATCCACAATCTATCATCCCGCCACAGCATCGGGATTGATTCCACACTGGGACGTGATGACTGGTGTATAATTGGGCAGCTCGTTTATGTCTTAAAACCCTTTCGGAATGTGACGGAAAACTTGAGTCAGAGCAATGCCAGCCTAGGACAGGTCATACCCTTGTTTACCTATCTCATAGATAAGATGGGATTGTACCTAGAAAACAGTGAGCCTGTTTGTGGCAGCCCACTTCATGCCGATGTAGCGTCTTTCATCAGAAAGCTACAAGCTAACCTAAAAGATCGGCTAAATGACCGTGTCCGCAAAAGCCCTGAACTCATGCTGGCTTCCCTGTGTGATCCCAGGATCAAAGGTAAACTGGCACTCAGAGACAACAGCCTCTCCTACTGGAAACAAAAATTGATTGAAAGGGTCCGGAATTTGCAGCAACAGAGATGTACGACGGTTGAGGCCGGTTTGGAAGATTCACCTGCCATGTCTGCTATTCCAAGGCCTGGCAGCATCACTCAAAAACAACAGAGTGGAGCATGTGCATGTTGGGTAGAGGCACTTGACAATCTGGTGGATGCAGGTCAAGCAGCAGGTAATCGAGAGGAGAGCAGTGCCTCTGAAATGGTCAGGGCCTACCTATATGAAGCACCTTTGCTTCCTACAGAGGACCCTTTGACCTATTGGGATGGTAAGAAAAGTTTGTGGCCTGGTCTTTGCCTGGTTGCCCAGCAACTACTATCCTGTCCTCCAACCACTGTGCAAAGTGAGAGAGTTTTCTCTATTACTGGGAATATCCTTAATCCACACCGTTCACAACTAACACCCCATTTGATGGAACAAATAACTTTCCTCAAATTTAACCTCCCCAAGCTGGGTTACCCTACCCTTAATTTGTGAGACCTGAATCATTGTTACCATGTGAAGATAGATGGGACAAGAGTGACTTGATTGTGTGTGATTGCATGAATGAATGTTGTGTGAATGGACAGTGAAGATAGATGGGACTCAGAGGAACCATCCAAATGTTGAGGAAAATCATTTTTTTTATTTTCTTACCACTTGACACAATAGCAGTTGTCTACTTGACTTTGGTGTGACCCCAAGATTTAAATAGAATTATATTGTTTTAAGCAATCCAAATTTTTCCCTTTATTCCTTCCATCACCCTTTTTTGTAATGAATGTTGTGTAGAGTAACTAGAGTGTGCTTGATTGCATGAATGAATGTTGTGTGAATGGACAGTAGCAAGGGTTGAAGCCTTGACGTGGCGCTACTGCTCACGTGTTGCTGTCTTTGTAAATACAAATAGCAACATGTGCTAATATTTAACCATTTTTGTTTGGTGGTCTGGAAATAAGAGACAATGATTAAAGATGACCTCAACAGCATGACAGTTCCTCTTGATGGAGAGACTGTCAACTCAAGGATCAGAATATGCTACCAACACAACATAGCACAAAGAAGCATACAGTTGGAAACGTGATTCTATGCAAGATATATTAGTTGGTCACTGCTGAGCTGCATCCAGATGCCCAGGACCCCTCCCATTTACCATCTCTGACCCTGGGGACACCAGGGCCCTCTCTGATCCTCCGCCTGTTTCATGACCATCTGCAATTGTCCATAATCACTAGTGTGAGTGAGTAATCTACCCTGCTGCCATGTTACTCAAGCCCTGGAAATGATGACTGTCTGTCAGGTCACCTTGAGGCTAGGTGACAGATGCACTCTGTAGGAATCGGAAGTGCACCGCTAGGTAGTGGATCCTAGGACTGACTGCTGTGGATTGTAACCTGGGAGGTTCAGGAAGCAGGTCTACTGGATCACTAACACAGATCCCACTGGGAGCTAGAGCATAGATTCTCCAGGGCGCGGAGTCTAAGAGCCAGTAGGTGTTCACCAGAGCCTCTAGTGGTGAGGATGGACTGCGCTGCAGTCTGGCTCCAGGTCGCAGCCCCCAGGGTCTCACATCTCCTGCTCACGGTAGACTACAGGAGAAGAGGAAAGAGGCAGCAGGCTGGAACAACAAGGAAGTAAGGGACAAGCCAAGGTCGAGGCCACAAGCAGACAAGGACAACAGAGTACACGCCAAGGTTCAGGGTCACAGGCAAACAGGGATGGTCAGGGACACGCCAAAGGTCAGGGTCACGAGCAGACAGGAATAGTAGAGAACAGGCTAAAGTCGGTTAACTGGAATCAGACGTAGGAAACACAGCCATTACACATGAAAGCTAACACACAATGGTTGATCAGCACTGCAGTTAACTGTTGCCCTCATGATTGCAAGCCTGCAACCTATGTCCTGTGAACTGTTGAGGACTGTATAGAGTAACCCCTGCTCTAACTATCTGCTGTGTATTCTGGTGGAGGGAAAGCTGAACGGCGTGACTGGACACAATACATTGGATTACCCTTTGCACATTGAAATAGTGTAGACAGAAATCTCATTAATTTTCTAAGTTCAGCCTGATGGTTAAATGTAGAAAAACTACAATTATAAGGCCTCTAGTAAGTTAGTAACAATATATGGACTAGTTCATTTAGATAAACATCACACAAATCTAACAAGGAAAGCAAAACTCAAGAAAACAATTATTTCTGAACAAATTATTTTTATTTAACAGTTAACATAAACAAAACAAAAAAAAAAAAAAAATTAGAGTACATTCTCCCCCAACCTGGTGACCAGTCGCTGTAGGGACATATTAATCCCAGCCAACTGGTCACCAAGGTACCGCGTAGCCTCCAGGTGTCTCCTGAGGCTACGCTGGTACCTCTGCAGAGCCACAGAGTGACGGAGCTGCCGGTGATTGTGGAGGGCCAAAGATTGACGCAGCCTCCGGGTAACTGCAAAATGTCTCTTTTGGACCTCCACAATGCGTCGCAGATAATCCGTCACATGTGGCTCTGGAGGGTGGGGGATGTGTGCCTGTTCTGGAGCGGGTGAAGGATGCACTGGGGAGGCCAGGTGGGGGGATGTTGAAGGGTGGAGGACTGTAGAAACCACTGGGGACTCAGAAGGACAGCCAGTCCAACCAGACGCGGGCAGGTCCAGGTTTTCGTCCACAGGCTGCAGTTGGAGGATGAAGACTTCACCTGTGAAGAAAAGAAAATACATTAGATAGATAGATAATACAATACACATACACATGGCTTCTTCACCCTAACATTATATAAAGGCAACGATCTCCCAGCCCTTGTAGACAATCCTGTAACATCTTGAGATGTTTTCACTTCCATCCATACCAGTTTTTGATATTTAGTGAGATGCACCTAATCAATTTGTGTGTAGGAGATAGTGGTGTCTGTGTCAATTCGCTGCATCATACCAAGTTTGCAGAGCTGTGCAGGAAGGTGTAGTACTACTTTACTGTACTCTGACCGGGGTGGAGCTGAGTGTCCTCCCCGGCCAGAGTACAAAGGGATTCCCCTCTACACATCGAGCAGTGTAAAGGGGAATCTCCCAAAGATTTTATCCGCTTGGTCGCACGGGCGGCTGGAGAAAATCTTAAGGTGTAATGGACGCCTAAGTGCTACTGCTAACTAATCTACCTCATCCAGACTGACTGACTTTGGCAAATATGGAGGATCAGTTGCACTTGCAGAAAAACATATCGGCTATACCAGCTTTTAACATTACACTCACCAAAGAGAAGCCATTCAAGCCATTGCATTTGGGATGACCTAATAAAAAGTTGTTTAATAAAATATAGCAGGCTACTTTTTAAAGTTGATAATTTTGTAAGGCCACTGATTGTTGAATAAATTAAGCCCCACTTCTGTTCTAGGCTAGGTAGGTTACTCACTCCTGGTCTAGGCTAGGAGGTATAACAGGTATAACATCATGAGAAAAGTGTTAATGCATGCATTAGGGGCATGCCAGAGATTGAACATGTCCAGGGACTGCCAGCCAATAGCTGGAGATTCTTTTCTGACACACCCCCTCCAGCCTGCTGTGTTATTCATAATGATTAACAGTGATTGGCTCAGACTGGGAATCTGAACTGCAGCAAGAAGGTGGCGTGATCAGGGACATTGGGGAAATATTACCAAGCACAGGTCACGCTAACAGGAAGACTGGAATCATCTGCAGAGGGGAACTAATATAATTAATAGTTCCAGCTAAACCGAAGCCTTGCAGAATAAATCACAAGCTATTCTAGACAAGGTATGCCATCAGCATTTCATATTTAAAATACTATTATTGCCTGGAAAATACAAAAAAAGTTATGCTTACTCCCTGGATCTGCCGCGTCTGGCTGTTCCTCCGCATCCCCAGCAGCCTCTACAGGGCAGGTCTCCTCCACCTCCTGCTCAGCAGCTGTTGAGTAATGATAGAAAAGAACATTACAATCTACAGTGTACAACAATCTCACACATTAGTACAAGAACATTGAAACATGTATGATCACTCAGCAGATACCAGCAAGATTATACTAACTTACATGTGGGCGTTGCTGCCTCAGCCTCCTCCTCAGTCTCCCCCTCTGACTGGATGACACCTATTTATAAAGGAGAAATGATGAACGTTAATAAACGTAAATAAATATACTGTAGTGTAAATAGATAAAATTAATTATCCATTAGCATTGCAATACAGGGCAGGTCACTAACGTTTATCTACAAGGCAGGGACATGCATTCACCATTTAGAAAAAATCATTTAAAAAAAAAACAAATACGAGGCACTTACCTGTCCTGGTTCCAGCAGCGCCGGCGAGTGCTAGGTGCACTGCCACTGATCAGGCACCTCAGTTCAGAGCGGCGATGTTCTGTTAGATTATGTAAGTTACGCAATCGCTTGCGTTACCTGACAGAGCGTCGCAGAGGCTCTACCTGTCACTACATGAGCGAGAAACAATGACACTGGAATCAACAATGGAAGGCTGGACAAATGGAAAAGGAACCACTGTATTAGTGTCACTACTACAGTACTTACTGCATGATGACGTGGAGGACTCCTGCTCCTCTGCCCTCTGCCTCCGGCGGCGCTGGGCCTGGAGACGATCTTTAAATAAAATCAAACACATCATGGTAAATGACTATGTCGCGTCGCATGGTTGACAAAAAAAATTTCCTACACACAATGCAATGCTGACACCAACCCTGATGAGCCAGCAGTTTTTTAATCTCATCCTCCCCTACAGCTGCTAAGAGCTCCTTCTCATGGGGGAGGAGAGATACCTGCTTTCCTCTGCGCCCCGACTGCCTGCGTTTACGCGCTATGGAACTGCAAAACAAGAAGAGAAGAGAAACGGGTTCCACAATTAAACTACAATTGTAATCTGAAAATGACATCAACACATGAAACACATGTAGAATGAACCCATAGAATGAAACAATGCAAATGGAATTTTTGGATTAGGCACATTTTTTCATGTAGCACAAGGTTTGCACATTTATTTATTAACCAAATTTATTGTAAGAAAAACCTATGCTTTTTTGGTGCACAATAAATAATAAAAGGCAGGATAGGGATTGTGCCGAGTAAATGTCCATTGTGTCCACTCCAGTCCACCTTTCTATTACGCGCTTGTGTGAACTGTGTATAGTGTAAAATTTCCTTCCTTGTTTCTTTTGCAAAGCATTAACCCACTTGCAGATGTGGACCCCCCCCCATAGTAACTAAAAATATGGCGGGTCCGCAAGCTGGTTAAGTCCAGCCACCGTAACACTTTTTTATATATATACATATATATATATATATATATATATATATATAATTTTTTATTTTTCAATAACAAAAAATGTAAAACCCAGCGGTGATCTAATGCCACCAATAAAAGCTCTATATATGGCGGGAGAAGAGCATAAATTTCATTTGGGTAATACATCACAGGAGCGTGCAGTTTAAAGCTGCAATGCGCTAAATAGCAAAATATGGCCTGGTCAGAAAGGGGGCACAACCTACAGGTGGTCAGGTCAAGTGGAACTTAAAAGCACTTACTGCTCAGTTTAGTGATAACTAACTAAGAACAAATAACGGCATGGAAATATTCCTCTTAAAATGATCGTGGCGATAATATATAACATGTGCAACTGCAAACTACGTGTAGGCTAGGCACACCTATGCGCAAATTTGGTTTTTCATAGGAGGGAGGATAAATTGAAAATTATTTATTCCTTTTTATAAAAAAAAATTCACCTAACTTTACTGACATCAAATTGTGATAGCAATAACATATGTTTATATGTGTGTGTGTAAAATCAGTGCATTTTTTGGAGCTTTTATCATTGTATAAATGACAATGGTCCCGAAATGGCATCAAAAGTGTCCGATGTGTCCGCCATAATGTCGCAGTCACAATAAAAATCGCTGATCGCCGCCATTACTAGTAAAAAAAAATGTTAATAAAAATGCCATAAAACTATCCCTATTTTGTAGACGCTATAACTTTTGCACAAACCAATCAATAAACGCCTATTGCAATTTTTGTTACCAAAAATATGTAGAAGAATACATATCGGCCTAAACTGAGGAAAAAATTTGTTTTTTATATATTTGTTGGGGATACTTATATAGCAAAAAGCAATAAAAACCGCAGAGGTGATCAAATACCACCAAAAGAAAGCTCTATTTGTGGGAAAAAAAGGACATCAATTTTGTTTGGGAGCAACGTCACACGAACGCGCAATTGTCAGTTAAAGCGTCGCAGTGCCGAATCGCACAAAGTGGCATGGTCATTTGGCAGCCATACCTCCGGGGCTAAAGTGGTTAAAATGTAAAAAAAAAAAAATAATCAGACACGTTACTTACCGTTTTATGTCGCTGAATTTTTTGCGACAGGCAGTCGGGTCACGCCGATGGCGATATGTCTCCTCCACCTTCCTGGAAATCTCCTCCCACTTTTCCCGCTTCCACTCCGTAGTGGTTTCCCTGGAGCGGGGGCCACACAGCTGCATCCAGCAAGGAAGCGTTTCCCTTACCAGGACCTGGGACTCAATATGAGTCCACATTAGGTTACGCTTCCTGCTGGATGCAGCTTGTGTCCCCCTCCTGCGCCCATTTTTGGATGCTGCCTTAGAAGGCCCAGGAACAGCCTCCTCCATGCTGCTAGTGCTGGAATGGGTTGCTGCTGCCATTGCCATTATCTCTAAGCCACACAGCGTCGGATTTTGCGGCCGCACTTCCGCACTTCCGATTGAGAAACGAATGTGAAAGTTTGGTTGGCTGACTGCTGGGGCAGAGTAGACCAATGCAATGAGCATGAACGATGAAGATTCGACACAGAAACGAAAACATGCAAACGTAAATGTGGCTTATGGTGTCTGTCAAAAGTTAGAAGATTCGACAGAGCAGCTAAACAAACTGTACGATGCTGCTATCGAACATTTCCGGTCAAATGCATCCCAGAAAATTCGACCGGAATGTACGATTGCGACGTCGTACAGTTTAGCTGCTCCGTCGAATCTACTTTGAACATTCGACAGACACCATAAGCCTTTAATGACCGATTCGACCTTAATTCATTTCGATTTTCGGACGAATGCAAGTTTTTAACGAAAAACGAAATAAAGAAAAACGAATTTCGGGAGTAACTAAATAAATTTATATTTCGGACGAAAACGAAATTCCGAAACGAAATATTTCAGTGTGCACATGTCTATTACAAGGCAACAGTGGGTAACCTACAATAGTTTTGCATTTAGAACTGGGAAGATAGAGAAATGTGAGCAGCAAACTATGTTTTTTGACACAGTTGGAAGGAACATATAGGCTGGTTTGATTTGTCTCTTACTCTTTTAACCAGTTGCAGACTCTGGGCGTACCAAACACGCCCAAAAACATGTCATCATTGTACACAGGGCATGTCTAGTACATCCAGTCCTTCTGCTCTTCTGCCAGGATCCCTCCCTGTCTCAGTACCCAGCAATTCAGCTTTAAATAATCATAGATACAGTGCCAGTAAACAGAGAAGGTCGGCAGCAGCAGCTGTCACAAAATGCAGTCTGGCAATGTTTATCAACAACATTGCTCCAAAAGTTACATTGGAACATTGTATCATTTGTAACTTTGTGTTTTTCATGTACAAATCAATGGGATGAACTTTGATCTGCAGATAAAGAGAGTTAAAGCAACCTGACAAGTAAACAAAACCTTTTTTTTTTTTTTTTTTTTAAATAAATGTCCCTCTGTTGAACTTCTTCTTAACCCCTTAGTTTACTCTAATCAGCACGAATTAAGTCTGTATTCTCCTTCTCCATTCAACTGTAATTTTCCTGGTGATTTTTTATTTTATTTTATTAATAGTTAAACTTTTTTTTCTGTTTTGTTTGCTTTGCTTATTAATATTTTACACCTTTTACATATATTGACACGTATCACACTGAAAAAAACAAACACTTTACTTCATTTGTAAATAACTTTTCAATGATTTGTACCAAAATCATAATTTTAGTGTTTTAAACCGGACAAATTACATAATAAAATGCACCATTTTTATGTGCAGTAACACTATTTATGTTTAGCCCTGTAAGGCCCTCTGTTGTAATATTACAACATCAATTTTAACTCTAAAATTAACCAGCATTTTTGTTTTTCACCTAAAGACCACATTTACATAATTAGTAGATCCTATTGTTCAGCCTAGCACTGATATTGCATGGTAACATGTGTAAATAGGCCTGTTTACCTGGGCATAAAGGTAATCAACCTGTGAACTTGCCTTGAAGGACACAACTGGACTGGATAAAGAAAGATTAAAGTATGTAAACTGCCTGAATTGTTTTTTCTGTGAATAATAACATGTCTAGATCATGCATATATCAAGGTACTATTGAATGCATTGATCTTATTATTAATTTGAGCTTGGTATGTCTGTGTTGTAATTTTACAATGTTGGGTTAAAGGAGTAGCAGAATTAGCCTGTGCACCTTGCAGTTTTCACCTGTTCCATGTGATAAAAAGCCATAGAATTACGGTTTTAGGTCATTCACAATACCAGTTTGAGATTAGATCAAAATATAAGGGTTATTACTTGAAAATGCAAGTTTAAATTAGGAAATTAATTACTTATTCTTTATCTTTTATGTATATACTTAACTGGTCCTGTTGTATTTTCTGGCCATTGCCTACATATCTGCTTGCTACATGGACAAGTGATAATGTTCTGGTATGTGGAGGGGGTATAGGTACCAATCGCATTTATAAGCATAGGGCACAATGGGCTAGCCAGACAGTATTGTGTGCCCTCTGCGTTAATTGATTGGAATGTGTTAAGTCTTTTGAATGTTTATGTATGACTTGGATTCATTTACATTGAGATTGTTTAGCCTGGAAAATAATCAGTCTTTCCATCTCAGAATGCCACCAGCCAAGGGCAATTTCTACAATGTTTTTCATGTCATTGATGCCATCCAAAATGGGGACAGTGACTTTGAGACGGACTCAGAGGACACCGATAGACGTGATGAAGAAGAATGTGAAATTGCCTGTGAACTGAAAAAGGAAAATCAAAATCCTTTGCTGGCCCAGAACTGGTGGAGGAGATTCAACAATGGGACAAAGCCACCAAAAGGTATGTTGAAGTTGAGAGGCCTTACAGTGTGGGTGTCTAACAAATTCATGGGCAGTGTGGAAATGTTGGACTCATTTGCAGCAAAATATAAGTTTTCTTTGAAATCCCGCTGTTG
Source organism: Lithobates clamitans (assembly GCA_037952925.1). Lineage (NCBI taxonomy): Eukaryota > Metazoa > Chordata > Amphibia > Anura > Ranidae > Lithobates > Lithobates clamitans. The sequence goes on from JBBGZY010001674.1 coordinate 1,725,049, forward strand.
GTACATTTACATCTTCAGGGACACCATCATCCTAGCTGTGATCAATGCATGGCTGCTGTATAAATGGGACTGTAACGCAACGAATGCTCCCAAGAAAAATATACTAAACAGGATGCTGTTTCAAGCCAAGTTAGCATCCTCTCTCATTCTAGTTGGCAGAACCAAAGAGAGGACGACCAGGTTTAATCCATGGGAGTCCAATTCCGCAGACGGAGCCCCTTAAAGGACAGGAAGAAACCAGCCACAGAAAACGGGAGTCCTTCAAATGGCACCCCAGCCAAAAGGTCAACTGCACATCCACCAAAATACATTTCCAAGGACATGTATGGACATTTCTCTATAAAAACACGTAGAAGACGCTGCAGACCCTGTGGGAAAGGTTATACCAACATACTTTGCAGCAAGTGCAATGTCTACCTCTGCTTCTCAGAGGACAAGATCTGCCTTTGGGACTATCACATAACTGAACATGGCTATAAACATTGCTAAACATAATAAATGTCAAAGTTTTCATTCAATGCAATAGGTTTTGTAAAAAAAGTTTGAACATAGTTTTATAACCACTTCAGCCCCAGAAGAATTTACCCCCTTCCTGACCAGAGCACTTTTTGCGATTTGGCACTGCGTCGCTTTAACTGACAATTGCGCGGTCGTGCGACGTGGCTCCCAAACAAAATTGACGTCCTTCTTTTCCCACAAATAGAGCTTTCTTTTGGTGGTATTTGATCGCCTCTGCGGTTTTTCTTTTTTGCGCTATAAATAAAAATAGAGCGACAATTTTGAAAAAAAACGCATTATTTTTTACTTTTTGCTATAATAAATATCCCCCAAAAATATATAAAAAAAAACAATTTTTTTTCCTCAGTTTAGGCCGATACGTATTCTTCTACATATTTTTTGTAAAAAGAATTGCAATCAGCGATAATTGATCGGTTTGCGCAAAAGTTATAGCGTTTACAAAATAGGGGATAGTTTTTTGGCATTTTTATTAAAATGTTTTTTTTTTTCTTTAAATGGCGGCGATCAGCAATTTTTATCATGACTGCGACATTATGGCGGACACATCGGACATTTTTGACAGATTTTTGGGACCATTGTCATTTATACAGCAATCAGTGCTATAAAAATGCATTGATTCTTGTGTAAATGACACTGGCAGTGAAGGGGTTAACCACTAGGGGGCGGGGAGGGGTTAAATCAGTACTAGGGAGTGATTACTAACTGTCAGGGGGGATGGGCTGTGAGTGTGACATCACTGATCTCTGCTCCGATGACAGGGAGCAGAGATGGAGTGACACTGCCACTAGGCAGAACGGGGAGATGCTCTTTACATCAGCATCTCCCCGTTCTTCCTTCTCGTGAGGCGATCGCGGGTATCCCCGCGGCGATCGAGTCCGCGGGACCCGTGACCCGACTCACGGAGCTTGCCGCGGGCGCGCGCACCGCCGGTGGCGCACGCGCGCCCGGCGCCCGCCTTTTAAAGGGGAACGTACAGGTATGTGATTTTGCCTGTACGAGCCCTTTTGCCGCAGTTTATCTGCGTTAGGCGGTGGACAAGCAGATAATAAATGATTAGGAAATTAAAAATATGACTTGTATCATGATTATTTTGTGATAATTAGTGTATAGATATATAGGATACTATTTAGGGACTTAATAAGCTGAAAACCCTTCAAATAAATCCTTTTTTGATCTCTACATTTGTTCTGACAGTATGAGTAACATTACTGAAATTCTGCTACCAGAATATCTAAAAGGTGAAAACATTTTTTTTTTTTTTTTGCAGTTTTGTTCTATATTTGGGTCTTCTGGGGTTAAACCAACACGCTTGTTTTCGCTCGTTCCTGGACAAAGGCTTTAAGAGCTGTTGATAATTTCTCAGTTTTACATTTCTCAAATATAATGCTTTAAAGTCAAGAGGTGGAATGTGTTGCTATGGATATTTAGATGATTTTATAGCATATTTATTTGTTAGTTACATTGCATAGTTAGATTTTTAAGACCATGTGCTGTTTTGAAGAAGCCAAGGCTCCCCCTATTGATATGCAAATGAACTAATTTGGATTGGTTTATGAGCTGAGCATAGGACAGGATACAATGTACAGGAAGTTAGGGGGAGGAGTTTAGGACTTTTGAAACAGACCTGGGAGACGCAAAGGACAGAGTTGGTTTGGAACTCAAAGGAGCAAGACGTGTGAAAGATGTTTGGTGTTGCATCCTCGAAGATCACTCCGTCTATTGAAAGCCCAAGTTGAGTAACTGTTTAGTTAATTTATTGCATACATATTGTACATGCTTAGTTTGCTAGAAAGGATAATTGGCTTGTGCATGTTGTAGGCATATTTTGTAATCTATAAATTGTGTACCCTGCAGTTGTATGTGCAGCTTCTCTGTTCAGTAAAAGCATCGATACAATACAGAAGTCTAAGCTTCCTTTGCTTGTACCGCAAAGAACTTTTAATCACTTGACGCAAAATCACATACCTGTACGTCATTCTGCTTCAAGTGGTTGTACCAACGGTCGGCTTTCTTGTGATGACAACCAATGCAGCTAAGCAGCCGCTCAATTGTTATCATGAGTAGCGGGAGGGGACGGCACGTCCGCCGGCTGGCCGGAGACCCGATTAAATCTGATTGAATGTAGAAACCCGCAAGTGACGTCACCTCCAGTTTACTGGAGCTTTAGAGGTGCCAGATTTTTTTTTTTAAATGGCAGTAGTCAAAACAGCCGAACTTGGCTTTTTTGAATGCTTTTAAGTGCAAAGAAGGGATTTGGGATCTTATAGATCCAGATCCCTCCAAAAAAATACAGACATGTGACAGCAATAAAAGTTATAGAAACTAAAAATTTTAAGGGACAGTGTAAAAATAAAAAAATAAAATGAATAAGAACATTTTTCTTTTTTAAAGTGCTCCATCCATCTATGCTCGCGCACAGAAGCGGACACATACGTAAGCCACAGCCACAAATGTAAACAGGGTTCAAACCACAAGTGCGGTATCGCCACGATCATTAGAGCGAGAGCAATAATTCTAGCACCAGATCTCCTCTGTAACCCTAAACTGGTAACCGTTAAAAGTTTTTAAAGCGTCGCCTATGGAGATTTTTAGGTGATGTACTTTGTCGCCATTCCACAAGTGTGCATAATTTTGAAGCATGACATATTAGGTATCTATTTACTTGGCGTAACATCATCTTTCATAGATTAGGCTAAATTTTCTGTTTTGTTTTTTTTTTTAATTCATGAAAGTGTATTTTTTCCAAAAAAATTGCCTTTGAAAGACCACTGCACAAATACAGAGCGACATAAAATATTGCAACAACCGCCATTTTATTCTCTAGGGTCTCTGCTAAAAAATATATATATATGCACACTTGTAGAATTTTGTTGGAAATTTTTGGTTTAACCGCTTAAAGACCGGCCGCCATCGTTTGACGGCGGCACAATGGCTCTCCTGCGCAAATCGCCGTAGGTGTAAGGCAGCTCGCGCAGGCTCAGTTGCAGGTTGCGGGAGCATGCCTGTGGGTCGGGAGGACTCGATGTCCTCCAGCGGCCCGTGATTGCCTTGTACACAGGCAGAACTGGGAAATGCCTACGTAAACAAGGCATTTCCTCGTTCTGACAGGAGACATGATAGGGATCTACTGTTCCCAGTGGTCGGGAACAGGGATCGCTGTCATGTTTCAGTAAGCCCACCCATCCCCAAAGTTAGAAACACTCATAGGGAACACATATAACCCCTTGATCGCCCCCTAGTGTTAACCCCTTCCCTGCCAGTGACATTTACACAGTAATCAGTGGCCATTTATAGCTCTGATCGCTGTGGAAAAAGTCACTGGTCCCAAAAAAGTGTCAAAAGTGTCCGATCTGTCCACCACAATGACGCAGTCATGATAAAAATCGCAGATCACCGTCATTACTAGTAAAAAAAAATAAAATAAAAATGCCATAAATCTATTCCCTATTTTGTAGACGCTATAATTTTTGCACAAACCAATCAATATACGCTTATTGCAATTTTTTTTTTTTACCTAAACTATGTAGAATACATATCAGCCTAAACTGATGAAGAAATTTGTTTTCAAAAAAATAAATGTGGGATATTTATTATAGCGAAAAGTAAAAAATATTGTTTTTTTTTTTCAAAATTGTCGCTCTTTTTTTGGTTATAGCTCAAAAAATAAAAACCGCAGGGGTGATCAAATACAACCAAAAGAAAGCTCTATTTGTGGGGAAAAAAAAAGGATGTCAATTTTGTTTGGGTACAACGTTGCACGACCGCACAATTGTCAGGTAAAGCGACGCAGTGCCAAATCGCAAAAAATGCTCTGGTGATTATTGAGATAAAACCTTACGGGGCTGAAGTGTATGCATCGCATACTAGCACATTATGTGACACCTGCAAACAAAGCCAGCGCTGTCCCCCCTGGAGGCCGTATGCATGTCCACCCCTCTTCCTTCCAGGTTGCAGATTCTGGCTCTGTGACTGGCCGTAGTCGCGTGACGTCACTCCCACGCAGGAGCCGCCAGTCACGGTACTCGTGTAGAGGAAGTGAAGAAATGGCACAGAGGGCCGTTTCTTAACAGTGCATGCGCCGATGACATCATCGGCGCAGTACAAATATAGGCTTACCTATAGGTATAGTAAATATCTCCTAAACAATTAGGAGATATTTACTGTACCTATAGGTAAGCCTGATTATAGGCTTACCTATAGGTACAACTTGAAAATGGAGGTTTACAACCTCTTTAAAGCGGGGTTCCACACAAATTTTGAACATTAACTCTATGCATTCTCTTCCTTGCCTAGATGCTGACATGCTGTGTAAAAAAATTTAAATCGCCGTAATTACCTTTTTTTTTTCTAATCTTCTTAGCACTTCCTGGTTTTCCTCCCATGGGAGTAGGCGTGTTTCTAGCCTCTCCCAGACCTCCCACAGTCCCCTGGGAGCTAGTCTCAGGCTTCCCAGCATGCATTGTGCAACAGCGTCAACACAACATCTCGGTGAATGCTGGGAGCACAGCATTCACCACATCCAGGAAATACATGCTTGTGGGCTTCAAATGCCCACAATGAAGATGGAAACCGCCTGCAGTGAATTTTATAAGTTATTCTTTACAACGAAATCGGACACAAGCGGACTTATTACACAGAACATGTGAGTAGATAATCATGAGAAGAAAAGTTTGTGAATGAACTCCAAAAAAAAAAAAAACAATAGATAGGTGGACCCCCGCTTTAAGAATGTTCATTCAATTTTCTGATTGTTAGTGGGTTCAAATTAGCATTCGTTTTTTCAAAGGAGCCGAATGTAATTTTTTTTCTCAAGCAATGAATTTTTTACGGTGTATGTGGTGGTCATTTGAGAAAAGTCCATTCATTCCAAAATCGAATGTTAGAAGCAAACACAATTTTGAAGTACCTTTGAAGGACATTTGTCAGGTCATCATGGAATGTACAGAGAATATTCATACGAAGGTTCATTCAGAAATCTACTATGTGTGGCCAGCTTTACTCATCAAAACTCACCTCTGACTTTTTAAGTTAAAACCCGGTTGTAATTCCAGCTACTCCGAGTCTAGGAAGAGTTTGAGATTCATTATACAGCAAGCCATCTAGGACTGTTCTCTCTGACAGACAACGATTTAAAAATTAATGGTAACGCTGAATTCCAGAACAGCCAGTAAAGTACATCCAGTTCTGCCGATATGAAATCCTTCTTTTTTTATTTTTTAACTCCGTTAAAAACAACACCCAAAGACAAAGGAATGCGACCGCGTTCACATATTAGGGGAGTTACTCACTGGTGAATTGTACTAAGAGTCTCATTTACATTGATTAATAGAAATTAGCATTATCGACTGCATTCTAGAACAGCAAGACTTGGTGTAATATATTTTTTTTTTTAAACAAATAGCTTTTATTGATGTTAAAATATAGCATTTGTACAATCATACTAACATTTTTTACATGAGTATCATATAAAAATATAACTGTATATAATTGAATTTAATGATAGAGTATTTTACTAGCGAAACCAACAAGACGGCTTTGTAATCAGCCTATCTTTACATCAATTGTTTATTCGAAATACTCTGAATTTATGTATCAAAATCTATTATTTAATTCAAGAGAAAAATAAATTCAAAGGTCTCTAAAAATACCCTTCTAAATATATATAGTAACAGAAATGAAAAGTAAAAAGAGGGAAAGAAGAGTAAATAAAATATAAGAGAGATGTAATTATTCACATTTCTTTATGTTAAGAGGTATATCCCTATGTGAAAGTGTTATAAGAATCAGAAAATTTAAAGATGATCCAAGGCTGCCATATTTTATTAAAATTTTCTGTATTCCCTTGTGCTGTTGCCCTGATCTCCTCCATATCTTTGAGGAGATGTATCTCTTCCAACCATTCTTTAATTGTAGGTGCGGCGGTGTTTCTCCAGTGTCTTGGTATTACTGTTTTTGCTGCTGTGATTAAGAATCTGGTCAAGGAGTTTTTGTATTTTTTAAAGTGCAATTGGTAATATTTATAAGACAGCAAGCAGTGTCTAAATGAATTTTCGTTTTTGTGATGTGTTTTATGATCTTGATTACTTGGTTCCAAAAGGGTTTAATCAAATCACATTCCCACCAGATGTGGTATAGAGTGCCTTCGTAATATTTTAATGCAATTAATAAATGAAGGAATATTCCTGAGGAGTCTTTTTTTAATAAAACTATTGTTTGTATTGTTATTGCAATGCTGATGTTATAAAATGAAAGTGTATGCTGTGACTATAGATCTCCTTTAACTATTTCCTGCCGGCTGTATAGTGACATGACAGATGGGCGGAAGCACTCTTGTTCTGGGAGGATGTCATGTGACGTCCTTCCATGCTTGGCGTGCAGTGTTGGCGATCGGTGGTGCGCCATATCCCTCGGACACAGCGCATCACTGATCACAGTAAAGAGCCTATGACATAGGCTCTTTACCATGTGATCAGCTGTGTCCAATGACAGCTGATCACAGTGTAAACAGGAAATGACAGTTAGCAGCATTCCTCTCCACACGCTGACAGCATGCAAGGAGAGGGGAGCTGGTAGGTGGCATTCCTGAGTGCGAACATCTGCACTGACAATCAGGGCACTAGTTATCAATGTTCTGATTATCAACATAGCCCCAAAAGTGTCCACCAGCACTCCCATCAGCATCAGTGCCATCACCATCAGTGCCCATCAGTGAAGTCTGTCAGTGCCTATCAGTGTCTCCACATCAGTGCCACCTATCAATACTAGGGATGAGCCTGAACACTAGACACGTGCAATCCGTTTTGTAACGAATCAAAATTCGGACGAATTTTGCATCTTTCGGACATTCGGATGCATCCTAATGTCTGAATAAAAAAATAACGAATTTCAACGAATACGAAAGAAATTATAGCGAATATAACGAATGAATTCATCATGATTTGGTAATTCATTAAAGATTTAATGAAACAAAAGGTCAACTCAAAGTAAATCTTACAGTCCAATCAGCTGATTAATTTTGTGCTGGAGGTTGGATTACTGGCAAAGTGCATTCCTGAGAACTGAGTGAGAAGGGTGTTGTATTGTATTTGAGCAGAGGAGAAGAGATATTGTCATTGTGTGTGTTAATAGATTCAATAAACAAACGACTTTCCAAACTACGAATCATTATCACCAATCAATATTAATACATAAATATTGAATTTCAACTAATATGAAAGAAATTATAGCGGATATAACAAATGAATTCGACATGATTCGAGATTCAGTATAACGAATATCGACACTCTACAAATAATAACGAATTATCTGAAAACTAATTATTGTAACATAACGAATATAACAGAACAAAATTATGTATTTTACGAATGATAATGAACCGAAACTAAAACGAAATTTCCCGTTGTGCACAAGTCTACTGAACACCCCCGGTACGGTTCACAGCAGAACATGCGAACAGGCAAAAAAATTAGTTTAAACACGCGAACACCGTTAAAGTCTATGGGACATGAACATGAAAAATCAAAAGTGCTAATTTTAAAGGCTTATATGCAAGTCATTGTCATAAAAAGTGTTTGGGGACCTGGGTCCTGCCCCAGAGGACATGTATCAATGTAAAAAGAAGTTTTAAAAACGTCCGTTTTTTCGGGAGCAGCGATTTTAATAATGCTTATAGTGAAACAATAAAAGTCAAACATTCCTTTAAATTTCGTACCTGGGGGTTGTCTATAGTATGCCTGTAAAGTGGCGCATGTTTCCCGTGTTTAGAACAGTCCGAGAGCAAAATGACATTTCTAAAAGGAAAAAAAGTCATTTAAAAGTACTCGCGGCTATAATTAATTGTTGGTCCAGGCAATACACATAAAAGTCATTGAAAAAAACGGCATGGGATTCCCCCCCAGTCTATTACCAGACCCTTTGGGTCTGGTATGAATATTAAGGGGAACCCCGCGCCAAAATAAAAAAAAATGCCGGGTGACCCCGCCCCCCTCTGACGCACGGGGACATCCATATGACATAGAATTCTAAAGGGTGCTCCGCGGCTTTCAAATTTCAACACCCCAACGGGGCGAACAGCCAATGTTCGACCGGAACATAAAGCTCATGCCTAATTAATACATTTCCACCTATCAGTATCCATAAGTGCTGTCTTTCAGTACCCATCAATCAGTGCCCATCAGTGCTACATATTAGTGCCACCTCATTAGTGCCCATCAGTGCAGCCTATCAGTGCCAGTCAATGCAGCCTCATCAGTGAAGGATAAAAATTACTTATTTACAAATTTTATAACAGAAACTAAGAAAACTTTTTATTTTTTTTCAAAAATTTCAGTCTTTTTTTGTTTGTTTAGCAAAAAATAAAAAAACCCAGTGACAATTAAATACCAAAAGAAAGCTCTATTTGTCTCAAGAAAATTATAAAAATTTTGTTTGGGTACAGCGTTGCATGACGTTTGGGTACAGCACTGCACAATTGTGATTCAAAGTGTGACAGCACTGAAACCTGAAAATTGGCCTTGGCAGGAAGGGGATGGAAGTGCCCTGTAGGCAAGAGGTTAAGGATATAAAAGCTTGTTTCTACATGTAGTTTGTATATAAGTATGGGCATAGGGACATCCATGTATGGTAAATAGTTACATAGATAGTCAAGTTGAAAATAGATCTGAACTCCCGTAAAGTGGTAGGAATGTAAAGTGGTAGGAATTCCGTGTTTATTGGTCAGGCAGTACAGGAGGCTAAAGAAAGGAAGTTCCTGTGGTTCCAGGAGTGCAGTTGTCTGAAGTGGAAGGCTATGACTGGTGTCTCGCAGGAACATAGTTAGCAGGATGTGCTGATGGGCCACTTCAAGCAGAGGTATGCCCCGTACACACGGTCGGACATTGATCGGCCATTCCGACAACAAAATCCTAGGATTTTTTCCGACGGATGTTGGCTCAAACTTGTCTTGCATACACACGGCCACACAAAGTTGTCGGAAAATCCGATCGTTCTAAACGCGGTGACGTAAAACACATACATCGGAACTATAAACAGGGCAGTGGCCAATAGCTTTCATCTCTTTATTTATTCTGAGCATGCGTGGCACTTTGTCCGTCGGATTTGTGTACACACGATCGGAATTTCCGACAACAGATTTTGTTGTCGGAAAATTTTATAGCCTGCTCTCAAACTTTGTGTGTCGGAAAATCCGATGGAAAATGTGTGATGGAGCCCACACACGGTCGGAATTTCCGACAACAAGGTCCTATCACACATTTTCCGCCAGAAAATCCGACCGTGTGTACGGGGCAGTAGGGTCAGCATACAGTCAGGACAAGAAAAGGTCAAGCAGCAAAAAATAAACAAACAAGGGGTTAACTCTCCCAATGCGCCATCAAAACCAAAAAAAAAAAAAAAGTTTTGGCTATACATGCATTTTTAACACTACAGCCTGGTCACCTTCCTGCTCCCATCCTGTGTCTGGACAGTGAAAAGGAACAACAGCAGAATGACGAGGTCATCTCTCTCAACTGCTCCTAACATATTCCTTGTGAGCACATACAGTGACTTGAAAAAGTATTCACACCCCTTGAAATTTTCCACATTTGGTTATGTTAGAACCAAAAACATAATTTTTTTTTATTGGGATCTTACGTGATAGACCAACACAAAGTGGCACATAATCTTGAAGTTGAAGGAAAATGATAAATGGCTTTCAATGTTTTTGAGCCAGCCAGCAAAAGATTGGGAGCATGTTCTCAATTTTTCGGTCGGAAAAAGTTCCTATCCGAAAATGCGATCGTCTGTAGCAATTCCAATGCGCAAAATTCCTACGCATGCTCAGAAACAATTCCACGCATGCTCGAAAGCATTGAACTTCATTTTCTTGGCTCGTCGTAGTGTAGTGCATCACCGCGTTCTTAACGGTTGAAAGTTTCAGCAAACTTTTGTGTTACCGTGTGTATGCAAGGCAAGCTTGAGCGGAATCCCGTCAGAAAAGCCGTCATATCTTTTTCCGACCAAAATCCAGATTGTGTGTACGTGGCATACCAGGTTTTCTTCTAAGATTGCCCTGTATTTGGCTCCATCCATCATCCCATCAACTCTGACCAGCTTCCCTGTCCCTGCTGAAGAAAAGCATCCCCACAACATGATGCTGCCACCACCATGTTTCACGGTGGGGATGGTGTGTTAAGGGTGATATGTAGTGTTAGTTTTCCGCCACACATAGCGTTTCGCTTTGAGGCCAAAAAGTTCAATTTTGGTCTCATCTGACCAGAGCACCTTCTTCCACATGTTTGCTGTGTCCCCCACATGGCTTCTCACAAACTGCAAACAGGACTTCTTATGGTTGTCTTTGAACAATGTCTTTCTCCTTGCCACTCTTCCATAAAGGCCAGATTTGCCAGACAACTAATAGTTGTCCTGTGGACAGATTCTCCCACCTGAGCTGTGGATCTCTGCAGCTTCTCCAGAGTTACCACGGGCCTCTTGGCTGCTTCTATTGCCTGGCCTGTCAGTTTAGGTGGACGGCCATGTCTTGGTAGGTTTGCAGTTGTGCCATACTCTTTCCATTTTCGGATGATGTATTGAACAGAGCTCTGTGAGATGTTCATAGCTTGGGATATTTTTTTTTTATAACCTAACCCTGCTTTAAACTTCCCCATAACTCTATCCCTGACCTGTCTGGTGTGTTCCTTGGCCTTTGTGATGCTGTTTGTTCACTAAGGTTCTCTAACAGACCTCTGAGGGCTTCACAGAACAGCTGTATTTATACTGAGATTAAATTACACACAGGTGGACTCTATTTACTAATTAGGTGGCTTTTAAAGGCAATTGGTTCCACTAGATTTTAGTTAGGGGTATCAGAGTAAAGGGGGCTGAATACAAATGCACACCACACTTTTCAGATGTTTACTTGTAAAAAAAAAATTGAAAACAATTTATAATTTTCCTTCCACTTCACAATTATGTGCTACTTTGTGTTGGTCTATTACATAAAATCACAATAAAATACATTTACGTTTTTAGTTGTAAAATGACAAAATGTGGAAAATGTCAAGGGGTATGAATACTTTTTCAAGGCACTGTAGGCATGTAGCAGTACCTCATTGACTTGGACTACTGATTGTCCCTCTTCAAATATGAGTTTTGTTTTATAGGGGACTGCAAGAGGCCGATATCAAGAATGATGCAGGTTAATTAATTGCATTTAGAAAAAAAAAAATGCATTTAATTTTTTTAAATACAAACATATTTGCATTCATTATTGTAATATATCCCTGAAGTTAACTTTTAAGTAGACAGAGATGATATTCTTTCCAGGAAAATGTCTGGAATTTTTGCTATTGTAGGTTTGTATATAGGTTAGTAAAAACATAATCAAATTTTAATTCGAATTCTTTCAAAAAGTGAACATTGTCCTTCAAAAATTGTCTCTTAAAAAATACTCCCAACTACATTTCAGAAGGAAGTCAGTTTCTCATTGTTCGGATATTGTTAACAATTGTTAACGCCATTTCCAATGTCCCGTTTTTTTAATGAAGCCCATGATTAATAATTAGGCCTCACACCAGCAGCTACTTAAAAATCCTTTTATCTTAATAAGGCTCCCTATTTTCTTACATTTCAAATATCTAATTGACTATCATGGTGAAGGCACAGTTGCTGGTAATTGCTATAATACATCTCTCCCAGGTAGGAAAGTACTTAGCATCAATTCACCAATTGAACAAATAATTAATTAATCTGAAATTTGCCCATATCCTAGTGACTGTGTCACATACAAGTGGCAAATATAATTACTTTGTGATATTTTCTGTTGAGATGGTGATGTCATTATGTATAATCAGCTAATCAAGTCTCAACTGCTGTTTCATTTGTAATGTGACCCTATAGAATTGCTTCATTAAAAGCATGACTTGCTTCCTGCATATCAATTACAATTACTATCTCAGGCTAAACCTAAATAGAGCTGTTCGGTTATGAAAACGGGTTCCTGGCGAGAAATGCTTTCATCTCCTTGTTCGTTTTTGCAGCGCTTCATTCTTTTTCAAGCTTATTGGAGATGCCGCATTGCATGACGGAAGTGTTATGGAGAATGGGAAGAAAGGATTCTTTACACTCCTGCATGTTGCGTCACTCCTAGTTTTATGTTATGTGTGTATGTGTGATAGCACTGGACTGATAGAGCTGAGGCTTGGTTCTGATGACTATACAGTGAAGTGCGTCTTTCATCAAAGAGTTAATCCATGATGAAGGTTAATGTACACTATATTACTAAAAGTATTGGGACGCCTGCCTTTACACGCACAGGGACTTTAACCACTAAGCTACCGCCCACCGTCATATGACGGCGGGACGAGGCAGCTCTTGTCCTGGACGGACATCATATGACGTTAACCCCCCCTCCCGAGCCACTAGGTGGCGGGGGCGCATGCGTGTGCCCGCTGCATTGCTCGTGACCCGGTGCGCGTGCCCAGCGGCCGCGATGTCCGCCGGGCACCCGCGATTTCCGGGTAACAGAGCAGGACCGTGGATCTGTGTATGTAAACACAGATCCACGTCCTGTCAGAGAGGAGAGAAGACCGATGGCATGTCCCTTGTACATAGGGACACCAATCGGTCACCTCCCCCAGTCAGTCTCCTCCCCCCCACAGTTAGAATCACCTCCCTAGGACGCACATTAACCCCTCAATCGCCCCCTAGTGTTAACCCCTTCCCTGCCAGTGTCATTTATATATTGTTCAGTGCATTTTTATAGCACTGATCAATGTAATAATTTCACTGGCCCCCAAAAAGTGTCACTTGGGGTCAGATTTGTCAGCCGCAATGTCACATTTACACAGTAATCAATGCATTTTAATAGCACGGATTGCTGTATAAATGTGAATGGTCCCAAAAATATGTCAAAAGTGTCCAATATGTCCGCCGCAATACCGCAGTCACAATAAAAATCGCAGATCGCCACCATTACTAGTAAAAAATAAATAAATAAATAAATAATGCTATAAAACTATCCCCTATTTTGTAGACAATATAACTTTTGCGCAAACCAATCAATATACGCTTATCGCGATTTTTTTTTTACCAAAAATATGTAGAAGAATACATATCGGCCTAAACTGAGGAAAAAATTTGTTTAAAAAAAAAAAAAAATTGGATATTTATTATAGCAAAAAGTAAAAAATATTGTGTTTTTTTTCAAAATTGTCGCTCTTCTTTTGTTTATAGCGCAATAAATAAAAAACACAGATGTGATCAAATACCACCAAAAGAAAGCTCTATTTGTGGGGAAAAAAATGACAAAAATTTCATTAGGGTGCAGTGTAACATGATCGCGCAATTGTCATTCAAAATGTGACAACGCTGAAAACTGAAAAATGGCTTGGGCAGGAAGGGGGTGAAAGTGCCCTGTATTGAGGTGGTTAACCACTTCAGCCCCGGAAAATGTTACCCCCTTTAAGCGGAGGTCCATCCTAAAAAAAAAAAATTACATAAAAAGGCTCCTAAAAAGGTGGAAAAAAAAATTGAGAGAAAAAAATTTTTTTTACTTTACTTTACTTACTAGAAATGGCTGTTGCTAGGCAGATCGTCCTAATCTGCCACTTCCTATTCCGCGGTAGTCTTCATTCTTCTCCTCCTTGCGTTGTCCTCTGGGGAATGGCACACTGTCTTCTGGGACCTGTGTGTGTCCCAAAACACAGTCGGAGATTCACAAAGCGCCGCACGACTCACGCATGCACAGTAGGAAACGAGCAGTGAAGCCGCAAGGCTTCACTGCCTGTTTCCCTTAGGTCGAACGGTGGCGCCGGGAACCGATCTGATGGACGTATTGGCCTCAGGCGGCCGACATCGCGGGCACCCTGGACAGGTAAGTGTGCTTATTAATATTCAGCAGCTACAGAGTTTGTAGCTGCTGACTTTAAAAAAAAAAAAATTCAGCTGGAACACCGCTTTAATGACCAGGCCATTTTTTGCAATACGGCACTGCATCGCTTAAACTGACAATTACGCGGGCGTGCGACGTTACACCTAAACAAAACTGATGTCCTTTTTTTCCTTTTTTCCCACAAATGGAGCTTTCTTTTGGTGGTATTTGATCACATGTGCGTTTTTTGGGGGGTTTTTTTGCGCTATAAACACAAAAGAAGAGAGACAATTTTGAAAAAGACAACAATATTTTTTACGTTCTCCTATAATACATATCCAAAAAAATATAAGAAAAAAAATGTATTCGTCAGTTTAGGCCAATATGTATTCTGCTACATATTTTTGGTAAAAAAAAATCCACAATAAGCGTTTACAAAATAGGGAATAGATTTATGGACTTCTATTTTTTAAATGTTTTTACTGGTAATGGCGGCATTCTGTGATTTTTAGCGGGACTGCGACATTGCGGCTGACAAATCTGACCCCAAGTGACACTTTTTGGGGACCAGTGAAATTATTACATTGATCAGTTCTATAAAAATGCACTGATCAATATATAAATGACACTGGCAGGGAAGGGATTAATACTAGGGGGCGACCAAGGGGTTAACTGTGTTCCCTGGGTGTGTTCTAACTGTGTGGGGGTTGGGCTGCCTGGGACAACAAAAAGATTGCTGTTCCTGATCACTAGGAACAGCAGATCTCTGAGTTGTCCCCTGACAGAATGGGGATCTGCCTTGTATACATAGGCAGATCCCCGTTCTGCCTCTCCTCACCCTGATCGCGGGTGGCCGGTGGACATCAAGTCTGCGGGTGCCGCAGGCGTGTGCCCTCAGTTTAACATGCATGGACCAACGTACGGGTACATGGGTTTGCGCAGGCGAGCCGACCTGCCACGGTATATATACTGTGGCTGGTCGGCAAGTGGTTACTATAATTGCATCCCAGGCAAGTTGGCCCATCCTTTGCACTATAACAGCTTCAACTCTTCCCGGGAAGGCCGTCCACAAGGTTTAGGAGTGTGTCTATGGGAATGTTTGACCATTCTTACAAACTCATCCATGTCTTTACGGACCTTGTTTTGGGCACTTGTGTGCAAGGCATTCTCGTCCACATCAGTATGCAGAAAACAGGAAAGTGGCCACAGCGCACATGTTAATAAAAGCATGTATCCATTTATTGCACAACATAAGTTAATACGCACATTCAAGTAAAACGCAGTTCTGCTTGGGTTTGGAACAGAGGAGAGCTGAGTGCAGCACAGCCAGGGAACTGGCAAGCGGTTGTCATGCAAAAGATTCTGGACCTGCCAAAGGGATGTGAAGGCAGCGGCGTCTACAGGCTCCTAGGACCAAGACAGCAGGCATGGGAAAGTGAAGGGGAGTACACAACGCGTTTCAGAGGCCCTGCCTCCTTTATCAAGTATGCCTAATAGTAAAGCAAGATTTTCTTTTATACTTTTGACTAAAAGCCAATATGGCAGGAAGAAAATGAGAGTGAGCGGTTTGAAATGACCAATGAGCTTATGGGGGTGGGATAGATGCATGACAGTCCCATACATTATATATATATATATATACAGTGGGGATGGAAAGTATTCAGACCCCCTTAAATTTTTCACTCTTTGTTATATTGCAGCCATTTGCTAAAATCATTTAAGTTCATTTTTTTCCTCATTAATATAAACACAGCACCCCATATTGACAGAAAAACACATAATTGTTGACATTTTTGCAGATTTATTAAAAAAGAAAAATTGAAATATCACATGGTCCTAAGTATTCAGGCCCTTGGTGTGACACTTAGGTGCTGTCCATTTCTTCTGATCATCATTGAGATGGTTCTACACTAGGAATGAGCCGAACACCCCCCTGTTTGGTTCGCACCAGAACATGCGAACAGGCAAAAAATTTGTTTGAACACGTGAACACCGTTAAAGTCTATGGGACACGAACATGAATAATCAAAAGTGCTAATTTTAAAGGCTTATATGCAAGTTATTGTCATAAAAAGTGTTTGGGGACCTGGGTCCTGCCCCAGGGGACATGGATCAATGCAAAAAAATTTTTAAAAAATGGCTGTTTTTTCGGGAGCAGTGATTTTAATAATGCTTAAAGTGAAACAATAAAAGTGTAATATCCCTTTAAATTTCATAGCTGGGGGTGTCTATAATGCTATTAATGCATTGCCGGTCCGACAATACACATGGAAGTTCATTGATAAAAACGGCATGGGAATTCCCCATAGGGAACCCCGAACCAAAATTTTAAAAAAAAAATAACGTGGGGGTCCCCCTAAATTCCATACTAGGCCCTTCAGGTCTGGTATGGATATTAAGGGGAACCCCGGCCAAAAATTTTTTTTTAAAATGACGTGGGGGGTCTCCCTAAATTCCATACCAGGCCCTTCAGGTCTGGTATGGATATTAAGGGGAACCCCGGCCAAAATTTTTAAAAAATGGCGCGGGGTCCCCCTCAAATTCTATACCAGACCCTTCAGGTCTGGTATGGATTTTAAGGGGAACCCCACGCCAAAATAAAAAAAAACGGCGTGGGGTCCCCCCAAAGATCCATACCAGACCCTTATTCGAGCACGCAACCTGGCAGGCCGCAGGAAAAGAGGGGGGGACGAGAGAGCGCCCCCCCTCCTGAACCGTACCAGGCCCCATGCCCTCAACATTGGGAGGGTGCTTTGGGGTAGCCCCCCAAAACACCTTGTCCCCATGTTGATGAGGACAAGGGCCTCATCCCCACAACCCTGGCCGGTGGTTGTGAGGGTCTGCAGGCGGGGGGTTTATCGGAATCTGGAAGCCCCCTTTAACAAGGGGACCCCCAGATCCCGGCCCTCCCCCCTGTGTGAAATGGTAAGGGGGTACAAAAGTACCCCTACCATTTCACTAAAAAACTGTCAAAAATGTTAAAAATTACAAGAGACAGTTTTTGACAATTGCTTTATTTAAATGCTTCTTCTTTCTTCTATCTTCCTTTGGTTTCTTCCTCCATCTTCTTCTTCTTCTGGTTCTTCTGGTTCTTCCTCCGGTGTTCTCGTCCGGCATCTCCTCCGCAGCGTCACCTGAAGGGCCTGGTATGGAATTTAGGGGGACCCCCACGTCATTTTTTTTTTAAATTTTGGCCGGGGTTCCCCTTAATATCCATACCAGACCTGAAGGGCCTGGTATTGAATTTAGGGGGACCCCCCACGTCATTTTTTTTTTTAAATTTTGGTTCGAGGTTCACCTGTGGGGAATTCCCATGCCGTTTTTATCAATGAACTTCTATGTGTATTGTTGGACCGGCAATGCATTAATAGCCGCGAGTAGTTTTAAATGACTTTTTTTCCTTTGAAATGTCATTTTGCTGTCAGACTGTTCTAAACACGGGAATCATGCGCCCCTTTACGGGCATACTATAGACACCCCCCAGGTACGAAATTTAAAGGGATATTACACTTTTATTGTTTCACTTCAAGCATTAAAATCACTGCTACCAAAAAAACGTCAGTTTTTAAAACTTCTTTTTGCATTGATCCATGTCCCCTGGGGCAGGACCCAGGTCCCCAAACACTTTTTATGACAATACCATGAATATAAGCCTTTAAAATCAGCACTTTTGATTTCTTCCGTAGACTTTTAAAGGGTGTTCCGCGGCATTCGAATTTGCTGCGAACACCCCAACTTGCGAACAGTCGATGTTCGACTCGAACTCGAAGCTCATCCCTATTCTACACCTTCATTTGAGTCCAGCTGTGTTTGATTATACCGATTGGACTTGATTAGGAAAGCCACACACCTGTCTATATAAGACCTTACAGCTCACAGCGCATGTCAGAGCAAATGAGAATCGTGAGGTCAAAAGGAACTGCCTGAAGAGCTCAGAGACAGAATTGTGGCAAGGCACAGATCTGGCCAAGGTTACAAAACATTTCTGCTGCACTTAAGGTTCCTAAGAGCACAGTGGCCTCCATAATCCTTAAATGGAAGATGTTTGGGACGACCAGAACCCTTCCTAGAGCTGGCCGTCCGACCAAACTGAGCTATCGGGGGAGAAGAGCCTTGGTGAGAGAGGTAAAGAAGAACCCAAAGATCACTGTGGCTGAGCTCCAGAGATGCAGTCAGGAAATGGGAGAAAGTTGTAGAAAGTCAACCATCACTGCAGCCCTCCACCAGTCGGGGCTTTATGGCAGAGTGGCCCGACGAAAGCCTCTCCTCAGTGCAAGACACATGAAAGCCAGCATGGAGTTTGCTAAAAAACACCTGATGGACTCCAAGATGTGGAGAAATAGGATTCTCTGGTCTGAACAGACCAAGATAGAACTTTTTTGCCTTAATTCTAAGCGCTATGTGTGGAGAAAACCAGGCACTGCTCATCACCTATCCAATACAGTCCCAACAGTGAAGCATGGTGGTGGCAGCGTCATGCTGTGGGGGTGTTTTTCAGCTGCAGGGACAGAACGACTGGTAGCAATCGAGGGAAAGATGAATGTGGCCAAGTACAGGGATATCCTGGACGAAAACCTTCTCCAGAGTGCTCAGAACCTCAGACTGGGCCGAAGGTTTACCTTCCAACAAGACTATGACCCTAAGCACACAGCTAAAATAATAAAGGAGTGGCTTCACTACAACTCTATGACTGTTCTTGAATGGCGCAGCCAGAGCCCTGACTTAAACCCAATTGAGCATCTCTGGAGAGACCTAAAAATGGCCGTCCACCAACGTTTACCATCCACCCTGACAGAACTGGAGAGGATCTGCAAGGAGGAATGGCAGAGGATCCCCCAATCCAGGTGTGAAAAACTTTTTGCATCTCTCCCAAAAAGACTCATGGCTGTATTAGATCAAAAGGGTGCTTCTACTAAATACTGAGCAAAGGGTCTGAATACTTAGGACCATGTGATATTTCAGTTTTTCTTTTTTATTAAATCTGCAAAAATGTCAACAATTCTGTGTTTTTCTGTCAATATGGGGTGCTGTGTGTACATTGAGGAAAAAATGAACTTAAATGATTTTAGCAAATGGCTGCAATATAACAAAGAGTGAAAAATTTAAGGGGGTCTGAATAGTTTCCGTCCCCACTGTATATATTATTAAAAAAATTATTAAAAAGCAACAAATAGTATAGGTAATGATATGAGCAAGCTGAATGAAGATCAATAAAACAGATGTTCATGAAACAAAACTGACTGAGGGACCGAACTGGTTCAAATGATATTAGATATTTGACTGGTGTGGTGGTAATAAAAGACAATTGGAAACATTTGTTAATCTTTGAAGGCATTTGATACACTTATGGAAAGTATTAAAACTGTCAAAATGAAACCTAATGGAGAGTAGGGATGGGCGAACGGTTTGGCCCGAGCATAAGTTCAGGCTGAACTTTTGCTGTTCGGTCATTCGGCGAAGAGCCGAACAAACAGGTCGTTCAAGAGTTTGTTCGCCCCCCCCCCCCCCCAACCGACCCCAATGCATTGCGGCGCTGAACAGTGCATTGCAAGCCCTGATTGGCTGAAGCAGTGAAAGCCGGAGTGCTTTCACACTGGGGTGATGTGCTGGCAGGACGTTAAACTCCTGCAAGCAGCATCTTTGGAGCGGTGAAGGAACAGTTTATACACCGCTCCTGCCCATTGCAATGAATGGGTACCGCTGCCGAACCACCAGCGCCTTTGATCTGCAAATGACCACCAGCACCCGCTGATCGTTTGGTACAGATTCAGAATGGCCATCTGCCTATGTAAACAAGGCAGATTTCTGTTCTGTCAGTACAGAAGGCATGGATCCTGCATCCCTGCAAAGCACGGACACCGATCCTTGCCTTCCACTAGTAAACGCACCTCCCCCACTACACTAAAACACTGGCTAGGCACACATTTAACCCCTTGATCGCCCCTGATGTTAACCCCTTCCCAGCCAGTGTCATTAGTACAGTGATAGGGCATATTTTTGGCACTGATCACTGTAATAATGTCACTGGTCCCCAAAAATTGTCAAAAGTATCAGTGTCCGATTTGTCTGGTGCAATATCAGATCAGTCATGCTATAAGTCGCTGAGCGCCGCCATTACTAGTAAAAAAAATAAATAAAATTCCATAAATATATCCTATAATTTGTAGACATTATAAAACGTTTGCGCAAACCAATCGATATACGCTTATTGGGAATTTTTTTACCAAAATTATGTAGCAGAATACATATTTGACTAAACTGATTAGGAAATTTGATTTTTTTTTTTTTACATTTTTTTATTGGATATGTTTTTTAGCAGAAAGTAAAAAAAAAAATATTTTATTTAAAAAAAAAAAAAAAAAAAATACGCTTATTAGGATTTTTCTTTTACCAAAATTATGTAGCAGAATACATATTGGACTCAATTGATTAAGAAATTTGATTTTTTTTTTTACATTTTTTTATTGGATATGTTTTATAGCACAAAGTAAAAAAATATATTTTATTTTTTTTCAAAAAAAATATGCTTATTGGGATTTTTCTTCTACCAAAATTATGTAGCAGAATACATATTGGACTAAATTTGATTTTTTTTATCTTTTTTTTTATTAGATATGTTTTATAGCAGAAAGTAAAAAAAAAACATTTTATTTTTTTCAAAATTGAGGGTTTTTGTTGGTTTATAGTGCAAGAAAATAAACGCAGAGTTGATCAAATACCACCTAAAAAAAAAGCTCTATTTGTGGGGAAAAAAGGCCAAAATTTCATTTGGGTACAGCGTTGCATGGCTGCGCAATTGTCAGTTAAATTAACACAGTGCTGTATCGCAAAACAATGGCCTGGTCATAAAGGGGGGGGTAAAACTTCCAGAGCTTAAGTAGAGATGTGTGTATATATATATATATATATATATATATATATATATATATATATATATATATATATATATATATATATATATATAAAATCTAACAGTTACACTCAACAATTAAAGTCCAGTATATAATATTAAAAAATCTAGATGCTATGCTATTAGAAAAATTTACAAAAAATCTTCTGGAGCTTAAGTGGAGATGTGTGTATATCTATATGTATATTTTATATATATATATATATATATATATATATATATATATATATATATATATATATATATATATATATATACACACACATACATTTTTTTTATTTTCATTTTTTAATATATATATATATATATATATATATATATATAAATGTATGTATGTATGTATATAAATATATATATATATATATATATATATATATATACATACATACATTTTTTTTTTTCATTTTTTAATATATATATTATATATATATATATATATATATATATATATATATATATATATATATATATATATATATACACATATGTATATTTATACACAAAATCTAACAGTTACACTTAACAATTAAAGTCCAGTATATAATATTTAAAAATCTAAACGCTATGCTATTAGAAAAATTTACAAAAAAAAAGTTTTCATTTAGACCCAAGTTGTTCTTTAATGGCATCCTCATTTAGTCTTTACAAAGGGTCAGATACGGTAAAGAAAGCAGCTACTATTTAATTTTCCATTTGTGAAATGTGATATTTGCTTAAATCCACTACGGCATTACCCCATCTGCTTTTCCTGCCTTGGTGCACTGCATAATAGCTGAAAGGCAATGAAGAAAAGCAATTTAAAAATTAACTTAAAACAATATTAGAATGAGCCATGGGAAAACCAAATTAGGAAGTGCTGATAAAAATATTCTGAACAGCTGTTACACAGACATTGCTACGTCTCGGCTTTTGAATAATTTGTTAACCCATTTACAGCTAAGCAAACATCTTCAAGTGTTTTGATGGCAAAATATTACTATCCAACTACCATTTATCCACTTTTTGGTTATACAACTAAATTTAAGTACACTTTGAGTCTTTATTAAAGTAATACTGGTGATTTTTATATCGTCAGGGGGAACTTTAATTTGAGCTTCAGCTGTACCCGCGCAAATGGGAGAATAACTGTAACGGCTTATGTTACATAAATATAAAGGAATTTGCCTCCTGTTCACCTTTAATTTGCCACTTACGAATGTGAATAGCTCAGTCTTTTCTATTAAAGATCTGGCAAAAGAAAAGCAGATGCTACATAAAAAAAAAAAAAAATACTTAAAGTAGAAGTCTGGGCTAGAACCACCTAATCTGCCTCTTCCTTTGCCTGGGCTGGTGACATCACTTCCCCCTCGGCACAGGAAGGGCTCGGCTCTGCTCTGCTCCCTCCTGTCAATCATCTGGGACCCATTACAGGTCCCAGGTGACTGAGCGGCCAATCATGGCGCTGCTCGCGCATGCGCAGTGGGTGCCAGGCTGCGAAGCCACAGCCCGGCGCCCACAGTTGAAATGCCGGCGCGGATGAGCGGAGGGGGGGGATGTGCGGGGCTTCGATCCCCCGCATCGCTGGACCCAGGGACAGGTAAGTGTCCAATTAAAAGTCAGCAGCTGCAGTATTTGTAGCTGCTGACTTTTAATTTTTTTTTTTTTAATGGACCCCCTGGGTGGAACTCCGATTTAAATGACCTCCCAATAAAAGTGCTCTTGTGCTCCAATCTTCTACAAAGTGCAACGTGCTTCGAATTTCAACTCTGTGGTGTGACGCACTCCCCACTCACCAGATCGATTGGACCCCTAGCTTTTCATTCTAAGGGTCAAACAAGCAGAGATCCAGCAGCGGTTGATGGCTTGATTAGGTTCATAAAAGATTTCCCCAAGCGCAGCAGTTTATAAATGGAAAGAAAGAGAATAGTGAAGTTCTGTCAAATAGGTGTTTATTGCACAAACATTGATTCCTACTTACAAAGGGCGAAACGCGTTGACATAATTTCCGGTGCCAAGTCCATACGACGTCACTTCTGGTTTCGGTGGAACGCACGCTGGATGCGGTGTTCCTGGATTGTATTCTTGGAGTAATACACATGCCCATTTGATCTTGGAGTTGTGTAAGTAGTGTGGAGATGAGACCCCGTGTCACAGGTGCATATGAGCAGTGTAGGCCTGATTTTGGTAGGCTTGCTAAGTGCACACCTGTGCGCTGGCTTCATAATCATCCCAGGAATAGAGGTCAGTGCTCATCCTTGAAGACAGCTCCGCCCGGCAGACAGGAGGTCTGGCCTAGGAGTCAGGGGGGAGCCAGTGCAGGACGAAGCTGCAAGCACAGGGGTGCTGAACGTCAGGCCTTGAAAATGTAGTCGGGACTGACACGATTTCTTCAACTCTGATGCACCACTAGAGCTTAATCACCTCGGATCGTCACAGTAGGAATCAATGTTTGCACAATAAACACCTATTTTACAGAACTTCACTATTAGTTCCCTTTCTTTCCATTTATAAACTGCTGCGCTGGGGGAGATCTTTTATGGACCTGTTCAAGCCATCAGTCGCTGCTGGATCTCTGCTTGTTTGACCCTAATGGCCCGTACACACGATCTGAATATCGTAAGACAGATCGTACGACTTTTTGCTTAACAGAGTCGCAAGTGGAAATTGAATAGGTAATTGAATAGTCACGAAAATTCTCATACGGCAGAAAAAAGAAAATCGGAAGTGATGTCATGTGTTGTAATGTATTTGTATTGTATTTTCGGACAACAACTGTACTGACTAAACGAAAACCGTACGATCTGGTATCGTACAAGGAAAATCTTCGTGCTTGACCGGTCAAATAAAACCGGATAAACGGTCATGATCGGCTCTCGAAAGTAGCGTACGCATAATCCGAAAATCGTACGATTCTTCCTCGGATGACAGTTTCCGTACGATATTCGGATCGTGTGTACGGGCCATTAGACTGGAAAGCTAGGGGTCCAATAGATCTGGTGAGTGGGGACACAGAAGTTGGGTCTGTCACACCACAGAGTGGAAATGTGGAGCACGTTGCACCTTGTAGAAGATTGGAGCACAAGAACACTTTTATTGGGACATTATTTAAGTTCATTATTAGACTTGTGCACAACGGGAAATTCTGTTTAGTTTCGGTTCGTTGTTATTCATAAAATACATAAATTTTGTTCTGTTATATTCGTTATGCTACGTTAATTCGTTTTCGAGTAATTGGTTATTATTCGTAGAGTGTCGATATTCGTTATACTGAATCTCGAATCATGACAAATTCATTCGCTATATCCGCTATAATTTCTTTCGTATTATTTGAAATTCGATAGTTATGTATGTATATATATATATACGTGATAATGATTCGTAGTTTGGAAAGTCGTTTGTTTATTGAATCTATTAACACACGCAACGTATCTCTTCTCCTCTGCTCAAATACAATACAACACCCTTCTCACTCAGTCACTTCTCAGGAATGCACTTTGCCAGTAATCCAACCTCCAGCACAAAATTAATCAGCTGATTGGACTGTAAGATTTACTTTGAGTTGACCTTTTGTTTCATTAGATCTTTAACGAATTACCGAATCATGTTGAATTAATTTGTTATATTCGCTATAATTTCTTTCGTATTAGTTGAAATTCGTTATTTTTTTATTCGGATGCATTCAAATGTCCGAAAGATGCAAAATTCGGCCGAATTTCGATTCGTTACGAAACGTATTGCACGTGTCTATTCATTATTATTATATCATTTTTTATGTTTTATATACACAATTGTTATCAGCCTGTAGACTGTTGCATGTGTTATGTATTCATTTGTAGTGTAAGAGCACCATAAGAGAATATTTCTGTGATACATTCGCACACTATTTTTTTTTTTAGTTTCTCTATTCTATTCTCTATTCTATTCTCTAGTTTCACTATTTATCCAACTGCCCCACACTTTATCAAATTTCTGTGGTATGCCCCTGCTAATGTATGTAGCCTTGTATAAAGGTGCAGCCCTATTAACCACACCCTTCCACGCTGATACAGATGGAGGATTGGTCTTTTTCAATGATAACACTATCATTTTTCTAGCATAATAGATTGGGATCGTCAGCAAAGTACGAGTTACTCTCTTTGGGCCTAGATTGTCTACCAGACCCAAAAGACACACATCTATCGTGGGCTGTATAATAATAGCGGTTACTTCTGCTATACATTCTGTGACCCCCTTCCAAAAAGTTTGGATGTTCGAGCAATTCCAAAAGATATGCATGAAATCGGCAGTGAGGGAACTGCACCACCAGCAACTAAGTGACTGAGTAGGGAACATCTTATGCCGTGTACACACGAGCGGACTTTTCGACCGGATGGGACAAATCCGTCGAACAATCCGGCCGTGTGTAGGCTTCATCGGACCTGCAGCAGACTTTTTCTGTCGACAATCAGACAGGCTTTACATTTGGAACATGTTTTGAATCTTTCCGACGGGCTCGAGTCCGGTTGAAAAATCCGCTCGTCTGTGTGTTAGTCCGACGGCCAAAAACCGACGCTAGGGCAGCTATTGGCTACTGGCTATGAACTTCCTTATTTTAGTTCGGTCGTACGTCATCACGTAAGAATCCATCGGACTTTGGTGTGATCGTGTGTAGGCAAGTCCGTTCATTCGAAAGTCCGTCGGAAAGACCTTTGATGCCGAAAAGTCCGCCCGTGTGTACACGGCATTAGCCAATCTAGCTGGAGTAAGATATATACGATGCAGGAATTTAAAGTGAATGAGTTGGTCCCTAGCAGAAATCAATCTAGTAAAATGAATGTCCCATACATCATCCCAGATGAGTAGCTTTTGCACGGTTGCGAGCGCTGTAATCTGTTTTTGTTTTTTTTGCATTATCTCAAGTGTTTAGCACTTTGTGTACAGCTGTTGCAAGTTTCATTTCACAGCATATTTTTTTTTTTCACCTTCGCGGAAGTTTTTACAAATTTGGCGAGTGTACTTAACCTGACTGTTTTCCAATATGTTGTAACTTGCTATAAAACCCAAAAAACTTTATGAAAAAAAAAAATTAAAACATTTAAAAGCTCCTTTATTTTTAATTTTTTTTAACAAGACAAAATCATATAAAATGTGTTTTGGAAGAGGAGGTGAGCTCAGCCAAACAGAGTTAAAGTGTATTGTTTACTTCTAACTGGGGTCATTGCAGGAGTTTCAAGGTTGACATTGATTTAACTCAGTATTCTTCCAACTAGCAAATAATATACAATATAAATCATTGTGAAGGAGACTTATTTCAGCTTGTCAGTTCACAGGAAGTGGCTTTTAGAACCGATCATGGTACAGTATGACTTTTCCGGCAACTTCGTAGACAGTATAAAATGCATTTTTAATGGTATGGTTTTTGAACTACACTTGAAGTTGCATGGAAAGCATTCCAAAGAGGACAGTGGTTTTTATTTTACTATAAAAAATAACAGTAACACCATTACTTGAAATTGAATAATGTTTAACATATTTTGGGCAATTGTGTATCCACAAAAAAAAGTAGTAAAACATATTTTTAAAGGCAAGCAATGTAAAAAACTTAACCTCTGGTCATTATACTGCGGCAGGTTGGCACGGCTGCCCGAATTGCCGTAGGTGTGCAGCGGCCACTTTAATAGCGTGGCGCGATGCCGAAGCCGATGCACGTGGCCCCGATGTCTGCCGGTCACGTGCGATCGCTCCTCAGAGGTCTGTCAATGTAAACAGACAGATCCCCGTTCTGTCAGGGAAGTAGATAGAGATCTGCTGTTCCTAGTGATCAGGAACAGTGATCTCTCTATACTCCTAGTCAGTCCCCTCCCCCTACAGTTAGAAACACCTCCCTAGGGAACACTTTTTTTTTTAAAGGGTAAATTTTATTAAATTTCACAAGATTGTACACTTCAATAATACGGTTCACGTTTTCATACAATATAGCTTAACCTCCCTGGCGGTTTTCCCGAGTGTGGCTCGGGGTTAAAATTCAGGACCATTAGCGGTAACCCTGAGCCACACTCGGGATTACATCGCAGAATCCTGGTGCCTCCTTACTTACCTTGTCCCCGGGATCCTGCGATGTCCCCCGCAGTGTCCAAGGGCTCCGTCCTCCTCCAAAGCCTCTCCTTGCCAGGCTCCGTTCCCTGCGAGCGTCGCGACACACGGGGCGGAGCCTGGCGGCAAATTTTAAAAAAAAGTAAAAATCATAACACATACAGTACTGTAATCTTACAGATTACAGTACTGTATGAAATTATTTCACATCCCTTTTGTCCCCAGTGCTTTGGCCCATGCCCTGCATGCAGTTTTATATTATATATACTGTTCTTTCTGCCTGGAAACTGGAGATTGTCCATAGCAACCAAAAAGTGTCCCTTTACATCAAAAGTGGCTTTAGACCAGCTAGAAAACAGCGATAGTAAATTAGAACACTTGCAGAATTGAGCGATAGTGAATTGTGGGGAAATTTATTTTATTACTATTTATTTTTATTTTTTTTAATTATTTATTTTTATTTATTATATTATAATTTATGTTTTTGTGTTTCAAACTTTATCATACCCGGGATATCTACTAGACTCTGGTTTGGACAGATTTAAGTGTGTTATTGTTAAGATTTACAGACCTACAATATAAAACGCCAAATTTCCATGCAAAATAATTGTACCGCTTTCAGCACCTAAAATCCGAAATAATCATACCGCCAGGGAGGTTAAGTACATTTTGATCTGAGCATGATGTCATGTAACTAAACCATGTATCCGTTGATAACCAAGCATTCCATTTTTACATTATAAACAATAAAAACTGTTGTCAAGGTGCTAAACCATTTTTGTGTCTGTTCTGTGTCCCATTTATATTATTATGATATAACCTATTTTACATTCACTTCCATTATTAGCATAACTTTTTCTAAATCATTCACCTTATTGATCACACTACAATTTCTCCCGATACATTTTTAAGCCATTTTCCCCCAAACTTTATCAAACTTTTTATTGCATCCTCTAGCCTGGTAGGTATGTTTATACATTGGTAGGGCGTTATTAACTAACTTCAGACAGTCTTGTAGGGAAGGTTGGGCCGGATTCCTCCATGTAAGGGCGATAGCCTTTTTGGCGTAACAAAAGACTATTTTCACAAGGGTCTTCTGTACAATTCCTCCTCCTCCAGGTCTCCCAGGAGACATCGGGCTGGAGAATATACGTTTGGGAGCTCCGTTGCATCCTCCAAATATGTGACGACTGTCTTCCAACATTTCACCACTCGAGGGCACTGCCATAGCATATGGAAGAAGTCTCCCACTGCTGCATTAAAGCGAGGACACTCTGGAGTCTCCCTTCTACCCATCCTATGCAATCGTTTGGGGGTGTAATAAGTTCTATGTAGGTAATTGAACTGGAGCATTTTATCTCTAGCTGAGATCATTGAAGGCACCAGAGTATCTAGGGCCTCAGACCAGGATTCCTCCATAAGGGACAGTATATCCGTTTTCCATTGTGCAAACACCCTCTCCATTCTGGGGGAAGAGGATGTCAGCAGTGTGAAATAATATTTAGAGATCAACTTTGAATGATCCTCATCAGTGATTCGTTTTTCCATATTAGAAGGGGAGAGCGCCACTCCCCCCCCCCCCCACCATATTGAGCCATAAGCTGCGTGGCGCAGCTGCGGGTATCTAAAAAAAATGTATTCGGACCTCCATATTCAATCTTCATATCTATGAAAGACCTAAAGATTCCATCCTTGAACAGCTGATGGGCATATTTAACCCCATAAGCTGCCCAGCATGCTCCGTCCGGCACCTTAGCTATTTCTTTAAGCTGAGGATTATGCCACAGTGGGGCATTGGGAGAGTCAACTAGGGTGGTGCCATCCGTTCTAGCATCTAGAGAACACATTTAACCCCTTTGATCAACCCCCTAGTGTTAACCCCTTCCCTGCCAGTGACATTTATATAGTAATCTGTGGCTATTTTTAGCTCTAATCGCTGTATAAATGTCACTGGTCCCAAAAAAGTGTCAACAGTGTCAGAACTGTCCGCCGCAATGTCGCAGTCCTGCTAAAAAATCGCAGATCCCCGCCATTACTTGTAAAAAATAAATGAACAATAAAAATGCCATAAATATATCCCCTATTTTGTAGATGCTCTAACTTTTGTACAAACCAATCAATATACGCTTATTGCGATTTTTTTTTACCAAAAAAAAAAAAATAGAAGAATACGTATTGGCCTAAACTGATGAAGATTTTTTTTTTTTTTTTAAAGGATATATTATAGCAAAAAGTAAAGAATTTTTTTTTTTTCCAAAATCAACGTTTTTCTTGTTTATAGCGCAAATAAAAACCGCAGAGGTGATCAAATACCACCAAAAGAAAGCTCTATTTGTGGGGGAAAAAAAGGACATTAATTTTGCTTGTGTATGTCGCAATTGTCAGGTAAAGTGACGCAGTGCCGAATCGCAAAAAATGGCCCGGTCTTTAAGAGGGAAAATCCTTCCGGGGTTAAACTTGGCTTGCTATCAGCCCCTGCAATCCCACGTACAGCAGCATTCAGATGTTCGCACAGTTAGCATGTTAGGTGTTATCACAGTTAATCAGGCTCTACTGCAGCACTCATGTCAGGGCCGCTGATAAGACAGTATATCCAGCCCTCCTGTACTGGGCCCAAGCCCCATCAGTTCAAAAGGGGGTGCAGGCACCTGTAGAGCAGAAGGTCCACCTGTACTGTCTTATTGCAAACACCAATCCTCTTCTGCCTCCACCTGCAGCACTGCCAGCTTCTTCTTTTCTTTCCCCTTCTGGCTGCACTGCAGGGGGATTGGTTCCAGCACATGCACCCCTTCCATCTGTCCAGGTCCCCCCCGTATGCCACTTTCCCCCACATTGCTGCCAACTTCCCTCCTCTCCTCCCCCCGTTGGCAGCTGGTGCGGGCACATAGGGGGATATTTCAAGATGGAGAGCAGGAGAAGAGGCCGCTAAATATGTAATTTGCCCTTCCTTTCCTGAATAAACACAGTGAGCGATCGGTACCATTCACTCCTGTGTCCATTCATCAGTGAAGTTTGTGAATGAGCAGAAAGCCTTGAAGCGCTTGTGATATGGCACTGCGTTACTTTTACTGACAATTGCACGGTTGGTCGACGCTGTCCCCAAATAACATTTCTGCCCTTTTTTTGCTCACAAATAGAGCTTTGTTTTGATGGTATTTGATCTCCTCTGCGGTTTTTATTCTTTGCGCTTTAAACACAAAAAAAATTAAAAATTCACTTTCTGCTTTAAGACATATCCAATTAAAAAATGTAAAAAATCTAATTTATTCATAAATATAGGCCAATATGTATTCTGCTACATAATTTTGGTAAAAAAAAACAAAAAAATACCACTAAGCGTACTTTTATTTTTTTATATCTTTACTAGTAATGGCAGCGACTTATAACAGGACTGCGATATTGCAGCGTACAAATCAAACACCTGACACTTTTTGGGGACAAGTGACACTAATACAGTGATCAGTGCTAAAAAAATATGCACTGTCACTGTACCAATGACACTGGCAGGGAAGGGGTTAACATCAGGGGTGATGAAAGTGCTAAATGTATGCCTGGCTTGTGCTTAGTGTGGAGGAGGTGCTTTGACTGGGGGAAGGCAAAGATTTGTGTTTCTGTTTTGCAGGAACACAGGATCAATGCCTTCCCCTCTGACAGAACGGCAATCTGCCTTCCATAAGCAGATCGCTGTTCTGCCCGTGTAATCTGCGGGCGCCAGCAGACATCGAGTCCACTGTACCCGCCGCTGGGCCTAGCGTCAGGTACCACGGACCCGATGTCCGCTGATGCGCCCCAGACCCAGAAGTGTCAGATCACGTACTACAGGTGTCCCCAACCATTGGGTCACGGCCCACTACCGGCTCTGCAGCCGGGCTACATGTGCGGCGGGCGGCATGAGAGGGCCAGGCGGATGAGAGAGCTGGGTAGATGAGAGAAGCGGATGGGCGGATGAGAGAAGCGGGCAAGTGGGTGAGCAGAGATGACATCTTCTCTCACCACCTGCCCCGCATTGCCGCTCTCCTGCCTTCACTCAGAACTGACCACAATCCGCCTCCGGTGGCAGGCGATGTGGCAAGTGACAAGCTGCATCTGGTGGCAGGGGACGTGGCAAGTCACAATCCGGCTTCGGTGGCAGGCGACATGGCAAGTGACAAGCTGCATCTGGTGGCAGACGACAGTGGCAAGTGACACGCTCAGGGCTCCCACTGATCCTGCATTATGGTGAGTTGAACTATTTAATTTTATATTACAATGTAATGCGCTTCAATCACCCTGACACCATATCAACCATGGTGCCGGGATGACTGAAGCGCTAACACCAGCCATTGCCCCAACAAATTGCCTGTAAAAAAAAAAAAATCGCTTTCTTCCACGCAGCCGGTCCCTGGTGCCAAAAAGGTTGGGGACCGCTGCCATACTAGGTACATGATCTGGCACGGAGCGGCCACCCTGCCGCAGTAAATGTACGGTGGGCGGTCCGCAAGTGGTTAACTGGTTACAAGCAGAGCAAAAGACAGCCAACACGCTGCGGAGGTCACACAATCACCCTTCGACAGGGCCGGGTGAAAAGGCAGAATGCTAAATGGAGTATTTCTAAGCAGACTGATATGCAGGCAGAGCATGTTATAAACAGCAGTCCGTGTGTAGAAGTCTCTTGCCATTTTTACTGTGAATACCGGCATGGATTGTTGTTTAATCAATCAGATCATCAGTCATAAAAGAGTTTCAAACAGATTGCTTCCATCTCAACAGATGATTTCAAATTACACATAGTAAACACAGGCTTTAATGCATTCATTCACATTGTTTTTTTTTTGCTTTTGTTTTTTTTAAATGTATGTTTTTCACATTTATTTAAAATAATTCAGAGAGACAATAATTCACTTGATATTTCTCACATTATATTTCCTTGTTGTTATGGATTGTTACTATTGCTTTTTACATAAACAATTACTGTATGTGTTAGACAGCACCAAAATCAACCCCTGCTGATATAAATTAAATTCAAAATGAGTGTAAGTGACTATAATGTTTGCTAATGACTAAGAAACAGAGAAAAAGCCAGGGAGGTTCCTTATGGCTAATTGAAGGTTAAAGTGGAATCGCACTATCTCAAATCATCATAGACTATTTTTAATTCTTATGCTGCAAGCATTAGTAAATAGATAGGAAATTATAATATACTGTATTTATTGGCGTATAACACGCGCCGGCGTATAACACGCGCCGGCGTATAACACGCACCCCTATTTAAGAGGGAAGTTTCGGGAAAAAAAAGGTTTTTTTTAAATAAACCACTTTCAAGCAAAATAATGGCCAGTGCCAATCAATGCAGCCTGATTAGTGCCCATCTGCAGCCTCAATGCAGCCAAATGCCCATCTGCAGCCTCAGTGCCCATCTGCAACCTGATCTGCTCCCATCGAATGCAGCCTGATGCCAATCTGCAGCCTCAATGCAGCCTCTGTGCCCATCTGCAGCCTGATCTGCAGCCTGATCTGCACCTATCCAATGCAGCCTGATGCCTCTATGCAGCTAAAATGCAGCCTCTGTGCCCATCTGCAGCCTGATCTTCACCCATCCAATGCAGCCTGATGCCTATTCACAGCCTCACCATCTCTCATAGAGTGCAGGATTTTAGGAGCGGGACGAGCGCCGCCGGCATCACTGAGCCGTCATCTTGTGTTTACAGTACTTGGCTCTCACACACACACGTCCCGCCTCCGCCATCGCTATTGGACCAGCTCCTGTGATTGACAGAACACTGGTCCAATGCCGGAGGTGGGACATGTGTGTGATGTCAGAGCCGAGTAAACAAGACATGACGGCTCGGTGATTCCGGCAGCGATCGTGAACAATGACGGCTCGGTGATTTCGGCAGCTATCTTGAACAATGACAGCTCAGTGATTCCGGCGGCGTTCGTGAACGAACAATGACAGCTCAGTGATTGTGGCGGCGCTCCCCCCCTCCTTCTCCGAGGTATGCTATCGGTGTATAACACGCACCCCTGATTTTCCCCCTATTTCCAGGGGGAAAAAGTGCGTGTTATACGCCGATAAATACGGTAATTACTTGTTTTAGGCCTGGTTCACATTGATGCTACTTAACTTGAAGTAGCGCGATTTCAAAGTAGCAAGGTCAGCGGGATTTCAGGTGCTACTTGATAGACATCTGGGCGGCTTCATGCACAGATGTCTATTGAAGTCGCACCTGAAATCTGCAAAAGTAGAGCAGGAACTACTTTTTGAAATTGGTGCAGCGCCGCAAAATTGGTGTCGCACGAATTGGAACAGTGTCATTGCCTCCAATAGGTTGCGACTTGTCATGAGATTTGATCTCTCAAATCGCTCCAATGTGAACCCAGGCTTAAACTTTTTTTTTCTTTACAGTTCTTCAGTTACTTCCAGGTTTCTGGCCAAGGCAAATTATATCATGCACTCCAGGAGTCTTCAGAAGGGGAGGAGGGGCTTTCTCAGGTAAGCACACACTTCTGCTTGCATGCCTGAGCTAAGGGCAAATGGATTCAAGGACATAATTTGTACATGAATCATCTGTTTTTGCTCAAGAGGGGGGGGGGATTGGTGTTTTTCAAAGTGATTTCTCAGCAAAATATAGCACAGAGGGATGAATGAGTTTGCTTTGATTAAAAATGAATTAAATAGACTTTTCAGTTTGTGGTGCTCCGGTACAGTTAAGTTCCGCTTAAAAAAAAAATTATTAAAGAATAAAATAAAAATAAAAAAACCCCCAACAAACACTGTACAGATTTGCCGTAGCTTCTGATAGGATGAGATCACAGTATAAGCCTGTGATCTGCACTAACAAGGTCAGATCAGTCGTTGAAACTGGCTATTGCTAAAGTAGGATCCACTTTAATTAACTCCTGTTATCAGAATGGGATTTAAAGTGACTCCATTGCTACAAAAAAAAAAATAAGACACATGGGGAGGTATTTACTAAAACTGAAGCATGCAAAATCTGGTGCTGTTCTGCATAGTAACCAATCAGCTTCCAGGTTTTTTTGCCAAAGCTTAGTTGAACAAGCTGAACTTAGAAGCTGATTGGCTACCATACACAGCTGCACCAGATTCTGTGTGCTGCAGTTTTAGTAAATCTACCCTTTGTCCTTACTGTAAGAGAATGTATAAACAACTGACTCCATCTTAGATTCCCCTCCATTTTACATAAAGTAGAAGTGAAATTTTTGTATGTATGAGTTTTGCCATAATCAGCTTACACTAACAAGTTTGCATAGAACCACACCCTATGAGATACTGTGGTTAAGCCAAATCTGTGTCAGCAAGTCATCAGCTATTTCTTGTTATCTAGTCAAGCAGTCTAACTCTTGATAAGAAAGTACTGAGTGTAAGTTTTAGAAAACCCTTAGACACGTATTTTTACCTGTATATAAACCATTGTCTTCCTCATTAAAGTCAGAGATCTTGTGAACACACTCAAGCCTGTTTCCCATGTCTCATTTGGTCTTTCAGGGATCCGAGGGTTCTGGTGGTCTGCCTGCATAAACCAGGGTGGTCGTCAAGGTGTATAATTCCTTTCAAATGGGGGCTCGTCCCGGATAAAGCAATCATCCGTGGTAAGTAAACTTTTGTCTTATTTGACAAATTATTTTTCTTGCCTCGACTCCGATAAAGCTTTAGTCCTTTAAATTTTATATAGAAAGGAGACGGACCACGCCTTAAAGGTCTTTGGGAGACCCGAGTCCTAGAGAGAGGATTCATTAACATTGTGAAAGGTCTTTGGGAGACCTGAGTCCTAGAGAGAGGATTCATTAACATTAGACAAAACAGTACTGTAACTCCTTTTGGGAAGGAGAGAGAGAGTTTATGAGGTGACCACCACCGTGACCCAAAACCTGCTCTGTCTTTCTGTCGTGATAGAAGTATAAGATAATTTGTTATGTAGAAGAAGCTGTAAGGTAAGACAGCCTCTCGTTCACTGTAATATGGGTCAAGAACATGGTAAAGAGGCTCCGCCTCCCCCTAACCCCAGGGAAGTTTGTAAAGATTATGTTGCTAGGGTTTGTGGTACTGATTATGAATTTATAAATCCTTGGGTGTCAAATTTAGCAGGGTGGACTGAAACTATGCATAGTAGTGATCCCTTTCCCCGAGATGGAGATAATGATGAATTTCATTAAGATATGGTAAAAAGGTTTATGTCTTGGTGACATGAAGGCTTTCCCATGGTTTTCAGGAGACCCTCAGTGGGATATGAAATCCATCACAGCTTTAGGATTATACCAAATTGTCCAGTGAATCTCTTGGGTAGGGACTTGCTGGGAAAATTGGGTATGAAGATAATAATGTCCCCAAGTGGCGGTGTTACTGTCTATTCAAAAAAGGCCTCCATCGTGGCCATTTTGGCCCTAAGTAATGAAGTACCAACAGAAGAATTCCCAAAAGATTTACAAAATGCCTGGTCAGATTGGTCTTTGGATGTGGGTATCATCTCCTGTACCCCATACAAAGCCACCCTCAAACTTTGGGGAGAACCCATATACCACAAAAATACCCTTTTCAAAAGAAAACGATGTAATTGCTCCCATAGTGGAACATTTCCTTAAACAAGGAATTTTAAAGGAAGCAATTTCACCTTACAACACTCCTATAAATCCAGTCAAAAAGCTGTTATAGGTTTGGCCCTAAGACCTTAGGGCCATAAATAATCTTGTAGTGCCCATAGCACCTATAGTACATGATGTGCCATCACTCCTGACTTCCATACCATCCGATGCAGAGTATTTCACAGTAATTGATTTGGCAAATGCATTTTTAAGTGTCCCGGTGGACGAAGAGACACAGCCTATTCTTGCATTTTGTTTTAGAAATCACCAGATGACCTGGTGCAGAATGCCCCAAGGGTATGTAGACTCCCCTGTAGTCTATTCAGTTGTACTCCAGGCAACCCTGCGGTCCTGGACTTCCCGCCATGGTTCAGTCCTATTATAGTATGTTGATGATTTGTTGTTATGCACTCCGAGCCAGGTTACCAGCAGAGAGGATGGTAAAGATTTATTGTACTGGTTAGCAGAAAATGGTCACAATTTCTCTAAAAAAAATTGCAATGGTGTCAAGACACTGTTGAATACCTTGGTTTTACCCTCACAAATAGAGAAAGAGTTAGTCACAAGAGAGCTGTGGCTCTCGTGGGTCTGCCCCGCCCACTGACAAGGAAAGATATGCTATCTTTTCTTGATATGATTGGTTACTGCCGCCAATGGCTACCTGACTGCTCTTTCTATGATAACCTCCTGAGGCAGGCCACAGGCTCAGACATGCCAGATTGTGTAAAATGGACAGAAGAAATGTGTGATGCATTTGTGTACCTTAAGATGGCAATGGTAACGGCCCCTGGCCTCGGACTGCCCAATTATGGCATAATGCTTCACTTCTTTGCCAGGGACAATTGTAAAACAATGGCCTGACAGTGTCGTGGCGCGGAAGATTCCGCCCTATTGCATTTTTTTCAAGAGTAGTGGCAATGTCGGTACAGGGCATGCCGGCATGTCTCAGAGCTTTGGCATCCTGTGCTATGGTAGTAGAAATGGCTACTTCTTTTACTCTAGGACATCCAACCACCTTACATACTACTCATAATGTATACATTTTGTTGAAAAATATTAATACCCAACATGTGTCAGCCCAAAGATTGAGTGGTAACGAGGTTATTCTCCTCTCAAATCCAAATCTCAAAATAAAATATGCTTCACCTACTTCAGACCCAGCCCCAATCCTAAATGCCTTACTAGGTCTAAAAGGAGAAGAGGATGAGGTAGTTCCTCAACATGAGTGCATGGAAATAATCCACCAGGACACATCTCCACGTGCAGATATGTCTTCCACTACAATCCCTGGGGCACAAAATGTCTTTGTTAAAGGTTCTTGTTCTAGATCAAATGACAACACATATTATGCAGGATATGCTTTAGTCCAGTTGCCTGATGTAGTGCTCGAAGCAAACCCAGTCCCATTTCAATCAGCACAGGATGCAGAACTGATTGCCCTTACAAGAGCATGCCCGCACTTTAAAGGACAACATATGAACATTTATACGGATTCTAAATACGCATTCGGTGTATGCCATGAATTTGGTATTATCTGTTAAGAAGAGGGTACATAGCAGCAGATGGCAAATCATTTCCACATTCAACATTACTGTCCAGCCTTCTGGAAGCGATTAAATTGCCTCACTCTATAGCTATCCTCCACTGCAAGGCACATACCACAAACCAAGATGATGTTTCAAAAGGAAATGCCTTAGCTAATAAAGCAGCAAAAGAAGGAGCTTCTAAACAAGAAGCTACCATACAAATGCCATTCCTTGCACCTGAAATGCCCCTGTTAGTGCAGAAAAGCCCAGATACTGGACTTGTCTGTCAAGAGGGAAGACCATGTATACCTGTAGCTAGTGCACCTTTACTTATTTCTCAGTATCATGGGGTAGGGCAGAGAGGCTGTGAATTATTGGCCAATGATTTCTTTATCCCCGGTCTTCCCTCTTTGGTCAAATCATATGTTGCCAGATGCATCACATGCATCCGAAACAACCCAAGAAATACACACAAAGCAAAACATGAACACCTTACATATCCATCCACACCTTTTACACATTTACAGATTGACTTCACCCATATGCCCAAGTTAGTTAAAAGACAGGAATATTTACTTGTGATAGTAGACATGGTCTCAAGAAAGACAGAAGCATTTGTAACCACAAAAGAAGATGCACAAACAGTAAAAATACTCATGCAGGAAATTATTAGATGGGGATGCCCGCTCCAAATAAATGCTGACAATGGTCCTGCCTTTATTTCAACCACTGTGAGTCACACGTACCGCAATCCTTACCGATAGACAACAGTCCTGGATTCATGCCAGTCGTGTGAAGAAGGTAAACCAAACACCTTAGAAACAATCCAAGGATAAAGGATAAAGGAGGTGAAATAAATCCTCAAAAAGAGAATGAAGCAGGTGAAAGTCTCTGAACAAGATGACCTCGCCTATTCCACCACAGACTTCTGGGAAGGCATTTTGCCTCCTGTTCCTAATCTCTCGAATAGTGTTCCTACCTACATGGATCATAACTAATTGTATTTATCATCCTGAGGACTTGGGAGCCCTTAAAGGCATATGTGGGTCACCCAATAACACTATTGATAATACACATACCAGACACAAGAGAGATACACAATCAGATAATGAAGGATATAAAACCGATAGTTTTACAGACAAAATGTTGCTACTGAAATTCAAATATAATTATGCCCAGAAATCAGGGTATGAGAAATGTTGGATATGTAGTAAACTGCATCATAGTACAGCCCGTATTCCCCTTATGGCTGTACCTTTAAATATCACCCTTTTTCTAAATGGAACTCCTCCCGTTGTTTTAACCAACATATCAAGTTTATATGTAAACACCACTGTTACTTTTCCAACAATGGGTAGAAGACATTTCCTTGACTGGTGTTTTAATTTAGGGAATGAGACACAGACTAACCCCTCTACATGCAGTAGTTATATGCATGTTTCAAACTTGTAATGTGTATCATTGCTAGAGCTACCTGAACCCCTGACCCGCTGCTGCTAATAAAGCCTACTTTAGCATGTATTATGATAAGAGAGCTAATTATGTTACCGTGGAGAGAAAGTAAGTCACGTTCATGACTTAAGAGGGGATTGTAAGAGAATGTATAAACAACTGACTCCATCTTAGATTCCCGCCATTTTACATAAAGTAGAAGTGAACTGTTTGTATGTATGGGCTTTGCCATAATCAGCTTAAACTAACAAGTTTGCATAGAACCACACCCTATGAGATACTGTGGTTAAGCCAAATCTGTCTCAGCAAGTCATCAGCTATTCCTTGTTATCTAGTCAAGCAGTCTAAATCTTGATATGAAAGTACTGAGTGTAAGTTTTGTAAAGCCCTTAAACAAGTATTTTTACTTGTATATGAATCATTGTCTTCCTCCATAAAGTCAGAGATCTTGTGAACACACTCAAGCCTGTTTCCCATGTCTCATTTGGTCTCTCACGGATCCCAGGGTTCTTGTTGTCTGCCTGCATAAACCAGGGTGTTCGTCAAGGTGTATAATTCCTTTCACTTACCTGTCCTGATAAATGTTTGCAGAATTTTTGTTCCATTGTTGATCAAAGTTGTCCGAAGAATTTCCACATCCCGCACACTACAGTTAAGGGTGTGCTGGATGCCTGCATCCCGCTCAGTGTGTCAGATGTGAAGATCCCTTGGGCAGCCATGCTCAGTAAAGGAGTAAAATTTCTATAAACAGGTGTCAGCAGAGTGTAAAGTGTCTTCCTTTACAGGGGCTTTTGGCACTATTTTTTTATTTTTATTTCACCAACAATTTCAACCTGGCAGCATGACCCAATGGGCAGAGCTTATGTTTATTTCTGAATTTAGGCGAATAGCCAGGATTTTGGAGAGAACTTTGAGATCCGTGTTTATCAAGGAAATTGAGCTATATGGGTTGCAATAGAGCAGGCCTTTGTTATAGGAATTAAAACTGCCAAGTCTTCACGCATAGACAGAGGAAACTCACGTTGTTCAAAGGGTAACTTTATAAAGATTATGAAACCTGGTGGTTAAAGAGTCTCGCGAGCCATATACCATTCTATTGGAAAACCATTTAGACCATGAGTTTTATGTTTGGTAAAGGTTTAGTGCTCAGTCAAACTCATCTATGGAAGTTGGCACATTAATGGATAATCTCTGAGTCTGTGTCAGCGTGCGGAAGGAATAGAATCTAGACTGAAGGGGGCCGGTGGAGGCGGGACCGGAAGTGGATGGTGGAGTGAGATGGTGAGGTGAGGAGTGTGTGTGCGTCTCCCTCACCCCCACCATAGAATGAAGTGAATACCTTCCCTAGTGTGTAAGAGGGATATACAGCGTGCCAAAGCTGAAACCCTGAATCCGCCAGCCCCTGTGCCTATCTGCCCTCCTTCCGACTTCCACCTGCAGAACTTGAAGCCGCGCTACAGAAGCCGAAACAACGCCGCACCTCCCCTTAAGCATCGGCGGCTTCTGAAAGATCCCGAAGTGCCGAGGCAGAGCGGGGACAGGCAGAGCTGAGCCGAGCGAGTTCTCGCGGGAACGTGTGAGAACACGCTGAAACAAAGCAGCTTCGTTGGTTTAGACGCCGGTGCAGAAGACAGTGTGGGAAAAAGGATCCGAAGCGCAGAGACGCCGTACTCCCCCCTGTAGCAACAGCTTAACAGTGCATAGCGACATACAGAGGACTTTGGGGTGAGTGTACAAGCTTATATACACACTTTGCCTTGTACTGCAATATGCCTTACTGAACTGTTCTATCTGCTCTCGGTGAAGATACCCTGGTTAATGTTACTCAAGCTGCCTCAACTTTATACATTTTCCATTTTCGGAAGAATTGTACTTATACAAGCCCACATAGGTGATGCAGTGGAAATCATTGGTGCTATAGTGATTTACCCTAATATATAGGCATATTACATCGTGAAGAATAACAGTAGTTTAAGCATCAGGACTCTAGTCAGCAATAAGCTGCACCACCTTAAGGGTTGTCTGGTGTGCTGGTCATTTTATATATCAATTTAAAATCTGGCCACTAGCCCCTCTGTGGGAGGTTGCACTAGCATAAATAAATTATTCGGTAGAGACCGGAGCAGTCAGCCATGACTACTAGAAGGAAGGGGGATGAGCACGTAATTGCAGAACCGATGGGGTCTCAGTCCCTACGATCTGCTAAAGAAAAAGAGAAGGAAAAAGGTGGAGTTTTAACGGTAGCAGGGGCAACCGCAGCCGCGGTGGCGGCGACTGCAAAACTGGAGCGGCTGGTTAACATAACTGACCACACACCAACGAAAGGTGGACATCAAACACAAAATAAAACAACTGCAGATAGGAAGAGCCTGAGCCAGATGAGTGCGCCCCCAAATAACACTACACTTAAGAACCCCTCAAACAAAGGGGCGAGCATGGTGGGGAAAACAACGGAAATAAACAGCACTCAGACACAAGTATCGGAAGATGAACCATCTCTTAAAGAGATACTTGCTGCAGTTAACTCCTGTAAACAATCCCTGAGTAATATGGAAGACCAGATGAAAGCTATGAGAGAAGAACTAGTTCACGTCAGCCAAGACCTTAAGAAAATTGCGGAAAGAGTGACAGAAACTGAAGGGAGAATAAGCCTGCTAGAAGATGACCTAAAACCAATGAAACATGAGTTAAAAGTGCAGAAAGATCAGATAAAAAGGCTTCTGGAAAAATTTGATGAAATGGAAAACAGACTCAGGAGAGATAATGTGAGGATAGTAGGGCTCCCAGAGAAGAGCGAGGGGGTAGACCCAGCAGGTTTTTTGGAAAAATGGCTAATTGAGACGTTTGGAGTAGAAACTTTCACACAGCAGTTCTCCATTGAGAGGGCACATAGGGTTCCATCTAGACCCCCTGCCCAGGGTAGCCCCCCAAGAGCTCTCCTGTTGAAGTTCCTAAACCACAAGGATAAAGTGACTCTCCTTCGAAAGGCTCGGGAAAGGGGGAACCTATATTATAATGGAGCCAAGATCTCAATATACCCCGATTTCTCACCTGAACTGCAGAAGCGCAGGATGGAATTTCTGGGCATCAAACGTAGCCTCCAAGTGTATGACATTACGTATGCGCTCCTCTACCCTGCTAGGCTTCGGGTAAATGCGCTGGGAGGTAGTCAGATATTTGAATCTCCAGAGAAAGTGCGAGCTTGGTTGGAAGAAAAAAAAGATCAACTCTTGCCAAAATGAAACAGGGGCTGTAAAATGGAATGTAAATGTAAAATTAAATGAGGAAGGAAGAATATAATAGGATATAACTTATAAGTGTGGGGTGGGGGGGTTTCACTGGGGTGCAAATAAATAAGATAGGTGTCTATACAGGTGTGAGATGGAGGGAGGGGGGAGGGAGTGGGGGGAGGGAGGGAGGATGGAGGGGAAGAGGGGTAGTGGTAGAGGAATGGGTGACGGTCATTAAAAAAGCCTACAAGGGGGACCTAGAGAGGTGGGGGGGGGGAGGGGAGGGATGGGGGAGGAGGGTAAAGGTGGGTAAGGGTCATAATAGGGAAATACAAAAAGGGCACGATTGCACTTTAAAAAGAAAAAGAAGAATATCTTCTCCTCAAAGTCACACTGAATGCACCTGTAAATTATAGATAGTCATGGTAAATATAGATCTCACGTATAGTATATATAAGTTTTCTAAAATTATAATCACTAAAATAAAAAGATGGTGGTATGGGGAAATCCCCTCTTATTAACAGAGTTAAGTATTGCAGATAAGTGGGAATGGGGGGTGGTAGAGAGAGGATCCAGTGGTAGGGAGGTAGGTTCCCCCTTTTTTTTTTTTTTTTTTTTTTTTTTTTTTTTTTCCTCTCCTTATTTTGCGGTATTCTATCTCTCTCTCCTAATTGTGGTGGTAGTCTACCCACCTCTTATTGCTATTTTTTCCCCTAACTCAGACTTCCCGCTTATAAATACAAGTAAGAAAATATGATCCTGAATATTAGCTCATGGAATGTTAGAGGATTGGGTTCCCCTGCTAAACGTGCAGCAGTAAATGAGGGTCTAAATACACTCAAAGTCGAAATTGCCTGCCTGCAGGAGACACACCTGACAAAAGATTCAAAAAGTAACTTATGGAAAAAGAGATATCAACATCAGTTTCACTCCACATATACCTCCTATTCTAGAGGAGTTTCAATTTTGATTGGTAGTGGGGTAACGTTCACCTGCAGGCAGTGCAAGATAGATAATGAGGGACGCTATGTGTTTTTGCATTGCGTAGTGGAGAATCTGGAATGTATACTGATTAATTTATATATCCCGCCACCATTTAAACTGGATATTCTGTGCATTATGCTGGAATTCATAATAGATAGGGCGGAACTCCCAGTTATAGTGGTTGGGGACTTCAATATGGTTCTAGATAATAAAATAGACAGACTCCCAGGGGGGAAACAGCGTCAGAAAAAACAGGAAAACCGGTTGAAACAATTCCTACAAGAAGCAGGGCTGCTTGACATGTGGAGAAAAAGGAACCCGAGGGCACAACAGTTTTCGTGCTACTCGAGCTCCAGTGCTTCACTGTCAAGGATTGATTTAGCTCTAGGGAATGGCCTAGCATCACAAATAGTAAATAACATAATTTACCATCCTAGAGGGGTATCGGACCATTCCCCGCTTATAATCACGATAAATCCAGGCCATAAGAAAACAAATAGAATATGGAAGCTGAATCCAGTATGGTTGGAAGTAATAGAGAACAAGGAGGGGGTGTTAGTAGAACTAAAAGAATTTATAAAGCTCAACTCGGGCACTACATCGAGAGGGGTGATGTGGGACGCACTGAAGGCATACTTAAGGGGTTTAATCATACAGAAGGTGTCCAAAATTAAAAAAACCTCCCGAGAATGTGAGGAGCGGTTTAAGAGGGAATTAATTACAGCCGAAAGGGAGTACATAAACGATCCCTCCCCGGAAAAACAGAAAGTGTGGGAAAATAAACAACAAAGGTACAAAGATATAATAATTAGGAAAGTAGAAAATAAAAGGGCATTCCAGAACCAAGTTATGTATGGGGAAGGGGAAAAAGTAGGGAAGATTTTGGCTCGTATAGTTAGGTCCGGCTCCCCCCCATCCGTGGTCCCGGTCATTAAGACCTTGACTGGTGAGATTTCATCTCAATTGGAAAAGATTACAGAGACGTTTAAAGAATACTACAACAAGCTATATAAATCCAGCGGGGCCAGGGATGAGGGGGAAATGGACAAATTCTTTCAAAACATAGAAATACCAACATTAGGGGAGGCAGAGGTTGAGGAACTAGATAGACCAATCACTATAGAAGAGATTAAAATAGCAGTATCAGAAATGGCTAACGGTAAAGCTCCAGGTCCTGATGGTCTCCCAGCGGAGATCTATAAACAGTACGGGGAGGTATTGTTTCAAGAACTATTGGAGGTCCTCAATTGGGCAAAAGAGCAAGGGAGACTACCTATGTCAATGACCGAAGCTACAATAATAGTACTGCATAAAGAAGGGAAAGATCCCCTAGACCCTGGATCATATAGACCTATATCACTGCTTTGTGCAGATGTTAAGATTTTAGCCAAAATTCTAGCCACCAGAGTAAAGAAAGTGATTCATAAAATAGTCCACCCAGACCAGACGGGATTCATACCCCGCCGTACAACTAGCATGAATATAAGAAGAGTCTTCTTAAATCTGCAGATTCCCACGGAAAACAG
Organism: Lithobates clamitans; assembly: GCA_037952925.1. Taxonomy (NCBI): domain Eukaryota; kingdom Metazoa; phylum Chordata; class Amphibia; order Anura; family Ranidae; genus Lithobates; species Lithobates clamitans. The sequence goes on from JBBGZY010001674.1 coordinate 1,769,673, forward strand.
AGGCTCGAGAGCAATGCTTCTGTTGGATGTGGTAAAAGCATTCGATAGCGTAGAATGGGAATATGTCTGGAGAGTACTAAAGGAATATGGTTTTGGATCCTCATTTATAAATTGGGTCAAAGTATTGTACAATGAACCAAATGCTAAAGTTAAAGTTAATAATGATTACTCGAGTGGGTTTAGATTAGAGAGAGGATCAAGGCAGGGGTGCCCGCTGTCCCCCATGATTTTTGCCCTGGCCATGGAACCATTAGCTACAACAGTGAGGCAAGATAGGAAAATAGTGGGGTTCCAGAGAGAGGACGGTGAAGAGCGGATCGCTCTGTATGCGGACGATGTCCTCTTATTCATGGGAGACACGGAGGAATCTCTGAATCAAGTAATGAATATCTTCTCAAGGTTTGAGAAAATCTCGGGTTTGTCCATAAATTGGGAAAAGTCAGTTCTGCTACCACTTGATCCGGATAGTATAGACACCTCTTTAAATACTGACATTAACAGGTTGAGGAAAACAACACTAACAAAATACCTAGGTATTAAAATAACTAATGACCCAGAGAGCTACCTTGACAATAACCTAGCCCCACTATTAAAGAAATTTAAGGATAAGATTGAAATTTGGAAAGACCTCCCATTATCAGTAGCGGGGAGGTGCAACTTAATTAAAATGCTATGGCTCCCCCAGCTGCTGTACATAATGCAGAACTCCCCAATATGGATAGGCAGGAAATGGTTTGATAAAATAGAAACAATTTTTAGAGTCCTTATATGGAAAGGAGGAACCCCTAGGATAAGATTGCAAACTTTACAATTGCCCACGCGGGAAGGGGGGATGGCTGTTCCGCACCCACGTAGCTACTTCTTGGCTGCCCAGCTACAGTATATAGGGGGAAACAGTAAGGACAAGCTGATTATCATGGGAGCGCCCCATAAGTCAGTAATAGAGACGTTGGAAGCAGACTCCTTTATATATAATACCCCTACGGTTAAATTAATAAAAAAAGCGTGGAGAACTGTTAAAACTCTGCTGGGAATAAATAGATGGATTAAACATACTCCCCTTTGGAATAATAAGAATCTTCAAGAACTAAACGAAATAGGAACAATTAAAACATGGGAAAAAAATGGAATAGTGAAACTAGTCCAGCTTTATAACCAGGCCCTACTAAAACCCTTTGCTACGTTGAAAGTAGAATTTGGTGTACCAGATAACTCACTGTATAACTATATACAAATTAAACACGCCCTTAATTCGCAGTTTGGGGGACAAGGCCCCTCCTGGAGCGAATCTGTCGTACTCCAGCAATTAGAAGACCGGGAGGGCCATGGGGGGACCGTAGCTGAAATATACCCACATATTTGTAAAAATAGTATAGAGATCCCGGGAAAACTTAAAAGTAGAGGTAAATGGGAGAGGGATTTGGGTGCGATTCCAGATGGGCAGTGGAGAGAGATATTAGTGGGAGGTCATCGGGTCTCGATCTCTCCTGCCCAAAGGATATCGCACCTAATGGTAATCCACAGGACGTATTACACCCCTAAAAGGTTATTTGAGTTTGGGAGAGGAACGGATGCCAACTGCCCTAGATGCCAGCAAGAAGGGGACTTGTTGCATATGTTATGGAAATGCCCGAAACTATTCCGGTACTGGTCAGAGATCCTAGCAACAATTAATAAAGTATTTTCCCTAAAACTTAAAATGGAACCGAAGTTATGTATCCTGGGGGTAGGGGAGGATGTGACCATTGGAACCTGCAAAACTACAATAGTTCAGAGGTGTCTATTCCAGGCAAGAAAACTTATAGCTCAAAGATGGCAGGCAAGAACCCCCCCACAAATAGAGGAATGGTGTAAAACAGTGACTGAAACAATGTGGAAGGAAAAAACAGTATATATAAAAAGGAGGAACCTAAAAGCATTTAAAAAACTTTGGAGACCCTGGCTAGAGGAAATGGGATACATACTATAATAAATAAAGTGATAACGCCCTTACGAATTAAGAAGTTTAATATGCACGGATGTAGGGGGGGGAGGGTGAAGGGGAGGGGGGGAGGGGGAGGGGGGAGGGAGTAAGAAAAGGGGGAAGGCGGATAAAACAATAAAGCACTCTGTTCTTCTTTGATAGGATTTTATTATGTACACCTAAAGTTGAGGATTGTATTGAATTGTAATGCATCATTGTAATGATACTATGCACTGAGATGTATTTTTTGTTTGAACTTTAATAAAAATGATTGAATTTAAAAAAAGGAATAGAATCTACATATCATAGAGTCTACATAGAGTCCCATTATCTGCAGGGGTTAATGGGCTTGGGATCCATAAACAGAGCTTATGTTTATAAATGTATGTCACAGAGGCCTAGGTGATGTACTCCAGGACATTTACATAACCTAGGTCTACAAATGTTAAAAAAGATAGATTCCCTTTGTCATGGTCTGGAGTCAGGCTCAGAGGCCAGTACCTATGACAGTAGAACAGCACTCACGGGGGGCGGGACCGGAAGTTGCCCTGCATGGACGCCTGAGCCTTCAGCTCTCCACCAGCCCGCAGCATTAAGGCCTGAAAGGGGGATTTTCAGCTACATTTTATGGGAGGCAGCAGGAGAACCAGATCCTCCAAACCCAGGGGATCATCCCAACCGCCGTCCGGCTCCACAACAACCCTCCACGGGTACTTTAAACATCCCTCTATGTCCGAGGACGGCGGGGACAAGATGGCGCCGACGGCCCCTGCCTCATCCACGAGGCAGCCACCACGGCGGAGCTCGGCATCCCCTCCACTACTCCAGAGCACAGCGGACCTGGAACGGGAGACAGGAGACCGGAGAAGCAGGGGATCAACTGCGGTGAGTCCACCCCCTCCACTCCCAGCACAAGGGAAGCATCCCGGCCTGCCACAGGACCCCTTACTAGGCCTCTTCACTAACTCCTACACGCAGTGCTCACAGGCCTTCCCGCAGCTGCTGCGCACCATGTCTGATCCATCCCTGTCCCTGGGAGGAACAGCGACCCCCACACCATCCCTGCAACCCAGTGACTTTCCCCCACTGCCAGGTCCGGGGAACACAGGGGACATGGGGCAATTGTCAGAGATGAACTTTAATGGTGACACTCTCCAAACATACTTTGGTCCCCCTCCGGTCTCCCCCCAGCCACAAAGACAGACCCGTCATAATGCCTCCAGGTCCACAGAGCAAGGAATAAACCAGGCGAAATCATATGCCCAGGCAACAAGCTCGCCATCCCTGATCCCTACGGAGGGTAGGGATGGAAGTCTCCCATCTCACTCACAGAGACTCACATGGGGGGACAGGACGGTCCCCCACCTACAACAATGGGATCCCAGGAGATCAGCATCTCTCCAAACCACAAGGGAACCATCCCCATCACATAGCCCACAAAGCCACATGGAACAAGATCACCACCCCCAGCACCCCACATCATGGCAGGACTGTCTCCAGGCTATTCCCACTAAGGAGGACTTCAGACTCCTTATCGAGGAAGTCAAGTCAGCATGCCGGGCAGAAATTCAGGTGATACATGCTAACCTTAAACACCTATCCGACAGGGTGGAGATGGCAGAGGAGGAAATTCAGGAGACCAAGCTGGCAGTACATCGCACCCAAGTACAGGGGGCCGACCATCATATAATGCTCCGGAACATGCAGCGTCACCTCGAAGATTTGGATAACCGAGGACGTCGAAACAATATTCGTGTCCGAGGTCTACCTGAGTCAGAGGGTCCCGAAGATCTTCACGAAACTCTGCAACTCCTGTTTAACAATCTTCTGGGGGACCCCCCAAACAAGCCTATTGAGATGGACCGTGCCCACCGTGCCCTCCGCCCCAAAGGGCCCACCTCAAGACCCCGAGATGTCATATGCAGGGTCCACTCATTTCCCCTGAAAGAGGACATCATGCGCAAAGCCCGCACCACAAAAAAGATTCTCTTTGAAAACACGCAGGTCCAACTTTTTCCAGACCTTTCCTGGATAACGTTACAGAAACGCAGACTGCTCCAACCCCTACTCATCCTGCTCCAAGAAAACGACATCACCTACCGCTGGGGATTCCCCTTCAGCCTCACTGCCCGAAGGCAGGGAAAAACCGCAGTGCTACGCTTTCCAGAAGACGTGGAAAACTTCTGTGACACCATGGAAATCCCACCACCCCGCCTGCCTGAATGGGACTTAGTAGATTTGCCCACACCTCCTCCAGTGGTGTGGCAGAAGGTCCCACCAACTAAGCGTCCCAGGGATCGGGACTCTCCCAGCGGATCCACCAAAACAAAGCCTAAAAAAGGATGACTATATCTCCCTCCTCTCCTGCCCCTCCCAATACAACTACAATTATAGGCTATCCCCCTAGGCCTTCCCCACCTGTCATTTTTTTTTAGCAACATAGGGCACCCCCCCCCCCCCTTTTTTTTTGCTGGAGACAACTCAGCGGTGGAACTTTTGGTCACTGACCCCCCCCTGGAGGTTAATCCCACTAGAGTTCCCTATTGTCACTCCGTTTTGAGGACTTGAACACAGTTGATTTTGCTTGGTCGCTATGCCCCCCCGGCCTGAGTCCCCGTTAGGGGCCCCGGCCGAGGGGACCTACTGGAACTTCTTAGAGCCCGGGCGGTTCTCACTGCCCGAGACAACAACAAAATGTTTATTGCTAAATGATTTGCTACTAACTATTTTTCTCTTTCTCTTTTCTCCCCTTCACTTATTCTACTTCTTCTACCCCCCCCCCACCCCAATTTTTTTTCCTCTCATGGCTCGCCGCAGGTCTGGAGCAACCGCTCGGCTTCCTCTCACGCCTGATTCCCGTCACACCTCGGACTCCCTGGAAGGTCCACGACTGGATAAGCTAAGTAATCTGATGCACGCACTCACCACCGACCATGGCTAAGATCTTATCGTTTAATGTCCATGGCTTGAACTCAAACAAAAAAAGACATCTCGCATTGAGGGAACTCAGGCAGATTGGGGCAGATGTAGCTATGCTGCAGGAGACACACTTCAATAGAGGGAATGCTTTCGCCTTCGCATCCAAACAGTACCCCCAGATTTATCAGGCCTTTAGCCCTCGTAAACGTGCGGGTGTTGCTATTATGTTTAAAAAAGGCTCTCCATTTAAATGCACCGACTCCCTCATAGATCCGGGGGGACATTATATAATTTTAAGAGGTCAGTGGCAAACACAGGCGGTAACTTTCTGTAATATCTACGCACCCAATACCCATCAAATACATTTCCTATCTAGAGTCCTCGCTCGCCTCTTTAGACAACCCAATGATTATTTAATTATTGGCGGAGACTTTAACCTGGTGCACTCAGTGGGTTTAGACCGTCACGTGATTAACCCTGCAGCCCACCAGGCTCGGACCGTCCGTGATTCCAAGCTGTTTCGTCAGCTGACCAGGCGACATGCCTTATTCGATGCATGGAGAGCCTTACATCCAGGGGATAAGCAATTCACATTCTATTCTGCCCCTCACCTCATGCATTCCCGCATAGACTATATCTTCGTTAATAACAATACCCTGCGCGCCATCAAAACCGCCCAGATCCTCCCCATCTCGTGGTCTGACCATGCCCCAGTCCTTATGTCACTAGAAATAGGTACCCCAACCCGTAAACCTAGTAATTGGCAGCTAAATAACTTCCTCTTACAACATATCCCGTCCAGATCGGAACTAGAGACAACCCTGCAGAATTACTTCCAAGAAAATAACACCCCCGAAGTCTCCTTAACCACCCTCTGGGAAGCCCACAAGGCAGTCCTACGGGGACGGTGTATAGCGATTTCTTCGGCCATGAAGAAAAATGCGATGGCATCTAAAATTCAAGCCGAAAGAGACCTTAAAATTCTAGAAACCCGACTGCAAATATCACCATCCCTAAACCTTCTCAAAAAAGTAATATGCCTCAGAAACACCCTTCGAGATTTAGCGTTGGGACAGGTAGAGAAGGCACTTACTCGATTAAGACAAACATACTATGACAAGGGGAATAAGGCCCATACTATCCTAGCACGTAAACTCTCGGAACGCTCTCACCTGTCCACACCTCACCAAATTAAAGATAAAAAGGGGGCCCTCATGTCACACCCCCAAGATATAGCCCAGACCTTCGGAGAATTTTACACAACACTATATAATAACCCTGAAATTCCCAGAGACCCGGCCCCACCTGAAATAAAAGATCGAATGAAGCAATACTTGGAGGACTGTGGACTCCCCAAATTACTTAAGACGGACCTGATGTCACTTAATGCACCGATTACAGAGGAAGAGCTAACGGCCACCATCAAAACTCTGCCCTCTCATAAATCACCTGGCCCAGATGGCCTTCCTTACGAGTATTATAAGACATTTCTCCCGATTCTACTACCATATATGTGCAGGATGTTCAACGCCTTCTTTCAGAAAACCCCCATTCCCACTGACATGCAGAGGTCGTTCCTCACGTTAATTCCTAAGCCTGACAAGGATCCTTCTGTGTGCGCCAGCTACAGGCCAATCGCACTCCTAAACTCTGATCTAAAAATTTTTACTAAACTCCTTTCAATGCGACTAAACCTGATACTTCCCTCGCTAATACACAAGGATCAGGTGGGATTCGTCCCCCTACGTCAGGCGGGGGATAACACGAGAAGAATTATTGACCTAATAGACGTGGCGAACAGGAATAAGCAGCAAGCGTTAGTCCTTGGCTTGGACGCGGAAAAGGCTTTTGACCGCCTCGGCTGGTCCTTCCTCTTCGCCACGTTGAATTGCATGGGATTTCAGGGCCCATTCCTCCAAGCAATTAGACATCTGTACACTAATCCCTCATCCCAAGTAAAAACTCCCTTCGCTCTATCACGGGCCTTTCCAATCACGAATGGGACCCGCCAGGGGTGCCCACTCTCACCGCTACTTTTTGCGTTGTGTGTCGAGCCTCTGGCGGCTTCCATCCGAAAAAACCCCAACATTCACGGCATACCGCTGCGGGACAGGGAATTCAAACTAGCCTTGTTTGCTGATGATATTATCCTCACCCTGACCCAACCCAGAATGTCACTTCCTAATCTACACGCCGAACTTGACCTATACAGATCCCTATCAGGATACAAGATAAATGCAACTAAATCAGAAGCCCTACCCATTAATATCCCAACACAGGAAACACAACACCTACAACATAACTTCCCTTACCATTGGCAGTCATCATCATTGAAATATCTGGGAGTACAGCTAACTCCCTCTTATTCCACCCTATACCGAGCCAATTACCCCCCTCTCTTTAAAACTATAAGGGACCTTCTATTGAAATGGAAGGCTCATCATATCTCCCTACTAGGGAGGATAGCCTCTGTTAAGATGGTCATCCTACCAAAGTTACTGTATCTATTCCAGACTCTCCCCATCCCAATACCCCTATCAGAACTGAAAAAACTCCAGGCGGATCTAGTACGATTTGTTTGGAATTACAAAAGACATAGAATCCCACAATCAGTTATGACAGCGGCACGTTCAGACGGCGGTCTATCATTCCCTGACCTAACTAAATACTATCAAGCCACTCAACTGCGAACCCTGGCTTCTTGGTTCACCCAACGCTCATATAATAAGTGGACAGAAATAGAAAAACTTTGGATGGCCCCAATCCATCCAAATAGCATGCTGTGGAATGCGGAGGTGAAGGTGGAGTCCACTCAACTCTTGGGCCCCATGCTCCACATTAGTACACTTTGGCGTAAAGTAGCACGGCTCTATAAGCTATGCTCAGATAGATCACTCCTCACATCGTTCCTCTACAACCCCAAGCTGCCTGTCGGCCTTACTCATCAGATGTCTTTTCCATGGGCGATGAGGAATTTATTCCACTTTGGCCATTTGGTACACCCATGCACGCGCAGATTACTGTCCTTTACAGAGTTACAGAGAAAATTTGATTTACCAAAGCAAGTGTTCTTTGGATACTTGCAGATTAGGCACTACGCTCAATCAATTGCCCCGAACTTACAGTTTTCGACCCCATCACCCTTTGAGGGTTTGATATTAGAGGGCTCAACTAGACGCGGGCTAATATCTGATATTTATCAGATACTGAACTCCTATAACATTACAGATCAGGGTAAGCACTCGTACATGATCCGCTGGGAGAAGTTTCTAGGGGAGGAGATCTCGGAAGCTACCTGGAAGACGATTTGGTCCCAGGCGGCTAAAAGCTCATTATGCACTTTGTACAAAGAGAATGCATACAAGGTCCTATTCTTCTGGTATATGACACCTGATATCCTCCACGCCATTTTCCCATCCAGCTCGGATAGATGCTGGCGGTGTATGAAGGACAGGGGGACCTTATTTCATATTTACTGGACATGTCCCAAGATAATTCCCTTTTGGACGGAAACACAATTATTGCTGAATCGCCTACTGGGCGTCCAGGTCCCCAAAGTCCCGAAACTGTTTCTTCTTGGTGTGTCTGGGCTACGTATATCCCGACACTCTAGGAAACTATTAGGCCATGTTCTCACAGCAGCGAGATGCCTGGTAGCCCTATATTGGAAGAAACAGATTCCACCCTCCCGAGCAGACCTCTATACCAGAATAAAGGACATAGAGCTAATGGAGAAGATGACAGCCAGGATACAAAACAGAATGGAGGCCCATGACATGGTCTGGGAGGAATGGCATAAACGAGAGGACCCGCCCTAGGTCTGCGGCTAGACCCCCCCCCCCCCACTTCCCTTTCCCCCTTTCATCCCTCTTTCCTCTTTTCCTACTTTATTTTCCTTCTCTCTGTAAACTGCTAATACATTTTCAGTTTAATAATGTTATTTGTTGGTTGAAAACTTCAGATGGTTTGGAAGATATTATACCACTAATGTACCTTGACGATTACCATCAGAAGCTCAATGTCTATGGCATTGACTGTCTATCTATTGCACTTAATTATAAGCAACACTATTGCTTAATGTATATGTATGTCTATATGTTTAATAAAAACTGTTATTTGAAAAAAAAAAGAACAGCACTCACCGACCAGCTGGATAAGTACAGAAGCAGGTCACCCTGGCAGATGACACAAGCTCCTGATGGTGGAGATTTTGCTGGGTGTTAATACCAGGTCACGGTCCTCAGGATTATCCCACTAGGAGCTGAGCAAGCCGGGGGCCAGTAGCAGATAAAGCAGGTAGGGATAAGCAGAAGTGTATTCAGTAAACAAGCCAAAGCTTAGCAATGAGTGGTTGCAGGTTGGGATTAAGCAGAAGCATAGCTGAAAAACAAGCCAGAGGTTTGTAACAAGTGGTAGCGAAGATACGAGCGACAGCTGGAGTGACAAGATAAGATATTGGCAGGAGAGAGCACAATAATCTGGCAAACAGGAAGTGAAAAGGTATGACTTAAATAGGAACATTACACAATTTGCAATAACCAGTCCTGCTCATGGTGGACTTTACTGGCACCCACATGAGACAGAATACAAGTTATAAAAAAAATCTAACTTTATTTAGAATCTTTTAAATGTAACGCTATCATGTGAATACTTAATTCTAAAATCAATTAACATGAATTGTCATATGATACTTGGGACCAATATACAGACACCTCTTCCTGATAGATTTATACTATAAAAAAAACTATAAAACTTGGGGGTAGAGGTGTGTGTATTCTCATACGCTGGTCAAATAGGATGTTCATGGGAGGAGCAAATGGGTTTAAAGCAGAAACAAGACATAAGGCAGGATTTTCCGATTGATCAGACAGGGTGCTTTCTGGCATCTCAGGTAGCTTAGCAAGAAGAGACATCACCACACACAGCAGAGGTCTTGAGTCCAGATCCAGGCTCTGACACCCTTAACAATGAATTGTAGGTATTGACATTTTTACATTGGTCCAATGTAACTACACATATACCCATGCCTGGCTGATTCTTCTAGAAACTGAAAATCTTTTTAGTGGGCACTTCTACTACAGTGATCTCCACAAGATCACTGTAGCCACCACCTGGCCTCTTCACCTCGTCCAATCAGAGAATGCTTTGCATTCATTATTCATTAAAAAAAATATAAAGTGTTTCCTAAATGATGACTGTGTTGACAATGCAGCAGGGCAACCCCTTGACAATGGACCCTTGAAGCAAGTAGAGGTCAGTGTAGTTGTGGTGCCTACTACAGTGATTTTCAGCTTCTACAGGGACCCAACAGGTATGGTTGGGTCCCTGGTCACATTGGTCCAAAGTGGAACATGTCCATCAATTCTTCTTTAAAATAAGACTACGCGTGATTTCGGCATTCTGCTTAATCATAAGATCATTGTATAGGAATCATAGAAATGCAAAAATTACCAGAAGAATAAAGTGACCAGTGCTCATACAGAGTGTTTAACATGGATCAAAGTGGCAAAACATTCAAACCAATGCCACCAGCATATTAAACAAAAATGCCTCACTAAACACAATAAAGATATACTGTAATCATCCAATAAGTCAATATAATTAATCGCAAAATGGAAGCTAATGAATACATGATTTTTGATGTCTGAAAGGAACAACAGAACTGAAAATAACGGTAATATATATGAAATAATTCACTGACTACAATTAACTGTATTTCATGTCAAATTCACCCCCCACTAAAAATATGTTAACAAATACATCTTGATTACATCTGCAAATTGTTGTGAATATTGACTGATTGAAAGGAATAGAAACGGTTGGTTGCTCAAGGCTGTAATCACAGCTGATTGCTTAGTTTAGTAAGATGAATTGGATTATCCATTATGGAGGAAAATGGCTTGCTGCAGCTCAACTGTAAAAACATAATAGAAAATCAGGGGTAGAAAACCAGGGAAGAAGAGGAGACTGACAAAATGTTTCTAAATCATATGCAGGCTTTGGTTCCGCAGAGTCAATGAGAAGGTTGATTAGAATCTTGAAGTATCTCAGTAAGGGAAAGGGATACATAACGTTTGTTCACCTCAAAGGGAATTCAAACATGAATGGAGAGATATATACATGTCATCAGTGGCTAGGAGTAAACCTGTGATCCCTTTAAAGAGGTTGTAAGCCCAAATCATTGCTCCACATCTAAAGGATAAGGCACACCACCAGGAATCCATTTTCAGAGGAAAATAAAAAAGAATAATAAAAAATACATGTATAAATAACTGTACAGGTCACATCACCTGGGTTGGGGTCACATGTCTTGGTGACATTGCTTCAGCTTGGTAGAATGATAAGTAGGAGTGTTTCTGCTAGAAGGGTCCTCCAGGTGCTATATACATTCAGGATCATCCAAGTTAGCAAGATAGCAAGCAGACAGGCACTCAAGCAGCACTTACAGGAGAGAAGCAGGATCTGGATAGATAAAGATATGCGGAGAAAGGTGCTTCTAAGTGCAGTATGTCAGCAATTTTATTAAAAGGCAACGGTTAAAAACAATACAGGATTACAGAGTAGACAGGCTCATCAATGTTTGAGGTCCTCCTGAGATGGACTGTACCAACCAGCAAATGCAGGAATCAAGAGTCTGGAGGAGCAAGATGGCCGCCACACTTCCTGAAACCTCCGTGGAACACAGGGGGCAGAAGTGACTAGTTTTGGAGAATGCTCAAAGGCTCCTTCTTCAAAACCTGAGGAGGGATTGAAGAAGAAGCCTTTGAGCATGCTCCAAAACTAGTGGCCTCCCCCTTGCTGACGTCACTTCAGATTCTTCGTTCCTGCAGCTGCTGGTTGGTACAGTGACATGGAAGACCATCTCAGGTGGACCTCATATATTGATGAGCCCAGGGGCGGACTGACAACTCATGGGGCCCCCGGGCAATAGGGGCTCATGGGGCCCCCTTAGTCCCCACCCACCCACACACAAGCCACACCCTCACAAAGCCCCACGTATATATTGCACTGCTACATTACATGCATTGGTCACAGAATTTCTCTACTTCATGTTCAAAATAAATGTTTAAAGATTAAAGAAAAATAAACTCACTTTAACCACATACATTTACTGCAGGGCTGCGTCTCCTGTGAGCAGAATCATGTACAGGTACTTGATTCTGCACTTGCGGGTCTGCATGCTGTTTGACCTGCTGCCGCTGTGATTGGACACACCGAGAGCTAACCAGCGGGTCCGGAGGACCCCATGTCCGCCAGGCCCCGACGATCGTTTCCAACAGAGGCAGAACTGTGGTCTGCCTATGTAAACAAGTCCCCAGAGAGCCTCCCCTTACATCGGGGTCCCCAGAGAGCCTCCCCTTACATCAGGGTCCCCAGAGAGCCTCCCCTTACATCAGGGTCCCCAGAGAGCCTCCCCTTACATCAGGGTCCCCAGAGAGCCTCCCCTTACATCAGGGTCCCCAGAGAACCTCTCCTTACATCAGGGTCCCCAGAGAGCCTCCTCCTTACATCAGGGTCCCTAGAGAGCCTCCCCTTACATCAGGGTCCCCAGAGAGCCTCCTCCTTACATCAGGGTCCCCAGAGAGCCTTCTCCTTACATCAGGGTCCCCAGAGAGCCCCCTCCTTACATCAAGGTCCCCAGAGAGCCCCCTCCTTACATCAGGGTCCCCAGAGAAACCCCCCATACATCAGGGTCCCCAGAGAGCCCCCCTTACATCAAGGTCTTCAGAGAGCCCCCCCTTACATCAAGGTCTTCAGAGAGCCCCCCCATACATCAAGGTCTCCAGAGAGCCCCACATACATCAGGGTCCACTCCCCAGAGAGCCCCCCCATGCATCAGGGTCCCAGAGAGCCCCCCATAGATCTGGGTCCCCAGAGAGCCCCCCATAGATCTGGGTCCCCAGAGAGCCCCCATAGATCTGGGTCCCCAGAGAGCCCCCAATAGATCTGGGTCCCCAGAGAGCCCCCCCCATACAGGGTCCCCAGAGAGCCCCCCATACATCAGGGTCTCCAGAGAGCCCCCCCAAACATCAGGGTCCCCAGAGAGCCTCCTCCTTACATCAGGGTCCCCAGAGAGCCTCCTCCTTACATCAGGGTTCTCAGAGAGTCCCCTCCTTACATCAGGGTCCCCAGAGAGCCCCCTCCTTACATCAAGGTCCCCAGAGAGCCCCCTCCTTACATCAGGGTCCCCAGAGAAACCCCCCTTACATCAGGGTCCCCAGAGAGCCCCCCCATACATCAAGGTCCCCAGAGAGCCCCCCCATACATCAAGGTCCCCAGAGAGCCCCCCATACATCAAGGTCCCCAGAGAGCCCCCCCATACATCAAGGTCTCCAGAGAGCCCCCCCATACATCAAGGTCTCCAGAGAGCCCCACATACATCAGGGTCAACTCCCCAGAGAGCCCCCCTATACATCAGGGTCCCAGAGAGCCCCCCCCCCATACATCAGGGTCCCCAGAGAGCCCCCCCATACATCAAGGTCCCCAGAGAGCCCCCCCATACATCAAGGTCCCCAGAGAGCCCCCCCATACATCAAGGTCCCCAGAGAGCCCCCCCATACATCAAGGTCTCCAGAGAGCCTCCTCCTTACATCAGGGTCCCCAGAGAGCCTCCCCCCATACATCAGGGTCCCCAGAGAGCCCCCCCATACATCAGGGTCCCCAGAGAGCCCCCCATAAATCAGGGTCCCCAGAGAGCCCCCCATAAATCAGGGTCCCCAGAGAGCCTCCCATACATCAGGGTCCCTAGAGAGCCCCCCATACATCAGGGTCCCCAGAGAGCCCCCCCCATACATCAGGGTCCCCAGAGAGCCCCCCCATACATCAAGGTCCCCAGAGAGCCCCCCGTACATCAGGGTCCCCAGAGAGCCCCCCGTACATCAGGGTCCCCAGAAAGCCCCCCCATACATCAGGGTCCCCAGAGAGCCCCCCATACATCAGGGTCCCCAGAGAGCCCCCCATACATCAGGGTCTCCAGAGAGCCCCCCCATACATCAGGGTCCCCAGAGAGCCCCCCATACATCAGGGTCCCCAGAGAGCCCCCCCATACATCAGGGTCCCCAGAGAGACCCCCATACATCAGGGTCCCCAGAGAGCCCCCCCCATACATCAGGGTCCCTAGAGAGCCCCCCATACATCAGGGTCCCCAGAGAGCCCCCCCATACATCAGGGTCCCCAGAGAGCCCCCCATACATCAGGGTCCCCAGAGAGCCCCCCCCCATACATCAGGGTCCCTAGAGAGCCCCCCATACATCAGGGTCCCCAGAGAGCCCCCCCCATACATCAGGGTCCCCAGAGAGCCCCCCCATACATCAGGGTCCCCAGAGAGCCCCCCCATACATCAGGGTCCACAGAGAGCCCCCCCCCATACATAAGGGTCCCTAGAGAGCCCCCCCATACATAAGGGTCCCTAGAGAGCCCCCCCCCATACATAAGGGTCCCTAGAGAGCCCCTCATACATCAGGGTCCCCAGAGAGCCCCCCCATACATCAGGGTCCCCAGAGAGCCCCCCCATACATCAGGGTCCCCAGAGAGCCCTCCCCATACATCAGGGTCCCCAGAGAGCCCCCCCCATACATCAGGGTCCCCAGAGAGCCCCCCCCATACATCAGGGTCCCCAGAGAACCCCCCATACATCAGGGTCCCCAGACTTAACCCCCCCAGAGGTTCCCCTGTACCTGGCTGTGCACCTCCAACCCAAGGGGGAGGTGGGAGGTGGCGATCGGCAGTTCTATGGTGCCTGTGGATCTCACTGGGGCTTGTAGTCCTCCTTCTGATTCTGTACAGTGGATAGGGGAGGGGCCTCTGACCCGGGCAGCAGTCGGCAACAGCGTACAAGCAGAGAGTGAAACTTGTAGCTGCCCGGGTCAGAGGCCCCTCCCCTTTCCACTCTACAATCTGGAGGAGAAATACAAGTCCCCGGGAGATGCTGCGAGCACCATAGAGCTGCTGATCGCCGCCTCCCACTCCCCTCACTGCATCCCAAACTGAAAGAGGAGATCCCCGCCTCATCCCCCCGCACCCCCCCCCCCCCCCCCGCGGCAGTCGGCAGAACGGCTCCACCGCAGCATGCCCAGCAGCATACCCCTAGATCCGACGAGCATGTCTCCCGGCCCCGGGCCCCCTACTGGCTGCGGGCCCTCGGTCGGCGTCCGATCGACCGAATGGTCAGTCCGCCCCTGGATGAGCCTGTTTACTCTGTAATCCTGTATTGTTTTTAACCGTTGCCTTTTTATTAAAATTGCTGACATACTGCACTTAGAAGCACCTTTCTCTGCATATCTTCAGCTTTGCAGGCCTTCATTTAAGGCCAAGCAAAGTGTGGGAGAATGCTTGACTCACAGATCCACTCTGCTATGCATGGCCACAGAAGAGGTGTGTGTGTGTGTGTGTGTGGGGGGGGGGGCAGGCCAAAAAAGGCTGATGTAACATCACAAAGGCATGTGACCCGCTGCGGCTTAGCTCAGCCCCTGACCTGACCCATGTGGACATGGGCAGCGAATAGAATTACACCCTACTGTAAGGCATGAGTAGATGCAGCTTATTGGGTAAAATGTGCACTGCGGTCATAATGCTGCAGAGGCTATATGAGCCTTAAGATCATTTCCACAGATAACGAGAAAGAATGAGTGGTTTGCAAGATCAAGAGGTAATCTAGATAAGGAATGTTTTAATAAAAAAAGGGCACACAACATTTAACATTTTGAATTTTTTTACTATATTTATTTTGCTTTAGTGACACTTTAAATCAAATAAAATACCAGCAGAGAAGAAAGCATCTAGGGGTGCCCACAAGTATTTTCAGAAAACTTTTAGAGCTTTAAACTTGGGGTGCTTGACAATGGAAATATCAGCTTTAATAAAGTTGAGATCTGAGCTACTTCTACATGTCTCCCACATCTCACTATTGGTTAGTCGCGTTTTCTCCTGCCAGTTATAGACTAACAGTGTGCAATGGAATAGGGCAAAAACCGATGTCACTATTTCCATGGCTTACTAAAATTTATTTTAAAGTGCAATATAATGTATATTTTATATTATTATATAGCACTAACATACATTAGAGGACATACCGTACAGCTATTTCTCAGTCCTTGCCCCCAAGGAGATTACCACCTGGTGCTAAGCATTGTCCTACAAGCACACATTTTACAAACTTAAGTATTACTGTATTTCTGGTGGTGAACCCAGGGCCCTGGGAGTGTAAACCTCAATACTAGAAGCCAAGTGTGCTACTTATTTATCTCTTTTATTACACTTATGGTATACTGTATGTACAGTATGCGCTGCACACACCACCATGCTGTGATAATCCTGTGGCACCTGTGTCCTGAGGGACAATTACACTTCTCTATGTAATATAGTTCCCAGGGCAATTTACTATGTTGAGAAACTTGCTTTTCAGAAATATTAGCCAAGAGAATAATGAATTTGAACTGTAATGCCCTGTACACACGACCAGTTTTCCCGTCAGAATAAACTCTGAAGGTTTTTCTGACGGAGTTCCAATGGAATTCAGCTCAAGCTGTCTTGCAAACACACGGTCACACCAAATTCTGACTGTCAAGAACGCAGTGACGTACATGTACGAGGGGACTAGAAAACGAAAGTTCATTAGCCAGTAGCCAATAGCTTCCGTCTCATACTTGCTTCAGAGCATGCCTCGTTTTTGGTACGTCGGAACAGCATACAGACTAGCGGTTTTCCCGATAGGAATTGGTTCCGTCGGAAAAATTTAGAACATGTTCTCTTTCTAGGTCCGTCATAATTTTCAACGTAAAAAGTCTGATGGGGCACACACACGATCGGAATATATGATGAAAAGCTCCCGTCGGACTTTTTCTGTCAGACATTCCCCTCGTGTGTATGCGGCATTAGTCAGTAAAAGCCAAAGTGCTAGATAGAAATATTATAGAACATTTTCCATTAGTCAGATGTCCACATTATGTTAATGCATAGTAAACAGTTAATCAACTTCGGTTTTTGCTAAGGTTCAGGCTTGCTAAGTCACCCACCCACTTCTTATTTTTCTTGAAGATCCCAGAGCAACATCTCTGTACTTAAATTCCCAGCTCCACCCATCTGACAAAACCATTTTGAGAGTTATGTACCTCCTATATATGGTTATTTTAAGTTTTTTTTTTTTTTACATTATGAAGAATACAGCAGGAAATAATACTTGGAATTTTTAAAGCGTGTCATAAACACTATTTGGAATTAAGTTGTGCCTCTGCACAACAAATAGTACCTGTAGCAGATTCATGTAGTTATCGGAAACATGGTAGGGAAGTGGCACTAAGGTTGGAGAGTCAATATTGTGGACATTCCATCCTCAGATCATATTCAACCACTGAACTGCAAAGCATCGTTGGTTGCTAGGGCGCTATCAGCTGGCCCTGGTCAACTGCAGGCCAGGAGCTTCCCCGACTAACAGCTGACAGTCAATAATGGGGCAGGGATGCTGGGTGATGTCATAACAAAATATGGGCATTGCCAGATGTCATGACCAAATCTGACTATTGCCCAACTGGCAGATAAATGGGGGTACAGATGCTCATTGGTTGCGAGGTAGCGCAAGTGAGGACTACTTGAATCTGTCACACGTGTCGGAACTCTCAACAAAATTGGCACAAAGCTTTCATGAATTAGGCACAGGATTTAAGGGACCATATCATCAGAAACGTTTTACAAATGCTTTATTGAATTGTTCCGACGTGTTATGGTTCTCTGCAGTCTTGGGTACAACATGCTCCGATTCACCCAACGTGCTTCCTGACAGCACCCTTACACATTCCAAAATCATAAAAGTAACTCCCTTTTGATTATTCAAATTTTGGTGAAAGATGGCAGATGAGAAATTAGCAGAGTTGCAATTGTCTATTCCCTAATGGACTCAAGCTACCATCAAAAATTTACAGCAACCTGAAAAAATAAATTCCTGGAATAAAAACATTATCAAGGGGTTATAAATTTTAAGGGTCCACTTTTCAATATAGGATAAAAAATGAAAATCTGAATCGTTTTTTATGTACAACCAAGACCCTTCCATTCCTCCTTTTTTTTGTAAATCTGCCCATTTTCCCTTTTTATGTTTATTACCAAGACAGCATAAGGCTGGTAATAAAGTTTTAAGTGCTCAGATACCTTGACAACCATTTTGTGAAGGCTTTACGAGCAAATCTGAAATTAATATTCTTTGTGAAGCCGGAACAATAGCAACACTTTTGTCTGCCCTTTCAAGCTAAAAACTTGAATGTTTTTCTCCCCTACAGCAGTTTGCACATTCTCTCTGCTGGGTTCGCCTAGGTTTTTATAAAAATCATAAAGCATATGGCACTACAAATTAGGTAGAACTTACAAAAGAAACTTTCACATTTTCTTAACTGATTTAATCTACCTACTGCTGAATGACATTTCCTATAATTACTAGAATTTTCGTGGCTCCTTTTGTAGATATAATTTTACAAGTAAAGTAGGCAACACACCATCACATCCAAAAGCCTAATCTTTTGTGAAGTTTCTCCTGTGCCTTTTTTTTGGTTGGAAGCTGGGATTGACCCTAAATCTTCTTAAAGACTAAGAGCAGACAAAGTAAAAACACCAAAAAAAATCAGCACAAAGGACATACCTTACAGTCTGTAGGACGTGTCTCTTAAGCGGATTCCCCTTCTCTTAAGTGAAATTGTCCTCCCTGCCGTCAATGCCCCCTCCCATCCACTCCTGCCATAATCTTCTAAAGTGGCAGGGGTATACAGAATTTTGAGGGCTCCATCAAGAATGTGCAACCATGACTACCCTTTTCGCCAGTGGCAGCTGGTGGGTTCTCCTTTTTGGGGGGGCGGCAAACATGCACCAACCTCCCCCCCCGCCACCAGGTGGCACGGCACTGACCACCCGCAGGCACCCGCCATACCACCATTGGCACCCGCAGGACCACCCATGGGACTGACCACAGCAGCTCCCGCCAGACCACCCACGGCAACTACTCACTCTCCTGCATTGGCGGGGCTGTCCTCCTCTCCTGCAGTGATGGGGCTGTCCTCCTCCTCTCCTCCAGTGCGGGCAGAGGTGACTCTTGTGTCCCCTCCTCAGGTTTCCTCCCCTGTGTGTCTCCTCTTCCACTAATAGGATCGCCTGGCACTTTGGCCAATCGGGAAACAGGTCTCACAGACCTGCCTCCTGAACTGTGACCATAACGAAAATTCATTTGCTATCATCACACAACAGGGTGGGATCGGGATGCAGTGCTCTGCGCCCTGAGCCCACCCTATTTTGAAGCCTATTAGAGCCTCTGGCTCTAATCACGTCCTTCAAAATACACACCCCCGCCCATCTCCACCATAGTAATTCATGGGTCTGGCATCCAGAAAGGGGCCGGGCACATGGATAGGGAGGGCGGTAGAGGTGTTGGGGGGGCAGCACCCGTGCAGCCACAATGCACGGGCCGCCACTGCTTTTCACCCAGCTTTACTACAGCTTCTATAAATGAAACATGGTTTATGAATGGAGGAAGCGAACCCTTAAAACATCTGCCCATCCTCCATTCATAGATTGGCTTCTATGAATGTAGGAGCTGGATGGAAAAGGCAGGCATATTCGGGCACTTTTGACAAGAACCTGCGACAGCTATTAGCAACCACCAAACCGGAAGATTATGGCAGGGGGTGGACAAAGGAGGATTTAACCAAACAGAAGAGGTATCAGCAGAAGGGACATATCTTACTGATTGTAAGTTATGTCCCTTGTGCTGATTTTTGTGGGGTTTTTTTTATTTTGGCAACATTTAGGTTTAGTAAAAAGAAACGCCAGCTATCCTATATAAAAATTATATACAAAGCCTCCTATACTCACCTTTTTTCACCAGTCTTCTAGCCTTTCCAGGTATGCGCAGCCTATTGCATTAGGGTGTGCACCCCAAGGCTCAAACAGGCCTTTCTCTGCAGCCTCAGCCACACTGGACAGTGAATGAATGGGAAGTTCTCCGTGCAGAGCAGCTTCCTGTTCATTCACAAGCTGAAGCATAGTAAACACAGTTTTACCAGCCCCTTCCCCCCACTCTCCATTCTGAAACATCCCCCACCGGAGCCAGGGGGGAGAGGAGAGGAGAGAAGGGAAGCCAGCAGCATTGCAGGGGGGTGCAACATGGGGGGAAGCCCAGGCAATAGGTGGAATCGGCACCGCACACAGTGATTAAGGTGTGCCCAGGCACACCCCTGCACACACATCTATGATTGATGTAATTACTGATCACATGTGCAGCCCTCATTACTGCTAGCTGACCTGAACTCGTGAAGATGCCCAACTTTCAACCCCAGTACTTTCCGATCAACAGTTTATAACATGCTCATTCTACTGACTGCCATCCTGCTACAGGCAGCCATTACTAGACAAAGCATATTCTTCCACAAGGCTAACTTTCAGGAATCTTATACAGCAGGTGCTCATTTGTGTGTGTATGTGCAGGGCTATGAGCATAGAAATTTAAAACGTGCAAGGACAAGAGCGTGCGAGAGCATAGTAGACATGGGCCTTGGCGCACACATGCATGTACACATTGGCCTCATTGCTGGATTGTCTCCAGCCCTGTGCCAAGAGTTCCTGAAAACCTGCTCACTAGACATGTGCAATTTGTTGCGGTCCGAATACAAATTTGGATGAATTTTCAGTTATTCCGAAATTTGGATGTATCTGAATCTCCGAAAGAAACAGTATTGAATAGTAACACGTTTTGTTGAAATTCGTTTTGATTATTCGTTTTCTAACGAGTTCCAATTTTTTATTGCGATACAGTACTGCGCTTTAACTGACAATTGTGCGGTCGTGCGACGTTGTACCCAAACAAAATTGACATCCTTTTTTTCCCACAAATAGAGTTTTCTTTTGGTGGTATTTGTGCCAGTTTTTATTTTTTGCGCTATAAACAAAAAAGTGACAATTTTGAAAAAAAAAAAACTATTTTTTTTTACTTTCTGCTATAATACATATTCAAAAAAAGAAAATATATATAAAAAAAATGTATTCATCGGTTTAGGTCAATATATATTCTTCTACATATTTTTGGTAAAAAAAAAAGAAAAATCGCAATAGGTGTATATTGATTGGTTTGCGCAAAAGTTATCACGTCTACAAACTATAGGATAGATTTAGGAACTTTTTTTAAATTGTTGTTCTGCAATTTTTAGCGGGACTGCGACATTGCTGCATACAAATCTGACCCCGAACGTTACTTTTTGGGGACCAGTGACATTATTACATTGATCAGTGCTATAAAAATGTACTGATCATTGCATAAATGCAGTCCTTTTTTTCAGTGGGAACGCGGGGGAACGCAGTTCCGGCACCTCTTGACTGACTGTATGTAATGGCAAGGGGTGCTGGGGTGTGCTGCAGGGTATTAAAAAGGGGGATCTATTGTTGCTGGTGAGTGATCTATTGTTGCTGGGGGGTCCTATGTTGCTGAGGGATCAGTTGTTGCTGAAATAGATCTACTGTTGGGGGAGGGGTCTATTGTTGATGGCACCAGACAGAATATTAATGCTGGCTGTGCGGAGATCTGTTGATGCTGCCGGGAGTCTATTGTTGCTGGCAGCAATTTTTTTTGTGGTTGGTCCATTGTTGTTAGGGGGATCTATTGTTGCTGGCTGAAGGGGATCTATTTTACTGCTTTTCTTAATATCATTACCAAATTCCATACAAATTACTTAGCACCTCAAAATGATACTTGGTTCTATATTGTCTAAAAGAGACGGTACTGAGAGGTGGGTAGGGGGCGGAGAAAAGGGGTGACTCGGAAAGGGGGAGTTCCTGCACCTATTGTCTGAGTTCCTTGCTGCCAACACGTTGCCGACTCCTGTGTCAGAAACCATGAAATCAGACAGAGACAGAAGTGAAGTTAAATCACACTTGTTTAATAAGAAAAGTAAAAAGAACAAACGTAGTCAAAACTTAGCCAAAGTTCAGTAACCGGAACAGATAGTCAGCCAAGCCAGAAGTTAGGGATCAATGTAGTGGAACAGCAAGCAGGATCTGGAGCCAGAAGGGATGTCAGCAAAGCAAGTCTTTAAACAGGAATGCAGGAGATAGTCTCTGTGATGTTGACCAAGGTGAAGCCAGAGATCCTCTGGACTGGATGGCTTAAGTAGGCAGGACTGACGAGCAGGAAATCATCAACAGCTGAGTAACTGTGGAGAGATAGGAGCTGGCAATTAGCTGACAGCTGATGGAACCAGCTCAAGAAGGAAGGGCTGAGACCAGCCCTGACATCCTGCCTGTCCTTGACCCTGAACTTGATCGTGATGCTATACTATCTATCTGGCTGCTGCCAAGCACAGCTTGTGATTGGACCCAATAGGGCCATTGGGAAGATCCCAGAGTACCCAAGCGCAAGTTCACTGTTCCAGCTTCCTGGCACCTGTGCCTTTCCATTGTCCTAGCAGTCCCTGTCTCCACAATCATGGGTGCTTGGACGGGAATTGCCACCATCGTTATCGTGGGCTCCACAGTCAGGTATGTGACACTAACCTTCATGGCCTTACATATAGCAATATGTATAAACTATTTCATTTTTTTCCCCATGTAATATTTCTCTCACATACAGAACTGTGTGCAAGAATCTCAAGAGCAATTTCGGGTTTTATCACTTGTTTGCTAGTTTTCCCACTGTAGAAAAAATAAACAGAGGACATGGCTGATCGTGTGAATGAAATGCTTGCGGTTTAACATGTGGACATAGATTATATGTGAAATGTGTTGAATTTGGTGTTGGGAAATTGATAGCAAGCGCTAGACATAATTAAAGAATGTGAAATGACTTCACACAGCGTATCAGTAAATGAAAGCATGTTTCATGGCATGATAAAGGACATAGGCTTTATCTATGAGTACACAGAGAAGCACCATGATAAGGAAGAGAAAAAAAAAACAAAAACTGGTGTTTAATGAATATCTCTCAGAGGCGATAGAATTTAATGTGATGTCAGTATAATGTATATACCAAGATTATCTGCAGTGTTGTAGACACTTATCACAGAATGGAATAATCCATTTAAATGAGTTATCAACTTCCTCAAAGACTTCTGATGGTAAAGCTGACAATAAACATTTAAGGGCAGTTGGACTCAAAGACATGATCCGACTATTGAAAGATCCATCTTAAAATTTTTTTTATATATATATATATATATATATATATATATATATATATATATATATATATATATATATATATATATATATATATATATATATATAATATGCAAAGGGAGAAAACAACCAGATACATCTAGCAGCAACATATCTTGGGGAAAACAATAATAAGTCAAAATATCCAACACACTTAATAATCACCATTGGCTATGCTGCCATGTAGAGACACGAGATTCATACTAGACATGTGCACTGCCGAAAGATTTGCTTGCTTTCATTTAATTCGTTTTTGTTTTTTTGGGGGGGTCTTTTTCGGGTCATTCGTTATGATCGCAATTCATAAATTCGAAAATCCAAAAATAAGAAAGAAAATCCTAAATTTTAAAGAATAACTAATAACTATTACATTATAGGTTTTGGAATTTCCTTTCAAATTTGGCTGTTAGTGAACGTAACAAATACAAATTTATCCAAAGTAACTAATTATCTAAAATATGGAATGGAACAAATTAATAATAATTTTTTTTTTATTGTTATTTATTATTAATCTGTTACGTTACATTTGTTTAGATACGGCATTCGTTATTCCGGATAAGGCGTAACTTTGGATAAATCCGTGTTCGTTACTTTCGCCAACAGCAAAATTTATAAGGAAATTCCAATAACTATAATTTATTAGTTAAGTAATAGTTAAGTTATTATTAGTTGGTTATTATTTCATATTTCCGAATTTTCACATTTCCAAATTTTCGAATATTCTGAAAAATTTGTTACACGGGTTTTCGTTAATTCGGATATTTCCGAAATAAAGAATTGGTTGAAATTCATTAAAAACAAATTCAGAACAAAACTAATTGCACACATCTAATTCATACCATGATCTGATAAAACCAGCAAAATTGGGTGTAAATTATTTGTGTTATTCTTAAAATCCAAAGATTTTTTTCTCAGAGGATAGGTGCAGGTACCCCCCCTCTTCTGAGTCACCCCTTGTCTCCGCCCCCTACCCACCTTTGTGCAAGTTTCTTTGTACCACCCCGTACCCACCTCCCAGTACCGCTGCTTTTAGAGAATACAGAACCAAGTATCATTTTTTCTTTGTGCCAAGTATATTGTATGGAATTTGTTAATTCTAACAAGAAAAACAGTAAACTAGATACCTCCAGCAATAACAGACCCCACCACTAAGGATGAGCCCTATGTTAGACTCGAACATCGGGTGTTCGCCCGTTCGCCGAACAGTGAACAATATGCGACGTTCGCGGCAAATTCGAAAGCTGCGAAGCATTGTTAAAGTCTATGGATGAAAAGACAAAAGTGCTAATTTTAAAGGCTTATATGCAAGTTATTGCCATAAAAAGTGTTTGGGGACCCAGGTCCTGCCCCTGGGGACATGTACAGTGCAAAAAAAAAGTTTTTAAAATAGGTCTTAGGTCTTCTGACTTTACGTGACATCACATAACGTGAGAGGGGGCGGGGTCACCTGCTTACATCACCGGGTGGCCCCGCCCTCAGCTATATAACAGCTGTCATTACAAAGAGGCTTCAGTCAGCGGGAGCCTCCCATGGAGTCGGAGAGTTTTTTTTATTCAGGTTGCCCAATCGCTGTGATCGAAGATGGATGGACATTGCGGGACAGTTTTGTTTTTTGTTTTTTTAATAAAGGACTTGTCCCAAATTGTCTCTTGTAATTTTTAACATTTTGACACTTTTTTGGTAAATGTGTAGGGGTACAATGTACCTGATACCCATTCACACAGGGGTGGGGGGTGGGATCTGGGGGTTCCCTTGTTAAAGGGGGCTTCCAGATTCCGATAAGGCCCCCGCCCGCAGACCACCACAACCACGGGGCAAGGGTTGTGGGGATGAGGCCCTCGTGCCCTTCAACATGGGGACAAGGTGCTTTGGGGGTGACCCCAAAGCATCCTCCCCAGGTTGAGGGCACGTGGCCTGGTACGGTTCAGGAGGGGGGCACTCTCTCGTCCCCCCTTCTTTTTTGCTGCCTGCCAGGTTGTGTGCTCAGATAAGGGTCTGGATTTTGGGGGGGGGACCCCTAGGCCATTTTTTATTATTAGCGCAGGGTTCCCCTTAATATCCATACCTGACCTGAAGGGTCTGGTATGGATTTTGGGGGGACCCCCACACATTTTTTTTTTAAATTTGGGTGCAGGGTTCCCCTTAATAGTCATACCAGACCCAAAGGACCTGTTAATGGACCTGGGGGGGGGGGGGGGCAATCATTTTTTTCAATGATTTTCATCTATATTGCCGAGACCCGACAATTCATTACAGCCGCAATCAGTTTTAAATGACTTTTTTTCCTTTAGAAATGTAATTTTGCTGTGGTACTGTTCTAAACATGGGAAAAATGCGCTACTTTACAGGCATACAGGCATGATTTTTCATGTTCGCGTCCCACAGACTTTAACGATGTTCGCGTGTTTGTACGATTTTTTGCCTGTTTGCAAGCTCTGGTGCAAACCGAACCCACCACCAACAATAGATGCCCCACCAAATAATAGATCCACTACAGCAACAATAAATTCCCTCCAGCAAAAATATATCACCTAGCAGCCTCAGCATCAATAAACCCTTCAACAGCCATCACCAATAGACCCCCTCACGCAACAGTAGATCCCACCAGCAACAGCAGACACCTCCTTCAAAGTAAGATCCCCCCTCAGCAACAATAGACACCTCTCTTAACAGTAGATCCCCACAGCAACAAAAGATTCCCCCACCAGCAACAACAGACCCTCCCAACTATAGACCCCTTCCAGCAACCAAAAATCCATCTCCAGCAAGAATCAATAGATCCTCTAGCATATCCCTGCTCCCCTTGCCATTACATACAGTCAATGCTAGAGGTGCCGGAACTGCATTCCCACTGAATCCCTGTTCAAATCTAACCATGTTACACAGTTCCTTGGATCCTAATCCCAAACTATACACAGAGGGGTTGATTTTCTAAAGGCAAAAAGACTAGTTCTCTTTGAAAGGGAATTTGCCCCAGAGCTTATTGAACGTGGTGAAAATTCACTTTGCAAAGAATACCCATTCATGTGTGAGGAACATTAAAAAAACTATTTTTGCTTGCACATGATTGGATGATGGAAGTCCGGAGAGTTTCACCTCATTCGCCATACAAATTCCCACATAAAATGCACAGTATCTCACAAAAGTGAGTACACCCTCACATTTTTAAAATATTTTTTATATCTTTTCATGTGACAACACTGAACAAATGACACTTTGCTACAAAGTAAAGTAGTGAGTATACAGCTTGTATAACAGTGTAAATTTTCTGTCCCCTCAAAATAACTCAACACACAGCCATTAATATCTAAACCGCTGGCAAAAAAAGTGAGTACACCCCTAAGTGAAAATGTCCAAATTGGGCCCAAAGTATCAATATTTTGTGTGGCCATCATTAATTTTCCAGCACTGCCTTAACACCTTGGGCATGGAGTTCACCAGAGCTTCACAGGTTGACACTGGAGTCCTCTTCTACGCCTCCAGGACGACATCACGGAGCTGGTGGATGTTAGAGACCTTGCGCTCCTCCAACTTCTATTTGAGGATGCCCCACAGATGCTTAATAGGGTTTAGGTTTGGAGACATGCTTGGCCAGTCCATCACCTTTACCCTCAGCTTCTTTAGCAAGTCAGTGATCATCTTTAAGGTGTGTTTGGGGTCGTTATGTTGGAATACTGGCATGTGGCCCAGTCTCTGAAGGGAGGGGATCATGCTCTGCTTCAGTATGTCACAGTACATG
This sequence comes from Lithobates clamitans, assembly GCA_037952925.1. Lineage (NCBI taxonomy): Eukaryota > Metazoa > Chordata > Amphibia > Anura > Ranidae > Lithobates > Lithobates clamitans. The sequence goes on from JBBGZY010001674.1 coordinate 1,796,474, forward strand.
TTGGCATTCATGGTTCCGTCAATGAACTGTAGCTCCCCAGTGCCAGCAGCACTCATGCAGCCGCCAGACCATGACACTCCCACCATCATGCTTGACTGTAGGCAAGACACACTTGTCTTTGTACTCCTCACCTGGTTTCCACCACACACGCTTGACACCATCTGAACCAAATAAGTTTATCTTGGTCTCATCAGACCACAGAACATGGTTACAGTAATCCATGTCCTTAGTTCACTTGTCTTCAGCAAAATGTTTGTTGGCGTTCTTGTGCATCATCTTTAGAAAAGACTTCCTTCTGGGACGACAGCCGTGCAGACCAATTTGATGCAGTGTTCAGCATATGGTCTGAGCACTGACAGGCTGACCCCCCACCCCTTCAACCTCTGCAGCAATCATATGTCTATTTCCCAAAGACAACCTCTGGATATGATGATGAGCACATGCACTCAACTTCTTTGGTCGACCATGCCGAGGCCTGTTCCGAGTGGAACCTGTCCTGTTAAACCGTTGTATGGTCTTGGCCACAGTGCTGCAGCTTACTTTCAGGGTCTTGGCAAACTTCTTATATCCTAGGCCATCTTTATGTAGAGCAACAATTTTTTTTTTAGATCCTCAGAGAGTTATTTGCCATGAGGTGCCATGTTGAACTTCCAGTGACCAGTATGAAAGAGTGTGAGCGATAACACCAAATTTAACACACTTGCTCCCCATTCACACCTGAGACCTTGTAACACTAACGAGTCACATGACACCGGGGAGGGAAAATGGCTAATTGGGCCCAATTTGGACATTTTTTATTTAGGGGTGTGCTCACTTTTGTTGCCAGCGGTTTAGACGTGAATGGCTGTGTGTTAAGTTATTTTGAGGAAACAGAAAATTTACACTTGCAAAGTAAACGGCCTATTTGCCTTTAGTAAATCAATCCCAGTTGTGTTGACTTCAAGTCAGGCGGAAGCCTCGTCCTTCTCAGCACCAAGTAGCATTCTATGCGATTCAATTATTATTATTATTTTTTTTTTAAACAATCAGGATTGCTTTATTTTTTTCCAAAAGATTTTATTGACAATAGGAACATTAACAAAAAAGACAAGTAATGTAAGTTTTACAAACTAAAGAACAAGTGGGTTACATAGATTCATGTTTACACAAATGATTATACTGTTGACAATAGAACAAATCGTTTAGTATATAATGTCATTTAGTAAGGAAAAAAATATGAATAAGATACTGTACTACTGATGTGTGTAACAGAGTTGAATACAGCTTAAAACCAAGAATCTGTCTACTTTAGCATAACCTTTGACCTGAAAGCTATAACCATTTTTTAGTGTCATAAATAGGATTGTGTAGTATGTTGAATGGGACAGATTGAGAATGGATGTATGTTAATAGAGTTGATTTGTCAGTAAAGAGAATAGGTAGAGTATGAGTGCATATAACTCGCACATGCACTATAGTTAAGTTATGGGATGTGAATAAGCTTAGGTGGGATGAGGTTGAATTGAATGGGAAGAGAAGAGAGAAGAGAGAGAGAAAGGAAAAAAAAATTAAATAAATAAAAAATAAAAAACAAAAGGGGGAGATGAGAGAGTAGGACACTTCTGAAAGGGCTGATACTTGTATGTGAAGCGAGGGGATGAGTGAATGTCTCCATGTGTGTGTTTTGAAGGTAAAGAGCATAGTTTCTTTCTACTTAATTCTGCTTATGTGAATATGGTAAAAGCTTGGTGATATGATGTCAATAAAGTGTTTTTCTAAAGTTTGAGATTACTGGGGACAAGGAAGGCCAATTCAACTTTAGATTTGGACTTGATGAGAGCGGCCCATTTCCTGCATATATTCATTAGCTGAGCAGAAGTGTATCCAACAAGCCCATGTAGATGTTTTTGGAAGGAGAGTCGTGTGAAATTGAAATAGAGTTCTTCCATTTCTGCTATTTTGTCTATGCGTTTATACCAGTCTGCGAGGGAAGCAACTCTTGGGGTACCCCACAACCTAGGAATACACATTTTTGCTGCATTGATTAACACCATAGGTAAAGATTTGAAGTATGGCAAATTATTGGAATCTTGGTGATGAAGAAGGTATTGACTCGTGTGAATTCTAAGGGGTGGGTGGTTATTGTTGCTATTTGGTTGTGTGCCTTTGTCCAAAAGGATTTAATGAGTGGGCATTTCCACCAGATGTGAAGGAGGTTGCCACTTTTCTGTTGGTATCTCCAACACTGGTCTGGTATAGATCTGTCTATTTTATGTAGGTAAGGTGTGCAATACCAGCAGGAAAGAACTGTGTAATTGTTTTCCTGTATGGAAACATTAATGGATCCTTTGTGGACGAATCAATGGATTTTCTCCCAATGTGCTTCAGAGATTTCTGTATAGGGTCTTGGGTCCAAGCATTACAGGCTTTTCCTTCATTGGCTTTTGTGTTGTTCCAAACTTATGCATAGTTGCTATTACGCGACGTTGGGGAATTGAACTAATGCATCATTTTTCAAAGAGGGTTAGTGGCCAGACAAATTATGAATGCGTTGGGTGGAATGAATAAAATGCCGAAGTTGCAGGTAATCCCAAACTGTTGAATGAGAGTTAGCCCATTGTGTGTTAAAGTTTGCGTAAGAGGGGAGTTTACCGTTATGGAGTAGATGAGTGATCCGCAGTCCAATATCAGGTTGTCCACTAGAACATGGGTGATTAATCAGTACCGGCGGGGAGTCTGGGTTCTTTAAGATAGGGGTAAGTGGACCAGGGATTGAGGAATTTTTTTTTTTGCTTTATTAAAGGATTAAAAATAGCTTACATGAAAGAAAAGAAAAGAAACACAAAAACTTTTTGACATGTCATAACATAGTACAATCAGTACAAAATGAACAAGACAGAATCCCAAAAATATCCAGTAGTAGCTCAGAGAGAAAAATAATATGGAAAATGTACCACAGTCCCATAGGACATAGGATAAAATATAATATCCCTAAGGAGAGTGGGGGAAAAGTGTGTGTGTGTGTGTGAGGGGGGGAGCACATATCCAACCCACTCTACTGGGAGGTCCATGGCTGCCAAACCTTGTAGAATTTCCAGGGGCAACCACGACTAATGTACATCAGTTTGTAAAGAGGCAGCACAGCATCAATCATTGCTTCCCAGGAATGACAAAACAGGAGGACCACTTACAGAGAATGTATTTCTTGGCATAAGATAATAAATAAGAAATCAATAATTTGCTATGATGGAAACTTTGCGCATCATCAGGGATCCCCAACAGGGCCAGTTTCGGAGACATAGGGACCGACAACTTAAGTCTAATGCCTCATACACACGATCGGACTTTCCAGCATACTTGGTCCGATGGTCTTTCCGCCGGACTTTCCGCCGGACTACCTGAACGGACGGACTTGCCTATACACGACCGGACTTTCCAGCAGGCTAGGTCCGCCCGTTTTTCCGACTGACTTTCGCCGGAGTTACGGCGGACTTTCAGAATGTAGGGCCTAGTCCGTTAATTTTGAACGTGACTCGGGTACAACGGGA